>CM038040.1:128806334-130006334 GCA_021397845.1 Areca catechu | reverse complement strand
ACCTCCATTCCTTTGGTAGATCAGCATGATCCTTTGGTGTGGGCACCAGGCTCATAAAGAGACTTCAACCAGTACAGATAAAGCTAGACTCCTTATGGATGGAAGATTGAGAGTTTGAATCCTGTAATAAGTTTAATTGAGTCCTTTATTTATTTTGTTTGGTTAACTAAGTCTTGTAATTAGGTTCTTTATTGCAATTGAGTCAAGAGTAGTTCAGTCTGCATCCAATCTGGTTTCAGTACAACAAGTCCACTTTGATTTCAAGCACATCAAATCCAAATAAGGAAAGTGGGTGCACGGACCATGGGATCACCCACTTGGAGGCCACGTCATCACTCCACTTTGCCACATCACCTAGACACCTCACCTTTGATGGTCACCTAAGGGAAGAAAGATTTCAAATTCGAATGAAGCCTCATTCTCCTCTACATTCAGCACCCTCATCAAAACTAAGAGAAGAAAGATTTCAAAATTCAAATGAAGCCTCATTCTCCTCCACATTTAGTGCCTCTCATCAAGAAATTTCCCATCATTCTCTCCTTCATTTAGGTGTAATTCAAATTTTGAATTTCAAAAGGCTTGGAAGTCTATAAAATAAAAGCTCCAAACCTTCTTGTAAGACAATGCTGAAAATTAAATGAATGAGATGAATGTTTTCTTGAAAGAAAATTCCCTTGCTTGAATGCTTGGTCCCCTGTGAGAGGGTGGGCATGAGGCCTAGATTGCTCTTCTTCTTCCAACTTCCCTCTTCAAACCTATCTCCCCCCCTCCCTCTTAGTCTATTCAGGCAACACAAGGAGCTTTCAAGAGTCCACATCTCTTCCACCTCTTTGATGAAATCAATCATCCAAGGAGTTCTCCCAAGTTCCTGCCGAGAGTCGTCATCCAAATGAAGCCAAAGAAGATCTTCAACAAGACTACTCCGAGCTTCATTTCACTTTTTCCCTCACTTCTCCATCTCAACCTTTCCGTCTAACCTTCCCCTACATCTTTCTTTTGTTGCAGGATCCCCGGATTTCCAGACTCCGAAGAAGGTCTCCCATGCCAAGGAACCGGACACAAGAAACCTTGCAATCTAAGGAATCTCCCTGTCATCCCAGATATTCTTCTTTGAGTGTTCCTAGTGCTAAAGTCATAACTATTAATTGCCGGATAACCCTCTTTGATATTTTTTCAGATCTACAATTATTAGAATACTAAATCCTAATCTGAGTAGTTTCTTAACCACGAAGGTCCTCCTCTTAATCTCTTTGATCGGTCTCATTTCTAGTTAAGTTTAATATTTAGATTCCTATCTTTAAATTCCTTTTTCATTACTTGAATTGCTGCGTTTATTTACTTCATCATTCATTTGCTTATTACTGATTTCATATGAATTGCATCATCTCATAACTGTCCCCCATCATCTTTACTTATTAGAGCATGGTAGGTTAGGGTTTTGCATTTTCTTCAGTACCTGATTTTGGTGCTTCACCAGGTCATCCGGTCTTAGGAAAAAAGTAGGGTTTCAAGACCCTCTTCTCCCATTCCACAGGGATCTCCTAAGGCATGTACGGGTGCCATTATGATTGGCCTTTGAAGGGGAACACAAGACTTGCATTTTATTTTCAGCAATTTTAATTTCTGTTGTTCTATTTTTTTCTGCACTATCTGACTTTCAAGAATTTCCTTGCATTCATTTCATGATAAATTATCTTAAGGGCATCAATTTGACATAGGGTCAGGATTGCATTACCTGTCCCTAGCCCAAAAATCACCAACCTGCATAGCGAGCCCAATCCCTAATTAAAACGGAGTAGACATTTAACTTGCTCTAGTTAGCTAGGGACACCCATGAGGTCAGACCGAACCAAGTGTCAAGCCAACCTTGACAACTTGCTTGTGTGTGCTTGTTTATCTGGTGTCTAGGCAAGTGGTTCAGGGACAAGATCCCGAAGGAAGGTGGGTTGGTTTGCTTACCTGGCCAATTTCATATTGGTGTCTAAGGCAAGCAAAGAAAAACCTCCATCAACCTTACACTTACCTGGCCAGGTGCCAAGTTACTACAGCCAAGGTCGTCATCTCGACCTGATATTTGATTTGGACTCTTGGTCTAGTAAACTCCTAGCTTGAGTTCGAGTCTGCGTGTGCATGGCAACTAGATTAGGAGCACCTTACCAGCAAACCCAAGCTCAAACTAGTACAATCATGGACCAAATCTTTGAGACCTTTATGAAAACTTTGAATGATCAAGTGGCCCGACTGAACCAAAACCTGACTGACCAATTGGCCCAGACCAACCAAAGCATGAATGATCAAATGATCCACATCATTACTAAGTTTGACCGACCAGAGGCTCGTACCCTTGGAAGAACCCATGAAGTCCATATTGAATTAGAGCCTGAACCAGAGTTTGGTACACCCATCAACCCTAAAAGGGCTCTACACCGAGACCTTTTCCCTGAGCCCAACCCTGACCGAGTCCATGACCCAAACCCTAGGAGAACACCCCATGACCCAGCTTATGAGCCAAATCCTACGAGACCCAATCAGGACCAAATGGACCATGATGACCGAACCCTTAGGAACATTAGGTTGGAAGCACCCACTTTTGATGGAAATCTAAATCCTAATGTTTATATAGATTGGGAGGAAGATATAGATGATTATTTTAAGTGGAATAAAATGTCTGAGGATGGAAAGGTTAGGTTTGCCCAAGTGCATCAATGGGGTCCAGCCGAGTCTTATTGGAATAATGTTCAGGGAAGGAGGGCATATGAGAGACACGAACCCATTAGGACATGGAAATAAATGAAGAGCAAGCTTCGTGAAAGGTATATCCCTATGTCCTACCAACAAAATCTCTTAGACCACTTAGAGAGGTTGACCCAAGATAATGAATTAGTCAGTGATTATATTGATAGATTCGAGCATCTAATGCACCATATTGTGAAAATGGATCCATATGATATCCTAATCCGATTTGAAGAGGGTTTGAGGAAAGATATCCAGAGAGAATTGTTTAGACATAATATCTATAGTTTGGAGCAAGCCTACCGAGTAGTCCAAAACTATGAGAGGTCCTTGAGGCATGCTAGATCAAGTACATTGGACTTTAATCCTACCTCTACCACCTTGAATCATATCCCCATTGGTCCGACCCCTAGTGTGAACTAGACTTTTGTATCACCACCAACCTAGAAGGATGACATTGAAAAGGAATTAGGTTTGGCTAACCCAGGATTAGTTGACCAGAATGAATCCATACTCAAAGAACAATTAAAGGAGGAAGAATTAGAACCCATGATAGAAGTATATGAGGCTGACATGAGTTTGGTAGATGAATATGAAGGAGAAGACTTTGAGAAGGACAACTCTAGTACCTTACCTGAGGAAATCCTTGTAGGAGATAAGAGTGTTGAGCCTAGTCCTAAAACATCATAGCCACAGAAAATTAGTGGGGACTTGGTTCCTATAAATCAATACCCTCAAGAAAAGCCTACTCCTTTAGCCTCAACCCAAGACCTCATTCAGCTCCCTTGTAAAGAGTTCCTTCTTCTAACCCCAGTCGATAACCTTTTTCTAGAACTGACCAAGTCTTCCCTTCTTGAAAATCCTGCACTTACAATGACCAAATTCTCCATCCATCAATTTGACCTTATGACACCCATAGATCAATATTCAAACCTTAAGGTCATCTTGAGTAAGCAAGGTTTGTTTCATGCTTCCCATAAGTTACCCCAAGACTCCGATTCCTATTTCCTACCCTTCCCTGAGTCTTCTCATATTTCTAGAGCTATTGGGTTACATTTTGTAGAGATTACCAGGTTGCATGAATCCTTAGAGCCCATCTCTTTTGCTACCTACTTCTGGTATACCTTATGGCATTTGCTAGGGATCCATGATAATTTTTCATATGCATACCAGACCAGGGTCAAGCCTAGAGAGTCAATAGTCTATTAGGTTTAGGCCCTAAGAGTCCAATAAAATCCCTCTTAATAAGAATGCATAGTTGAGTCTTCATTTTGTTATGTGTCTATATGAGTATCCGAGTCTGCCGAGTTATATGCACAGCATATCCATGAATTGCATAAAGAAATTAGTAAAAAGATTCAAATGAGCAATGAAGTCTATAAGCATATGGCTAATTCACGTAGACGAATGAAAGAATTTATTGAAGGGTACTCTGTAATGATTAAACTTAGACCTAAAAGGTTTCCGCCAGAAACTATTAAAAAACTGCATGCCCGGGGAGCTGGACCTTTCAAAGTAACTAAGAGAATTGAACCTAATGCATATGTGTTAGAGTTACCTTCAGATTATGGCATTAGTTCTACTTTTAATATTACTGATATGATAGAATATAAAGAACCGGCATTAATTCCTAGTGAGCCTTTTGGGCCTTATCCCACCTTTGAGAGCGAAACCATACCCGAGTGCCCAACAGCAATTCCACCAGACTGGAGAGATAAAGTTGAATTTATCTTGGATGACCAGGTGATTACCACTAGAAATAAAGATTATCAACGCTATCTGGTTCATTGGCAAGGCCGACCAGATTCCGAGGACTCTTGGGTTACCCGAGAGGATCTGCAGCAAATTGACCCGGACCTTCTAAAAAAATATCACAATCTGGCCATCCATACTCAACAGGATCGAGTTTCTCCCACCCGGGGAGAATTGGTGTGGGTAACCAGGCTCAGGAAGAGACTTCAACTAGTACAGATAAAGCTAAACTTCTTATGGATGGAAGATTGAGAGTCTGAATCCTGCAATAAGTTTAATTGAGCCTATATTTATTTCATTTGATAACTAAGTCCTGTAATTAGGTTCTTTATTGCAATTGAGTCAAGAGTAGTTCAGTCCGAGTCCAATCTGGTTTCAGCACAATAAGTCCACTCTCATTTTAAGCACATCAAATCCAAATAAGGAAAGTGGGCGCAAGGACCATGGGATCACCAACTTGGAGGCCACGTCATCACTCCACTTCGCCACATCACCTGGACACCTCACCTTTGATGGTCGCCCAAGGGAAGAAAGATTTCAAATTCGAATGAAGCCTCATTCTCCTCCATATCCAGCGCCCTCATCAAGAACCAAGAGAAGAAAGATTTCAAAATTCAAATGAAGCCTCATTCTCCTCCACATTTATTGCCTCTCATCAAGAAATCACCCATCATTCTCTCCTTCATTTAGGTGTAATTCAAATTTTGAATTTCAAAAGGCTTGGAAGTCTACAAAATAAAGGCTCCAAACCTTCTTGTAAGACAATGCTGAAAATTAAATGAATGAGATGAAAGTTTTCTTGAAAGAAAATTTCCTTGCTTGAATGCTTGGTCCCCTGTGAGAGGGTGGGCGTGAGGCCTAGAGTGCTCTTCTTCTGCCAACTTCCCTCTTCAAGCCTATCTCCCCCCCACTCCCTCTTAGTCTATTCGACCAACACAAGGAGATTTCAAGAGTCCACATCTCTTCCACCTCTTTGATGAAATCAATCATCCAAGGAGTTCTCCCAAGTTCCTACCGAGAGTCATCATCCAAATGAAGCCAAAGAAGATCTTCAACAAGACTACTATGAGCTTCCTTTCACTTTTTCCCTCACTTCTCCATCTCAACCTTTCCCTCTAACCTTCCCCTACATCTTTCTTTTATTGCAGGATCCCCGAATTTCCAGACTCCAAAGAAGGTCTCCTGTGCCAAGGAACCGGATACAAGAAACGTTGCAATCTAAGGAATCTCCCTGTCATCCTGGATGTTGTTCTTCGAGTGTTCCCAGTGCTAAAGTCATAACTATTAATTGCCGGATAACCCTCTTTGATATTTTTTTAGATCTATAATTATTAGAATACTAAACCCTAATCTGAGTGGTTTCTTAACCACGAAGGTCCTCCTCTTAATCTCTTTGATCGGTCTCGTTTCTAGATAAGTTTAATATTTAGATTCTTATTTTTAAATTGCTATTTCATTACTTGAATTGTTGCATTTATTTACTTCATCATTCATTTGCTTATTACTGATTTCATATGAATTGCATCATCTCATAACTGTCCCCCATCATCCTTACTTACCATTTCTTCTCATTCTTTGATTGGTCTTTCTTGTGTGCTCATATCATCCATTTTCTTTTGAATTGTACCTGCATCATTGTCAATGCACTCTTCTTTCTTAGAAGGTGAAGGGTTAGTTTCACCAAAAATAACAGGCATAGATTCTTCAACAGTAAGAGTTATTTTGTTAAATACTTATATGCTTTGCTATGTAATGAATAACAAAGGAAATTTGCTTCATCTGATTTAGCATCAAATTTTTCTAGATTATCTTTACCATTGTTAAGCACAAAGCATTTACAACCAAATACATGAAAATAATTAATATTGGGTTTCTTTTCATTCCAAAGCTCATAGGAGGTTTTCTTCAAAATAGGATGGATCAAAACACGGTTCAAAATGTAATAAGCAGTGTTCACCGCTTCTGCCCAAAAGTACCTTGGATGATTGCCTTCACATAACATTGTTCGGGCCATCTCTTCCAATGTCCTATTTTTTTTCTCTACAACACCATTTTGTCGTGGTATACTAGGAGCGAAGAAGTTGTGATCAATGCAATTTTTTGTGCAATAATCATCAAAAAACTGATTTTCAAATTCGGTGCCATGATCACTCCTTATTGAAACTATTAAAAGATTTTTCTAATTTGAAACCTTTTTGTAGAATTTTTGAAATACTTTAAAGGTTTCATCTTTGTGAGAAATAAACAAAATCCAAGTAAATCTAGAAAAATCATCTACTATCACAAGAGAATATTTCATGCCTCCTGGGCCTGTGGTCCTAGTTGGTCCAAATAAGTCCATGTAAAGTAGCTCTAAAAGTCTAGTAGTTGAAATCATATTTTTAGATTTAAAGCTCTCTCTAGTTTGTACCATTTGGCATGCATCACAAACATGATCAAAGTCTACTTTAAACTTAGGCATGCCTTTATCTAAATTTTTGGAAATTAACTTGGCAATAGTATACATGCTAGCATGACCCAATCGTTTATGCCAAAGTTGATGGGAATTCTCCCAGGGTGTCGGGAATCATGCAGCATGCGGAAGTGAATTTTAAAACAAAATTCTAAGCATGAAACCCTAATATGGCAAGAAAATCCTAATTCCCAGGAACCCCTTATGCAATACCAATCAACGAAAAATAAATGAAGTCAGAATACATACCTGGATCATTGAAATCCAATCTTTTCTACGAGGCTCACAAGTGCAAACCCTCCAACGGTGATCCACACGAGAATGGTACCAAGGAATAATCCCTACCGGGGTTGCTTGCTTCAACAGAACTCTTTTGTCAGTCTTTTGACCTTTGAACACTGTAGGATACCCTATCCTACTGTAGGGCTTTTTGGACACAGTCCTAAACCACTCTTGAATTTAGGACAACCCTCCTCTAGGACCCCTTTGGCTTATGTCCTAAAACAAAGCCTTGTCCTAGTAGAAAAGACCTTGTCTTAATAAGACAAGTCTTGTCCTAAAGTAAGGAGGAGAGAAAAGTGGAAGAACACTCAGAATATCTTTTTATGGTGAAAAGAAAAAAGATCTGAAACTCATATCACCACCCCTATTTATAGTCTTAAGAGGGGCATGTGATATGTCCTCCAACAGGTTATCGATATGATTTTTCAAGACTGAAAAGTCATATCCAATATGTCTCCTCATGCACCAAAAGACATATTGGCATCCATCCATTTTCTTAGATAATCTGTGACTTGCCACATGGCAAGTACCGGTCCCTAGGAAGCCAAGATGTGCCTCTTCAATCTCCAAGCACCGGAGAGTATGAAGAGTCCTGAAAGCAGAAGGACTCTACTTCAGGGTGCGTGCCACATGAAGAGACATGTCTCTTCATGCGCGCTTTTGCTTCCATCCATTTTTCATGCCCTTTCAAAAAGCCTTGACCGGTCAAACATATCCAAGAGGCATGGGATAAAATGAGAAGGCACCCACTGAAATGAAACACTCAAGTGTTTCTTCTGCAGAAGGACTTTTGTCCTTCTGTGCACACCTTCATTTCCCGTGCATGCCAAGAGGTGCCAAGAAACCCTTTATGTTATGGTCAACTTTATCTACACCCCATGCATCCTTTGCCTAGTCAAAGCATATGTAATATGGGTGTTCAAAGAAATATCATTAAATCCTCTTTCCATCCATATAAAAATATTTTAGATCAGAGGACTATAGACTCTTCTAAGCCTTTTTGAATGCCAAGGTGTCATTTTGGCATCTAGAGTCCCAACTCAAATGTACTCTTCAATAAAATGTCCAAATGTCCAAAATAAAATCAGATCAAGCTCTGATTTGGCTATCCCCACTTAGGACTCAATCTAATTTAGGTTTCCCTAAATTAGGTTAGCCTAATTAGCAAGCAACCGGACCCAATCCAATTGGGTTAGGAATTGGGTTAGCCTATATATGCTAGTATGCAGTTTGGCTAACCAATTAGGATCCCATGACCCTAATTGAACCATGAGTAACTTCCTTGGCGTACTCTCTATTGTGTGTGACCCATTGGGTTTTACATCTAGCCAGCAGTAGGTTTAGGTTTGAGCCGATTTCATCCGATCGAACCCGATTGACCTAATTAGGTCAAATCGGCTCACCTAATTGTACAATTCGAATCGCACATCGAATTGACTCATGAAACCAATCCAATTAATTCATGAAAATCCACAAGATAAGATTGACATCTAGCAACATATCATGCCTACCCGAAAGATGAGAAATTTGGTAAAAATTATCAAAATACCCTTTAGTAGTAAGTTACCATGCAATTCAATCTTTTGATCTCCCATTATCCCGATTAAGTGATGGGTATGGATAAATGTCAAACCCTAACACTTAATCATATCGAATCTCAGCTTGATCATGAGGACTTAGATCATGACTGATTAGAAGCCACTTCTAATCTCATCCCACTTTGCAAAGATTCCTTGAGTCACTCATCGAAGAGATTACGTGGGATAACATATCCTCTTACCAGGATTGATCAATTCCTTGTTGGTCCACTCACATCCTTCGTACACCTTCCACCATAACTAGAACACCCCGTACATATCGCAATGCCATGAATGAGTATGAACCAAAGTATGGCTCAGTGTGCACAAGGAACCATGGTGACCTCAGGTTTGAAGATCACATGCACAACTTCTACTCTGGGACCTATCTTTTGAGAAGGTAAGACTTCCATAAGATAGTCCTGGTGCGGATCAGTTCAGAGTACTCATAACCTAATGAGCACCCTCATCCTTGTATTAGTGTCTCTACACAAGTGGCTATGAGACTAACCACCCTCATCAACATACATAGGATAAGCTAGTCTTACCGGATTCATCGATCCCTGAATCAATGGTCCAATGACTATGATGGGGGACTAATATGCATGAATTTCTTTTTTGTATGTTTTATATGTGGAGTTGAGTGATTAATTCATGAATTTCAGATTAAAATAAGTTGTAGAGAATTTTATATGAATTTTAGAAGATTAGGACCTAGAAAAGTAAAAAGAAGGATCGCCGGGGCTGAGAAGCCTCGGTTAGGGCAAGTTCTCCTACAATAAAACTACTGGAGGTAAGGGGGTGTACCTGACAACATCTGTGAAGATCGCAGCAAAAGGGTCTCTCGTTCCTCGATGGATGCAGCATGGAAAACCGAGCTAAAGACCCGCGGATACCCGGCTTTCTGCTCGGTGATCCGATTGAGGCTTGGCTGGAGTCATTGGATTCGTAGGAACTCGGGGACCTGTAAACGACCTGTCAGGGGTTAGAAAACTCATAAAGAAATAAGAAAACAAAGGAAAAATAGCAAGGAAAAGCTTCTTTTGGAGTGGGCAACCAGGGATCTGAGATGCTTGTTGGCAGCAGGAAGATGATTGCAGCACTGGGAAGAAAAACTCTCGCAAATCCCTTTATGCACACAGCAGGGTATTACACAACTCAATAGAAGAACTCAAGGTTTTCATTCATCAAAAATTCTAAATTCATACAAGAGGCTAGGGTCCCTTAAATAGACCCTTAACCTTGGGCCCCAAGTAAGGGTACTTTAGACTTTACATAGGACTCCTTTTCCCTTACAAACTCTAACTAGGAATACATGGCAACCTAGGTAGAAAAATTTTAAATGGAATGGGACTCCCTCTCCTTGTCTTGGTTGGACAAGGGGGTGACCATAAGTGGCCAACCAAGGGGAAGGTAATTCTAAGGAGGGGCGCCCTAATTTCTCCCTGGGCCTGGGCTGGCCCAGTTTCCTTCTGGCTGGTCTCCAGGCTTCAGGTTTGCACTTGTTTTAATTCTCCTCCGGGGATCTTCATGTCTTCTAGTTAGGTTGGACTCGGGCTCAACACCATGTCTTCAATCAGGTTGGACTTGGTCTTCACTTGTATGATGTGGTCTTGAGTCTTCAATATGGTTGAATAGGACTCAAAAAATAAAATTAGCTCGACATGAGCTGACTAACATTGGACGGACTAGCTCAACATGAGCTAAATAATTACAGGACTTAAATGAAAACAACTCAGCTAGACTAAGCTTTATTACAGTGGACTCGAATGTCATTTAAGTGATCCATAGAGGGTTGAGAAGCCTCTGCCTTATTCTGGTGCCTTTGGTGTCCGCACCAATTCTCCCGGGGTGGGAGGAACTCGACCTTGTCAAGTGAAGATCAGATTGGCTTACATATCTCCCAAGAAGGTCTGGGTTGAGGCATTGCAAGTCCTCTCGAGAAATCCATGAATTGTCCGACTCTGGCCGGCCTTGCCATCGGACTAGGAAGCGTTGATAACCGCGGCCCCGGGTTGTAATGGCTTGATCATCCAGGATACGCTCGATCCGTTCTCCTCTCTCAGCTAATTTGTTAGTGGACACTCTGGGTTAGGATCACTCACAATGAAAAGGAACAGGTCCAAAGGCCTCACTAGGTATCGCTGCGGTTCCCTATACTCAACCAGGTCTATAATATTGAAGGTAGAACTAATGCCCAAATCCGAAGGCATGTCTAACACATAGGCATTTGATCCAATCCTTCTCTATCACTTTAAAAGGTCCGGCTCTACGAGCATGAAGCTTCTTTTAGGCCTATGCCTAACCAAGATAGAATCCACTACATCAAATTCTTTGACCCTTCTTCGGGAATTAGCCAGTTGTTTTAAGATTAGTGCGGGTGGTGAACATGCTAGGCACATGCAGACTCCTAACAAATGATGCAAAGGACTCATATTGACACCTAACAGACTCGACTATGCATTCCTATCGAAGGAAATTTTATTGAACTCTTTGGATCTAAACCTAATAGATTATAGGTTCTCTAGGTTTGATCCTAGCTTGACATGCACATGAAAATTTATAGTGAACTCCTAGCAAATTCCAAAGAGTATGCCAGAAGTAAGATGCAAACCTAACATGCGTGATGAATGCATGCAGTATGCTAATCTCAGCTAAATGCAATCTAATAATTCTAGAAATGTTGGAGATGTCTGGAAAGGGCAGAAAATAGGAAGTGGGTTCAGAATTAGTTTGGTAGGGTAGAGAAAAAGGTTCATGGTTAGTTGGATAAAGTAGGATAAAAGACGAGGTGTCAAGAACTAATCCTATACTAATGAGATTAACCTTACGAGGTTGCGGTATATCTATGGGGTTTGCATAATGGAAGGATGGGTCGCCAATTTCGGGGAAGAGGTCCTTAATGGAAACTATAGGAGGGGACTCATCTTGATGGTATTGATTCAAAGAGATCAGGTCCTTAATAAATTCTTCTCGTTCTTGTATTTTTGGACTAGACTCTATAATTTGGCTCTCCTCTATGGTTTCCTTAGGTAAGGCTCTAGCAGTAGTACCTAGGTTCTCTTCCTCTATTTGTTCTTCCATTATAGCTTTAGGTTGGATGTGGTCAAGGTCAACTAGCTCTGGGTTGGTTTCTACCTGGGTATCTATTGGGCCAGCTAATTCTAGGTCTACTAAAGGTGTCTCCTCTTCTCCTTCATACTCATCCACTAGGCTCGCATCAGCTCATACACTTCCGCGTTAAGGTAAGCCTTGTCAAACTCAGGAATGGTTGGAGAAGGTCGGCTAGGGGAAAATTGGCTAGGTCCTAGTTATTGATTATGGTCACTAATCCTAGTAGGTTCAAGTTGCCTAAGGGATAGTGGCTCACTACTGGGCTCATATTTAGGGGTGCTAATCCTATGGGGTTCAAGTTGACTAAGGGAAACCTGACTAGTACTAGATTGATACTTAGGGGTTATGGGTTCTTTGGACTCATAGGACAAGGGTGCAGATCTATGTGTCATGGGATTATAGGATCTGAGGTCATAGGATTTTGGGTCAGCTCTATGGTCAGGTTCTAAGGATGGATCATGGTATGGGGTCCTCCTAAGGTTGGGCTCTTTATATGGGTCAGGATATTGGGTCCTCCTAGGGTTGGACTCCCTATATGGGTCAGAATACTGGGTTCTCCTAGGGTTGGACTCCCTATATGGGTCAGAATATTGGGTTCTCCTAGGGTTGGACTCCCTATATAGGGTCAGAATATTAGGGTGTTGGGTCTACTAGGCTCATAGGGTGTGGGTGCATAGGATCTATGATCATGGGATCTAAAGTCATAGGATCTAGGTTCATAGGTTATGGATTCATAGGTTCTAGGTTCATAGGATTTGGAGTCATAAGATCTATAGGTGTGGGTATACTAGGCTTATAGGGAGAGGGTAAATAGGATCTATCTTCTGGTCTATAAAATCCTGATTGGGTCTTCTAGGACTAACCTTAGGGATTGGGTCATGACGATAGCCTCTTCTAGTTTCAACCTCAAGATATGGATCAGGGTTTGGGGTCCTCCTGGGCTCAGGATTGTAGTCTGGGTCAGGTTGAGGGGCTCTCCTAGGTTCGACCTCTTGGTATGGGTCAGGGTCTGGGTCCTCCTAGGCTGAGGGGAATTAGGATCTGGCTCAGACTGTGACCCATGGGTTTTTCCTGGGGTCCCTACCCGACTTTTAACTGATCAAACCTATTGGCAAGATGGTCAGTTCTATCATTGGTTCGAATACGAGACTGAGTTAACTGGGTCATCTGGGTAGTCATCTGGGTAGTTATCTGGGTAGCCATCTGGGCCATTTGATCAGCTAGGGCTTTTATTTGGGCTTGTAAATTTTCCATGGGTTCAGACATTTGTGAAAGAGGTGGGTGATATGAAACTCCTGATCTAGTGCTCATGCAAGACTCAATCAGACCGACTATAGCTGACTAGACCTAGAGTCCAAACTAGATGCTCAATCAGGGTGGCAAACTAGCCTATAGTAACCCTGTACTCAGCCAGGCAGGTGTAAGGGGAGTGTTAGGTCCCTGATTGTCAATCCTAGACACCAATCAGAGATTGGCCAGGTAGGCAGACCAGCACACAAGCCCTTCGGGATTGAATCCCTAAACCACCATTCTAGACAATGAGCACAAGGCACATACATGTTAACTTGACACAGTGATCTAACACTAGCCCAGACCCGACCAGTTGGTGTCCCTAGCCCACTAGGGCAAATTAAGTCTAGTTAATTTTAGGTTAAGGCTTGGGACAGAATGCAAGGGATGCGGTTTTGGGCTAAGGAGAGGTGATCAAATCCTCCCCCCATCTGATATAGCAAGAGTGCTCTTAAAATTAAATTATGCAATGATGGCAGGCAGATGAGGATGCAAATTAGGGTTTAGATATTTTTTGGTATTTTTGGAGAATATGTAATTTTTTTTGGATATTTTTTTAAATAGAAGAAAACTTGCAAATCATGGCCTAATATGCAAGAAATATACTAAAATTAAAATATATGCAAAAGATGCTAAACAAAATCCTAAAACTTCCATACTTGTCTTGCTGAAAAAAACAGAGCCAAAAATTTGCATGCTGTATTTCGGCTTGCAGAAAATTCACATGTCATAATAAAATCTGCGGGAACTCTTAAAATTACTGTGAATTATGATGAATCCAGAAAAATAAATTTCAGAATTTTTAGAGTTTTTATTAGGGAGAAATAATTAAACTAACAGAGCATATATGGACAAAAAAATTGCAGAAAACAAGCCCTAATCTAAGCTCTGATACCAAATGATGGGGAACTAATATGCATGCAATTTTTTTTTTATGTTTTATATGTGGGGATGAGTGATTAATTCCCAAATTTTAGATTAAAATAAGTTGTAGGGAACTTTATATGAATTTTAGAAGATCAGCATGCATATTAGGACCTAGAAAAGTAGAAAAGAAGGATCGCCGGGGCTGAGAAGCCTCGGTTAGGGCAAATTCTCCTACAATAAAACTACTGGAGGTAGAGGGGGTATACCTGACAATGTCTGTAAGGATCACAGCAAAAGGGTCTCTCGTTCCTCGATGGATGCGGCCTGGAAAACCGAGCCAAAGACCCGCGGTTACCCGGCTTTCTGCTCGGTGATCCGATTGAGGCTTGGCTGGAGTCGTTGGATTCGTAGGAACTCGGGGACCTATAAATGACCTGTCAGGGGATAGAAAACTCACAAAGGAACAATAAAACAAAGGAAAAATAGCAAGGGAAAGCTTCTTTTGGAGTGGGCGTCCAGGGATCTGAGATGCTTGTTGGCAGCAGGAAGATGATTGCAGCACTGGGAAGAAAAACTCTCGCAAACCCCTTTATGCACACAGCAGGATATTACACAACTCAATAGAAGAACTCAAGATTTTCATTCATCAAAAATTCTAACTTCATACAAGAGGCTAGGGTCCCTTAAATAGACCCTTAACCTTGGGCCCCAAGTAAGGGTATTTTAGACTTTACATAGGACTCCTTTTCCCTTACAAACTCTAACTAGGAATACATGGCAACCTAGGTAGAAAAATTTTAAATGGAATGGGACTCCCTCTCCTTGTCTTGGTCGGCCAAGGGGGTGACCATAAGTGGCCGACCAAGGGGAAGGTAATTCTAAGGAGGGGCGCCCTAATTTCTCCCTGGGCCTGGGCTGGCTCAGTTTCCTTCTGGCAGGTCTCCAGGCTTCAGGTTTGCACTTGTTTTAATTCTCCTCCGGGGATCTTCATGTCTTCTACTTAGGTTGGACTCGGGCTCAACATCCATGTCTTCAATCAGGTTGGACTTGGTCTTCACTTGTATGATGTGGTCTTGAGTCTTCAATATGGTTGAACAGGACTCAAAAAATAAAATTAGCTCGACATGAGCTGACTAACATTAGACTGGACTAGCTCAACATGAGCTAAGTAATTACAGGACTTAAATGAAAACAACTCAGCTGGACTAAGCTTTATTACAGTGGACTCGAATGTCATTTAAGTGATCCATAGAGGGTTGAGAAGCCTCTGCCTTATTCTAGTGCCTTTGGTGTCCGCACCAGACTAGGAACATTCTAGATTAGGATTTATAAAAATTAGGTCTCATTGTTATTTTATCATAACCCTAATTCCATTGCCCTACTCTATGGGGTTCATCATAGTCAAAAATATGACACAGCAGTATATGATGAATCAAATGCCTTTATTATAAATAATGATGCCATGCATGAGTTGGAAGTTTACAGAAAAGGCCCAAACAATGATTGGCTCTTAGGAACATACAATGTAGCTTTAGGAGCAGATATAAAAGATTTTCTATTTGAGCTCTTAGGAACATACAATGTAGCTTTAGGAGCAGAAATAGAAACATTTGTCGTAGAAGCTTTTAAGATATGAATTTTGGAACAAAAGCTTTTGGTTTTACAAAAGTAGTAGCTGAAATTTCATTTGAAATTAAAGAATTAAAACCAATTCCAGCTTTATTTCCAGAAATTCTTTGTTCTTTCAAGCTTAACTCAAGCTTGTTTGAAGATAATGTTAGTTTTTCAAAGAGTGGCTTGAGTTTTTCAACCTCCTTTTTCAAATCATTATTTTTAGTAATTAAAGCTTTGTTCTTGTCAATACATGCATTATTTTCTATTTCCAAAGCTTTAAATTTTTTAGAAAAGATATGTAAATTCTTTTGCAACATATTGTTCTTTTCTGAAATTTCTTCTTTTTTCTTAAGTAAAAAATCATTGATATTCTTTAAGGATCTAATCTTTACTCCAGCCTTTTTAAATTCAGATAATAAATCATGAAAAGCATAATTTAATTCATCAAATGTAAATTCTAATTGAGCATCTGGGGATGTTATCTCATCTTCGAGATCCATTAGATAAAGATTAGCAATTTTTATGGTCTCTTCCTGTTTAGTTGAGGTGGATTCTTTGCTATTGCTCCATGTGGTATCCATCGCCTTCTTTTTCTTTTTCTTGAAGTATTTCTTTAACAAAGGACAGTTAGGACAAATGTGCCCTGGTTTTTTACATTCGTAGCATGTAGGCACTTGTACTTTTTCCTTTTCTTTATCCTTGTCCTTGTCCTTGGAGTGCTCTCCTCATTTATAAAATTTTCTATTGCATCATCTTTTCTTCTTTCCCATAAACCTGCTAAATCTTTTCACGACCATTATGATATCTTCATCTTCTAGATCATCTTCGGAGGAGGTGCAGTTATCTTTTGATTTCTCATCTTTTTTTGAGTCCAATGCAGCTTTGAAGGCAATTGTCTTCTTCTTCTTTTGATCATCATCAATTCTATGCTGCATGGCCAATTCATATATGATGAGTGAACCCACTAATTCATCCAGAGATAAGGTATTTAGATCTTTCGCTTCCTGGATGGCAATCACTTTGGGGTCCCATTTATCTAGAAGTGATCTGAGGATCTTTTGTACTAGATCTGCATTTCAATAAACCCTGCCAAGACTTTTCAAACCATTAATAATATCTGTAAATCTAGTAAACATGGCAGAGATAGTTTCAGTAGATTTTTTAAAAAAAAATTTGTAACTATGTACAAGAAGATTTATTTTTCAAGTCTTCACGTGGGAAGTCCCTTCATGGGTCACTTCGAGTTTGTCCCAAATTTTCTTTGTAGAAGAGCAAGTAGAAATTTGATTGAACTCGTTAGCATCCAAAGCACAATATAATAAATTCATTGCTTTGACATTTAATTCCCCCATCTTCATGTCGTGTTCATCCCAGTCCTCCTCAGGCTTTGGGATATCTATGCCATTATTAATTTTAATCATGGGAATATGTGGCCCTTTTAGAATGACCTTCCATAATTGAAAATCGATAGCTTGTATATAGATTTTCATTCTAGCTTTCCAGTAAGAATAATTTGAGTCAGTGAAGAGTGGAGGTCTATTAATAGATTGGCCTTCGGCCAAGGATGTACTCATGGGATGAGCAATCAATCTTTACTCTAAATGTATTTAGAGACATTGCTCTGATACCAGTTGTTTCCCAGGTGGCTTTCCCAAGAGTGGGGTGAATTGAGAATTTAAAAAATTTAAACAATAATGTGCTCTTTGAAAATCCCTTATAAGTGTTAAGTGCTGTGACAGAAAAATAGAATGCAGAAGCATAATCAAATAAGAAAGGCACAACACAAACACAACCAAATTATAGTGGTTCGGAGCAACCCAGCTCCTACATCCACTACCCAAGATTACCACTTGAGATTTTCACTATATTTCCTACTAGAATACAGTCGGATTGTTTTCATAGGCTCACAATCTAAACCTTTACACTTTGGTTTTTAAACCGGGCTCAGCAAAGAAATACAACTTGGTTTTACCAGGATCACCAAGAACCCAACTTGGTTTTAACACAGGATCACCAAGAACCCCACTTGGTTTTAACACAGGCTAACCAAGAACCTATTTAGTTTTTAAACCGGGCTCAGCAATAACCCAATAATTCAATAAAAAAATTATAAAGAAAAGCAACAAGATAACAAACAGATTTTTATCGAATGGTTGCTGATGCAGCTCAAGAGAAGTCCACTTGAATGTACTTCAATAAACTTTAATGGATTCTATAGCTTCTTACTAAGTGCTTCAAGCTTCAGATGAGAGTTGGTGAAGGCTTAAAGGCTATCTTGAATGCTCTTAGTGCACTCTTGCTTGTTGGCTTAGTTGGATATTCAATAATGTATTAACTCTTCATCTCTTTTTCAAAAACATACTTCAAAGAAGTTCAAATCCCTTAAATATATAGTCTTGTGCCTTTCTTAGATGATTTTAGTCATTGTAGACTGTTGGGATGTGACATTTGACTGTTGGAGCACTTTTTGGATTCAAATTCCATGTTTTGGAACTAGCTGTTATAAGTCTGAAATCGACCTTCGAGTCGACTTGGATCAGTCGAGTTGGCTCGGATCCTCATAGTAGTTTTGGTTGAGTTAACTCTCTTTAATCTAGCTGGCTCGCTTGCAAAGTGTTCTAATTTCTCACTCTATAAGAGTCGGCTCGCCTTGATTCTAGTCGACTCGAATTTTTAGGCCTTCCAAATGCAGTTTGGAAGATTCGGCACTTTCACTTTAGAGTCAGCTCGATTGGCTGTAGTTCTCAGATCTCTTTTTCTGGAATCTAGAGTCGATTTGATTCTCTGAATAGTCGGCTTGGAAGTCTGACAATATGATAGAGTCAGCTCGAACTTCCTTTAGGTCGGCTCGCTTGTCTGATTAGAAAATGGTACTCTGGACGAGTCAGCTCAGGTCCCTTAGAGTCGGCTTGGATATCTGCATGTCAGAATTCTCATGCATGCCATGTACCATAGTCGACTCTCTTCTCCTCGAGTCGGCTCGGATGAGTTCTTCGATGAATTTTCAATTCTTCTCCAGAATTCATCCAGTAAGGCTTCAAGCTTTCAAGATATCTTCAAACTCTTCTTATAACATACTTAAAATAATTTAAAGCTTGAAATAACCTAGAAGTAACTCATTTGATTGATTTTCACTTAAGTTTTTCTTTGGGTTCTTCTTTATAAGGTTCTATTACAATACAACTCAACACAAGAAATAGAAATGTAGGAGTTGAAATTGAGCAATAAATTAACCTACAAAAACTTGAAAAATACTTGAAGAGTTGTCAGTAAAATAAATGCATGCACCAATGTTTGGTTATTATCAAAATCACTTATGGGGTCAACATAGGACCTTCAATAAGAGGCCTAATGGTCGATTGTGAGGACCCCTGAAGCAAAATGAATACTAGAAATTGCTTTGAGAAGCAATTGCTATTGTACCTACCTTTTGATGCATGTGGGTTGGCCGGTCAAAGTTGGGCTCATGTGTAGTCTATTGGGTTCCAGTACCCACTAAAGGATAAATATTATTCTTTGGATAATATCCATTTCTTTAGGATATTTAGAATGATTCATATACTGATAGGTCCTGTTATCCTTTTTCAGATAATGTTGACCACTTTGTCGCTCTAGTCATTATTGGATAATGATAAACTTTCTAGACCCAACTTCGATAGCTGGTATCAAAGACTCAGGATAGTCCTGGAGCACAAGCGGATCCTGTATATGATAACAGATCTGGCACTTAAGATCCTAGCCCCCAATGCTCGTAGCACTGTGAAGGACACTTACCAGAAGTGGATCTCTGACCGCACCATGGTGCATTGCATTATGTTGGATACGATAAACGACAAGTTCAGTCATAAATTTGATGAGGCCCAACTAGAGGAGATCCTTCAAAGGTTGAAGGAGTCTTTTAGCATTCCTGACGATATAGAGAGATACCAGATTTCTTCCACCATCTATAACATGCGTATGCATAATGAAGATCCGGTAATTGATCATGTAATGTACATGAACGAGTTATTTGAGCATTTGGGAAAACTTAGATGTCCATATGAAAGGAAAGTGCCCAAAAAGCCAATCTTATGTAAGGGTATTCTTGTAATCTTCCAACTCTTATATGATATTTAATATATTAATTAAGGCATATTGTTTCATCATATTGATGTGTCTTATTTAAAGATTATGATGAACTCCATAGGTTATGGCAAATGAAATTAGGATTATGATTAAAATCATGACAGTGAGACCTTAGTTCCTATAAACCCTAACCTAAAATGTTCCTCGTCGATGGACCATCAGTTCGGGGATCGATAATTCCAGAAAGACTAACTTATCCTATGTATGCTCTATAAAGAGACTGGTTGGTCTCACGCCACTTATGTAGAGACACTAATAAGGATAAGGGTGCTCACTAGGGTATGAGTTCACTAAACTGATCCATACAGGGACTATCTTATGGAAGTCTTACTACTTGTCAAAAGATAGATCTCAAAGTAGGAGTTGTGCATGTGATTTTTAGACCTGATGTCACCATGGTTCCTTGTGCACACTAAGCCATGTTTTGATTCATACTCATTCATGACATTAAGTCATGTACAGGGTGTTCTCGGATATGCTGGAAGGTGTATGAAGGATATGAGTGGACCAACAAGGAATCAATCATTCCTAGTAAGAGGAATTGTTATCCCAAGTGATCTATTCGATTGATGACTCAAGGAGTCTTTGATCAAAGCAGGATGAGATTGGAAGTGGTTTCTAATCAGTCATCAACTGAGTCTTCAATATTGAATAGAGATTTAAAATAACTAAGTGCTAGGGTTTGACATTTTTCCATACCCATCACTTAATCGGGATAATAGGAGATCGAAAGATTGAATTCATGGTAACTTTTTACTTAAGGGTATTTTGGTACTTTCAACCAAATTCTTCATCTTCTGGGTAGGCATGACATGTTGCTAGATGTCAATCATGTCTTATAGGTATTCATGAACCAATTGGATTGGTTTCATGAGTCAATTTGATGGACAGATCTGATGCAGAATGAAAGAGATGATGCGATGCGGAAGTAAATTAAGACTAATTCTTTCTTTTTTTTTTTTTATTTTTATATTTTCAGAAGTCGGCTTTGACTCAAAGGAAAGATAAACTAAATTTAAAGAAACCATGTAATAATTGAAAGCACAATTTAAAGAAACTAGGTTATCAGAGTAGTTCAGAAGTAAAGGATCGCTGGGGGTTGAGAAACTCCCAGACCTAGGGTTTCGCTCTGAACTTTCAACAGGACAGAAGTAAAGAGAAGAGAAGGGTTACAGACCAGGCAGTGATCTTCACAGAGTTTAGTGGAAGGACTCTCTTGAGCAGATTGTTGGATCCCTGGATTCAGATATCTTCGCAATGGATCCTCCAATACTGGCCCTTTGGCAAAGTTGGCTTCTTCTGAACTCAAGATCTGGGAAAGAAGATGAACAAGTTATGGAACCAGATACTCAAGGAAGGATTTACCAGATAGAAGAACTTGAAAGCTGATGTTGCTGAAATCCTGATTCTCCTGGATGCTGATCTGACTTCCTCTGGGGTTTGCTCTTTCTTCGAAGTAGCCGAACTGGACCTGGATGCTGGGGGTCGGCCTCTACTTGGAGAGAGGGGCCGTGAGAGATGGGGTAGGTTAGGGTTTGGTGGAATGAAGAGGATGAAGGGCGGCTAGGGTTTGGATTGGAAGTGGCTAACCTAGGGTTTGGGGGTTGGAGATCTCACACCTCCTCAAGGTTCCTGGGGAACCCGGATTTACTCCCTCACGGAGTTCAACACCTGAATACAAGTGCGGAAGAGAGAAACACAAAGTTTGCTCACACATAAATTGAATTCATTCATCAGTTAAATTCAAGAGTTACATAGAGTTGAATATATAGACATAACAAAGAAATAAAATTTTATACATTTTCCATGTGGGACTAATAGGACTAACCCACACTTTAGGCATCAAATTCTCTTCCCAAGACTCCTTCCATGAGTGGGCAGCCCAAAAACTCCAAGAAAACTTGAAAATCAGCTCCAAATGGCAGGTTATGGGGGTGTCTCCTAGTATCTCTCCATGAATCAAGGATTTTTCCTTCATGGTTTAGCTTTTTTGGACACCTCCTAGTCTTGCTCCACAAGTTTAGGCTTCTTCCTTTCATGGATTTGGCACTATTGGAAACTTTTGGGTGCCTCCTTGATTTTCTCCCCAAGACATGCTCTCTTCCCTTTTATAACTTGGATTTTTATGGAACATTGTGGGGCACCTCCTTGATCCTCTCTTCAAGAAAAATTCTTGCCATCCTGGCTTGGGTTTATCTGGAAAGAAGTTGGCTCCTCCTTGGATTGAGGTATCTTGATGGATTTCTCCCCCAAGTGGTGCAAGAAAAAAGAACCTGCTTACTTGAGGCATGGGGACCAAGGTACACTGGATGGAGATGTGGCAGGGAGTGTGGCATCCACTTGTAGCTGGAAAATGTGGTGCCCTATGGCAAAGGGAATGACACCTACCTTGGCCTTGGACTTGGACTGAGTCAACATGACCCAACAAAAATTGAAATGACAAAATTACAGACTCAAAATTGAGTTGATCAGGTCAACCCTTATTACAAAACCAGAAAACCCTAATTCTTCGGGCAAGGTCAATCAGAGATCCAGATGGAGCCCTGAAGTCTTCTTCTTAGTCTGGTGCCCGCACCAATTCTCCCGGGGTGGGAGGAACTCAACCTTGTCGAGTAAGGCTCAAGTTGGCTCTGGTATCTCTCCAAGAGGTCTGGATCCAAATCTTGTAGTTCTTCTCGGGAGATCCAAGAGTCATCAGAGTCTGGCCTTCCTTGCTAGCGGACCAAGTATCTTTGGTATCCTCGATTACGAGTAGAGATAACCTGATCATCCAAGATCTTTTCAATCTGCTCTTCCTCACAGGCTAGTTTGTTGGTGGACACACAGGGTCGGGATCACTCTCAATAACAGGATTAGGTTCAAAAGGCTCATTGGGAATCACAGTTGGCTCCCTATAATCTACTAGGTCTGTAATGTTGAAAGTAGAGCTATTGCCTAGTTCTGGAGGCAACTCGAGCACATAGGCATTGGATCCTACTCTCTTCACTACTCTAAATGGTCCAACTCCTCTAGCATGTAACTTTCTAACGGTTCTAGGAGAAAACCGCTCAGGCCTTAACCTAATCATTACATAGTCTCTCTCAACAAAAGTTTTGACTCGTCTTTGAGAATCAGCCAACTTCTTATAAGTTTCATTACTTAAAGTTATTTTGGCATGAATTTCTTTATGCAAGTCCTTTACATGCTATGCAAGTGCATCAAGAGACTTGTGTGTGTGGGCTAATAGTGAAATCAGATCAAGTGGTGTGTGAGGCTTGTATCCATGAACAATCTCAAAGGGACTCTAGCCTATAGACCTATTGATCGAAACATTGAATGCAATTTCAGCCCTGGACAAAATACAAATCCCAATTCCTGGTGCTCTCAATCAAACCAAAATCTGAGCCAAAGCCTAGTAAAGGGTCAAGAAAACTAAACTAGACTGACGACGCATTCCTAAAGAATGGACTTTATTACAAAGGAACCCTAGGTCTAAACCTAACAAACTAAGGCTCTCTAGGTTTGACCTTGGGTCGGAGGAGGGCATGCAGAGCATGAAAACTTATTATGGATGCCTAGTAGGTGCCATAAGGTCTTCCAGAAGTAGGTGGCAAACCTAATAGGTTCTGACACGTGGTTCACTCTAAAGGCTTCGACAAAGTATACTTGGATGGTGTAAGAAGCATTGGAAGTCCTAGAGAAAGGGAGGAGATATGAGGTGGAGTCTCGAATTACCTGTTGACTAAAGGTGGTGACCTGAAGGTTTGAATGGTGATCTATGAGTGTCAACTGGTCATCCTTACGAAAGGAAAAGTTTGCTACTAGCCTAGGACATGTGATTGCAATAGTTAAGGTTTGTTCTCTAAGCAAATAATGATCCACTTTCTCAAGAACTGGATTAGAGAATGATTAATGGGAGGGCCTATGGATGATGACCTCAAGACTTGAAATTTGACCTATGGGTGCGGAAAGGTCAATCGGGTTCGATTAGTTCGAATCGACTTAAACCTAAACCTAATGCTGGCTAGATGTGGAACCCAAAAGGTCATACATGTTAGGGAGTTGACCAAAAAAGTCATTCATATTTTAATTAGGGTCATGGGATCCTAATTGATTAGCTAGTTGCTTACTAGCATGTATAGGCTAACCTAATTTCTAACCCAAGTTGATTTGGGTCCAGTTGCTTGCTGATTTGATTAACCATTTTATGAGATACTTAAATTGGGTTATGTCTTGATTAGGACAACCTATATCAGGTTTTATCTTGATTTAATTAGACATGGAATGCCACTTGGACTAGAGTCCAAGTTGGCATGGACACCTTGGGCGCATATGTGTGTGTGCCAAGGAAAGAGATCGCAAAAAGGACCAAGAGTCCATCTACAGATGAATCACTCTAGCTGATTCATTTGAGACTCTCTTGGTACATATCCCCATGCCTTTTAGGATTATTTTTGATTGGTCAATTTATTTTAAATTGGCATGAAAAGGCTTGGAAGGAGAACGCGCACATGAAGGGACGCGTCTCTTCATTTGGCGCACGGTCTGAAGTAGAATCCTTCTGCTATCAGGACTCTTCAAATTCTTCGATGCTTGGAGATCAAAGAGATATCTCTTGTCTTCCTAAAGACCGGTACTTGCCATGTGGCAAGTGAGAAATCATTTAGGAATGAGAAGGGATGCATGTATGGGCCTTGGTGCATGAATCGACATATTGGATATGATTTTTGAAGCCAGATAACTTCTCATCAATCTTGAAAAATCATATCTAATAAGTTGATGGCTGGACATATTACACGCCTCTCTTAAAACTATAAATAAGGGCGATGTTATGAGTTTCAGGAGAGTTTTCCACCATAGTTTATTCTAAGTGTTTTTCTCCCTCCCTCCTCCTTAAGACAAACCTTGTCTCTTTAAGACAAGGTTGTTCTTACTAGGACAAGTCTTAGAATTTAAGACTTAAGCCTAGAGTGTCCTATAAAAGGGCAATCCCAAATCCAAGAGTGGTTTTGGAAAGCATTCAGAGTACCCTACAAGAGGGTAGGGTGTCCTATAAAGGTCAAAGTCTAGAAGGCTGTCAAGAAGAGTCATAGTCAAGCAAGCAACTGAAGTAAGAGTTCTTCCTTGGGTCAATTCCAGTGTAGATCATCATTGGAGGTGTTGCACTTGTGAGCTTAGTAGAAAGGAGTGGAAAACCACATTCCAGGTATTTATCATGAACCATATTAGTGATATATTAGTTGTATATGAATGATGGGATCTTTGGATTAGGGTTTCTAGTCAATAAAGGTTTTTTTTTTGTATAAATTTTGAAATCCAATGCATCATACATGCATGATGACCCTTTAGAAACCCATCACTTTGCACAAGCAGCTCGGCAAGGATGCAATACTGAATTCTCTACCCCCTTCCTACCACATCTTTCTCAATAATTTCAAAATGAATAGGACTGCAGTAATTACCAAGAGATGTTAGGGTTTGCTGACTTATGAGAGAGACCACAACCTTAACAAGGGGTTGGGAATCTGGTGGGAGGTTCTGGAGCAGGGCGTTGTCCCTTTGGAAAAGGAAAGAAGAAAAATAAGAAGGTGCAAAGTGTTGGACCTAATCAGACTAGGAGGGTGAAGGCTGACAAGAGTCAGGCAGAATGCTTCTTCTGCAAGAAGCTAGGTCACTGGAAGTGGAACTATTCTGCTTACCTTGTTACTATATATCTAAACAGGTGAAGGAAGGGAAAGCAGCAAGCTATTGCTGGTCAAGGTATTTATATGATAAATCTTTGTAACTAGTTGAATTTTAAGTTGAGTCTAAGATAGGTTTGAATTGGGTTCAAATCAAAGCAAGAGGGCTTGAAGATTAAGTGCCACAAGACACTCCAACCTACCATGCCAAGGTGGACACCACATCATCAAGCTTACTTAGAGGCCATATCATTTTCAAAGTCTACATGGAAGACACCCAAGCATGACACCTCACCTAGCTTTGGGCAGCCAAGAAGTGAATTCAAATTCAAAGAGGGCCACCATTTTCTCTCCATATCAAGCATGGTTCAAATCCCCTTCAACATAGCTAGCAACATCCCATGAAATTATCCTAATATTTCGAATTTTCGAATTGAATTGGAGGCTTATAAATAGCCCTCCAAACCCCTCTTGTAAAGACATTGATGATGAATGAGAATTTCCAAATTTCTTCTTCCGTTGTGTTTAGCAAGTGACCTCTGAGAGGGAGAGGGTGAGAGGCCCAAAAGCTTTCCTTTTAAGCTGACCTAGCCACTTCCAAATTCCACCACAAATCCACACCAAGGCACTGCAATTTTCTTTCAACCAATGTGTTCCCCATCCACCAACCACATAGCCAATACTTTCAAGCTTCAAGGCTGCCTACTTCATCCTCCAAGGAAGCCTTCTACAACACCTCAAAGTGCTCTTCTTTATCCTTCAAGATTTGCCATCTAAGCTCAGCAAATGGAGTTCCAATCAGCACACAACCAAGGTGCCAAATCAGCCATTATGATTCCCTACTACTTCATCCAATCCACCAACTTCACTACTTCATAAACCACTTACATTTTCCTCTTCTTGCCATTCTAGGTCAGTAATTCCTTTCCTTTCTAGGATCCACCAGGATTGCAAGTTGAGGAGGAGGTTAATCTTGCCTTTGGTGCCATCTAAACTAGAAGTCTTCATCCCATGGTGTGATAGTTTCAAGTTCTATCCAAAAGTGCTAAAATTGGATCACCATTACAAGTGTGGGACTTCAATATTGGTAAGTAAACCTTCCTTGATTCTTAGGTTTGATTATTTGAATGGTCTTCACCCCAGTTAGAATGGTTTCCCAACCATTTGGTCCAATCTTCTTGGATTAAACAAGAAGCCCTAGTTTGAGTTATCCCTTATCTAGTTTTCTTTCATATGAATCCTTTACTTTCTTATGAATGAATTTGTTTATGCTAGTAGGATTTATTGCTCAACCCATTAATTAATCCTCTAAGTTAGAACTCATCCTTGCATGCCACATCAAATTTGCTATCAGAGCATGGTTGCATGAGTAGTATATTCATGGTTGCATGTATGTTATCTTCAACTACTCAGATTGGGTGCTTCACCAAGGCCGTCCGGTCATAGGAGAGAAGTAGGGCTGCAATACCCTCTCTTTCCATTCAGTGGGGTCTCTTATGGTGTGTAGGGGTGCCATTGTGTTTTAACCCATGAAGAAGAAAACAAAGAGAAAACTCATTTAAGACAGTTTCTGCATCCTGTAATTCCAATATATGGCTGGATAATTTAATTGTTTCTACATGTATAAATTTTAGAAAATTATGATTCTTGTCATGCTAAATTTATCAAATTTGATATATTTTTTAGAATTTTCTCCTAATTTATTTCTACATGTAGATTTTTGCATATCAGTTTTTTTGCCTGAGAACAGTTCTGCCTTAAGATTTCTACATGTTTTGTTTGGGCTGAAAATAAATCACATCCAAAACCCCAAACCCAAGCCATTTTTGCTTGATCACTTAAGCAGCTGAAACTCAAGTCTGTCACATCATTAAACACACACAAAAAAAAAGAAAGAATGTTTTTATTCTAGATTGCATTAGGGTTTCATATGCATAAATTACTCTAAGGGCAACAATATCATAAGATAAGGGAAGGAGGTCATTACCTTTCCTTGGTCCAAAAACAACCACCCACATTTTGCATCGAACCCAAACCTTTTAATAAAATTGAGTAGCAACCTAACTAGAATTAAAAAACACCAACAAGTCAAGCTCAATTAGTGTGTTGAGACTAGTGTGAATCATTTCTTCATCTACTCCTGGAAAGTGGTGTCTAAGGCTAGAGGTCCAAAGGCAAATGCCTTAAGTGGATTTATGGTTCCTTAATTAGGTCCTCATGAAAGCAGGGGGGCCTCCCACAATCCCACCTCTTACCTGGTCATTTGAAAGGGTATTTGTAGTCTTGATCTATACTTAATTGATTCATACTATATTGAACTTCTAGGTCTATCAAACCTTAGAACGAGTCTTTGTATTGAATGACTACTAGATCAGGAACTCCATACCAGTATTCACAAGACCAACCCAGTTCTACCATGGACCCTAATCTAGAAGCTCTAATAAGAACTATGACTGAGTAGTTCAAGCAATTGAACAATAGATTTAATCAAATAAAAGAGAGGATAGGAACTCTTGAAGAGACCCGTATGACCCCTATTGAACCACAATCACCCAGATTACCACCCATCCATCCTAGAGTCCAGCACCAGGAACATACCCCTAACCCACATCCAAGAAGACCACACCATGATTATGTTGACCAGGATGAGAGAGCCCTTAGAAACATTCATCTAGATGCATCCATATTCGATGGAAACCTGGATCCTAAGGTGTATATAGACTGGGAAGGTGACATGGATCAATACTTTGATTGGTATAAAATATCAAAAGATAGAAAATTTAAGTTTGCCAAATATAGATTGGTCCGTCATGCTAGATTGTATTGGGGTAATGTTGAGCGCATGAGTCGACAGAGGGGTGACATGCCCATAGCCACTTTGAGAGCTATGAAGGTGAAGCTTAGAAAGAAGTATTTACCAATGTCCTATAAACAAAGACTCTTGGATCAATAGAAATGATTAACTCAGGAAAATAAGACGGTGTCCGAATATATTGCAAAGTTTGATGAGTTTTTCATGAGATGCAATATGGTTGCGTCTGAGGTAGCAACCTTGTCTAGGTTTAGAGCAGGTCTATATGAGGAAATTCAGAGATAATTATTTTAAAGAGAGGTCCATGACCTACACCAAGCCTACCAAGTTGCTAGGGATTGTGAGAGATTCCAGAGGAGACCTTTATTTCACTGACCCGAGCCCACTAGGATTAATCCTCCTAGAAATAGGCCAAGTCCAAGCCCAAGCCCATCCAACAGACCCAATCCTGCTACCCCATTAGCTCGAAGAGAAGATAAAGGAAAGAACCCTGAAGTTTGAAGAGAAGGAAATGTCCATTGTTTTAGGTGCCACAAGATAGGTCACTATGTAAGTCAATGTCCCACTAGAGCATTATACATAGAAGAATAAGAAGAGGAAGTCAATGAACCCATAGAAAATTGTAAGGAGGAAGAAGTATATGAGGCAGGTGAGAACTTAGCTGATGAGTATGAAGGGGATGAAGAGATCATAGACTCATCAAAAATCCTAGGAGTTGTGAGATGTATCTTAACCCAAGGTACGGAGCAAGAAGATTGGCGTAGAACTAGCATCCTGCAAACTTTTGTCAAGATAGGAGAAAAAGTGTGCAAAATCAATTTAGATAGTCGTAATTGTGTCAATGCCATTTCATCCAACACCTTCAAGAACTTAGGATTGTTCACTGTACCCCATCCTGACCCATATAAGGTATCCTGGATAGATTCGACCTCGATTCTTATCAAATTTAGGTGCCAAGTCACAATCCAAATTCCAGTCATACCAGGAAAAGGTTTGGTGCGATGTTCTTCCCATGGGAGTAAGTACCATCATATTAGGTCAACCATAGTTGTATGATCATGATGCTATACTCTATGGTCGCTCTAATTCTTGCTCTTTTACTTATAATGGAAAGAAGATTGTAATCAATTCTTCACCATCTAAGGATCATGTTAAGAGAGGATCAAGTCACCTGGGGAATAGGAAACAAGGAATAAATATGATCAATGCTAAGGAATTGGAGCAAGAGCATAGCTGTGGTTCCCCTGTTTGGATTTTGACAACTAAGGAAGCTTAGGACCAACCCATAAGGAACAACCCCAAGAAGTGTTAAGGTTTTTAAAGGAGTTTCAAGACATATTTCCAGAAGACCTTCCCAATCACCTTCCACCCTTGAGAGATATTCAACGTGCCATAGATTTGATCCCAAGATCCACATTACCAAG
Organism: Areca catechu; assembly: GCA_021397845.1. Classification (NCBI taxonomy): domain Eukaryota; kingdom Viridiplantae; phylum Streptophyta; class Magnoliopsida; order Arecales; family Arecaceae; genus Areca; species Areca catechu. The sequence goes on along the minus strand of CM038040.1, from coordinate 129,976,632 downwards.
CCTTCCCCATTATAGGATGAATCTTACAGAACATGCGGAGTTACAACGTCAAGTTGGAGAGCTTCTCCAAAAGGGATTCATTAGAAAAAGCCTAAGCCCATGTGCAGTACCTGCTCTCAGACCCCTAAGAAAGATGATACATGGAGAATGTGTGTAGATAGCCAAGCCATAAATAAGATCACCATTAAGTATCGTTTCCCTATTCACCGTTTGGATGACATGTTGGATATGATGGCGGAGCCAAAATTTTCTCCAAAATTGACCTTAAGAGTGGCTATCATCAAGTAAGAATTAGGCTTGGGGATGAATGGAAACCGCGTTCAAAACCAAAGATGGCTTATATGAGTGGGTAGTAATACCTTTTGGTCTGTCCAATGCACCTAGCACCTTCATAAAAATTATGACCCAAGTTTTGAGGACATTCATTGAGAAGTTTGTAGTGGTCTATTTTGATGACATTCTTATTTATAGTAGAACGAAGGAAGACCACTTAAACCATTTTTGGCAAGTTTGCCAAGCTCTTAGCAAGATTGTCTCCATGCTAATCACAAGAAATGTGAATTCATGATCCATAGAGTTATCTTTCTAGGCTTTGTTGTCACCACTGAAGGAGTGTCTGCCAACCTCGAAAAAGTCAAATCCATAGTTGAGTGGCGGGTACCCAAAAGTGTCCATGATGTTCGAAGTTTCCATGGTCTAGCCACTTTCTATAGGAGATTTATTCGAGGATTCAGTACCATAGTGGCACCCATTACCGACTGCACTAGGAAGGGAACCTTGGAATGGACAAAAGCCGCCAATAGGGCCTTCCTAAAAATCAAGAAAAGAATGACACAAGCACCTATTTTGAGGTTATCCAATTTTTCAAAGGTATTTGAGGTTGCTTGTGATGCCTCTAGAGTAGGAATTGGAGAAATTTTGAGCCAAGAGGGTCATCCAGTGGCATTCTTTAGCGAGAAGTTGAATGAGATGAGAATGAGACACTCGATGTATGATAGGGAATTATACATGGTAGTGCAAGCTTTGAGGTATTGGAGACTCTACTTACTACCGCAGAAATTTGTTCTTTATTCCAATCATGAAGCCTTATAATTCCTTAATTCCCAAAAGAAATTGAACCCTAGGCATGGAAAATGAGTAAAATTCATTAAAGCATATACCTTTGATCTGAAACACCATGCTGGCACTAAAAATAGGGTTGCAGATGCACTGAGCCGACGATCCATGCTTTTGACATCAGTTAGCACTGAAGTTGTCGGGTTTGATAAACTGAAAGAAGAATACCCTAAGTATCCAGACTTTAGTGACATTTATCAATCCCTCCAGCACCGACCATCTAGTGTACATAGTGACTATACTCTCCTAAATAGATTCCTTTTCAATGGAAATCGGTTGTGTGTCCCCCGAACATGTATTAGAGAGTTTTTGATCTGGGAAGTTCATGCTGGAGGCCTAGCAGGTCATTTTGGTAGAGATAAGACCATCCTAGTGATAGAAGACCAATTCTTTTGGCCTGGCCTCAAGAGGAATGTAGCCCAAGTTATGGCTTAATGTCGGACATGTGTTGTTGCCAAACAACAAAAGTAGAATACGGGTTTGTACACTCCTTTACCAATCCTTGATTGTCCATGACAGGATCTTAGTTTGGACTTTGTACTAGGACTCCCAAAGACCTCAAGGAGACTTGATTCCATCTACGTTGTAGTTGACCAATTTTCAAAGATGGCTCACTTCATCCCATGTTCTCAAACCTTCGATGCTTCAAGAATGGCTAAATATTTCCTTGACGAAGTGGTTAGGCTACATGGTTTACCTAAAACCATTGTGTCAGATAGAGATGTTAGGTTCACTAGTTACTTTTGGAAAAACCTTTGGCATATGCTAGGAACCAAACTGATGTTCTCCATAGCCTATCATCCTCAAACAGATGGCCAAATTGAAGTAGTTAACCGGAGTCTAGGAAATTTGCTAAGATATTTAGTTGGTGATAGTATGGGAAATTGGGTTCTCTTACTCCCTCGTGCTGAGTTTGCTTATAATAGCTCAGTCAATAGATCTACCAGAAAGAGTCCTTCTGAGGTGGTTCATGGTTACAAACCTAGGAAGCCTATAGATCTCATTCCATTACCCACACATGCATGAATTTCTGAATCTACTGAAGCATATGCATAGCATATTAAGGACTTGCACAAAGAAATCAGTGAAAAAATCAACATGAGCAATGAAACCTACAAGCGTATAGCTAATTCACATAGGAAATTCAAAGAATTTTATGAAGGAGACATCATAATGGATAGACTCAAACTCGAACGGTTCCCACCAGGAAACATGAAGAAATTACATGCCCACGATGCAGGGCCATTCAAAATCCTAAAGAAAATTGGACCTAATGCGTATGTCTTGGAACTACTATCTGACCTAGGTATCAGCTCGACCTTCAATGTTTCAGACTTAGTAGAATATAAGGAGCCAATATTGATACCAAGTGAGCCTTTTGGACCTGAACCTACCATTGAGAGTGACCCTACCCTCGAGTGTCCACCAACCACTATACCAGAGCAGCGAGATCGAATTGAGAGAATTCTAGATGACAAAACTATCACTACCAGGAATAAAGACTATCAATACTATTTGGTGTAATGGCAAGGTCGACCAGAATCTAATAACTCATGGATCACTCGGGAGGATCTATAACAAATCAACCCGGACTTACTCGGAGTGACCCATACTCGACAGGGTCGAGTCTTTCCCACCCCGGGAGAATTGGTGTAGGCACCATAACTCAAAAGAGAATTCAATCTAGTCTAATCAAGCTAGATTTATTATGGATCCCATTGGAGTATGTTTAGTCTACCATTGGATTCAATTTTATTTCTTTAATTAATCATAAGTCCTGTAAATAAGGAAGTTTATTTCTTTGATTAAGTTTGAGTCATGTATTTCAATTTTATTGAACATGAGTCTGTAAATAGGGAAGTTTATTTCTTTGATTAAGTTTGAGTCAGGATTAAGTCCATTTTAATTTGGTCTTTTAAGTCAAATTAAGTTCAATTTGACCTTGTAACTAGTTGAATTTTAAGTTGAGTCCAAGATAGGTTTGAATTGGGTTCAAATCAAAGCAAGAGGGCTTGATGATTAAGTGCCACAAGACACTCCAACCAACCATGCCAAGGTGGATGCCACATTATCAAGCTTACTTGGAGGCCACGTCATTTTCAAAGTCTTCATGGAAGACACCCAAGCATGACACCTCTCCTAACTTTGGGTGGCCAAGAAGTGAATTCAAATTCAAAGAGGGCCACCATTTTCTCTCCATATCAAGCATGATTCAACTCCCCTTCCACATAGCTAGCAACATCCCATGAAATTCTCCTAGTATTTCGAATTTTCAAATTGAATTGGAGGCTTATAAATAGCCCTCCAAACCCCTCTTGTAAAGACATTGATGATGAATGAAAATTTCCAAATTTTTTCTTCTATTTGTGTTTAGCAAGTGACCTCCGAGAGGGGGAGGGTGAGAGGCCCAAAATCTTTCTTTTTAAGCCAACCTAGCCACTTCCAAATTCTACCACAAATCCACACCAAGGCGCTGCCATTTTCTTTCAACCAAAGTGTTCCCCATCCACCAACCACGTAGCCAATACTTTCAATCTTCAAGGTCGCCTACTTCATCCTCCAAGGAAGCCTTCTACAGCACCTCAAAGTGCTCTTCTTCATCCTTCAAGAGTTGCCATCTAAGCTTAGCAAATGGAGTTCCAATTAGCACACAACCAAGGTGCCAAATCAGCCATTATGATTCCCTACTACTTCATCCAATCCACCAACTTCAGTACTTCCTAAACCCCTTACATTTTCCTCTTCTTGCCATTCTAAGTCACTAATTTCTTTCCTTTCTAGGATCCACCGGGATTGTGAGTTGAAGAGGAGGTTAGTCTTTCCTTTAATACCATCTAAACCGAAAGTTTTCATCCCATGGTGTGATAATTTCAAGTTCTATCCAAGAGTGCTGAAATTGGATCAGCATTACATGTGTGGGACTTTAATATTGGTAAGTAAACCTTCCTTGATTCTTAGGTTTGAATATTTGAATGGTCTTCACCCTAGTTAGAATGGTTTCCTAAGCATTAGGTCCAATCTTCTTGGATTAAACAAGAAGCTCTAGTTTGAGTTATCCCTTATCTAGTTTTCTTTCATATGAATCCTTTACTTTCTTATGAATGAATTTGTTTATGCTAGTAGGATTCATTGCTCAACCCATTAATTAATCCTCTAAGTTAGAACTCATCTTTGCATGCCACATCATGTACACTGCTAATAAATGCCCTAGGTTAGACAAAGTCAATAATACTTATTATTGGCACTATAGGCTAGGTCATATAAACAAGAACAAGATAAATAAGTTAGTGGGAGAAGGTCTCCTAGATATCACTGAGAGTAATTCTTTACCAACTTCTAAATCTTGCCTTCTTGGAAAATTGCCAAGTCACCATTTATTGGAAAAGGTGAAAGAGCCAGTGATATTCTATGTCTAGTACATACTGATGTATGCGGACCTATGAATATTAGTGTAAGAGGTGGGTATAATTATTTCATTATATTTATAGATGACCTTTCAAGGTAAGGTTATGTCTACCTGATGAGACATATATCTGATTCGTTTGAAATGTTCAAACTTTATTGTAATGAAGTTGAAAAATAAATTGAAAAGTTTATAAAAATCTTTCGATCAAATCGAGATGGTGAGTATCTTTCCAATGAGTTTCTGACTTATCATGAGGAGAATGGGATTCTCTCTTAATGTACTCCTCCAGGGATACCTCAGTTAAATGGTGTGTTTGAAAGGAGGAATAGAACTCTGTTGGATATGGTTCGATCCAGATGGGCTTTGCAAGTTTGCCTAAATTCTTTTGGGGATATGCTCTTGAGTTAGTGTCTTACCTTCTAAATAGGGTTCCAAGTAAATCCATTGATAAAACACTATATAAGATATGGATAGGATATAAGCCAACTCTCTCTCACCTTCAGGTTTGGGGGCGTCTAGCTTATGTCAGACGTTTGGAGATGGATAAGCTAGGACCTAAGTCTGATAAGTGTCATTTTGTTAGGTATCCTAAAGATCCAAAGGGTATTATTTCTATGTACCTGAGGAACAAAAGTTGTTCGTTAGTCTTAGAGCAACCTTTTTAGAAAGGGAGTACCTTGCTGAAGGCACTCAAGCTACTGAGATTGAACTTCGGGAAGTTTAATAAATAAAAGAACCATCTCACTCTAAGGCCACTATAGAACCAGATTTGATTAGATCAGATCCAGTGCCTATAGTCCAACCATTAAGGAGATCTGGTAGAGTACCATGTCAACCGGATAGATACTATGGCTTCTTGGTCTGAGACGGTGATCCTATTGAGCTCAATGAGAATAAGGATCCGATAACCTATATGGATGCAATGTCAAGGTCTGATTTTGAGTCATGGCTGCAAGTTATGAAATCCGAAATGAAGTCCATGAAAATTAGCAATGTATGGACATTGGTTGATCCACCTGAAGGGATAAAACCCATTAGGTACAAATAGATCTTCAAGAGGAAGCAGGATGTAGATGGGCAGGTGGAGACCTAAAAAGCCCATCTGGTTGCCAAGGGATATCATCAGCATTATGGTATTGACTATAATGAGTCATTTTTCCCTGTGGCAATGTCAAGTCCATTTGGATTATGCTTGCTATAGAAGCACATTTAGATTATGAAATCTGGCAAATGGATGTTTAAACAACTTTCATAAATGGTGGGTTGGAAGAGAAGGTATATATGATACAATTTGAAGGGTTCACATCCATAGATGAGTCAAAAGTTTGCAAGCTTCAGAGGTCCATTTATGGACTAAAACATGCTTCTCAAAGTTGGAACATGCATTTTGATAAGTGTATCAAGACATATGGCTTCATTAAAAATGGAGAAGAACCTTGTATATATAAATAGGCAAAAGGTTCTATAGTTGTATTTCTTATTTTGTATGTGGATGACATTCTCCTAATTAGGAATGACATTCCAACATTTCAAGGAATAAAGGTATGGCTTTCATCTCAATTCTCTATGAAAGACTTGGGTGAAGCCTCATACATACTGGGTATGAAGATCTATAGAGATAGATCTAAGAGGCTTTTGGGACTGTCCTAATCTATGTACATAGATATTGTGCTGAAGCGGTTCAACATGGAGAATTCCATAAGGGGCTATTTGTCTGATAAGTCATGGAATTACTCTTTCCAACAAGGATTATGTGACAACTCTTGAGAAAAGAGAGTGTATGAGTAGAATTTCATATGCTTTGATAGTGGGTTCTATTATGTATGCTATATTATGTACTAGACTAGATGTGGCATACTCACTATAAATAGTGAGCATATACCAGTCTGACCCAGGTAAAGCTCATTGAAAAGTTGATGAGGGATGAGATTCTAACATGATGCATGCAGATGAAAGATATGAAAAGTATAAAAAATCAGATTAAAATAAACAAGGATTTTCAGATTTTTTTTTTGATTTAGTTATTTTCAAAAAGGTGACTAGACAAGGTTAGGGTTTCATGAGATGGTTAGAATCCTATCCACATGCTAGAAACTATCATACAGATAAAAAAACTAAAGATCCTAGGGTTAAGAAACAACTATAAGATGTGCTCAAAACTTCAATAAAATAGAAAAAGTGAGATGGGAAGGGGTTTACCTACCTAGCAATAACTGTCTTAATGTTGTAGAAGAGATCGCTCCACTCGGATCGGTGCCTAGATGATCGAGTCGCTTTTCCAAAGATCAGTCAACTTTTTATTAGATCAATTCAGAAGCAAAGAAGACCTCATCTAAAGGTAGGGCTGGAACTGGGCTGGTCCAAAGCCCATTGGGCTAGCCCAATCCAAAATTGGGTCGAGCTTTGAGCCAAATTTTAAGAATTTTTGGATCAAGCCCAGGTACCCCTTTGGCTCAAAACATAAATAGACTCTATTTTAAAGCCCGAAGTCTAGCCCAATATGCTTAAAATCTATTTTGAAGCTCGACCTGATTTTGGGCTGATCCAAAGTACATTTGGCTAGCCCGGCCCAGTTCTAGGAGATGGACTTTGGGCAGGCCCAGTTCCAGCCCTATCCAGAGGGCATGGCATTGGAGGGATCCTGCAAACATCAAAGGTTAGGCTCATAGATGATGAGAAAAATATGTAATTGGAAGAAAGAAGAATAGAGGGATGGAAGGGATCTCTAGGGTGGCTGGTGGCCAATTGAAGAAGGAGGATGCCTGGCTTGTAGAAAGTTAGGACATCCAAGGCTTCAACTGGGATGGATGTTAGCTAGGGTTTAGTGGTAGAGGGAAGAAAGCTGGCAGCTAGGGTTTGCTCACAAGACACAAGAACACGGGTCTCACACCCACTCCAATATGGAGGAAATAATTAATAAGAATTCACTCTGATTTATTTCATGAAAAGGGATGATTGCAAGAGGTGGGGGGGTGGGGTATTTTTTGGCTCACCAAGGGCCCTTTCCCTGTCAAACTAGGATTACAAGTTTGTATGGGACAAGAGTACAAGGTTTGAGTGGAATTAAGAGACTAAAGTCCTGGTAGAACTTGAATATTGAACTCCCTGTAGAACTTGGACATTGACCCCTCTTGGGCTTGGGCTGTTTGAGTCCTTGCTGGGCTAGGATGAAATCCCTTTGGACTGGGTCAAAGGATTTGGGCATCTTGGACTGGGTTAAGGCTTGGGCGCCAATCATGCCCATTGGGCCAGGGGTGCCATTTGAGCTTGGACTGGGAGGGAAGGGCGCCATGGCTTGGGCTTCGATCTGGGTGCCACCTCCTTTGTGGATCTGGATTAGGCACCAATGCTTGGGACCTTGGGCATCGTGAGTGTGGACCAGGGGCCTAGGATGGGTGGCTTGAGTGGAGGCCTGGTTGGATGCATGAAGCCTCATTCATTGGGGCCTGGTGACTCTCCTGATCTGATGATCCTCCTCTTGAACTTGACTTGAATAAAAGCCAAAATTTACTAGACTCATGTGACTAGACTAAAACACATAGGACTCCTGACTTCGTGAACCTAATCAGCTCACCTTATTGTAGGACTCAAAAATTAGACTTCATTACAGGACTCAATCTACCCTGATGGACTCAACTTACAAGTGACTGATTACCCAACACATTACTTAGAAATTAGAACCTTGAAATCCTCGTCTGCTCCTAATGTTCCTACATCAATTTTCCTGGGATGGGAGGAACTAGACCTTGTTGAGTAAAGGTTGATCTGGATATGGTATTGCTATGATGGGTCTTGGTTGAGGTGTTGCGGATACTCTCGAGTGATCCACGAATCCTAAGATCTCGGTCGACCTTGCCAACGAACCAAGTGACATGGTCATCTTTGATCCAGGTACTAATGGCTTGGTCATCGAGGATATGCTTAATCATTTCTTCTTACAGGCTAATTTGATGGTGGACACTCGAGTTGGGTTCACTCTTAAAGAAAGGGTCAGGCTCAATAGGCTCACTAGGTATCATTGCTGGCTCCCTATACTCAACTAAGTCTGAGATATTGAAGGTTGAGCTTAATGCCTAATTATTGGTAACTTAGGCACTAGGTCCAACATTCTTTATCACATTGATGGATCCAGGTCTATGGGTATGTGGCCTAATCATCACAAGAGTATCCTAGCAAACTCTCGAACTCTTTTCGGGAATTAACCATGTTTTTATAAAAATCATTGCTTACGTTAATCTTATTGCCAATTCTTAATGTAGAACTCTAATCATGCAGTGCAAAAACTCATAACACCTAATGCAGGAAAATGACTCTTGCCAACACTTATTGATATGTAGACTTGACTAAACCTTAAGCTACAACTGTGGGTTTGGCCCTTGGTCAGGTGGGTGACATGCAGATGAGAACTTGGCATGCACTCCCAACAGATGCCATAGGGTATACCAGAAGTAAGATGCAAACCTAAGATGCGTAATGAATGTATGCATTATGCTTACCTCTATAAAATGCAATCGAATGATCCTAGAAATGCTGGAAGTTTTTGGAAAGGTCAAGAAATAAGAGGTGGCTTCAGGGTTAGTCTAGTAGAGTAGAAAGTAACAAGAGGGTTCAGGGTTGATTGGATAAAGTAGGATATAAGAAGAGGTATCAAGGATTAGTCTTAGACTAATGAGGTTGACCTTACGATGTTGAGGTATATCTACAGGATCTGCCTTATGGAAGAATGGGTCAATAATTTCAGGAAAGAGATCTTCAATTAGGATCAAAGAAATGACTTCATCTTGAGGGTACTGGTTTAAATAAGCCAAGTCCTCACTAATTTTCTTTGGTTCTTGAATTTCAGGACTAGGCTCTACAATTGGGTTCTCTTCTAGGGTTTCCTTAAGTAAGGCTCTAGTAGCACTATCTGGGTTCTCTTCCTTTACTATTCTTCCACTACAGCTTCAGTCTGGGTGTGGTCTGGGTCAACTAACTTTGGGTTGGATTCAGTCTGAGTATGGTCAGGGTCAACTAATTCCAGCTTGGCTTCAGTATGAATATGTGATATGGGACAAATAATTAAAGCCTAATTAATAAAGATTAGCAGAGAACATTGTTATTTTTATTATTATTTTTTTTTCTTGATTTTAAGGAGACTCAAAGGAGACAGCAAAGGAAACTAGTTTAATTAACTACCCGCACAAGTAAACCTAACAAAATAACTAGGAAAGCAGGATCTGGTGGCTAAAAAACCACCAAAACTAAGGTATACTTATCAACTCTTCATAAATTAAAGAAAAGGGTAGGTTTAAAGTTTACCAATGAAGATCACTTCTTTAGATCTAGCAGGACTCTCAAGATTGTCATGGCAGGGTTTCAAGAACTCGATCTCGAGCTTCGATCTTCCACGCGATGCTGGTTTCAAGGCATGAATATCTGACTTCGATTCTTGATCACTTGCAAACACTCAACAAAAAGAATTTAAATTAGGAATAAGCAAAGAAAAGGGAAAGAAGGAAAGGGAAGGGTTAGGAGCGATGGTTAGGGATTCTTATCGGCTAGATAACCAGGATAACTAAGGCCTTGCACCCTGCGATGCTCCGAAGAATAAAGGAAAAGGGCCTCACGCCCTGTGATGCACACAGCAAAGGAAGAAAATTTGACAGAGCTTCTTTATTGATGAATAATAATTTAATGATTACAAGGGGGGTTAGAGGGATATTTATAAACCCCCAACCAGTGGTGTAAGGGATACAATTACTAGTCTTTTTCTTCCTTGGACTATAACTCCTAGAATCCAGATTTAGGTAGCCTGGACTCTTGTTTGCTAGAAGATCTGGACTCTTTTCAAAGTGGGTGACAACTTGAGGTGGTGGAATGCTTGGCCGACTTCTTCTTAAATTGGTGTGAAATAACTTAAGTGGGGCACCAATATGGAGAACTCATTCTACTTTACACCTCTTAAAAAGAAGGGGTGCCAATTTGGAATTCATTTTAGACATGGCATGTGGGATGTCTAAACATAAGTGACATGGCAAGTGTGTTGTCCTAATGGCATGTCCAAACATGACATGTGTTGATGTCCAAAACTTTGAAAAGGTGGTGCCAAGAAGAGGTTGTGACTTGGGCTAGCACATGGGTTGTCTTGAGCTAGCACATGGGGTCACATGGGTCTTCAATTACGTGCACATGGAATGTTGTCTTGGATCCCCTCTTGTAATACAGGACTCAATGACTCAACTAGTTACATGAACTTAATAAATAACAAATCACATGAATCAACTAAATAACCAACCATACTTAATTAGGCTTGCAAGTAAAAACCCAATTAAAGTTGGTAAAAATGTCTAATTCAAACTGGACCATTTAAATCCCAATTGGGTAAATAAGGTTTGTCTGAATTGGGATTTTGACTCAACTTGGTAAAAATGATTTTATCCCAAAATAAACCAAACCCTAATTACAGTTGGTGAAAAGGGTTTACTCTATCTAAACCAAAATAACAGAATTTAAAATAAATATTTACATGGTAAAAAGGATTTGGGTTTAGGATTTAGTCACAAGTGATCTACAGGGATGTGGGTTCATGGTGGGGGCACCAGGATCAGATGCAGATTACTGGGCCCTATTTAATTTACTTAGTCATGTGTTAAAGTTTTGAAAGTTTTGTGATCAATTAAGATTGAGTCCTGTAATAAATTGAGGTTAGTTGATTTGTCTCAACCCTCAACCCTAGTCAGTATATTGAGTCATGTACTTTAGTTGTGAGTTCAGTATGAGTTTAAGAGAAGAGGATACCCTACTGTGGAGTTCCACCAGGCCTCATCTAGGAGCCAGAAGACCCCACTTCAGTCAATTGGACTTTGTATGCCAACCCAGGGTCCAAGATTCCTGCATGATGCCTAGAAGGCTTCTAGATGTTTTTTAGATGCCCAGATTCCCTCTAGATGCCAGGGAACATTTCCAATATAGGGCCTCACTTAATTTCAGAAATCCATCTGCGCCCCAGCTCAAAGAAGATTCAAGGCCCAGGTCCATAGGAACCAAGATGCCATTTTATTCCAGGAATATTCCATCCAGGGTACCCCAGCTTCCAGGAGGCCCAAGCCCATGCACCCTTCACCCTTTGGCCGGCCCATTTCTACTGCTAGAAGCCCAACATGCCACTTTAGGCATCCTTGGAGTTGACCAGTTAAAGCATGAAGAGAAAAGGAGAAGACTAGTCAAAGTTCTTAACCTAGTTGGGTTTTATTTTCCTAAGTGTTCTAAGACTTGTAATTCTAACCTAGCTAGGAGAAGGGCTTGTATTCTAACTAGGAGAAGACTTTTAATACTTTAAGGAGAGGTTATTCTTAACCTAAGTGTAACCTTAGTTAGGAGAGGGCTTGGGAACTCTATAAATATCCCACCCCTCCCCCTCTTGTACTCCTCTCTTATAAAATAAAACCCTGATATAATTTTGTCTTCAAGTTCTAGTGTTGAGTGATTGTTGTCCTTTGCTTCGAGTCCTCTTGTGCTTGGCCGAACTCTACTGCCCTAGTTTTTATTTGCATCCCAGGAGATCAGCCACACCGTAGTTGAATGAGCCCCAGGCATCCAAGAAGAAGCAACCTTCTTCTACTTCTAGCTGCCAGCCTTTGGAGCATTGATTTCCTCTTTTCTTCCCATCCAATTCTTTTCTATTGTTTTATTGTTTATTGCCTAATCTCCGATGCTTGCAGGATCCCCGAGATGTTTCACCTCTTTAGAGGAGGCTTTCCTCGCCTCTAAGACCACCCATATCAGCCATCAGATTCAAGGGAACTGAAGCTTGTTCTTCCAAGCTCCAATCAGGGTATGAGTGATCTCTTCTATTACAAAGTTTCCAATCTCTGACTGGTAAGAAACCTTCCCTTCTCTTAATCTCTGATTTGATTGAAGATAACTATCCTAAGCTAGGAATTTCTCAATTCTCGGGTCCTATTATTTTTTATTTTGCATGAGCACACTTGCATGATGATTCTTTACATTGCTAGTCATCTTGCTAGTCTTTACTTAATTTCGAGAATATAGCCTACAAATTAAAATATAAAAAAATATAATTTTTCTTGCAATCTTAGAGTCATCCCGCATTAGTTTGGTATTAGAGCAGGTTTAGGCTAGTTTTCATCTGCATTAGATTCACAAAACCCTAATTTCTGAATTTTCTATATCTTATCCACTGCATTAGGTGTCTATTTTCTATCTAATTTTGACCATCTAGGAATTTTATTTTTCTATAAAATTTGGATGAAATGTTATTTGTCTTGTCTTCTATTTTATCATAATTTTTAATTAATTTTACAAAAAACCTAAGTTACTAAAATTTGGCATATTAGAAACCCAAACAAAAATCCTAAGATTTCAATAGCAGTCCAAAAACCCTAGGATTTGCATCAACATTTGATTTTTTTTGCAACAAATTTGGAAGAGGTCATCATCACCATCCATCCTCTATTGTATAATTTTTTTTATTTTTTTTATGCATTGAAATCTGTATCAAAATCTATATCTTCTGAAACCTTAATTTCTAGAATTATGCTAATTCTGCACACTTGACTCAACCAAACCTAACCAACTTCCACACACTCCAATCCCAAGCCCAATTTGATTTCTAACCTAATCAACCTAAACCTAATTTTCCACCTCATAAAATACACATAAAATATTTTTTTTTCCTGATTGTTTTAGATTGCATCAGGACCATCGATTGCCATCATCTTTTAACCTAATCTTAAGGGCAATTCACTATCTCATATCAGGGCAAGATTTCATCACCTGTCCTGGGTCCAAAACAACCATCATCATTCTAACCCAAGCCTAAACTAAAATTAATTAGACTTAATTTGCCCTAGAGGGCTAGGTGACACCCAACAAGTCGGGTCCGAATTGTGTGGGCCAACTAGTGCAGTTAATCCTGTGGCTATTACTGAAATCTGGTGTCTAAGGCTGAGGGTCCAGAGTCAAACAACCTAAGTGGTGTTGTGGTTTTTAATTGGGTCCCTGTGAAAGCAGGGCGGGCTTCCCACACTCCCACCCTCTACCTGGCCAGAGGAAGGACAGCTACTGGGTTAAGTGTAAGTTAAGCTGACCCATTCAGTTTTGGCTCTAGGTCTAGGAAACCCTAGAATTACTAATCCTTCGCATGCTTGGCTACATCATCTCATCTTAATTACTTAATTGAGTGTATGATCACTAGACTAGGAACCCAATACCAGAAATCTAAACCCCAACCTAGCTCAATCATGGAACCCAGTCTAGAAGCCCTTATAAGAGTCATAAGTGAACAAATGAATAAAGTGAATACATAGATGAACCTCAAATAGGACCAAATAAACCAAGCCAATATCCAATCCCAAATCCAGCTTACCCAAATTAATAACAGACTTGACCAAATGACCCAAATGAACACCCAAACAACTGATAGACTTAACTAATTAACCAACAAGCTTAATCAAGTTGAGAACCGGTTAGAGATTGTAGAGAAAATCCAAGAGTCTAACACTGAACCAGACCTTGATTCCCACCCTTCTACCCCTCATTACCCTAGGAGAGCCCAAAATCATGAACCCTTGGTAGAGCATAACCCTAGGAGACCCCAGAACCATGATCAATTTAGGGAGCCTAACCATAGGGGAAACCAACACCAGGATCAGTACCATGAACTTAACCTCAGGAGACCCAATCATGAAGACCAAGATCAGGATGATAGAATTCTTAGGAGCATCAGGATAGACACACCCACATTCGATGGCAACCTAGATCGAAAGGTTTATGTAGACTGGGAGGGAGGCATGGAAAGGTACTCCAAATTTTATGCCCTGAGTGATGAGAAAAAGTGTTAATTTATCCAGTTTATGCTAACTGTGAAATAAAATGATGCAGGTGGTTTGACATGATCCTACACTAGGCATGCAAACAGCTGCGAGAGCAGAATGGATTTAAAAAATATATATTTTTAAAAAATCCGCGCAATGGAAATCTGCTCCGCCCAGAATCTAATCTATTCTAGTTGCATGAAGGCATGTATGATGATATAAAATATTTGCAAAATATTTGAATTAAAAAATTCTATTCATGCATGATTAAAAAATAATATTTTCATACCTTATTCTAGCTGGAATAACACTGGGATAAACCCTGGAATAGGCTGGAATAGCAGGGATAAATCTATTCTAGTTGTCTTCTTCCTTGGGATGTTTGAACACTCTATTTTGAGCTTGAAAAACAGCGATGAAACGCCACCTTCCGGACCTCTGTTTGCTCCTAAATCGAAGCAGCTGCAAGGTGATCGAGTGTACTTCAATCTTCAATAGAAATCTGCAAGAAAAAGTCTACAAGAATGGTGTACAATTCATCCAAATCCTGCTGCCAGAATTTTTGCAGCAGAACAGGAACAGCAGCTTGTCCCTGCGTTATGGAGAAGCAGCAGCAATTCGGCTCGCCTTGCTTGCTCCCAGGAGTAGAAGGGTACTCCTCTAGAGGGGAGACGTGCCCGGGGCTCTCGGATCCACCTTCACGCACGGTGCTTGCCGCTAGAAGGGTAGTCGGTCACAGTGGATTGCAGTAACACTCCTTTACTGCAATGCAAGTTTGAGCACAAGAAACAACCGGGACAAAGGATTATTTTCTCTCTCTCACACACTCCAATTCCTAGCACCCAATGGATGGAAAAAGGAATGATCTCTCAAACACCCAATGAAATGTCCAGACTACTATTTTTCAGCTCTTCACACGGTGTAACATCTGATGCTGAAACAAGGGACTGCAGGTACTAATAGGCAGCAGGGAAGAGGGATATGGAGAGGCGGGGAGGCCAAGAGGCAGCAGCTATCGATCTCCATTTAACCAGCAATTAAACAAAGGTTAAAGCCAGCGGGTGGGAGGAGAAGAAGAGACAGCCAGCAGTGGGATTGTTCGATCGTTTTGGCTTCCGGTCGCAAGAGTTTCTCCCAGCAAAAATACCGTATTAAATGGTCAAGTGGAGAGAAAAACAGCGGTCCAATTAAACAGGTCCAAAACCATTTAAACCAAACAGTTCAATCCAATTGAACCTCGTTCAAGGGATTAAAATTGGTTCACAACCAATTTAAGGCCAAAACGAACTCCGAATCAGTTCAAAACTGATTCAGAAAAATCCTAGCACAGTGCTGGTCAGCCCGGAACAATTTCTGGTTGACACAGATAAGGGCAAGACGGGAAAAAGAGTGCTTAAAAAATATTGTGACCATAAAATCGAGATGATTCCCAATCATAATCGGTATCCGAATCAGAGAGTAATCCTCTGTGGTGAGTGACCTCATAGGTTCGAACCTAAATGGTAGCACTAGAACAATTCTAGTACCAGCACAGAAAACCATCTAGCAATGGGTCCCGGCATTTGGATAGGTCGAAGATGCGGGAGCAAACTATCGAACCTCTGGCATATGGTTACCGTATAATTCATCCCTTTGACCTCTAATGCTCAGAACGACTGAGATTGGGCTGCCAACCCAGACTGAGTCAGTCGATTACGTGTCTCAACCTCGCAAGCCCAGTGACTCTTCACTAGGACTACCCCGGCCGAGTGTTTGCTAAATTGAGATACTGCGAGACATTCAATCCAAACTGTTTGGACAGGTCAATTCCATCTTGGTCCATCACTGCTCCACAAGTACTTGCCTGTACCCAGAAACCTTCCGTCACCCGATTAAAATTCTGGGTAGTCCAGCCCAAAGCACAGGGAGTTGCTTGCAAGCTACCGTGATGACCTCAGGTCGGAGGGACACATATACCCATATCCAATCGGGAGTATCCCTTTGACAGAAAGGGACTGCACGGAGTCACGTTCAATGAGATATCACATATCCCACTTGTAGATCACGTCAGTGTCACCACACTCATTTGGTCAAGAGCACAACCAAACGATGTGAACTACAACAACCTATACTTGATATATTGCCATCCAGTACAATATATCCTTTGGTTGTGAACAAGGTTTAAGGACCACTCGATACATCCTCTCTGTATCGAAGTCAGTGTAGTCCTAAGGACTTCATCACATGGAAAGAGTTCATTTCAGGGAAATATAGTATGTGATGAGCTACCAAAAAATATTTTATTAATTCAAAGAAAGAGTACAATACTTAGCTCAACTGCCTACAACCCAGGTGATTGGCTTTGGGACATAATTCCCAACAACTCCCACTTGTACTAAAGCCAATCAGAAGAGTATCTAATACCCATTTCCCATTTACAATAGTCGAACTCTTTTATTCTGAGGGCTTTAGTGAAGGGGTCGGCCTGATTTTCTTTTCCATCGATCTTCAGAAGATCGATGTCGCCTCGTTCCACGATCTCTCGCACGAGGTGGTTGCGCCGCAGTATGTGTTTCGTGCGGTGATGAGCTTTAGGATCCTTAGCTTGAGCAATGGTTCCAGTGCTGTCACAATACACCGGAATAGAACCATCTAGGGAAGGTGCCACCCCTAGCTCTCCAAGGAACATCCACAACCACACAGCTTCCTTTGCTGCATCTGATGATGCAATGTATTCTGCTTTGCATACTGAGTCTGCAACAGTTGCCTGCTTGGAACTTTTCCAGCAGATCGCTTCTCCATTTAGGGTAAATACAAACCCTGACACACTCTTGCTATCATCTCTATTGACTGGAAACTGGAGTCAGAGTATCCCACAAGTTTCAAGTCAGGTTCTCCATAAATCAGCCATTGATCTTTAGTATTTCTCAAATACTTAAGGATGGACTTAACCACCTTCCAATGCGCCTCACCTGGGTCAGACTCGTATCTGCTCACTACTCCTAGTGAGTATGCCACGTCTGGTCTAGTACAAGTCATAGCATACATGATAGAGCCTACTGCAGAAGCATAAGGTACTCTACTCATGCGCTCTCTTTCCTCAGGAGTTGTCGCACAATCCTTTTGAAAAGAGTAATTCCAAAACCTATCGGGAGATAGCCTTTCTTGGAATTTTTCATGCTGAACCGTTTCAGCACGGTATCAATGTACGTAGACTGGAACAATCCCAAAAGCTTCTTAGATCTATCTCTATAGATCTTCATACCTAGTATGTAAGAAGCTTCACCCAAGTCCTTCATGGAGAACTAAGATGATAACCAGACCTTTATTCCTTGTAATGCTGCGACATCATTCCCGATTAAGAGAATGTCATCGACATACAGTACTAGGAATACAATCACAGAACCATTAACCCATTTATAGATGCACGGTTCTTCTCCGTTCCTAACGAAGCCATATGATTTGATACATCTATCAAACCGTAAGTTCCAACTTCGAGACGCTTGCTTGAGTCCATAGATGGACTTCTGCAACTTGCATACTTTTGATTCATCTATGGATGTGAACCCTTCAGGCTGTATCATATACACCTCCTCTTCTAGCTCCCCGTTTAGGAAAGCGGTTCGGACATCCATCTGCCAGATCTCGTAATCAAAATATGCTGCCAAAGCAAGCATGATCCGAATGGACTTGAGCACTGCCATAGGGGAGAAAGTCTCATCATAATCGATACCATATCGCTAACGATACCCCTAGGCAACCAGACGGGCTTTATAGGTCTCTACTTTCCCAACTGCGCCCCTTTTCCTCTTGAAGATCCATTTACACCCGATGGGTTTTATTCCTTCAGGCGGATCAACCAATGTCCAAACATTGTTAATTTCCATAGACTCCATTTCGGATCGCATGGCTCCAAGCCATGCCACAGAGTCTGATCTCTGAAGTGCATCCATATAGGTTATCAGATCCTCATTGTTCTCATCGAGCTCAATGTGATCACCATCCCGGACCAAGAAACCGTAGTATCTGTCCGGCTGACGCGGTGATCTACCGAATCTCCTAATGGGTTCTGGGTGTGATTCAATCACAACCGGTTCTATGATGTCCTTAGAGTGTGCAGGTTCTTCTATTGGCTGAACTTCATCAAGTTCAATCTTAGAGGCTATAGTTCCTTCTCCAAGGAACTCCTTTTCTAAAACGGTAGCTCTAGGAGCAACGAACACCTTTTGTTCATTCTCCAAGTAGAAGAAATACCATTTGGTTTCCTTAGGATAACCAATGAATAAACACCGATCAGACCTTGGACCAAGTTTGTCTGAGTCTAAATGCTTTACGTAAGCCGGACAACCCCAGACCCGAATGTGTGAGATTGAGGGTTTACGTCCAGTCCACATCTCATACGGAGTGGAGACAACAGACTTACTTGGAACATTATTTAATAAGTAACAGGCTGTCTGAAGCGCATATCTCCAAAGGATAGCTGTAGAGTTGCAAAGCCCATAATGGATCGAACCATGTCCAACAAGGTTCGATTCCTCCTTTCGGACACACCATTCAACTGTGGTGTTCCTGGAGGAGTCCACTGAGAGAGAATTGCATTCTCCTCAAGATATGTCAAAAATTCACCAGATAAGTATTCACCACCTCGATCAGATCGAAGGGTTTTAATACTTTTTCCAGTTTGCTTTTTTACTTCATTACGGTATCGTTTGAACATTTCAAATGACTCAGACTTATGTCTCATTAAAAAGACATAACCGAACCTTGAAAAGTCATCTGTAAAAGTAATGAAATATTTGTATCCTTTTCTGGCACTAACTGTCATCGGTCCACATACATCAGTATGTATTAGACTTAGAAGTTCTGTAGCTCGTTCACTATTTCCAGTAAAAGGTGACTTGGTCATTTTACCAAGTAAACAGGATTCACAAGTGGGCAGTGATTCAGAATCACTGACCTCGAGAAGTCCATCTCCTCGCATCTTGTTTATCCTATTTTGGTTTATATGACCTAGCCTACAGTGCCAAAGATACAAATCATTGACATTACCTAATCTTGGACATTTGCTAGAAGTGTACATTACACTAACAGGCCTTTATAGTACATGTTGCCGCTCTCGCCGCCGTGCCCGTGCCACGGATCAGCCGATCCTTCCTGACCGCCTGGCGAGGGAGCCTCCCTTCCCGCAGAGAACCTGCAACAAAGGAGTTAGAGGACCCTGGCCGGGGATCCCGGTGAGGGAGCTCCGACGGTCAAGTCAGTAGACGACAAGAAGGAACAGACTCTCCAGCCGGACCCTCGAAAGGGTTCCAGACTTAGAGAGTTAACTGGTGAAGGAAACGCTCTGGGGACCAGAATCTCGGCTGGGCCTCCTTGCCGAGCTCACGCCCAGTGTTCCCCTCTCGGGATGTCTAGTTTCTCTCTCGGAGCAAGGCCTTTTGCCGGTGCTTCCTCCCTGTCCCCAGACTAATTGGCTTACCTTGTCGTCCCCAGATTCCTCCCTCTTTATCTCCTTTCATCGTGTGCTTGTCCTTTTTTCTCCTCGGAAACTCCCCTCCCCCGTCCTCTTCTCTTTTCCCTTTTCGGTGAAGGAGGCCAGGCGGCTTTCCGACCTCGTCCGCCGGGCCCAGCAGGGAAAAGGCAAAGACAGAAGAGAAAGAGGGGAGGGCGGCGCTGGCAGGGCGGCCGGTCAGGCCTCGGGCTTAGTGAGAGCGCTCTCTTCCCCAAGCGTGGGCGCCATCCATCTATGGGGCCTGTTCCGTCAGGATCGGGTCCCTCGGCCGCGGGACCTGTCGGGCCGATGCAAGTGATGTTCCGCGTGCCGCCGCCCTCCGTACGAGATGCCGTCTGGGATTCGTACGGCCCGAGGGATGGCCTCGGGGCCCGTCTCTCTCTCCCCGGGGCCCTCTCCGTACGAGCGGTCTGACCTCGGCTGAGTTGGACCCGTCTCCGGGGGCCAACTGGCGAGGGGCGAGGGATCGGCCGACCTCGGCTTAGGTGGACCCCTCCTGGGTGGACACCTGGCGAGGTGGCAGGAGGTCGCCTGGCTTTGGCCGAGGTGGGCCTGTCTCCGGGTGGCCACCTGGCGAAGGGCGAAGGATCAGCCGACCTCGGCTTAGGTGGACCCCTCCTGGGTGGACACCTGGCGAGGTGGCAGGAGGTCGCCTGGCTTCGGCCGAGGTGGGCCCGTCTCCGGGTGGCCACCTGGCGAAGGGCGAAGGATCAGCCGACCTCGGCTTAGGTGGACCCCTCCTGGGTGGACACCTGGCGAGGTGGCAGGAGGTCGCCTGGCTTCGGCCGAGGTGGGCCCGTCTCCGGGTGGCCACCTGGCGAAGGGAGAAGGATCAGCCGACCTCGGCTCAGGTGGACCCCTCCTGGGTGGACACCTGGCGAGGTGGCAGGAGGTCGCCTGGCTTCGGCCGAGGTGGGCCCGTCTCCGGGTGGCCACCTGGCGAAGGGCGAAGGATCATTCGACCTCGGCTTAGGTGGACCCCTCCTGGGTGGACACCTGGCGAGGTGGCAGGAGGTCGCCTGGCTTCGGCCGAGGTGGGCCCATCTCCGGGTGGCCACCTGGCGAAGGGCGAAGGATCAGCCGACCTCGGCTTAGGTGGACCCCTCCTGGGTGGACACCTGGCGAGGTGGCAGGGGGTCGCCCGACCTCGGCCGACCTCACTTAGGCGGACCCCTCCGGGCCCGGGAGCCAATGAGGTGGTAGAGGAACTCCGAGCCGAGCTCGACCTCGGCGAGGGCGGTTTGCCTTAGACAGTCGTCGGGCGGTGTAGTCTTGCCGATCCTGGCTTTGAGGATGTGGCGCTGACTTGGCCGGGGAAACATACACGTGGCTCGCTCGTATTCGGTGATACCTGAGCCTGGCCACGTCACTGTCACGGCTGTAACAGTTGCCCCCCAGCCCACCGTTCCGTCGGGGCGTCGTAGAACGGAACGTCGGGATTAAATGCAGACATGACATGGAGAGGCGAAGATCTTGCATCATAATTGCCACGATCCTCGTCACCGTGGCTCGATGCGGTTGAAGACCTATGGGGAGCCGTCACGCGTCGCCCACTTGCCCATAATTAATGCGTCGCTTCGAGGCAGAGGCCGTTACTCTGCTATCGAGGCGTCGGTGTCGGGCGTGCGCCCATGTGGTGATCATCCAGTGGCCTGAGACGGAATGACGGGTACGGTCGCTGTCGGCTGAGTTTGAAAGGAAGGGGACTTTCCAGAACGAGGCCTTTTTCCTTGCTTCGTGGGCGGTTTGCTGCAGGCTAACAACTCCTGTTGCTCGCGCTTGTCTGGTGTATTTTCGGTGAGTGCCTCCTTCTCCTCTAGCCCCCCTCCTTCTTTCTCGTTTCTTTTCTGATCTTTTTTGTCCTTTCCCTTTCTATGGCGCGCCGTCGCCATGTCTCTTCCAACCCGGATGAGGCCGGTCCATCCCGGTCGAGGACTCCATCTTCTTCCTCCTCAGATGAGGAGACAATCCCGGAGGAGGTCCGCCGGCGTCTACAACCCGGGGGTGTCACCATTGGCATCCCCAGGGGGATCCGGTCCCCTCCGGTTGCACCTGCCGTGCCCCTCCATTCTCTTCCTGCTCTGCCTTCTCTTCCTGCTCCGCCGTCTCTTCCCGCCGGTCCCTCCGGTCATGCTTCCACCATGACCGAAGGCGATCTTTCTCTGCTCCTGGATGCCTACGGCATTCCGGGGTCAGTTCGCCTGTTTGTTCCACGGTCCGGGGAGCGCGTTACCATGAGTGGCCCCGGTCACATAGCCTTCTACGAAGACTTCCTCCTTGGGGGTCTTCGGTTTCCTCTGCATCATTTCTTTCTTTCCTTCCTCAGCCACTTCCGGCTTGTCCCGGCCCAGCTGGCTCCTAATGCCATCCGGGTCATCTTCTCCTTTATTATTTTCTGTCACTTCCACGGGTTCGTTGCCCGTTTTTCTCTCTTCAGGGCCTTGTTCACCCTGAAGAAGTGCTCCATCGATGACGGCTGGTGGTACATTTCGCCCCGTCCCAGGTATCTCCGGTTCGACCTCCCTTCCTCGGTCAAGGGCTGGAAGAGCTGGTTTTTCTTTGCCTCGGTCGACGACGTCGACTGGGCCTGGAGTGAACCGGACCGGACCCCGAACCGAAATTCCCGGGTCGAGTCGGTGGACCAGGAGTCCTATACCCAGCTCCTGAGCGACGTGGTCCCGGCGCTCGAGGTTCTGCTCTCTGAGCAGAATCTTTTTGAGGCCGGTATCAGTCCCATCCGTGAGACTGGTGAGATTCGGCCCCACTTTGACCTCTGCCCCCCTTTCTCTTCATAACCGAGCCGGCTGACTTCCTGTTTCTTTTGTTTTGCAGGGATGCAATTTTCACTGGAGAATCTCTTGGAGGAGGCAGCCCAGCGGGATGTCGTGGAGGTGGACGAGCCCGCAGCGAAGAGGGCTCGCATGGAGACGAGCCGGGAGGTCGTGGCGGCGACCGTGCCCAGCCCGGTTGCTGTCATTTCCCCGCCCAAGCTACCTCAGGGCGGGGCTACTGATACCCCGGCCGCGCGACCTGGTGGCGCCGTCGCCGAGAGGACTCCACCGCCTGCTGCTCCGCCCATCGCCGGGCCCGTCGTTGCTGCCAGCTCGACAGCGCCGCCTGTGGCAACCGCCAGCCAGTCGGTTGCGGCCTCGGCTGAGGGGGCGGCCGCCGCAGGAGCCGGCCTGAAGGCTCCGGCGCCGATGATCACCCACCGGGACTCTGTCATCCTCGACAAAGGGCTGGCGGAGAAGATCATGGAGTACGCCTCCACCGCCCGGGACCGCCGAGCTCGGGGCGGCCGGGATTACGCAGACGCGCTGCTCGGGATCCTCCCGCAGCTCTTCACGGTAAGTCCGAGCTTCTTCCTTCTCCTTTTTCTTTCTTTCGAGACTTAGCTTCCTTTATTCTGACCTGTGTTGCTTTTGTCGTTGCAGATCGGGAACGACGTTCTCCTACTGAGGAATTTCCTCGTAGGGAACGCCAAAAGGGACTCCGAGCGGGAGCTGAGACTCGGCAAGCTCGCGGCCGACGTCAAGGACTTGATGGAGAAGGGGGCCGAGCTGCTAGCCGATAAACAAGTCCTCCAGTCCGACCTGGCACGTTCCGAGGAGCGGAACAAGGAGTTGGAGGCTTCCTTGTTGGAGGAGCGGACCTCCAACCAGCGCCGAACAGAGGAGGAGGCGACGGAGAAGGCCCGCCTGCAGGCCCACTCCCAATGGCTGGAGCGCCAGCTGGAGGAGGCCCGGCGAGATGCGGCCGCGGCGAAGGACCGGAGCGCGTACGTCAACGGGCTCCTGGAGGCAGCCAAGCGGGAGGCGCAAGAGGCCGTCCCCAAATTCCGGGCTTCCGACGAGTACACGTCGGAGGTCCGGGAGGCCACCGTGGACTCCTTCCTGAAGGGGTTCCGGATGTGCCGGGAGAAGGTGGGGGCCTTCTTCCCCAGCTGGATCTGAGCGGGGTTGTGATCGGTGGCAGGAGGCCAGGGGGCGAGAGCAGGGCCTCCGGCACAGCCGAAGCGACTCCTGCGGCACCGTCGACCAGCGATGCCGCGGCCCCGGAGCAGCCCCAGGAGCCGGCCGTTGTAGAAGTCGAGGACGCAGCACCCGCGCCTCCGGCAGAGGGCTCCGACCCCGCACCTCAGTGAACCCGGCGTCTTCTCCCTGATGTCTCCTTCTCTTTTGCTTCTGTTTGTTGTTTTTGTTTTGTGTTGTTTGTTTTTTCTTCTTTTGGGGAGTCCCGGCCTATCGGGACTCCCAGCTTGTACTGGCTACTTGTATTAATGAAAATCCCTATTCACCAAAAGCTTGAGTTCTTTCATTCCATCTCGCCTTTCTTTTTCTTTCTTTCTGAGATGTCGGTTTGGAACACTTGAAACAGTTGCAGGCCTGGTCCTCCCATTGCTCAAATCGAAGGATGGGGCCTGCTGAGTCGCGTCACAGCAGAGCAAGCCTTAAGCGGGCCCGACTTTGGGTCGCCTTCATGCTTGCGCAGGCAACACGGTTTCTGCACCGCCTTCCAGGCCGAAGCCCAGGATCTCCAGACTGAGCTCGGTGCCGCAGGCTTTCTCAAGCCTTGCGCGGCTTGCTGAGCTGTGCTCCGGGCTTGCATGGGCGAACTGGGTTCGGCGCCACCTTCCAGGCCGAAGCCCGGGATCTCCGGACTGAGCTCGATGCCGCAGGGTTTCTCAAGCCTTGCGCGGCTTGCTGAGCTGTGCTCCGGGCTTGCGTGGGCGAACTGGGTTCGGCGCCACCTTCCAGGCCGAAGCCCGGGATCTCCGGACTGAGCTCGATGCCGCAGGCTTTCTCAAGCCTTGCGCGGCTTGCTGAGCTGTGCTCCGGGCTTGCGTGGGCGAACTGGGTTCGGCGCCACCTTCTAGGCCGAAGCCCGGGATCTCCAGACTGAGCTCGATGCCGCAGGCTTTCTCAAGCCTTGCGCAGCTTGCTGAGCTGTGCTCCGGGCTTGCGTAGGTGAACTGGGTTTGGCGCCACCTTCCAGGCCGAAGCCCAGGATCTCCGGACTGAGCTCGATGCCGCAGGCTTTCTCAAGCCTTGCGCGGCTTGCTGAGCTGTGCTCCGGGCTTGCGTGGGCGAACTGGGCTTGGCGCCACCTTCCAGGCCAAAGCCCAGGATCTCCGGACTGAGCTCGATGCCGCAGGCTTTCTCAAGCCTTGCGCGGCTTGCTGAGCTGTGCTTTGGGCTTGCGTGGGCGAACTGGGCTCGGTGCCACCTTCCAGGCCGAAGCCCAGGATCTCCGGACTGAGCTCGATGCCGTAGGCCTTCTTGTCGAAGTTAGAAGGGAGTGTTTGAAGTGGGGAAACTTTGTTACAGGAACTGGGAGCCTTACATCACTGATAGTACATCCTCAGGTTCGAGGAGTTCCATGTCCGGGGGAACCTGGCACCTCCCAATTCTTCCAAGTAATATGCTCCATGAGGGAGGGCTTCTGCCACCCGATATGGGCCTTCCCAGTTGGGTGATAGCTTGCCGCATTCCCGTGGCTAGGAGGCTTCGGTGCGCCGGAGGACCAAGTCTCCGGGACGAAAAACCTTCAGCCGCACTCGGGAGTTGTAATATCTGGCTACACGTTGCCGGTACGCCGCCATTCGGATTCGGGCCTTGTCCCTCATTTTTTCGAGAAGGTCTAGGTTGAGCATCATCCTGGCCGGGTTTTCTGTCTCGTCGTATTGCTCCACGCGCAGCGTGGGTAGGCTGAGCTCGATCGGGATGACTGCCTCGGCTCCGAAATGAGGTTGAATGGGGTTTCGTCGGTAGCCGTCCTTGGGGTGGTGTGGTATGCCCAAAGGACGCTGGGAAGCTCGTCGGCCCACCTGCCCTTGGCCTGGTCCAGCCGCGTGCGGAGGCCCTGAAGAATGGTCCTGTTCGTGACTTCGGCCTCCCCGTTGGTCTGAGGGAGCGCCACCGAGGTAAAGCGATGCCTGATGCCGAGGTCGCTGCAGAATTCTTCGAATTCCTGGCAGTCGAACTGGCGTCCGTTGTCGGTGACCACGGTGTGGGGGAGGCCGAAGCGGCAGACGATGGACTTCCAGAAGAACTTGGCGACGTTTGCTTCGGTGATCCTCGCCAAGGGTTCGGCCTCGACCCACTTCGTGAAGTAGTCGATAGCCACTATCAAGAACTTCCGCTGGCCAGACGCCGTCGGGAATGGGCCCAGGAGGTCCATCCCCCACTGGGCGAATGGCCAGGGGGCTGAGAGATGAGAGATTGGGTTGGAGGGTTGCCGCTGCACCGTGGCGTGACGCTGGCACCGGTCGCACTTCTTCACAAAGTCGGCGGCGTCTTCCTTCATTGTCTCCCAGAAGTAGCCCTAACGGAGGGCCTTGTACGCCAATGCCCTGCCCCCCACATGGTTCCCGCAGATGCCTTCGTGAATCTCCTGGAGCACAAGCCTGGCTTCTGTGGGTCCTACGCACTTGAGGAGGGGGTAGGAGTAGGATCTTCGATACAGCTGCCCGTCCATCAGGACGAACCGCACGGCCTTCTTCCTGATGAGCCGAGCCGCCTCTCGGTCCTCCGGCAGGGTGCCGCTGGTGATGTACGCAGCGTACTTGTCCATCCAGCTGGGCTCCTGGCTGACCTGATGGACCTCCACCGGTGCTCCGAGGCTTGAGACCTCAAGGCGCTCCACATGAGCTCGTCCCAGCATCGTGTCCGGCAGGGTCGCCAGCCGAGAGAGGGCATCCGTGCGGGCGTTCTCCCCGCGGGGGATATGGAAGATGTTGAAGCGCCGGAACTTGGACGCGCCCGCCTTGACGAGCTCCAAGTACTTCGCCATTTGGGGGTCGTGTGCGACGTACTCCCCGGATACCTGCCCCGCCACGAGCTGGGAGTCAGTGAAAGCTCTGAGGTTGGTCACGCCCAGCTCGCGGGAGACTCTCAGTCCAGCAAGAAGTGCCTCGTACTCCGCCTGGTTATTTGTTGCAGGGAATTGGAAACGGAGTGCACACTCGGCGATGACCCCGTCGCCATTGGCAAGGATGAGCCCAGCTCCGCTCCCGCCGGAGTTTGAGGCTCCGTCTACATGGAGGATCCAGGCATCCTCTCCGGGCTCATCGGTGCCAACCTCCATCGGCTGGGCCGGGGGGCCTTCCTCGGGCTCCTTGCCCAAGCCTGCACATTCGACCAGGAAATCGGCCAGCACCTGCGCCTTCATGGCCGACCTTGGCCTGTATGTAATGTCGAACTCGCTGAGTTTCAGTGCCCACTTAGCCAATCATCCCGAAGTATCGGGTCGGCTGAGCACCGCTTTCAGCGGTTGATCCGTCAAGACGGCGATGGGGTGCGCTTGGAAATAGGGCCTGAGATGCTGGGCAGACACTATTAGCGCAAAAACAAGTTTCTCGGGCCGGGAATACCTGAGCTCCGCATCTCGGAGAAGTTTGCTGGTATAGTACACCGGTCGCTGGAGCCCCTGGTCATCGGTTCGGACCAAGACAGAGCTGGCGGCCTCCGGGATAACTGCCAGGTAGAGGGTAAGCTCCTCTCCCTCCTCGGGCCTGGATAGTAAAGGTGGCGATGCGAGCGTCTTCTTCAGCTCCTCGAAGGCCTGCTGACACTCCTCGGTCCAAGCAAAGCCATTCATCTTCCTCAGCACCTTGAAGAAGGGACGGCAGCGGTCTGCCGACCTGGAAATAAAATGGCTAAGGGCCGCAACTCGGCCGGTCAGTTGCTGCACTTGCTTCTTGGAGGTGGGCTGCTCCATGTCCAGGATGGCCTGGACCTTCTCCGGGTTGGCCTCGATTCCTCTTTGAGTCACCATAAACCCTAGGAACTTCCCGACGGAGACGTCGAAGGCGCACTTCGCCGGGTTCAGCTTCATCTGATGGCGCCAGAGGTTGCCGAACGTCTCCGTCAAGTCAACCACGTGGTCCGAATCGAGTTTGCTCATCACCAGCATGTCGTCCACGTACACCTGCATGTTGCGGCCTATCTGGTCTTTGAAGATTTTATTGACCAGACGTTGGTACGTCGCCCCCGCATTCTTGAGGCCGAAAGGCATCATCCTGTAGCAAAAAGTCCCGCGGTTAGTTATGAAGGCAGTGTGCTCTTCGTCCTCCGGGTTCATCCGTATCTGGTTGTATCCGGAGAAGGCGTCCATGAACGATAGGAGGCGATGCCCCGAGGTGATGTCGACCAGCTGGTCGATCTTTGGAAGAGGGAAGCTGTCCTTCGGGCAAGCTCGGTTGAGGTCGGTGTAGTCCACACAGATCCTCCACTTACCACTATTCTTCTTTACCATGACCACGTTTGCCAGCCAACTAGGGTATTGGACCTCTCAGACAAAACCGGCGGCGAGGAGCTTCTCTACTTCCTCGTTGATCGCCTTCTGCCTCTCCATGGCGAAGCTTCTCTTCTTCTGGTGGACCGGGCGGCAACTTGGGTCCACGTTCAGCCTGTGCATGATAACCTCAGGTGGGATGCCCGGCATGTCGGCTGCTGACCAGGCGAACCGTCAGCGTTGGCGCGGAGGAACTCCAGCAGGCGGGTTCGCTCTTCCTCGGGGAGCTGGGCCCCGACTTGCACCGTCTTCAAGGGATCCGAACCGAGGGGAAAAGTCAGCAGGCGCTCTACGGGCCCTCCCCTGGGTTCCTTCTCTCTCAGATCGAGGTCGTTAATATCATGGGCGAGCTCCGCGCCCCTGGCACCTGGGACCGTCTGGAGGCAGAACGGGACTGGCTGGATCGTCCCCTTCATCTCCCCGAGCCCGGAAGGCGTGGGGAACTACACCAATAGCCTCCTCGTGGAGATAGTGGCGTCCAGTTGGTTGAGCCCGGGACGCCCAAGAATGGCGTTGTAAGGCGAAGGGAGCCTGACGACGGTGAATGTTATTAGGACGGTCGCCTGCCGGGGCGGGGATCCGGCGGTGACCGGGAGAGTGATCTCCCCTTCGACCCCCACGGAGTCCCCTGTAAAACCTACCAGGGGGATGTGCACCGATTTCAGCTGATCGGGGGATAAGTTCATCCGAGAGAAAGCATCGTAAAAAAGTACGTCAGCCGAGCTTCCACTATCCACCATGATTCGATGTACAGGATGCTTCGCGATGGTCATCTCGACCACCACGGCATCGTTGTTTACATTGTCATTAGTTTCCCCTCCCTTGGGAGGGATTACATTCTCCGGGACTTCCCGGGCTCTCTTTATTGCTCGGCCGGACCCGCGCGAGATCATGCCCACGGGCTTCTCCGTTGGGCGGTTGTCGATCGTAGGGGCAGGCGGTAAGGCCGCAAGCGGCTGCCCTTCAGAGGGGGCCTCGTACTTGACGAACTTCCTGAGGTAACCCCTCCTGATCAGCTCCTCAATCTCCCGCTTCAGATGGCGACACTCCTCCGTGTCATGCCCGTGCTCGCGATGGAACTGGCAGTACTTTGATTTGTCTCGGACGGCTCTCGGGTTCTGAGGAGGAGGTCGGTGGAGGTAGCGCTCGCCCTCGATTTCCATGAGGATCTTCGTTCGAGGTGCGAGGAGAGGGGTGTACCTCCGCTCGGGAGTGGCTTCGCCCCTCGGCCTTGGGTTCGGGCGAGGGTCGGTAGACGGCCCGGGCCTCCGAGCTCCCGAGGTGTCCCTCGGGAGTGGCTTCTTTGGAGTCTTCCCGTCCAACTCTCGACGGGTGCGGTCAGCCTCCTCCACTCGGATGTACTTGTGGGCGCGGAGGAGGAGCTCGGAGTACGTCCTGGGCGGCTTCTTGTCCAGGGAATAGGTTAAGCGGGACGTCTTAAGCCCGCGCTTCAAAGCCAGCATGGCGACGGGCTCGTCCAAGCTGTAGATCTCCAGGGCTGCGGTCTTGAACCGGGTGATGTAGTCCCGGAGCAGCTCCTAGTCCTGCTGGCGGATGGAGAAGAGGCTGTCCACCTCTCTTGGTACCTTTCGACAAGCGTCGAAGTGCGCCACGAACTTCCTTCCAACTGATAGAAGGAGCAAATGGATCCGGGCTCGAGGTGGGTGAACCAAACTCGAGCGGCCTTCCGAAGGGTTGCCGGGAAGGTGATGCACAGAAGGGCGTCGGTGGTGCCCTGGACCCTCATGAGAGCTTTATAGCTCTCCAAATGGTCCAGGGGTTCGGTGGTCCCGTCGTAGGGATCCACCTGCGATATGCGGAACCGTTTCAGGATCGGTTCCGCCTAGATTTCTTCGGAGAAAGGGGGGCGGGAGTCGTAGCCCGCCGGGTCTGCCAACGAGTTCTGCAGGTCGGCGAATCGTCGGGCGAACTCTGCCAACTTGCGCTCGTGCTCCTCCAGGCGCCTCTCGGCCTGGCGCCTGATGGCTTCGTCGGTGGAGTCTTCCATCGAGATTGCAGGTGAAGGGGGCGCCGATCGGTCTCGGCGCGAGGTCTGGCCTTGGCGTCGCTTGCTGCGATGTGCCGTTTCGGCCCCATCGGCCGGGGATCGACTCTCGTGATCCTCCGAACCGGAATAGTTTCTTTTTGCGGGAGCTTGGTGGCTCCCCCGGGGGTTGGAGACGGCCCTCGGATGGGATGGCCTGCCCTGGATTGAGCGCAGGCTCCCACGCTGCCCCGCGGCTCGGGCCGCGGGGGTCTCTGGCTGCGGCTGGGTGGCCAGGGACCGTTGCTGATGTTGAAGCTGTCGGACCGCTGAGGTCAAGGTCTGCAGCTGCTGGACGATGGCCGCAAGGGATCCGTCCACCGGGGTAGGCTGCTGTGGAAGAGGAGGGGGAGCCGGAAGCTCCCTTTTGGGGCTGTGGCCCCCCGGAGGGGAGTGGACTTCCCCCACACGGCTGGTGGACGCCTCACGACCACGAGTGACCACCATTGCTGGAGAGCGTGACACCTGCAGAAAGCTGGTTCCCGCTAGGGGTTAGTGTCCTGCTCCCCTTCCTGGCGCGCCAATCTGTTGCCGCTCTCGCCGCCGCGCCCGTGCCACGGATCAGCCGATCCTTCCTGACCGCCTAGCGAGGGAGCCTCCCTTCCCGCAGAGAACCTGCAACTAAGGGATTAGAGGACCCTGGCCGGGGATCCCGGCGAGGGAGCTCTGACGGTCAAGTCAGTAGACGACGAGAAGGAACAGACTCTCCAGCCAGACCCTCGAAAGGGTTCCAGACTTAGAGAGTTAACTGGTGAAGGAAACGCTCTGGGGACCAGAATCTCGGCTGGGCCTCCTTGCCGAGCTCACGCCCAGTGTTCCCCTCTCGGGATGTCTGGTTTCTCTCTCGGAGCAAGGCCTTTTGCCGGTGCTTCCTCCCTGTCCCCAGACTAATTGGCTTACCTTGTCGTCCCCAGATTCCTCCCTCTTTATCTCCTTTCGTCGTGTGCTTGTCCTTTTTTCTCCTCGGAAACTCCCCTCCCCCGTCCTCTTCTCTTTTCCCTTTTCGGTGAAGGAGGCCAGGCGGCTTTCTGACCTCGTCCGCCGGGCCCAGCAGGGAAAAGGCAAAGACAGAAGAGAAAGAGGGGAGGGCGGCGCTGGTAGGGCGGCCGGTCAGGCCTCGGGCTTAGTGAGAGCGCTCTCTTCCCCAAGCGTGGGCGCCATCCATCTATGGGGCCTGTTTTGTCAGGATCGGGTCCCTCGGCCGCGGGACCTGTCGGGCCGATGCAAGTGATGTTCCGCGTGCTGCCGCCCTCCGTACGGGACACCGTCTGGGATTCCTACGGCCCGAGGGATGGCCTCGGGGCCCGTCTCTCTCTCCCCGGGGCCCTCTCTGTATGAGCGGTCTGACCTCGGCTGAGTTGGACCCGTCTCCGGGGGCCAACTGGCGAGGGGCGAGGGATCGGCCGACCTCGGCTTAGGTGGACCCCTCCTGGGTGGACACCTGGCGAGGTGGCAGGAGGTCGCCTGGCTTTGGCCAAGGTGGGCCCGTCTCCGGGTGGCCACCTGGCGAAGGATCAGCCGACCTCGGCTTAGGTGGACCCCTCCTGGGTGGACACCTGGCGAGGTGGCAGGAGGTTGCCTGGCTTCGGCCGAGGTGGGCCCGTCTCCGGGTGGGCACCTGACGAAGGGCGAAGGATCAGCCGACCTTGGCTTAGGTGGACCCCTCCTGGGTGGACACCTGGCGAGGTGGCAGGAGGTCGCCTGGCTTCGGTCGAGGTGGGCCCGTCTCCGGGTGGCCACCTGGCGAAGGGCGATGGATCAGCCGACCTCAGCTCAGGTGGACCCCTCCTGGGTGGACACCTAGCGAGGTGGCAGGAGGTTGCCTGGCTTCGGCCGAGGTGGGCCCGTCTCCGGGTGGCCACTTGGCGAAGGGCGAAGGATCATTCGACCTCGGCTTAGGTGGACCCCTCCTGGGTGGACACCTGGCGAGGTGGCAGGAGGTCGCTTGGCTTCGACCGAGGTGGGCCTGTCTCCGGGTGGCCACCTGGCGAAGGGCGAAGGATCAGCCGACCTCGGCTTAGGTGGACCCCTCCTGGGTGGACACCTGGCGAGGTGGCAGGGGGTCGCCCGACCTCGGCCGACCTCACTTAGGCGGACCCCTCCGGGCCCGGGCGCCAATGAGGTGGTAGAGGAACTCCGAGCCGAGCTCGACCTCGGCGAGGGCGGTTTGCCTTAGACAGTCGTCGGGCGGTGTAGTCTTGCCGATCCTGGCTTTGAGGATGTGGCGCTTACTTGGCCGGGGAAACATACACGTGGCTCGCTCGTATTCGGTGATACCTGAGCCTGGCCACGTCACTGTCACGGCTGTAACAGTACATATATGCCATTATTTAATCTAGCTTTCATTATAACAGAGTTATTCAAAATAACATTGCAAAAATCTCCTTTTATTGATAGTTCAAAACCACAATTGGCCAAAAGGCCTACAGAGATTATGCTCATAATAAAACTAGGACAATAGTGACAGTCGACTAGTTCGACAGTACAAGACTCATAGCCAAGACGCAGGACTCCGACCGCCAGTACTGGAACACGATTTCCATTCCTGATGCTCAGAAACTGTTCTCCATCTTCAAATCTTCTGCTAACTTGAAGTCCCTGTAATGAATTACAAACATGAATTGGACTACCAGTATCCAATACCCAGTTAACAGTATCAACAATAGAGTAATTACAAGGTTTTATCATATAAATACCTTGTTCAGCAGACTTCTGCTTCCTCGGCCTGTTCGGATCAAGGGACGTAATATAAAGAGGACAGTTCCTCATCCAGTGTCCCTTCTTCTTGCAGTAGAAACATTATACAGAAGATTGATCAGCCTTATACTTCCTGGTCTGACTAGGGCCAGGAGCATACTGCACCTTCTTTCCCTTTTTATTTATTTTCTTCTTCCCTTTCTTAAAGGGACGACGACCTCTACTACCTCCCACTAAATTCTCCACCCCCTTATTCAGTTGCTGGTCTTTCTCAAAAGTCTGTAGCAACCCCAAAAGACCATGGTAGTTGACTGCAGGCTTGTTCATTCTATAATGATCGAGAAAATCAAGATAGGAGGAGGGAAGAGAATTCAGGATCGCATCCTTGCCGAGCTGCTTGTGCAAGGGGCATCCGAGTTTTTCCAACTTTTCAATAAGCTCGATCATGTACAATACATGATCAGTGACTGAACCGCCATTCGGCATCTTGGAATTGTAGATGGCATAAGACACTTTGTACCGTTCTACATCATCCGAGGTGACGAAGGATTCCTTCAACTTTTGAAGGATTTCATCAGGTTGGGCCTCCTCGAATTTGCGACTGAACTCGTCGTTCATCGCTGCTAACATAATGCATCGGACAGTAGTCCGATCAGAGACCCACTTCAGATAAGCATCTCTGACCGCACTCCGTGCATTAGTGGGAGGGATTTCAGGTGCCGGATCCGTTATCACATAGAGGATCCGTTCATGCTCCAGAACGATTCTCAATCTTCGATACCAACTATCGAAGTTGTGACCCTTTAACTTCTCATTGTCGAGAAGTGACCGGAGCGATAAATTGGAAGACATCTGAAAAGAAAATAAGACCAAATTAGTATATGAATTTATAATTTAACCAAAAGACTTGGACTTTAGTCTAAAGGTTTCTCCCACTAATTTTTCAGATTGGTAGCCTCTAACTCTGATGGGGGACCCGGGTTTCACCTTTCAATTTTTTTAGAATTTTAAAAAAAATTTAGAATTTTTGTATTTTAGTTATTCCCGCTATTCCACCTATTCCCTTTATTCCCATGTTATCCCAATGTTATTCCAACTTTATTCCAGGCTATTCCTATCTCCTTCAACCTCTAGAAAAATCACAGAGGCCTTTTTTTCCGATTTTTTTTGCCCCACCGGTCCACGATCTGCCGTGCCCGACCCCCGCCTCTACCGACCGCCCGCCAGCACTACGCCGATCCGCCGCCCCGCCACCCCACCGGCGTCCTTGGGCCTCACGCCCGTGGGAAGTCTTGCGGTCCGTGGAAGACCAACGCGCCCACGGCCGCCGCCGCCATTTCGCCGCCTGGCCGCAGCGCCACCCCGCCACTGCCGCCCGCTCGCTGGCACGCCGTCGATCCGCCGCCTTGCCGCCCCACCGGCAGCCCCGACGCCTCACGCCCGTGGGAAGTCCAGCGGCCGTGGAAGATCAACGGTCGCCCACGACCGCCGCCGCCGCCTTTCGCCGTCCGCCCACCGTGCCACCTCGCCGCCGTCCGCCCGCCAGCGCGCCACCAGGCCGTCCCGCCACCGCCCGCTGGACCGGGTGCCGAAGGTCCAAGTGCCCTGTTGCTCGGCTGTGAAGGAGCTTCCGCACGCTCTTCAGAGCAGCCAAATGAAGCTTCTACACGCTTCTTAAAGCAGTTGCCAAAGGTCCAGGTGCCCTGTTGCTCGGCCGTGATGGAGCTTTCGCACGCTTTTCAGAGCAGCCAAATGAAGCTTCTGCATGCTTCTCAAAGCGATGGAAGAAGAGTTGATTTGCACGATTTTTGGAGTAGCACGAGTTTCAGAGCGGAGGGGATTTCAAAATTCAAATAAACGGGATTTATTTGGTATTTTTTTTTAATAAATGTAATTTGGAAAATTTGGGGATTTTGATTTTGAATTTGATTTCAAAATCAAGGGAGGATTTCAGGGGATTTTATTTTTGAATTTCAAAAGGGATATGGGCATCTATAAATACCCATACTCCTCTTGTAAAAAAAAACAGTTGAATGAAATTTTTGAGTGTTCTTCTAGTGTGTGGTTTTGGGCTGAGGCCCTTCTTTTTCCTTCGTCCTTCGGGACATCGAGGGGTGTGAGGCCCCAAGTATCTCCTTTCTCCCTCCCACCTTCGTGTCTTCCCTTCGTGGTCTTGAGAACCATCCTAGCACCTCTAAGTACCGAGGAGGGCGTAATGCCTTAGAGGTGGACGGTCTCTTCGTTAGGGTGAGTCCCAAGATCTATGAGTTCTCCCCCCCCCCGTCCTTCGTGACCTTGATATCCATCCTAGCGCCTCTAAGTATTGAGGAGGGCGTAATGCCTTAGAGGTGGACGGTCTCTTCTTTAGGATGAGTCCCAAGGTCTAGGAGTTCTCCCCCACCCCTGTCCTTCGCGACCCTGAGATCCATCCTAGCGCCTCTAAGTATTGAGGAGGGCGTAATGCCTTAGAGGTGGACGGTCTCTTCATTAAGATGAGTCCCAAGGTCTAGGAGTTCCCGTCCCAGCCTCCCATCCCCATCGTTCCTTCGCCATCTCCACCAAGAAAAAAAATTTAAAAAAACCAAAAGAGCCCAGTCGTTTTAGGATTTTCAGGGGTCGTTCTATCCTAGTCCCGGAGGCTTCTTAGCCCTCCCATGATCCTTGGTTTGCTTTAAGTGTTTTTCCTCTTTTCAAAATAACAATAGGTTTTCTTCGTGTCCTTCGTCCTCCATCAATTTGGTATCAGAGCTAGCAGCGGGCTAGGATTTGCTTAGTCCTCGAACTTGACGGAGTCGAGTTCTTCGTGCTGCAGGAGAATGATGGGGGACCCGAAACCTATCCGGGTTTCACCTTTCATTTTTTTTAGAATTTTAAAAAAATATATTTAAAATTTTTGTATTTTAGTTATTCCCGCTATTCCATCTATTCCCTTTATTCCCATGTTATCCCAATGTTATTCCAACTTTATTCCAGGCTATTCCTATCTCCTTCAACCTCCAGAAAAATCACAGAGGCTTTTTTTTTCGATTTTTTTTGCCTCACCGGTCCGCGATCTGCTGTGCCCGACCCCCGCCTCTGCCGACCTCCCGCCAGCGCTCCATCGATCCGCCGCCCTGCCGCCCCGTCGGCGTCCTTGGGCCTCACGCCCGTGGGAAGTCCTGCGGTCCGTGGAAGACCAACGGTCGCCCACGGTCGCCGCCACCGTTTCACCGCCTGGCCGCCGTGCCACCCCGCCGCTGCTGCCCGCCCGCCGGCGCGCCACCAATCCGCCGCCTTGCTGCCCCGCCGGCAGCCCCGACGCCTCACGCCCGTGGGAAGTCCTGCGGTCCGTGGAAGACCAACGGTCGCCCACGGACGCTGCCGTCGTTTCGCCGCCTGGCCGCCGCGCCACCCCGCCGTTGCCGCCCGCCCGCTGGCACGCCGCCGATCCGCCGCCCTGCCGCCCCGCCGGCAGCCCCGACGCCTCATGCCCGTGGAAAGTCCAGCGACCGTGGAAGACCAACGGTCTCCCACGATCGCCGCCGCTGCCTTTCGCCGCCTGGCCGCCGTGCCACCTCGCTGCCGCCGTCCGCCCGTCGACGCGCCACCAGGCCGCCACGTCGCCGCCCGCTGGGCCGGGTGTCGAAGGTCCAGGTGCCCTGTTGCTCGACCGTGAAGGAGCTTCCGCACACTTTTCAGAGCAGCCAAATGAAGCTTCTGCATGCTTCTCAAAGCGGTTGCCAAAGGTCCAGGTGCCCTGTTGCTCGGCCGTGAAGGAGCTTCCACACGCTTTTCAGAGCAACCAAATGAAGCTTCAGCACGCTTCTCAAAGCGATGGAAGAAGAGTTGATTTGCACGATTTTTGGAGTAGCACGAGTTTCAGAGCGGAGGGGATTTCAAAATTTAAATAAATGGGATTTATTTGGTATTTTTTTTTTAATAAATGTAATTTGGAAAATTTGGGGATTTTGATTTTGAATTTGATTTCAAAATCAAGGGAGGATTTCAAGGGATTTTATTTTTGAATTTCAAAAGGGATATGGGCATCTATAAATACCCATACTCCTCTTGTAAAAAAAAATAGTTGAATGAAATTTTTGAGTGTTCTTCCAGTGTGTGGTTCTGGGCTGAGGCCCTTCTTTTTCTTTCGTCCTTCGGGACGTCGAGGGGTGTGAGGCCCCAAGTATCTCCTTTCTCCCTCCCACCTTCGTGTCTTCCCATCGTGGTCTTGAGAACCATCCTAGCGCCTCTAAGTACCGAGGAGGGCGTAATGCCTTAGAGGTGGACGGTCTCTTCGTTAGGGTGAGTCCCAAGATCCATGAGTTCTCCCCCCCCCCGTCCTTCGTGACCTTGATATCCATCCTAGCGCCTCTAAGTATTGAGGAGGGCGTAATGCCTTAGAGGTGGACGATCTCTTTGTTAGGATGAGTCCCAAGGTCTAGGAGTTCTCCCCCACCCCTGTCCTTCGCGACCCTGAGATCCATCCTAGCGCCTCTAAGTATTGAGGAGGGCGTAATGCCTTAGAGGTGGACGGTCTCTTCGTTAGGATGAGTCCCAAGGTCTAGGAGTTCCCGTCCCAGCTTCCCATCCCCATCGTTCCTTCGCCATCTCCGCCAAGAAAAAAAATTTAAAAAAACCAAAAGAGCCCAGTTGTTTTAGGATTTTCAGGGGTCGTTCTATCCTAGTCCCGGAGGCTTCTTAGCCCTCCCATGATCCTTGGTTTGCTTTAGGTGTTTTTCCTCTTTTCAAAATAACAATAGGTTTTCTTCGTGTCCTTCGTCCTACATCAAACTCCAATTCGTGAAAACACTTTTTCAAGTAGGTACTGAAATCCAATAGGCCACGCATGATCCTGACTTTGGCCAGCTCACCCATACGAGCCTAAAGGTAGGTTCGTAAACCAATTGCTTCCCTAAACAATTTTCAGTATTTATTTTGCCCCAGAGAACACCCCAATCGGCCTAGGGGCCTCCTGTTACGGGTCTCTGGTTAGGTCCAACCATTAAAATGACAAATCCAATGCTTCCAGCTAACTAAAGACCAAGCCCGACTATGGCAGGCCCACCTAGTCCCCTTAAGGAGGTTGCACTGAACCATCATCAAGCAGATAGAAATTCCAGTCACCGGATGTACAACCATTCTATGGAACTGCCGATGCACACCAAGCTAGTGGACACATTTCTAACCGACTTAATGGGAGGCTAAGACACTGTCAACTCCTTGACTTAGTCTTTTTAAGGACCTAATAATTTTAGAGGATTTTTAGTTATGACAGAAGAAAAAGACAAGGACATGGATCATCCTCCCACTGAATCAATCAGATTTTAGGAGGGTTGAAATAAATCAACAAACAATCCATGGGCACCTATAGATCAGTCAGATCGATCAACCTGGGTGACATGGGTTAACTCGAGTCATTGAGCTTTTCCAATCAGTTCTGGTTGACTCGACTAGCCAGGTAGGTGAGATCATGGGTGAGTATCCGCCATTAACCATCTTTCCTAGACACCAACCAAGTTGGCCAGGAAAGAGGTAGCCTCATACAACCATGATCACAATGCCAAACCTACCTCGACACCAGTCGGTTTACCAGACTCGATCAGACTAGCCTAAAGACTCGGGCGTCCACTGAGCCACTAATTGGATCCATTTTAGATGAACGGATCAACTAATCTAACTATTAGATAGTTCTAAAGAAGGGCCTTAAACAACTTTTGTTTAATCTTCTTGTAATCCGGTTCAACTAAACTTAGGTCTAACCCAGTTATGGACCCAACTAGTCTGCTAACCCAATTAACCCAAAATGGCTTATGCAAATTTGATTAGATTTCATAAACCTAAAATTTTTTAATAAGACAAACACTTAATTAAAATAATTTTTTAATTAAGTCACTATGTAAAACAATTTTTACATAAACCAATCATGCAACTAGATTCAAAATTTTACAAATATTTTATATCCAATATAAAACATGCCTAAAATCATGTATCAACAAATTAAAATTTTTTTAATTTTAATATTCTTTAAGGATCCTTCTGAAGAGGCCAACATAGACGATCCGCATCGTGTCAAAGATACACGGTCATGGTGAAGGTCTCAACTAGGTTCCAAAAAGAAATATGGATATATAATTAGATTAAACAAATTTTAATCTATAAACATGCATACAGGAATAGATTACACATGCAACCTGCTCTGATACCACTGAAAGAAAACGATACAGGTGGTTTGACATGATCCTACACTAGGCATGCAAACAGCTGTGGGAGCAGAATGGATTTAAAAAAAATATATTTTAAAAAATCCGCGCAGCGGAAATCTGCTCCGCCCGGAATCTAATCTATTCTAGTTGCATGAAGGCATGTATGATGATATAAAATATTTGCAAAATATTTGAATTAAAAAATTCTTTTCATGCATGATTAAAAAACAATTTTTTCATACCTTATTGCGGCTGGGATAACTCTGGGATAAACCTAGAATAAGCTGGAATAGCAGGGATAAATCTATTCCAGCTGTCTTCTTCCTTGGGATGTTTGAACACTCTGTTTTGAACTTGAAAAACAGCGAAGAAACGTCACCTTCCGAACCTCCGTTTGCTCCCAAATCGAAGCAAAGGCAAGGTGATCGAGTGTACTTCAATCTTCAACAAAAATATGCAAGAAAAAGTCAGCAAGAATGGTGTACAATTCGGCCAAAACCTGCTGCCAGAATTTCTGCAGCAGAACAGGAACAACAACTTGTCCCCGCATTATGGAGCAGCAGCAGCAATTCAGCTCGCCTTGCTTGCTCCCAGGAGTAGAAAGGTACTCCCTCTAGAGGGGAGACGTGCCCGGGGCTCTCGGATCCACCTTCACGTGCGGTGCTAGCCGCTGGAAGGGTAGTCGGTCACAGTGCATTGCAGCAACACTCCTTTGCTGCAGTGCAAGTTTGAGCACAAGAAACAACCGGGATGAAGGCTTTGTTTCTCTCTCTCACACACTCCAAAACCCAGCACCCAATGGATGGAAAAAGGAATGATCTCTCAAACACCCAATGAAATGTCCAGACTACTGTTTTTCAGCTCTTCACACGGTGTAACATCTGATGCTGAAACAGGGGACTGCAGGTACTAATAGGCAGCAGGGGAAGAGGGATATGGAGAGGCGGGGAGGCCAAGAGGCAGCAGCTACCGATCTCCATTTAACCAGCAATTAAACAAAGGTTAAAGCCAGCGGGTGGGAGGAGAAGAAGAGATGACCAGCAGCGGGATTGTTCGGTTGTTATGGCTTTCAGTCGCAAGAGTTTCTCCCAGCAAAAATTCCGTGTTAAACGGTCAAGTGGAGAGAAAAACACCGGTCCAATTAAACCGGTCCAAAACCATTTAAACCAAACGGTTCAATCCAATTGAACCTGGTTCAAGGGATTAAAATTGGTTCACAACCAATTTAAGGCCAAAACGAACTCCGAATCAGTTCAAAACTGATTCAGAAAAATCCTGGCACAGTGCTGGTCAGCCCGGAACAATTTCCGGTTGACACAGACAATGGCAAGATGGGAAAAAGAGTGCTAAAAAAATACTGTGACCATAAAACCGAGATGATTTCCAATCGTAATCGGTATCCGGATCAGAGAGTAATCCTCTATGGTGAGTGACCTCATAGGTTCGAACCTAAATGGTAGCACTAGAACAATTCTAGTACCAGCACAGGAAACCATCTAGCAATTGGTCCTAGCGTCCGGATAGGTCGAAGATGCGGGAGCAAACTATCGAACCTCTGGCATATGGTTACCGTATAATTCATCCCTTTGACCTCTAATGCCCAGGATGACTGAGATTGGGCTGCAAACCCAGACTGAGTCAGTCGATTACGTGTCTCAACCTCGCAAGCCCAGTGACTCTTCACTAGGACTACCCTGGCCGAGGATTTGCTAAATTGAGATACTGCAAGACATTCAATCCAAACTGTTTGGACAGGTCAATTCCATCTTGGTCCATCACTGCTCCACAAGTACTTGCCTGTACCCAGAAACCTTCCGTCACCGGATTAAAAT
The DNA here is from genome assembly GCA_021397845.1 of Areca catechu. Classification (NCBI taxonomy): domain Eukaryota; kingdom Viridiplantae; phylum Streptophyta; class Magnoliopsida; order Arecales; family Arecaceae; genus Areca; species Areca catechu. Next base: position 129,935,754 of record CM038040.1, on the reverse strand, counting down.
TCCGGGTAGTCTGGCACCAAAGCACAGGGAGTTGCTTGCAAGCTACCATGATGACCTCAGGTCGGAGGGACACATATACCCATATCCAATCGTGAGTATCCCTTTGGCAGAAAGGGGCTGCACGGAGTCTCGTTCAATGAGATATCACATATCCCACTTGTAGATCACATCAGTGTCACCACACTCATTTGGTCAAGAGGACAACCAAACGATGTGAACTACAACAACCTATACTTATATATTGCCATCCAGTACAATATATCCTTTGGTTGTGAACAAGGTTTAAGGACCACTCAATACATCCTCTCTGTATCGAAGTCAGTGTAGTCCTAAGGACTTCATCACATGGAAAGAGTTCATTTCAGGGAAATATAGTATGTGATGAGCTGCCAAAAAATATTTTATTAATTCAAAGAAAGAGTACAATACTTAGCTCAACCGTCTATAACCCAGGCGATTGGCTTTGGGACACAATTCCCAACAAACTGATCAAGCTAGATTATATTGGGAGCAAGTAGAGCGACTCGGTAATCAAATAGGCCACCCACCCATTGTCACCTAGGAAGCCATGAAGTTAAAGATTAGGGCTAAATATGTTCCCCCATAATATAAGCAGTGTCTCTTAGATCAATGGCAAAGATTAAAACAAGGGACCAAAACTGTACAGGAATATATATAGCCCAGTTTGATGAATGCGCCCTAAGATGCGGCATAGATGAACCTGAGTCAGTTACCCTCTCTAGGTTTAGAAATAGTCTTAGAGAGGATATCCAAAGGGAGCTATACCGTAGAAAAGTTGAACACTTGGACCATGCCTATCATGTAGCTGAAAACTTTGAGAGGTTCCAGAGAGTACCTGTAGTTAGGAGACCTGAACTCTTTAAAACCATCACTCCTAGCTTTAGTCCCAACCCAAACCAGGCTTACCCAAACTGACCTAGCTTTAACCAAAATCATCCCAACCCCAACCCAAGTCAGCCAAACCCAAACCTAAGTTGACCCAACCCCAACCCAGCCCATCCCAACCCTAACCCATCTCGTCCTAACCCACGTCTAAGTTAGGCTAGTTCAAGTAACTCGGCATCTTTTAGAAATGATAAGGGTAAGGCACCAGCTCTTCAGAAAAACCCAAGCCCCAGCCCAATGCCTATTTTAGGTGCAACAAGGTAGGTCATTTTGCTAGCCAGTGTCCCACCAGGTCTTTGCACGTATGGGAGCTTGAGGAAGATGAGCATGAACCCAATGATAATGAAGAAGAGAAGGTCTATGAAGCTAAACCATACTTAATTGAGGAATATGAAGGTGATAAGGAAGATTTTGATCAATTAGACCTCGTAGGGGTAGTTAGATACATCCTGTCCCAAAGTAAAACATAAGAAGATTGGTGTAGGACCAACATCCTATAGACCTTTGTGAAGATTGGGGACAAGGTATGCAAAAAAATTATAGATAGTGGGAGCTGTATGAATGCCATATCCCATAAGGCTGTCAAAACCCTAGGCTTACACCCAGTTCTTCATCCAAACCCTTATAAGGTATCCTAGATAGATTCCACCTCTATACCCATTAAGTCCAGATGCCAAGTCCAGATCCAACTTCAATCATACTTCAATCATATCAAGATAGAGTGTGGTGTGATGTTGTACCCATGGGGGTGAGTAGTATAATCCTAGGATGGCCATGGCCCTTTGATCATGATGCCACCCTTTATAGTCGGTCTAATGCATGTATGTTCACCTTTCATGGGAAGAAGATCACCATAAACCCCACTCCACCTCTAGAATCAATTAAGAGAGGATCTAACTCACTTAAGGTGAAATAGTCTGGATTTAATCTTATCACTACAAAAGATCTAGAGAAAGAGATATCTAAGGGCACTACTATTTGGATGTTAGCTATGAAGGAAGTATCTGATCCTATTGATATAGAGTACCCTCAGGAGGTCAAGGGAGATTTGAATGAATTTAGTGTCATATTTCATAAAGATTTACCTGGCCACTTACCACCACTTAGGGACATCCAACATACAATTGATTTAGTCCCAGGAGCTACCCTGCCTAACCTACCTCATTATAGGATGAACCCAGCTGAACATTTAGAGCTTCAAAGATAGATAGGTAAGCTTCTTAGAAAAGGGTTTATTAAGGAGAGCCTAAGTCCGGGTTTATTAAGGAGAGCCTAAGTCCATGTGCTGTACCAGCCCTATTAACCCCTAAGAAAGATGGCACGTGGAGAATGTGTGTTGATAGCCATGCCATAAATAAGATAACTGTGAAGTATAAGTTTCCCATCCCCCGCCTGGATAATATGTTGGATATGATGGCGGGAGCCACAATCTTTTCAAAGATAGACCTTAAGAGTGGCTACCATCAGGTTCGAATTAGACTTGGAATTGTGGAAGACAGCTTTTAAAACCAAAGATGGCCTATATGAGTGGGCCATAATGCCTTTTGGGTTATCCAATGCCCCTAGCACTTTCATGAGAATTATGATCCAAGTCCTTAGGATGTTCATAGGTAAATTTGTGGTAGTATATTTTGATGACATCCTGATTTATAGCAAAACTAAGGAAGATCATATAGAACATCTGAAACAAGTTTGCTTGACCCTTAAGAAAGAGAACCTCTATGCTAACTTGAAGAAGTGTGATTTCATGACTCATAGAGTTATCTTCCTAGGCTTTGTGGTGACCCGTGAAGGAGTAGCAGCTGACCCTCAAAAGGTCAGATCCATAGTAGAGTGGCCAGTACCCACTAATATCAATGAAGTTAGAAGTTTCCATGGTCTAGCCACTTTCTATAGACAATTTATTAGGGGATTTAGCATCATAGTAGCACCAATTACTAATTGTATTAGGAAGGGTAGTATTGAATGGACCAAAGCTGCAGATAGAGCCTTCCTAGAGATCAAAACCAAGATGATACAAGCACCTATTCTAAGGTTACCTGATTCAATCAAAGTTTTTGAGGTAGCTTGTGATACTTTGAGAGTAGGCATAGGGGGAGTTCTGAGTCAAGAAAATCAACAAGTAGCCTTTTTCAGTGAGAAACTTAATGATGCTAAGTTGAAGTACTCAACCTATGACAAAGAATTTTATATGGTAGTACAAGCTCTTAGATATTGGAGACATTATTTACTACCCCAGGAGTTTATTTTATATTCTGATCATGAAGTACTCCAATTTCTGAACTCCCAGAAGAAATTAAAGCCTAGGCATGCTAAGTGGGTAGAGTTTATACAAGCTTATACCTTTGTGCTGAAATACCAAGTTGGAATCGAAAACAAGATAGCTGACACCCTTAGCAGACGAGCCTTACTTCTGAATATTGTTAGCACTGAAGTCATTGAATTTGATTGGTTGAAAGAAGAATATGAAGCTTGTCCAGACTTTAGCAAGATTTTCCAAGCCCTTTCTGAAGGACCATCTAGTACCCATAGCAAATACACCCTACAAGATGGTTATTTGTTTAAGAACAATAGATTGTGTATTCTCAGGACATCACTTAGAGAATTCATAGTCTGGAAAACCCATGCAGGAGGCCTTGCTAGTCACTTTGGAAGAAATAAGACTATCTTAGCTGTAGAGGGCCAGTTCTTTTGGCCTAGTTTAAAGAGGGATGTTGCCAATATAGTGTCCAGATGTAGAACCTATGCTGTTGCAAAATAGCAGAAATAAAACATTGGATTATATACCCCTCTTGGTGGAGACAGCAAAGGCACCAGAATAAGACAGAGGTTTCTCAACCCTCTATGGATTAATTAGCAGCATCCGAGTCCATTTGTAATAAAGGCTTCGTCCATTTGAATTGTCTTTCTATTACTTGAGTCATGTACTAGTCAGCTCATGTTGAGCTAGTCATCTTTCGGAGTTCAGTGCATGTCAGTCCAAGTACAAGTGAAGACATGCCAGCCTATGTACAAGTGAAGACCAACCAGTCCAAGGGAAGTCCAACCCAACTTGAAGCTATGAGGATCATGGAAGGCCTAGGAGGAGAAATCAAAAGCCTGGGAGACAAATTCGAAGACCTGAAGAGATGGGAATTCTCCTAGGATGCCGGGGATCATGCAGCATGCGGAATTGACTTTCAAAATAAAATTTTATAGCATGATACCCTAACATGTATAACATGTATAGAAAATCCTAATTCCCAAGAACCCCTTGGGCAATAACAACTAATGAATCATCAAATAAAGTCAAGAAAAATACCTGGATCGCTAAAATCAAACTTTTTTCATAAGGATCACAAGTGCAAGCCCTCCAATGGTGATCCACATGAAACTCAGACCAAGGAAGAACTCCTTTTCAAGTTGCTTGGAGAAGTGGAACTCTTTCGGCAGCCTTTGGTCTATTGACCATTGTAGGACACCCTGTCCTACTGAAGGGCACTCAAGACATTGTCTTAAACCACTATAGGATCTTGGACTACCCTCCTCTAGGACTCTATAAGCTTATGTCTTAAAACTAAGCCTTGTCCTAGTGTAGAAGAACTTGTCTTAACAAGACAAGTCTTGTCCTAAAACAAGGAGGGAGGGAGAAAGTGGAAGAACACTCTGACTCTCGAGAAAATAAAATACTCAGATTCTCAGAAGATCGAAGTCTGTATTTCTCATTTCACTGTATCCCTATTTATAATTTCAGATGGGGCATGAAATGCATCCCGACAACCCTTATCAGATATGAAACAACATATCTGATAAGACTCTTCGGGAATGGAGAGTAATATCTGTGTTCTTTCACTTACCAGATCAATCCCCATCATGCCATGTGTCAAATATCGATTTCTGAGAAATGGAGATGCCTCTTCTAATCTGAGGTAATGCGAGGCTTGAAGAGTTTCAGAGGTAGAAGGAATCTGCCCTCTGTTATCTGCGCGCATATGAAGAGGCGCGACCCTTCATGTGCGCGCCACCTTTCACACCTCTTCAAGCCATCCCTTTAAACTTTAAACTGGCTATTAGACTTCTTAAGACTGTGGGAATAAAATGAAGAGATGCCTTCCTGATGAAACTCTTAGAGTCTCATCCGCAGAAAGACTCTTAGTCCTTCTGCGCGACACTTATTCTCTCAAGTGTGCCAAAGGGCACCAATAGTCTTTCCCTTTCCATTTAGTCCGCCCAAAGCATCAAATTGACTTGGTCAAACATATGCAATATGGGTGTCATTGGAAAAGGCATCATATAAGCTTTCTGACCATATCTTTTATTTTTAGATCAGAGGTTTGTAGGCCCTTCTGTGCCCTTTTGAAGTTAAAATATCATTTAGGTACCAAGAGTCACATGCCATTGGGACTCTTCATATATGGTGCCTAAAATGCCCTTAAGTCCAAATTAAAATCAGATTAAGCTCTGATTTGGCTAGCCTCACTTAGGACTCAACCTAATTTAGGTTTTTCATAATTAGATTAGCCCAATTAGCATGCAATCGAACCCAATCCAATTGGGTTAGGAATTAGGTTAGCCTATATATGCTAGTATGCAATCTAGCTAACCAATTAGGATCCTATGATCCTAATTAAATCATGAATGAGTTCCTTAGCCAAGTCTCTATTGTGTGTGACCCATTGGGCTCCACATCTAGCCAGTAGTAGATTTAGGTTTGAGCCGATTCGATCCGACCGAACCCGATTGACCTAATTAGTTCAAATTGGCTCGCCTAATTGTCCATTCGAATCACACATCGAATTCACTCATATAACCAAACTAATTGGTTCATGAAAATCTACAAGACAAGATTGATGTCTAGCAACATGTCATGCCTACCCGGAAGATGAGGAATTTGGTAGAAAATATCAAAATATCCTTCAGTAGTAAGTTACCATGCAATTCAATCTATCGATCTCCCATTATCCCGATTAAGTGATAGGCATGGATAGATGTCAAACCCTAACACTTCATCATATCGAATCTTAGCTCGATCATGAGGACTCAGTTGATGACTAATTAGATTCCACTAATCTCATCCTGCTTTGATCAAAGGCTCCTTGAGTCATCATCGAAGAGATTGCATGGGATAACAATTCCTCTTACTAGGAATGATCGATTCCTTGTTGGTCCACTCACATCCTTTGTACACCTTCCACCATACCCAGAACATCCCGTACATGTTGTAATAGCATGAATGAGTATGAACCAAAATATGGCTTAGTATGTACAAGAAACCATGGTGACCTCAGATCTAAAGATCACATGCACAACTTCTACTCTGGGATCTATCTTTTGACAAGTAAGACTTCCATAAGATAATCTCGGTGTGGATCAGTCCAGTGTACTCATACCCTGAAGAGCACCCTTATCCAAGTATTAGTGTCTCTACACAAGTGGTTATATGATCAACTACCCTCATCAACTGAGCATGCATAGGATAAGCTAGTCTTTCTGGATTCATCGATCCCTGAATCGATGGTCCAATGGCTAGGAACATTCTAGATTAGGGTTTATAGGAAATTAGGTCTCACTGTTATGAATTCCATCATAACCTGAATTTTATTATCCTAGTCTATGGGGTTCACCATAATTGATAAAAACATGACACAGCAGTATATGATGAATCAAATGCCTTTATTAATATGAAAGTAAGTCATACATGAGCCAGAAGTTTACAAAAAGGCCCTCATAATGATTGGCTCTTATGGCACTTTTCTATCAAACTCCCATTTGCACTAAAGCCAATCGCCCTTGTATTTTATGCCCATTCAATCTAAGTGACGATCTAACTGCTGCTTGGCTAAAGCTTTAGTGAATTGGTCTGCTATATTATTCTGTGTCAACTCGTTCAATGACAACATCTTGTGTTTCAATAATCTCTCGAATGAGATGGAATCGTCTTAGAATGTGCTTGGACTTGTGATGAGACCTTGGTTCTTTAGCTTGTGCAATAGCCGTAATGTTATCACAGTATAACGGCACTTGCTGATATACATCAGGAACCACGCCCAATTCCATGTGAGTTTCTTCATCGAGACAATTTCCTTTGCGGCTTCACTAGCAGCTATGTACTTTGTGTCAGTGACTGAGTCAGCTACTGTTGGCTGCTTTGTACTTTTCTAACTCACTGCACCACCATTCATGGAGAAGACATACCCCGATGTAGATTTGCTCTCATCTGGATCTGATTGAAAACTAGAATCTGTATATCCTTTTAGTTTCAACTCAATCCTCCATTTACTAGAAAAAATTATTTAGTCCTTCTCAAGTACTTAAAAATACTTTTCATAGCTCTCCAATGATCCTCTCCTGGATATGCCTGAAACCTGTTCACTATGCCCAAGGCATATGCAAATCAGGTCTGGTACATAACATGGCATACATTATCGATCCTATAGCCGAAGTATAAGGAATCATAGCCATCGTCTCTCTTTCTTCTGATGTCTTAGAAGACATTTTCTTAGAGAGATGTATGCCTTGACTTATAGGTAAGTAACCTTTCGTACTTTCATCCATGTTGAATCTCTTCAACACTAAGTCAATGTACCTGGATTGGGATAAGCCCAGCATCCTTTTGGATCTATCTCTATAAATCCTTATACCCAGTATATAGGATGCTTCTCCCAAATCCTTTATGGAAAATTTTGATGATAGCCAAGTTTTAACTTACTGTAACATTGGGATATCATTCCCAATGATCAGTATGTCATCCACATATAAAATAAAGAAAACAAGTGCACTCCCACTTGTCTTCTTGTACACATATGGTTCATCTATATTTTTGATAAAACCAAATCCTTTGATTGTTTCATCAAAATGGATGTTCCAACTCTTCGATGCTTGCTTAAGTCCATAAATGGACTTCTTTAATTTGCATACCTGGTTTGGTCTCCCACTTGAGACAAAACCTTCTGGCTGTGACATGTAGACTTCTTCCTCAAGGTTTTCATTGAGAAAAGAAGTCTTTACATCCATTTGCTAGATCTTATAGTCATGGTATGCTGCTATAGCAAGCAATATCCGAATGGACTTAAGCATGGCTACTGGAGAAAAAGTTTCATCATAATCTATACCATGTTTTTGTCTGAAACATTTTGCTACCAGTCTAGCCTTGTAGGTCTCAACTTGACCATCTGCTCCAATCTTCTTCTTGAAGACCCATTTACACCTAATTAGGTTAATTCCTTTAGGTGGATCTACCAGAGTCCAAACCTGATTGGAATACATGGAGTCCATTTCAGATTTCATGACACCAAGCCATTTATTTGAGTCTTTACTATGATAGCTTCTGAATAGGTCACAAGATCATCATCCTGTATGATACTGGCTTCATTGTCATCCCCGATGACAAAGCCATATCTGAGAGGTGCTCCCCGTACCCTCTCTGACCTTCGGAGAGGAGGTGTGTATTGTCGTGTTCTTGATCTATAAGAACCTCTGGTTGAAGAATTTCACTTGAAGGCTCATTGGTTTGTTGGTTCTGTTCTTCACATAACTCAAGTGAAGAACCACTACATCCTTCTTGGATAAACTCTTGTTCCAAGAATGTAGCATGCCTACTGACAATCTTTTGTTCAGTAGCATTATAAAAGAGGTATCCCATACCTACTTTTGGGTAACCAATAAATGTACACTTGTCAGCTCTAGCACTTAACTTATGTACTTATGTCCAAAGGTATTCTTGACATAAGCATGGCAACCCCAAATCTTCAAGTACTTAAGACTTGGTCTTTCACCATTCCATAACTCATATGGAGTGCTACTTATTGACTTAGATGGAACCCTATTTAATATATGTGCTGCAATCTCCAGGGCATGTCCCCAAAAGGAAATGGGAAGATCTGTAAAGCTCATCATGGACCTCACCATGTCCAATAACGTGCGATTTCTCCTTTCTGCCACTCCATTTAACTGGGGTGTATAAGGAGGGGTCCATTCAAAAATAATGCCTTTGTCTTTTAGATGGTTTAGTAACTCACTAGATAAGTATTCTCCTCCTCGATCAGACCGAAGAACTTTAATACTAAGTCCAGTTTGTTTTTCAACCATACTCTGATATTCTTTAAACTTATCAAAGGCTTCGAATTTGTGTTTCATAAGACACACATGATCGTACCTTGATAAATCATTAATAAAAGTGATGAAATAAGAATATCCTCCTCTGGCCTGAGTTGACATAGGCCCATATACATCAGTATGCACTAGACCTAACAATTCAGTTGCCCTTTCTCCATGTCCAGTGAATGGAGACATAGTCATTTTTACTTTGAGACAAGATTCACAAGTTCCTAATGATTGGAAATCATTAGAGTCAAAGTAATTATCTTTGACCAACTTGTTTATTCTTGACTCACTGATATGACCCAATCGATAGTGCCAGAGATATGTTATATTGTCATTATCTCTTTTCCTCTTCTTATTATCAATAAGAAAAATATTATCATTGAGTTGTAAAGTTAGAAGACCATTTACAAAAGATCCATGTCCAAATATTTTATTATTATGAAGAATAGAGCAGCCACTGCTCTTTACACTTATTTCATATCCCTGTTATAATAACAAGGGTGTAGAAATAATGTTTCTAATAATATCTGGTACATAGAAGCATTCTTCTAACTTTATTACATCACCTAAAGGTAATAAAAAAAGATAGGTACCCACAGCTTCAGCATGTATGGCTTCACCACTTGCCCCATGTAGCTTAAAGTCACCCTTCTTCAATCTTCTAATTCTGTGGAGTCCTTGCAACAAATTGCATATATGAGATCCACATGCGGTATCCAATACTCATGAATTAGAAGTGGAAGCACTCAATGATAAATTAGTTTGTATCATGTACAAACCTTTAGATGCTCCACTTGCATCTTGCTTCACACTTGCAAGGTAAACCTTGCAGTTCTTCTTCCAATGCCTAGTCTTGCCACAATGGAAACAGGCTCCATCAGCCTTCTTAGCTTTCTTGTTCTTCTTCTAGATGCTTTTCCTAGGATTGAATTTTCTCTTCACACCTTTCTTCATTGCCTTTTTCTTTCTATCAACAAGAAGCACGTGAGCCTTATTTCCTTTAGAGTGGCTCTCAACTGTCTTAAGCATGTTAAGCAGCTCTGGCAATGAAATGTTTAGTTTGTTCATATGGTAGTTGAGAATAAACTGAGAGAAGGAATCTGGGAGTGATTGCAGGATCAAGTCCTTATTGAGTTCACCATCCATGACAAACCCTAATTGACCCAATCGAGTCATCAAGTCAATCATTTTCAGCACATGGGTTTGCATAGTTGAACTCTCACTCATCTGAGCACGGAACAACTGCTTCGATATCTCATATCGGGCAGCCCTACTTTGCTCTCCATATAGCTCCTTTAAATTGAGCAATATGGACTGAGGTTCCATGCCTTCATGTTGCCTCTAGAGCTCATTGCTCATTGAGGCCAACATGATGCATTTGACAGTTGTATTGTCATTTTGCCACATCCTGTATGTGGCAATATCCTCCTCTGATGTATCCTTTCCGATCAACACTGGATCTAGAGAATCAAGTATATATGAAAGCTTCTCCTAAGTTAATACAATTCTCAGGTTCCTCAACCAGTCAACATAATTTGGACCAGTTAACTTGTTGGCATCCAAGATACCCCTCAGTGATAAGTTTAAAGCCATTATTTAAATCTTCAACATTTAATTAAAGAACAATACTAGCAGACCACTCAATTATGACATTCATAATTAGATAAGGACTTTATATCTAATTATGTCTCCTACTATTTTCTTCAAATACCATAACCCTCAACTATGGTAAGCGAGAAACCTTCCTGATTTTCTTAGTCGGGTTGAGATCCTTATTCCTCATGAGTGCATAGTGTGTACACAACAAACACACATGAGTTCAAAGGTAGGACAACCTTTCCAATTACAACCCATATAATTCTCAACAATTATTTTTGCCTCTAGGTCACTTATGGCCTTGTGTGTACACAACAAACCATAATGTCTTAGTTTAGTCAGACCCTTCATTTCCATATAGCCATGATTAAATAATATTACCCTTATGTGTATACAACAAAGCAACATATCCAAACACGCTATAAAGCACTAAGTGCACCAAGACAAATCTTATATCAATTCCTAGAGTAGGCCTTGTGTGTATACAATAAACCTACTATAGTTTTGACATAAATTTGGCTTAGCATGAAGAAAGGCAAATTATAGTATACTTAACCAATTAGCATTACCAAATTAAGATTTAGATATGACCAAATTGGCCAGGTAAGTGGGAGGGGTGAGGGGGTCCCCCCGTTCCTTTCCTTATACACCAATTAGATTGGCTAGGTCAGACAATGGAACCAATTAAAAATCTCATTCCCTTTACCTTCCCAGAACCACTTGCCTAGACACCAATTGGCTGATCAAACCTTAACGATTTGCATCTTGACTAAGTTTTATACTATGACTAAATATACTTTTGATGAGGGCTTTGATGGTCTCAAAAACACATTCTAAAACTATCACGATAATAGTGTTTATTACTACAAGTATAAACATAAACATGATATCCAAGTTAATAACAAATATAAACCCAATGCATATCACTCTAGCAAATGCATTAAAATTCATGTCATCAAGCATATTACCCTAATATGCATAGCATTATATTGACATAATATCATACATATAAACATGGTCGAGTCGACTCGATAAGGTTCGGGTCAGCTCGGTAGTGGAATTTAATCAAACTCCAAAAAGATTCATAATTGGAATGCCACAAGGATAGCTCTGATACCACTGATAGGAATTCTCTGTTGGGTTCGGGAACCAGTGCGGAAGCGTGGATTTCAAAATTTATGAAACCAGGTCCGAACCCTAATCCCAAATCACCTTATTAGCAATTAAAACTATGACTACATGCATATCCAAATTTAAACATTGTTTAAATACTAACCTCAGATCGCTATTACCAGTCTGATGGAGAAATGAACTCCAAATTGAGTAGCCTCTTGAACACACCAGGCGTCCACTTGTCCGCCCTTCGATGGTGATCCACACGGGCAGATGATCAAGACACTGACTCCTTAATTGGGTTCCTTCCAATCAAGTTCTACCCCAAGAACTTGATATATGGGCTATTGGCTAGGACTCCTCTAGCCAAACTGGGACTAAACCTTCTCTCTTACCCTTCTCCTTGTCTTTTAGCAACTTTGGCCCCTTAAGACACTCTTGTCTTAAGAATAAGCCCTTGTCCTAAAATGAGACAAGGCTTGTCTTGGAGGGAGAAGAAAATTAAGACAAGATTGTCTTAATGTAAGAAAGAAAGGAGAGGCGCCTTCTTCCTTTACCGTCGGAGAGTTTCTCTCTGACTCTCCTTCTGTTCTGAGATTCGACAGAGCCAAGGCTCTGTAAAGGAATCAAAGAGGAAAGAGAGGAGGGGGAAACAATCTTCTGGAGAGGGAGAAGAAGAAGAAGAGGCAAGGCTTTGCTGTAGAAAAACTTGGAATTAATTTTACGGTGAAGCCTTCTTCTTAAATAGGCGACAGAGAAGTGCCTATCCATCTAGAATCACCTTCTCACGCCCCTCTCTCCCTTCTCACGTCCTTTCCCTTCATCTCATGGCCCTTGATTAATCTCACGGCCTTTGGGATGGGAAGACGCAAGAAAGAGTCGCGAGAAAACACAGAAGGGCGCGCGCAGAAGAGAGGAGTCGCGCCCCTTCGGTGTTTTCTTTCTTTCTTTCACGGTAATCCCTTTTTTTTTTTTTTTTTTGAAGAGTCCACGCCTAGGTGGACTCTCTTCCATGCCCTTTCAGCCAATAAACGCCGACCCTCTTTTTTTTTTTCTTTTCACGCAAAGACGCGACTTGGAAAGAGTCCACGCGCGCGTGGACTCTTCTCCTTGCGCGCGCGCGTGGGAAAAGAGGGGGAGGGACTTAGGCGATGTGGGAAAGGGGTTTAGCCTCTTAGTTTAGCCCAATTTCTAGCCTACTATTAGCCCAATGTCTTGAATCTTCAATTAGATTCAAACCGGAATGAATTTGGATCTAAAAAAGACCAAATCGGAACCCTAACTCGAATCCGATTCAAGTAGAAGCCATGGTTTGCAACACATGCTAGTGTGTTCATCTGCAAACGAGATTTAATTCCAAATTAAATCCTTGATTATTTGTCCTAAGTGTGTGACCCATTGGGTTTCATACCTAGCCAGCAGTGGGTCCGAGTGCAAGTTGACCTAATTTGATCAGAACTCATTCTAATCGATTTAGGTCAAATCGAGCTAACTCGAGTTAGTCAATTAGGACTCCTCCTAATTGGTGATCCAATTAAACCATTTAATTTGATCAACCCACAAGACAAGATTGACGTCTAGCAACATGTCATGTCTACCCGGAAGATATGGAAATTCTGGTGAAATTCCAAAACTACCCTTCAGTGGAAAGTTCCCGTACAATTCGATCCTTTAATCATCTTGCATCCCGAATATAACTATGGATATGGAAACATGTCAAAACCAGCTTATACTCATTCCCAGCTCAGTTATACACTAATGATTCAATTAATTCGATATTAGAAATCATTTCTAATATCTGTACTTTGATCAAAGATTTCCTGAACCATCATCTGACCTAATTTGGCTGGATGCAATCTCCTCCTACTAGGAGTGATCAATTCCTTGTTGACTTGCCCATTACCTTCATATACAATTCACCATGCCCAGTATCAACCTCGTGCATGACCCAGTGTCATGATTGAGATTGAACCAAAGCATGGGTTCATGTACATAAGGTATTATGGCAGTCTCAGGTCATAGGACTACTTGTACAACTCCCACTATAAGAAACATTTATTGACATGCAGCTAAGGCTCCATTAGATGTTCTCAAACTGGATCTATTCAGTGAACTCATTCGCTAATGAGCACCCACATCCTTGTATTAGTGTCCCACACAAGTGACTGTGAGAGCAGTCACCCTTTTCAGCATACATAGGATGTGCCAGTCTAACCGGAAAACCTGATCCCCAACTCAGGGTTCCTATGACTAGGAATATTCTAGACTAGGGTTTTAAGGCCTTAGATCTCACTGGTATGATCTCATCATAGCCCTACAACCATAGCCCTAATCTATGGGGTTCATCATATAATGACACAGCGAATGATGAAAAATTATTGCCTTTATTAACTTGTCAATTTACAATGGTCTGGGAGATACAAATGTTGGCTTATAGGGCATAATCCTTTCAATCTCCCACTTGCACTAAAGCCAATCACTCTTATTCTTTAACCCCATACTATCGAGGTGGCGATCAAACTCCCACTGTGGTAGAGCCTTAGTGAACGGGTCTGCTATGTTGTTCTTTGTATCCACTCTATTGATGCAGACTGCTTGTCTCTCGATTATCTCTCGGACAAGGTGGAAGCGTCTCAGAATGTGCTTGGACTTGTGATGGGCTCTCGGTTCCTTAGCTTGAGCAACTGCTCCAGTGTTATCACAATAAAGTGGCACCGGGTTCTCAATCTCAGGAACTACTCCCAACTCTGTGATGAATTTCTTCATCCAGATAGCTTCCTTGGCGGCTTCACTGACAGCTATGTACTCTGCCTCGGTAGTTGAGTCAGCTACAGTCTGCTGTTTAGTGCTCTTCCAACTTACTGCTCCACCATTCAAGGTAAAGACATACCCTGAAATGGATTTACTATCATTTGGGTCTGATTGAAAACTAGAGTCTGAATAGGCTTCTAGTTTAAGATCAGATCCTCCGTATATAAGAAAAATATCCTTAGTCCTTCTCAGGTACTTAAGAATATTTTTCACAGCCTTCCAGTGATCCTCTCCTGGATCAGCCTGAAATCTACTGGCTACACCCAAGGCATATGCCACATCAGGCCTGGTACATAACATAGCATACATAATCGACCCTATAGCCGAAGCATAAGGTATAGAATTCATTCTATTTCTTTCTTCAGGTGTCTTAGGAGACATCCTCTTAGAAAGACGTATGCCATGACCAATAGGTAAGTAACCTCTTTTACTTTCCTCCATGCTAAATCTCTTTAGCACCTGGTCAATGTACCTAGACTGGGACAAGCCTAGCATCCTTCTTGATCTTTCTCTATAGATCTTTATACCCAGTATATAGGATGCTTCTCCCAAGTCTTTCATGGAAAACTATTTCGATAACCACACTTTGACTGATTGTAACATTGGAATATCATTCCCAATAAGAAGTATATCATCAACATATAGAACTAAGAAAACTATGGCACTCCCACTAGTCTTCTTGTACACACAAGGTTCATCCTCATTTTTGAAAAAATCAAATTCTTTGACTGTTTTATCAAATCGGATGTTCCAACTCCTGGATGCTTGCTTTAATCCATAAATGGATTTCTTTAGCCTACATACCTGATTAGGTTTAGTTTCCAAGACAAAACCTTCTGGCTGTGACATATAAACCTCTTCCTCAAGGAAACCATTGAGGAATGCAGTTTTTACATCCATTTGCCAGATCTCATAATCATGATATGCTGCTATAGCAAGCATAATCCGAATAGATTTGAGCATGGCAACAGGGAAAAATGTTTCATCATAATCTATTCCCTGTTTTTGTCTAAACCCTTAGCCACCAATCTGGCTTTATAAGTTTCAACTTGGCCATCTGCCCCAATCTTCCTTTTATAGACCCATTTACACCCAATAGGGTTAATACCCTCTGGTGCATCAACCAAAGACCATACTTGGTTGACATACATGGAGTCCATCTCGGATCTCATGGCTTCCAGCCATTTGTTGAGTCTCTACTCATGACTGCTTCCGTATAGGTTAGAGGCTCATCATTTTGAATGATTTGGGCTTCATTATTTTCA
This sequence comes from Areca catechu, assembly GCA_021397845.1. Taxonomy (NCBI): domain Eukaryota; kingdom Viridiplantae; phylum Streptophyta; class Magnoliopsida; order Arecales; family Arecaceae; genus Areca; species Areca catechu. The sequence continues at coordinate 129,919,981 of CM038040.1, read as the reverse complement.
ATTATGAACCCATACCTCTCAGGTGCCTGTCGCACCCTATCAGACCTACGGATAGGAGTGTGTTCAGGTTCTATATTAACTATGTTGTTACTTGACTGAGAAGTGTCTATTTGTTGAATCTCATTAAGTTCGATATTTCTACCAGTGCCCTTTTGTAGGATGAATTCCTTTTCCATAAAAGTGGCATGCCTACTGACCAAAACCTTTTGTTCAGTAGGGTGGTAGAACAGATATCCTATACTATCTCTAGGATATCCCATAAATAGACATTTGTCTGCTCTAGCATCTAGTTTATGTCCAAAATTTCTTTTTACATAGGCTGGACATCCCCATATCTTAATATACTTAAGATTGGGCTTCTTACCTCTCCATAATTCATATAGAGTGCTAGAGACAGTTTTAGATGGTACTCTATTCAAGATATAAGTTGCTGTTTCCAAAGCATATCCCCAGAAAGAAAAAGGTAACTCCGTGAAGCACATCATGGACCATACCATATCCAATAAAGTACGATTCCTCCTTTCAGCAACACCATTTAATTGTGGTGTGTAAGGAGGAGTCCATTCAGAGATGATCCCCTTATTTTAAGGTGATCAAGAAACTCAGTGGATAAGTACTCACCTCCTCTATCCGATCGGAGGATCTTTATACTTTTTCCTGTCTGTTTCTCTACCATACTTTGATACTCTAAAAATTTTTCAAAAGCCTCGGATTTATGTTTCATTAGATACACAAATCCATACCTAGAAAAATCATCAGTAAATGTGATGAAGTATGAGTATCCACCATAGGCTTGAGTTGTCATAGGCCCACATACATCTGTGTGTATGAGTCCCAATAACTCTTTTGTCCTTTCTCCATGTCCACTAAATGGAGTCTTGGTCATCTTACCCATGAGACATGATTCACAAGTTCCTAATGACTCATAGTCATAAGGATCAAAGAAATTTTCTTTGTATAACTTGTTAATCCTAGTCTCACTAATATGTCCAAGTCGACAATGCCAAAGTAAGGTATTGTTTACATCATCTCTTTTCCGTTTGTTAGAAACATGAAAAATATTGTCATTAGTGGAAAGAGTTAATAGACCATTGTAGAATATGCCATAACATATAATTTCATTAGATAAAGAAATTGAGCAGCCACTGCTCATTACATTCATAGTATATCCTTGTTTAAATAACAAGGGTACAGATATGATATTTCTAATGATTTTTGGCATATATTAACAATTCCTTAGCTCCAAGATCTTCCCTGAAGGTAACTTCAAAATATAAGTCCCTACAGCTTCTGCTTGGATGGGGTCCCCTCCAGCACCGTAGAGCTCAAAGTTACCTTCCTTCAATACTTTAAGCCCCTGAAGTCCCTGCAATGATTTGCAGATGTTATGACCACAGGCGGTATCCAACACCCAAGTATTTGAAATGGAAGAATCCAATGACAAAATAGTATGAACTTCTTTCATACCTTTTGGTGCCTCTGATGCACCAGGCTTCACACTTGCAAGGTAAACCTTGCAGTTCCTTTTCCAATGACCCGGCTTGCCACAATGAAAGCAGGTCATCTGTCCGGAGGCCTTCTTTCCTTTCTTCTTCTTAATGCCCCCTTTGGGATTCATCCTCTTACTGGAACCCCTTTTGCCTGTCTTCTTCTTTTCCACAAGAAGAACTGGAGCCTTATTTTTCTTTACATGGCTCTCTGCTGTCTTCAACATATTCAACAGCTCAGGCAAGGAAGAATTAAGTTTGTTCATATGGTAATTAAGAACAAACTGTGAAAATGACTCTGGGAGTGATTGCAAGATCAAGTCTTGATTCAACTCCCCATCCATTACAAAACCTAATTGACCTAATCGAGTGATTAGATCAATTACCTTTAATACATGGTCTTGTACTGATGTACCTTCTGTCATCCTTGCACGGAACAACTGCTTAGATATTTCATATCTAGCAGTTCTACTGTGTTCTCCATAAAGCTCTTTTAAATTGAGCAGTATGGAGTTAGTATCCATGCTATCATGCTGCCTCTGCAACTCATTAGTCATAGAGGCAAGCATAACACACTTGACAGTAAGTGAGTCATTTTTCCACATATTATATGTGGTCTTCTCCTCTTGCGAGGCATCTTCCCTTGGTGGTTCCAAAATTGGGGTATCAAGAATATAGGAAATTCTGTCTTGACTGAGTACTATTTTTAAATTTCTCAGCCAATCAACATAATTAGGCCCAGTCAATTTGTTGGCATCTAAAATGCTACGGAGTGAGAGTGAAGAGGCCATTTATCTACATTTAAACAAAGAACAATACATAAGCAAACAACCATGAAATGACAATACATAATTAAATTAGGACTTTAATTTAATTATGTCTCCCACTATTTTATCGAGCATCATAACCCTCTATACGATGATCGAGAAAACCCTAATTAGTTTTTCTTAGTGGGGTTGAGATCCCAATCCCTTATAAAAGACCTTGTGTGTACACAACAAATCTTATATAAGTTCATAGGTAGGAAAACTCTTTCCAATTGTAACCCGTACAATTCTCAACTTATCCCGGCCTCTAAAATATTAATAGCCTTGTGTATACACAACAAACTATAATATTTTAGTTAAGTAAGACCCTTCATTGCCATATAGTCATGACTTTAATAGTAATACCCTTGTGTGTACACAACAAAATATTACATTAAATCATGCCATAAACAAATAATTGTATTAGGCCAAAAATTGTGTTAGTCACCATATTAGGTCTTGTGTGTACACAACAAACCTAGTATAGATCGTAACACAATAATGACCTATCATGAAGGAAGGCCAATAATAGTATTTTAACACCAAGCATGTTAGTCAAGAATTAAATCAATCAGATCGGCCAGGCTAGTGGAAGAGATGTAGGGGTCCTCCCGTTGCTTTCCTAGACACTAATTTAAAATTGGCCAGGTCAGTCAACGGAACCAATTAAAAACCACGATTCCCTTTACCTTCCCAGAACCACCTTTCTAGACACCGAAATGACTAATTATCCATCATGACTAATAATGCTTATCGGTTAACTATACTACCACTTAATATAATTTTAAGAGGGATTTATGCAATGCCAGCACATTCGATTAAAAGCTATCACATATATTAATACATGCTTTAAACTAAGCAAATATGTGAAATGTGTGCCATCATACTAGGACAACCATTTACCACATAATGGATACACCATTATGCCAGGGCAACCTTATTTCAGTATGATGGCTCCAGGGCTAATCATATCTCTAAGACAATTAGGGTTTCAGTGGAAAACCCTAACTGGTGGCAATCATCAAACTCATGTTCAATCAAAGACATGCATTGTGCATCAATATAAAAACTTTAACATGATACTACATCATGAATTGAACTGCATAAGTTTTAATCCTAATAAGGGGGCTCTGATACCACTGTTGGGTTTGGGAACCAGTGCGGAAGCGTGGATTTCAAAATTTATGAAACCAGGTCCGAACCCTAATCCCAAATCACCTTATTAGCAATTAAAACTATGACTACATGCATATCCAAATTTAAACATTGTTTAAATACTAACCTCAGATCGCTATTACCAGTCTGATGGAGAAATGAACTCCAAATTGAGTAGCCTCTTGAACACACCAGGCATCCACTTGTCCGCCCTCCGATGGTGATCTACACGGGCAGATGATCAAGACACTGACTCCTTAATTGGGTTCCTTCCAATCAAGTTCTACCCCAAGAACTTGATATATGGGCTATTGGCTAGGACTCCTCTAGCCAAACTGGGACTAAACCTTCTCTCTTACCCTTCTCCTTGTCTTTTAGCAACTTTGGCCCCTTAAGACACTCTTGTCTTAAGAATAAGCCCTTGTCCTAAAATGAGACAAGGCTTGTCTTGGAGGGAGAAGAAAATTAAGACAAGATTGTCTTAATGTAAGAAAGAAAGGAGAGGCGCCTTCTTCCTTTACCGTCGGAGAGTTTCTCTCTGACTCTCCTTCTGTTCTGAGATTCGACAGAGCCAAGGCTCTGTAAAGGAATCAAAGAGGAAAGAGAGGAGGGGGAAACAATCTTCTGGAGAGGGAGAAGAAGAAGAAGAGGCAAGGCTTTGCTGTAGAAAAATTTGGAATTAATTTTACGGTGAAGCCTTCTTCTTAAATAGGCGACAGAGAGGTGCCTATCCATCTGGAATCACCTTCTCACGCCCCTCTCTCCCTTCTCACGTCCTTTCCCTTCATCTCATGGCCCTTGATTTAATCTCACGGCCTTTGGGATGGGAAGACGCAAGAAAGAGTCGCGAGAAAACACAGAAGGGCGCGCGCAGAAGAGAGGAGTCGCGCCCCTTCGGTGTTTTCTTTCTTTCTTTCACGGTAATCCCTTTTTTTTTTTTTTTTTTTTTTTTTTGAAGAGTCCACACCTAGGTGGACTCTCTTCCACGCCCTTTCAGCCAATAAACGCCGACCCTCTTTTTTTTTTCTTTTCACGCAAAGACGCGACTTGGAAAGAGTCCACGCGCGCATGGACTCTTCTCCTTGCGCGCGTGCGTGGGAAAAGAGGGGGAGGGACTTAGGCGATGTGGGAAAGGGGTTTAGCCTCTTAGGTTAGCCCAATTGCTAGCCTACTATTAGCCCAATGTCTTGAATCTTCAATTAGATTCAAACCGGAATGAATTTGGATCTAAAAAAGACCAAATCGGAACCCTAACTCGAATTCGATTCAAGTAGAAGCCATGGTTTGCAACATATGCTAGTGTGTTCATCTGCAAACGAGATTTAATTCCAAATTAAATCCTTGATTATCTGTCCTAAGTGTGTGACCCATTGGGTTTCATACCTAGCCAGCAGTGGGTCCGAGTGCAAGTTGACCTAATTTGATCAGAACTCATTCTAATCGATTTAGGTCAAATCGAGCTAACTCGAGTTAGTCAATTAGGACTCCTCCTAATTGGTGATCCAATTAAACCATTTAATTTGATCAACCCACAAGACAAGATTGACGTCTAGCAACGTGTCATGTCTACCCGAAAGATATGGAAATTTTGGTGAAATTCCAAAACTACCCTTCAGTGGAAAGTTCCCGTACAATTCGATCCTTTAATCATCTTGCATCCCGAATATAACTATGGATATGGAAACATGTCAAAACCAGCTTATACTCATTCCCAGCTCAGTCATACACTAATGATTCAATTAATTCGATATTAGAAATCATTTCTAATATCTGTACTTTGATCAAAGATTTCCTGAACCATCATCTGACCTAATTTGGCTGGATGCAATCTCCTCCTACTAGGAGTGATCAATTCCTTGTTGACTTGCCCATTACCTTCATATACAATTCACCATGCCCAGTATCAACCTCGTGCATGACCCAGTGTCATGATTGAGATTGAACCAAAGCATGGGTTCATGTACATAAGGTATTATGGCAGTCTCAGGTCATAGGACTACTTGTACAACTCCCACTATGAGAAACATTTATTGACATGCAGCTAAGGCTCCATTAGATGTTCTCAAACTGGATCTATTCAGTGAACTCATTCGCTAATGAGCACCCACATCCTTGTATTAGTGTCCCACACAAGTGACTGTGAGAGCAGTCACCCTTTTCAGCATACATAGGATGTGCCAGTCTAACCGGAAAACCTGATCCCCAACTCAGGGTTCCTATGACTAGGAATATTCTAGACTAGGGTTTTAAGGCCTTAGATCTCACTGGTATGATCTCATCATAGCCCTACAACCATAGCCCTAATCTATGGGGTTCATCATATAATGACACAGCGAATGATGAAAAATTATTGCCTTTATTAACTTGTCAATTTACAATGGTCTGGGAGATACAAATGTTGGCTTATAGGGCATAATCCTTTCATTCTCCTAGGGTGCCGGGGATCATGCAGCATGCGGAATTGACTTTCAAAATAAGATTTCATAGCATGATATCCATACATGTATAACATGTATAGAAAACCCTAATTCCCAGGAACCCCTTGGGCAATAACAACTAATGAATCATCAAATAAAGTCAAGAAAAATATCTGGATCGCTGAAATCTAACTTTTTTTACAAGGCTCACAAGCACAAGCCCTCCAACGGTGATCCACACGAAACTCGGACCATGGAAGAACTCCTTCTTCAAGTTGCTTGGAGAAGTGGAACTCTTTCAGCAACCTTTGGTCCATTGACCACTGTAGGACATCCTGTTCTACTGAATGGCACTCAAGACACTGTCCTAAACTTCTGTAGGATCTAGGACTACCCTCCTCTAGGACCCTATAGGCTTATGTCCTAAAACCAAGCCTTGTCCTAGTGTAGAAGAACTTGTCTTAATAAGACAAGTCTTGTCCTAAAACAAGGAGGGAGGGAGAAAGTGGAAGAACATTGACTCTCAAGAAAATAAAACACTCAGACTCTCAGAAGATCAAAGTCTATATTTCTCATTTCAACGTACCCCTATTTATAATCTCAGATGGGGTGTGAAATGCATCCCGACAATACTTATTTGATATGAAACAACATATCTGATAAGACTCTTCAGGAATGGAGAGTCATATCTATGTTCTTTCACTTACAAGATCAATCCACATCGTGCCATGTATCAAATATTGATTTCTGATATAGGGAGACGCCTCTTCTAATCGGAAGTAATGCGAGGCTTGAAAAGTTTCAGAGGCAGAATGGTGTGGGCACCAGGATCCGACAGAGGCTCCTCAACCCTCTGTGGATCTCAGATTAGGGTTCCACTTCTTTGTGTCTTGTAATAAGGCTTCAAGCCTAAAATTTGTAATTGTCTTTTGCTTTGAATTGAGTCTGTACCTTGACCAATTAGAGCAAATTGAGTCCTGTACTGAGTTGAGCCCCAAATCGAGTCCAGTCTGAGTCTATTAGAAGTATGGGTCCATTGCAAGAGTTTGTCTTAAAATTAAGTCTCCTTGGAAGCAAGTCGGGAAAGAATCCAAGTCAACTCAGGGCCCACCTGTGCATCCTACATGGCACCATGACATCTTGCCACATGGGCCGCACACTTGGCATGCAAGGATGCCTAATGGGGAGGACCACTTCACTTGACTCTAGCCTTTTTTCCATCCCCCTATCAAGCTCATTGCCATGCAAGGGTGGTCGGCCAAGGTAGAAGTCAATGGAAGTTGATGTAGGGAATTCAAATCCCTTACTTCAAGCTCTCCAATCAAGCCTTCTTCCCAATTTGCTTCAACCTCTTTGGAAGGGAGAGACAAGAGCCTTGGGCACCTCTACCTAACACTCCCCATGTCAAGCCTTATACCAAAGAAAGGGTGTGCAACAAAGGAAGGAAGAAGAAATAAGCCATGCTGCAAGCCCCTCTTCATGTCTTTTTCCAAAATAATGAAGATTCTTTTCAACTTCAAGGCTCCATGATCCCTCCTCCTAGCCTTGCTTCATGCCACGCCCATTCAAGGCTAGCACTTGGTCGGCCAAAGGGAGAAGAAAGTCACGGTTTGGGCGCCCATTCAAGAAGAGGAAGAAGAAATTTTGTATTCTTGCATTTGAACTTCAAATTGGGCCTTGGGTGCCTATTTAAAGGACCCAACCCCTCCATTGTAAAGGGTATTGATGATGAAATGCAAAAAAAAGCTTGAGTTTTGTTTTTCCTCCAACCATTGTCTCCTAGACTAGGTTTGAGTGAAGCTTCCTTCGTCCACAGGGACATCGAGTGGTGTGAGGCCACCTTTTCGTCGCCCCAGGGCATCGCAAGTCCTTTGTCCTCCGGGACATCGAGTGGTGTGAGGCCACAATCCTTCGTCCTCCGGGACGTCGTGGGGTGCGAGGCCCCAAGTTATCCCCTTCTTCGACTTCGGAATCCAGTCGGACACCGGGCTCGAAGCCTCTTCTCAACCTTCCCTTAGTTCCATTTCGACACTTCGCTTCATTTTACTAATCCCTCCTTTGTTTGCCTACAGGTCCCCCATGGTATCACGGGCACAGGAGACGGTTTGCTTTGCCATCATGACCACCCGACCGAAAGCCGGCACATTCGCGGGTTCGACTGCTCGGGCATCCAGGTTGCATCCGCCGAGTCGAGTGATCTCTGCATTGGGCACTTCAGACGTGTGAGGCTTACCCCTATCTCCTAAGTAGGTATTGTATATCGAGCTTAGTCCTATCAGAGTTTCTTAATCCTGGGATCCTGCTCTCTTATTTCACTATTTAGGGACTTGATTTGCTAGTGTAGGCTTCTTTTATTCAGTTTCTCCTATTTCTAGTCTTTATTTGTGATCGAATATCAAAAACTTATAAAAACATTTAAAACTCAGCAACTATAAAAACCCCTTTGCATCATAAGCATCTATACTAGCATCTCTAGCCCTACTCCCCTGCATCATTATTGGTATCAGAGCATATTTAGGACTAGTGCATCATTTCCTTTAATTTTTTGCATTCTGGTCATCCTGTATATGGTCTGAACATTGAATTGTTTCTCCCTATAGGGATCCCCAAATTTTGTGATTCCTATTTTCATAGATCAAATTTAATTCAAAGTATTTTTGGTTATTTTTTAAATTTTATTTTAGTTTATAGAATTTTACAAGCCGAAATACTACCTGAGAAAATATCAAGTCTGAAATTCCTGCAAGCATCTCATTTCTTGCTTTATTCATCCATCTAGCTTATTCTTGTATTTAAGGGCATATTTAAATTCTTGCATTTTGTTTAGCATTCACACATCTGAAAGACACAAAAAACAAGAAAATTTTAAGTCATTTCATTAGTCATTTGTGTGCATAATTTTGCATAACTCATCCTAAGGGCGTCAAATTAACATAGGGTCAGGATTTCATTACCTGTCCCTAGCCAAAAACCACCACCCGACATATTAAAACCTAGCCGTTAACTAAAATTGATTAGATGCTTAATTTGCTTTAGTGAGCTAGGGACACCCACGAAGTCGGGTCGACCCAAGTGCCAAGCCAAACTAGATCACTTGTTGGTGTGTGCTTGAGTAGTTGGTGTCTAGGAAAGTGGTTCAGGGACTAGATCCCGAAGGGAAGTGGGTTGGTTCGCTTACCAGCCCACTTTCATTGGTGTCTAAGGCAAGCAGAGAGGAACCTCCACTAACCTTACACTTACCTGGCCAGGTGCCAAGTTATTACTTCCAGGTTCATCTTCTTGACTTCATATTTGGTTAGAACTCCTAGGTCTAGCAAACTGTAGCACCGTTCTGTGTGTGTTACATGTGCACTAGATCAGGAACCTCTTTTCACGCACCTTCTCCACCCCCTACCGAAGCCATGGACCAACTTTGAGCTGACATTGGAGCCCTAACTCAATCATGACTCAATCCATGACTTAATTAAGCAACCAGTTGACTAATAGACTTGATCAAAAAGAGGCCAGACTAAGACCCCTAGAGGAAGCTGCTAGGCCCCAACCTGAAGCTGGTCCTGAGTCCCCTCATCCCAGGAGAAACCTACAACAAGACCCTTACTTTGAGGATGAATTTGGGAGAGACCCTGATCCCTTCGTTGATACCCGTCCTAGGAGACCCAATCTAGAGGACCGTGAAGACAGAGCCATTAGGAGCATCAAAATGACGCACCCACTTTCGATGAAAGTTTAGATCCCAGGGTGTATGAAGATTGGGAGTCAGCTATAGAACAGTATTTTGATCGGTACTCTATGTCTGATAGAACTAAGTTTAAGTTTGCCAAGCTTAGGTTGGTTCACCAAGCTAGGTTGTTTTGGAATAGCGTCGAAAATTACATAGAGTAGAAAGGACAATTACCCATAACCGCCTGGGGGAAAATGAGAGATAAGCTTAGAAGGAAATACCTACCGCATCCTACACCTAGAAACTGTTGGACCAATGGCAAACCCTAAGTCAAGGGAGTAAGAGTGTGGACGACTACATCGCCAAGTTTGATGAATATGTTATGCGATGTAAGGTTATAGAGTCGCCTGAGGTAACCCTGTCTAGGTTTAGGGCTAGCTTACACCCAGACATTCAGAAAGAGCTGTACTTTAGGGCAACTAGAACCTTGGAAGTGTAGGGTTCGGTGGCAAGGCGAAAACATAGATTTCAAAATTTTTATCTTTATGAAATCTTCACCAAACCCTTAACCCAAGATCTCCTTAGAAGAATTAAAACATATAACATGTATATATAAGAATTAAACTCATATAAAAGTACTAACCTGTATTGCTAAAATCCAAACTCTGAATCTCCACCAAGTGCCCAAATGTTCACCCTCCAATGGTGATCCACACAGAAAAAATGAAGACAACAATTTCTTGTCTTGGCTCCTCTTCTTGAATTCTTTTTCAAGAATTCAATTCTTGGACTTTTAGGCTGAAATTTTCTTTCTTGAAAATTTCTTTTCTTCCTTCTTTCCTCTTCTTGAATTCTTTTCTTGAATTCCTTTTCTTGAATTCCTTTTCTTGAATTGAATTGGAGGAAGAAATTAAGACAAGTAATGTCTTAATTCAAGAAAGAAAAGAAGAAAAACAGATCCTTCCTTTTCCTTTCCTTTACCATTCAAGACCTTCCTCTTATTCTTGTTTAGGGTCAGAGTTTCGATAGAGATTATCTCTGTAAGGGAAACAATACCCAACAAGCATAAAGGGAAGGAGTATTCCAGAGAGGAGGAGAGGAATATGATCTCTGAATTTGATTATCAGAAAAAACCCCGATAACCCAAACCCTTTTATAGATTTCAGAGGGGCGTCTTCTAAAAACAACGCAACCCTCTGAAACCCCAGGAATCACGATCCCTCATTCCTCACGCGTCCCCTCAACCAAAAATCATGATTCTTTGATTTAATTTTCATTTTTCCAACGAGGAGGACTCTCGAAAAAACTTCAGGAATAATCATGACTTTTGGAGACGGATTTGCGACCGAAAAATGACGGATCTTTTTCCTTAATTTTTCTGGCCATCAGATCTAGATCCAAGGGCATCAGATAAACATCCAAATTGCCCCCCCCCTGTCTTTTTTTCTCCGACAGAATTTTCTTCCCACGTGCGTGAAGAGGAGTCCACACACGCGTGGACTCTTCTTCTTGGCGCGCGCGGGTGAGGAAAGGAGTGGGCAGCTTGGAGAGAGGGTCTCAGTGCACTTGATTCACTTGGGTTCAGCCATGGGTTAGCCCAATGTCCTAAAATTTAAATTAGACCTTAATCTGGTTCAATCAGAACCCAATTAAGCCCAATTCAGAACCAAATTCGAATCTGATTCGAATAGAAATTTGGTCTGCAACACATGCTAGTGTGTTTATCCTGCAAACATGATTTAATTCCAAATTAAATCCTTCATCAATTTCTTTTGTGTGTGACCCATTGGGTTCCACACCTAGCCAGCAGTAGGTCCGTATGCTATTTGACTTAATTCGGTTAGATCTGAACTAAGCCGATTTAGGTCAACTCAAACTAGCTCGACTCAGTCAATTAGAATCTAATTCTAATTAACTGATTTGAATTACCATAATTCAATCATATACCTACAAGACAAGATTGACGTCTAGCAACGTATCATGTCAACCTGGAAGATGTGGAATTTTGGTGGAATTACCAAAATACCCTTCAATGGTGAGTTACGGGCAATTCAGTCCTTAGATCAACTTACATCCTGAATATGATTATGAATATGGATACTTGTCAAATCCAATTTCATATTCATCCCTAGCTCAATCTTTATAATGATGATTCATTAATGAACCATTAGAAATTAACTCTAATGTTCATACTTTGATCAAAGATTTCCTGATTTAATCGAAATTAGCTGGATGCAATTTCCTATTACTAGGGCTGATCAATTCCTTGTTGACCTACTCACAACCTCCATATACAATCCACCATACCCGGTATCACCTCGTGCATGACTCAGTGTCATGATTGATTGCGATCCAAAGTATGGATTCATATATATAAGGTACCATGGTAGTCTCAGGTCAAAGGACCACATGCACTACTCCCATTATGAGAATTATCTATTGACAAACAGATAAGGTTCCATTAGATATTCTCAATCTAGATCAATTCAGTGATCTCATTCTCTAATGAACACTCACATCCTAGTATTAGTGTCAAACACAAGTGACTGCGAGATCAGTCACCCTCATCACAAAGCATATATAGGATGTGCTGGTCTTGCCGGAAACATTGATCCCCAACTCAATGTCCCATCGACCAGGAATATTTTAGATTAGGGTTTTAAGGCTTTAGGTCTCACTAGTATGATCTCATCATAACCCTAGAACCAAAGCCCTAATCTATGGGGTTCATCATATAATCATAATGACACAGCGTATGATGAAAATAATGCCTTTATTATAATAATGTCAATTCATTGATTTTAGGATCGAAATACAATATTTCAATTGGCTTTCAGGGTACAATCCTTCAATCTCCCACTTGCACTAAAGCCAATCGCCTTTAATTCTTAACCCCATACAATCAAGATGGCGATCAAACTCTCACTGTGATAGAGCCTTAGTGAACGGGTCTGCTATGTTGTTCTTCGTTTCTACCCTTTTAATGCAGACTTCTTGTCTTTCGACAATCTCTCGAACGAGATGGAAGCATGGTGCGGGCACCAGACTCAGAAGAAGACTTCAGAGCTCCATCTGGATCTCTGATTGACCTTGCCCGAAGAATTAGGGTTTTCTGGATTGTAATAAGGGTTGACTTGATCAACTCAATTTTAGCTTAAGTCTGCACACTCTGTAATTTATTTTTGTTGAGTCATGTTGACTCAGTAGTGGTCTAGGACTTCAACCTGGGGTGTCACATTTTCTCCCAAGGCCAAGCAAGTGGGTGCCACACTCCCAGCCACACTCCCAGCCACATGCCTGAGTCCAGGGGGCGCCACATCTCCATCCAGTATACTCTGGTCCCCACACCACAGATAGCAGCTCCCTTCTCTCATGCGCCATTTGAGGAGAAAGCAACCAGGGATCCACAAATCAAGGGGGTGGCCCAAGACCTTCCATAAGAGCCAAACTATGAAAGGGAAGAAATTCTTCTTGGAGAGAACTTCAAGGAGGCGCCCATTCCCTGCCAAAAATATCCAAAACAAAGAAGGGAAGGACCATGACTTAGGGAGAAAGAAAAGGAGGAGTCCAAAAGAGTTGATCCATGGAAGGAAAGAAATCCTCTCTTGAAGAACAAAGCTTGGAGGCGCCATCTACCTTCCTTTTAAAACCCAAATCAAATTTTTTTGGAACCTTTGGCCGGCCATATGTGTAAGGATTGATCCTACAATCCTAAATTGCAGATCCCATCCTTTAGTCCCACATGGGAAGACGTAAAACCCTACTCTCTAGTAAAGTCCTATAAATTAAACCCTTCTTGTAAACTTTTAAGTAATCTGATGAATGAATTCAAACTTTTGTGTGAGCAAACTCTGTGTTTTCTCTCTTCCGCACTTGCATCCAGGTGTTGAGCTCCATGAGGGAGTAAATCCGGGTTCCCCAGGAACCTTGAGGAGGTGTGAGATCTCCAAACCCCAAACCCTAGGTTAGCCACTTCACTCCCAAACTCTAGCCGCCCATCATCCTTCTCTTTCCACCAAGCCCTAGCATATCCCATCTCTCACAGCCACCCTCTTCAAGTCAAGGCCGACCCCAGCATCCGGGTCCAGTCCGGATACTTCAGATCCAGAGCAATTCTCAAAGGAAGTCAGATCAACCTCCAAGAGAATCCGGATTTCAGCACATCAACTTTCAAGTTCTTCAATCTGGTAAATTCTTCCTTGAGTATCTGATTCCATCACTTGTTCTTCTTCTTTCCCAGATCTTGAGTCAGGAGAAGCCGACTCAGCCACAGGACCAGTATTGGAGGATCCATTGTGAAGGTATCCGAATCCGAGGATCCAACAATCTGCTTGAGAGAGTTCTTCCACCAAACTTTGTGAAGATCGCTGTCTGGTTGGTACCCTTCTCTTCTCTTTACTTCTGTCCTGTTGAAAGTTCAAAGCGAAACCCTAGGTCTGGGAGTTTCTCAACCCCCAGCGATCTGTTACTTCTGAACTACTCTGATAATCCAGTTTTATTTAAATTGTGCTTTCAATTATTACCTAGTTTCTTTCAATTTAGTTTAGCTTTCCTTTGAGTCAAAGCCAATTTCAGAAAATATATATATAAAAAAAAGAATTAATCTTAATTTATTTCTGCATCGCATCATCTCTCCTCTTTTGTTCTGCATCATTTTTGGTATCAGAGCCCTGTCTATGGTTTCCGTTTTGCCTGCTTGTTTTAAGTCTCTCTCCTTTTACTTTGTCTGCTCGAAGTAGACTCCCCAGGATGTCCGGTCCTAGGAACGAAGTGAGGTGCAAACCTCCTCTTCCCATTCCACGGGGTGTTCCTAGGGTGTGTAGGGGATCCGTTGGGTTACAACTTCGAAGCAGGAATTGTAAACGGGGGAAGCACCCTATTTTTAGTCCGTAACTACCTTGTTGCAAGAATTGTTTATCAGTGCAGGTAACTCCGAATTACATTATTTTGGTTTTGCTAGAACCAGTATAATTGAATCTATTTTACATAATTTTTCTGTGATTTATTGGTTTCCATGAAATTTCTGAGAGTTAAATTACTGCAACTCTATTTTTGTGTTCTGCAATTCAATTATCTTGAGTGAACATCACCTAACTCATCCTGAGTTACTACAGGCTAGCTTGCCACTCTGATTGGGCATCTAGTTTGGGCTCTAGGTCTAGTTAGCCCGTAGTCGATTCAGTTGAGTCTCATTTTGTGTGTTTGCTTGCATCATCATGTCTACCCGGAATGGAGTACCCTACCAACCTGGTCAAACCCAACCTGATTTAGAGGCCATGGTTAGAGCTCTTACTGAGAGTATGAACAAATTAAGTCAGGATATGAATGAGAATTTTGCCCAGCTTAGGGATCGAGTCCAAGTACTTGAGGAACCTAGGCATCAGAATTGGACTCCTGACCCAGATTTTAATGTGCCTCAACCTCACCCACACCAAGAGCTTAGAAGACCTTTATACAGAGATCCTGAACCTAATCATAGGAGGCCTGACCCAGAACCTGAAGATAGAGATGATAGGTTCATTCGGAACATCAAATTAGATGCACCCACTTTTGATGGTAGCTTAAACCCTAAGGTGTATTCTGATTGGGAGGGTGAGATGGACCAGTACTTTGAGTGGTATGCCATGTCTGAGGAAAGAAAGTTCAAGTTTGCCAAGATGAAGTTAGTACGTCAAGCTAGGTTATACTGGGGGAACATTGAGCTGACCACTAGAAGACGAAATGTAGAGCCCATAACCACTTGGCAGGGTATGAAAGAGAAACTTAGAGATAAGTACCTACCCATTTCATACCAGCAGAACCTGTTAGACCAATGGCAGACTTTGAAATAAGGGAACCGATTTGTATCATACTACATAACCACCTTTGATGAATACCTGATGAGATGTGATGTGAGTGAATCCCATGAGGTCACTTTGTCTAGGTTTAGGGCTGGACTTAGGGAAGACATAAAGAGGGAGTTGTTTCTGAGAGAGGTTTCTGACCTAGACCAAGCCTATCAGATTGCACTGAACACTGAGAAGTTTCAGAGAGGACCTATACCTTCTAGGGTTAGTGCCCCAATCCCAAGAAATGGACCTAGCCAAGTTACCCCTAGCAAGTCTAATCAGGGTATTCCCACCCCTAGGCCCATGGACAAAGGTAAGGCACCTGACACCCAAAGAACCCCTAGTATCATCTGTTTTAAGTGCCAGAAGCCCGGTCATATCTCCAACCAGTGCACAGCCATAGCTTATTTTAAGTGCCACAAGGTAGGTCATGTTTCTAGCCAGTGCCCTCGTAGATCCCTTTACATAGAAGAAGCAGAAGAAGAGAGTTCCGGACCCAATGAAGAGTTTGAAGAAGAAGTTTATGAGGCCGGAATGAATTTGGTCGATGAGTATGAAGGAGAGGAGGAATCCACAGAGTCTGACCAATTAGGGGTTGTGAGATGCATCCTATCCCAGAATAGAGTTCAGGAAGATTGGCGTAGGACTAACATCCTACAGACTTTCCTTAAACTAGGGGATAAGGTTTGTAAAATCATCATAGATAGTAGGAGCTGTGTGAATGCCATTTCTGCTAGCACTGTCAAAATATTAGGCTTAATCCCAGTCCCCCACCCCAACCCCTATAAGGTTTCTTGGGTAGACTCTACCTCTATACCCATCCAGTCTAGATGTCCTGTCCAAATCCAAATGCAATCCTATCAAGAGAAGATTTGGTGTGACGTCTTGTCCATGGGGGTGAGCAGTATAATTCTTGGAAGACCTTGGTTGTATGATCATGATGCTACCCTCTTAGGAAAATCCAACACCTGTGTCTTTAGTTTTAATGGGAAGAAAATCATAATCCATTCAGTTCCTCCTAAGGACAAGGTAGCTAAAGGAACCAATAAGGTTAGAGAAATGAAGACTGGAGCGAACCTAATTAGTGCTAAGGATCTAGAACAGGAAATTCATAGTGGTTCACCTATTTGGATGTTGACTGCTAAGGAACTTAGGACTCCTACACCCTCAGAACCTCCTTAGGAAGTTAAACCTTTGTTAAAAGAATTTGAGGATGTTTTTCCCGAGGATCTGCCAGACCACCTTCCACCTCTTAGGGATATCCAGCATTCCATAGATTTAGTACCAAGAGCTACTTTACCCAACTTGCCCCATTATAGGATGAATCCATCTGAGCATAAGGAACTGCAAAAGCAGGTTGGAGAATTGTTGAGGAAGGGGTTCATTAGAGAGAGTCTTAGCCCTTGTGCAGTCCCTGCACTTCTAACCCCGAAGAAGGATGGCACGTGGAGGATATGTGTTGATAGTCGTGCCATCAACAAAATCACAATCAAGTATAGGTTCCCCATCCCTAGACTAGATGACATGCTAGATATGATGGCCGGTGCAATGGTTTTTTCTAAAATTGATCTCAAAAGCGGCTATCATCAGGTTAGGATTAGACCAGGGGATGAGTGGAAAACCGCTTTCAAAACTAAGGATGGTCTCTATGAATGGGTTGTTATGCCTTTTGGGTTGTCCAATGCCCCTAGTACTTTCATGAGGATTATGACCTAGGTACTTAGAGCTTTCATAGGGAAGTTTGTAGTGGTCTATTTTGATGACATCCTAATCTATAGTAGGACCCCTGCAGACACCTAGGCCACCTTAGACAAGTCTATCAAGTTTTGAGGAATGATAGTCTTTACGGTAATCTCAAAAAGTGTGAATTCATGACCAGTAGAATTATCTTCCTTGGTTTTGTAGTAACCCCTGACGGCGTGGCTGCCAATCCTGAAAAAATTAGGTCCATAGTAGAATGGCTAGAGCCGACCAGTGTGCATGAAGTCAGAAGTTTCCATGGCTTGGCTACCTTCTATAGGCGATTCATCAAGGGGTTTAGTACTGTAGTTGCTCCTATCACAGACTGTATTAGGAAGGGAGAATTCCAGTGGACTAAAGCAGCCCATAAAGCCTTCCTAGATCTTAAGGATAGGATGACCCAGGCACCCATTTTGAGGTTACCCAACTTTTCAAAGGTATTTGAGGTTGCCTGTGATGCTTCAGGAGTAGGTATAGGTGGAGTCCTAAGCCAAGAGAACCATCTCGTAGCATTCTTTAGTGAAAAACTTAATGATGCTAAGCTTAGGTATTCTACCTATGATAAGGAATTTTATGCGGTAGTGCAAGCTTT
Source organism: Areca catechu (assembly GCA_021397845.1). Lineage (NCBI taxonomy): Eukaryota > Viridiplantae > Streptophyta > Magnoliopsida > Arecales > Arecaceae > Areca > Areca catechu. The sequence goes on along the minus strand of CM038040.1, from coordinate 129,902,295 downwards.
GCGTTATTGGAGACATTATTTGCTACCACAAGAATTTGTGCTGTTTTCGGACCATGAGGCTCTTAGATTCTTGAATTCCCAGAAGAAGCTTAACCCTAGGCATGCTAAGTGGGTAGAGTCTATCCAGTCCTATACTTTTGTTTTGAAGCATAAGGCTGGATCTGAAAATAAGGTAGCTGATGCCCTTAGTCGTCGATCTTTGTTGTTGAATTCTGTTAGGGCTGAAGTCATAGGGTTTGAGCAAATCAAAGAGGAATATGAGTCGTGTCTAGATTTTAAGACTGTGTACTAGGATCTAACTCAAGGACCATCTAGTGACCATAAGGATTATACCCTTTTAGATGGCTTTCTGTTCTTTAAGAATAGGCTTTGCATCCCTAGAACTTCTCTTAGGGAATTTTTGATTTGGAAAATTCATGCTGGAGGTTTAGCTGGCCATTTCAGAAAGGATAAAACCACCCTGGCTATTGAAGACCACTTTTTCTGGCCTAGCTTAAAAAGAGATGTAGCACACATTGTGGCTAGGTGTCGGACCTGCGCTGTTGCCAAACAGTGAAAATAGAACACCGGCCTTTATACCCCACTCCCTGTCCCAGATCGTCCTTGGCAAGATGTGAGCATGGACTTTGTGTTAGGTTTGCCTAAGACCCAGAGGAGGCATGACTCTATCTGTGTTGTAGTAGACCGATTTTCCAAGATGGCCCATTTCTTGCCTTGTTCCCAAACATTTGATGCGTCTAAGGTAGCCACCCTGTTCTTTAATGAGATAGTTCGACTCCATGGCCTACCCAAGACCATTGTTTCAGATAGGGATGTCCGGTTCACCAGCTATTTCTGGATAACCCTTTGGCATAAGTTGGGGACAAAACTTAAGTTTTAAACTGCCTATCATCCCCAGACTGATGGCCAAACCGAAGTAGTGAACCATAGTTTAGGCAATCTGTTAAGGTGTCTTGTTGGTGAAAACATTAGGAACTGGGATTTGTATTTACCTAGAGCTGAATTTTCATACAATGACTCGGTCAATAGGTCTACAGGTAAGAGTCCATTTGAAATTGTGCATGGTTACAAACCTCACACACCTCTTGACCTGGCTCCTTTACCAGTCCACACACGAGTCTCCGAGTCTGCCGAAGTTTTTGCACAGCATATAAAAGACTTGCATAAAGAAATTCATGCCAAAATAAATTTAAGTAATGAAACTTATAAGAAGTTGGCTGATTCTCAAAGGCGAGTCAAAACTTTTAATGAGGGAGACATGTAATGATTAGGTTAAGGCCTGAACAGTTTCCTCCTGGAACCGTTAGAAAGTTACATGCTAGAGGAGCTGGACCATTTAGAGTAGTGAAGAGAGTAGGATCCAATGCCTATGTGCTCGAGTTGCCTCCAGAACTAGGCATTAGCTCCACTTTCAACATTACAGACCTAGTAGAGTATAGAGAGCCAGTAGTGATTCCCAGTGAGCCTTTAGAATCTAATCCTGCTCTTGAGAGTGAACCCAACCCTGTGTGTCAACCAACAAACTGGCCTGTGAGGAAAGAGCAGATTGAAAAGATCCTGGATGATCAGGTTATCTCTACTCGTAATCGAGGATACCAAAGATACCTGGTCCGCTGGCAAGGAAGGCCAGATTCTGATGACTCTTGGATCTCCCGAGAAGAATTACAAGAATTGGACCCAGACCTCTTGGAGAGATACCAGAGCCAACTTGATCCATACTCGACAGGGTCGAGTTCCTCTCACCCCGGGAGAATTGGTGCGGGCACCAGACTCAGAAGAAGACTTCAGAGCTCCATCTGGATATCTGATTGACCTTGCCCAAAGAATTAGGATTTTCTGGCTTGTAATAAGGGTTGACTTGATCAACTCAATTTTAGCTTAAGTCTGTACTCCCTTTAATTTATTTTTGTTGAGTCATGTTGACTCAGTAGTGGTCTAGGACTTCAACCTAGGGTGTCACATTTTCTCCCAAGGCCAGGCAAGTGGGCGCCACACTCCCAGCCACACTCCCAGCCACATGCCTGAGTCCAGGGGGCGCCACATCTCCATCCAGTATACTCTGGTCCCCACACTACAGATAGCAGCTCCCTTCTCTCATGCGCCATTTGAGGAGAAAGCAACCAGGGATCCACAAATCAAGGGGGTGGCCCAAGACCTTCCATAAGAGCCAAACTATGAAAGGGAAGAAATTCTTCTTGGAGAGAACTTCAAGGAGGCGCCCATTCCCTGCCAAAAATATCCAAAACAAAGATGGGAAGGACCATGACTTAGGGAGAAAGAAAAGGAGGAGTCCAAAAGAGTTGATCCATGGAAGGAAAGAAATCCTCTCTTGAAGAACAAAGCTTGGAGGCGCCATCTACCTTCCTTTTAAAACCCAAATCAATTTTTTTGGAACCTTTGGCCGGCCATATGTGTAAGGATTGATCCTACAATCCTAATTTGCAGATCCCCTCCTTTAGTCCCACATGGGAAGATGTAAAACCCTACTCTCTTGTAAAGTCCTATAAATTAAACCCTTATTGTAAACTTTTAAGTAATCTGATGAATGAATTCAAACTTTTGTGAGAGCAAACTCTGTGTTTTCCCTCTTTCGCACTTGCATCCAGGTGTTGAGCTCCGTGAGGGAGTAAATCCGGGTTCCCCAGGAACCTTGAGGAGGTGTGAGATCTCCAAACCCCAAACCCTAGGTTAGCCACTTCACTCCCAAACCCTAGCCGCCCATCATCCTTCTCTTTCCACCAAGCCCTAGCATATCCCACCTCTCACGGCCACCCTCTTCAAGTCAAGGCCGACCCCAGCATCCGGGTCCAGTCTAGATACTTCAGATCCAAAGCAATTCCCAATGGAAGTCTGATCAACCTCCAGGAGAATCCGGATTTCAGCACATCAACTTTCAAGTTCTTCAATCTGGTAAATTCTTCCTTGAGTATCTGATTCCATCACTTGTTCTTCTTCTTTCCCAGATCTTGAGTCCAGGAGAAGCCGACTCAGCCACAGGACCAGTATTGGAGGATCCATTACGAAGGTATCCGAATCCGAGGATCCAACAATCTGCTCGAGAGAGTTCTTACACCAAACTTTGTGAAGATCGCTGTCTGGTTGGTACCCTTCTCTTCTCTTTACTTTTGTCCTATTAAAAGTTCAGAGCGAAACCCTAGGTCTGGGAGTTTCTTAACCCCCAGCGATCCGTTACTTCTGAACTACTCTGATAATCCAGTTTTATTTAAATTGTGCTTTCAATTATTACCTAGTTTCTTTCAATTTAGTTTAGCTTTCCTTTGAGTCAAAGCCAATTTCAAAAAATATAAAAAAAAACAAAAAGAATTAATCTTAATTTATTTCTGCATCGCATCATCTCTCCTCTTTTGTTCTGCATCAAAGCATCTCAGAGTGTGCTTTGATTTGTAATGAGCTCTTGGTTCCTTTGCTTGAGCAACAGCCCCCGTATTATCACAGTAAAGTGATACTGGACCTTCAATCTCAGGAACTATGCCCAACTCTGATATGAACTTCTTCATCCAGACAGCTTCCTTGGCAGCTTCACTAACATCCATGTACTCTGCCTCAATTGTTGAGTCAGCTATAGTTTGCTATTTAGAACTCTTCTAGCTTACAACTCCTCCATTTAGGGTAAAAACATACCCAGATATAGATTTGCTATCATCTGGATCTGATTGAAAATTAGAATCTGAATAAGCTTCTAGTTTAAGATCAGATCCTCCGTATATTAGAAAAATATCCTTAGTTCTTCTCAAGTACTTAAGAATATTTTTCACAACCTTCCAATGATCCTCTCCTGGATCAGCCTGAAACCTGCTGGCTATACCTAAGGCATATGCCACATCAGGCCTAGTACATAACATAGCATACATAATAGACCCTATTGCCGAAGCATAAGGTATAGAATTCATTCTATATCTTTCTTCAGGTGTCTTAGGAGACATCTTTTTAGAAAGATGTATGCCATGACCAATAGGTAAGTAACCTCTTTTACTTTCCTCCATGCTAAATCTTTTTAGCACTTGGTCAATGTACCTAGACTGGGATAAACCTAGCATCCTCCTAGATCTATCTCTATAGATCTTGATGCCTAGTATATAAGATGCTTCTCCCAAGTCTTTCATGGAAAACTGTTTAGATAACCATACCTTAACTGATTGTAACATTGGGATATCATTCCCAATGAGGAGTATGTCATCTACATACAGAACCAAGAAAACTATGGCACTCCCACTAGTCTTCTTGTACACACAAGGTTCATCCTCATTTTTGATAAAGTCAAATTCTTTGTCTGTCTTATCAAATCGGATGTTCCAGCTCTTAGATGCTTGCTTTAATCCATAAATAGATTTTTTTAGCCTACATACCTGATTAGGTTTAGTCGCCAAGACAAAACCTTCTGGTTGTGACATATAAACCTCTTCCTCAAGGAAACCATTGAGAAATGTGGTTTTCACATCCATCTGCCAGATTTCATAATCATGATATGCTGCTATAGCAAGCATGATCCGAATAGATTTGAGCATGGCAATAGGAGAAAATGTTTCATCATAATCTATTCCCTGTTTTTGTCTGAAACCCTTAGCCACTAATCTGGCTTTATAAGTTTCAACTTGGCCATCTACCCCAATCTTTTTCTTATAGACCCATTTGCATCCAATAGGGTTAACACCCTCTGGTGCATCAACCAAAGTCCAGACTTGGTTGACATACATGGAGTCCATTTCGGATCTCATGGCTTCCAGCCATCTGTCTGAGTCACTACTCATGACAACATCCGTATATGTTAGAGGCTCATCATTATCAATGATTCGGGCTTCATTATTTTCAATAATAAACCCATACCTCTCAGGTGCATGTCGCACCCTATCAGACCTATGGATAGGAGTGGTGTGTTCAGGTTCTATACTAACTATGTTATGATTTGGTTGAGATGTATCTACTTGTTGAACTTCTTCAAGTTCAATATTTCTCCCACTGCCCTTTTGTAGGATGAACTCTTTCTCCATAAAAGTAGCATACCTACTGACTAAAACCTTTTGTTCAGTAGGGTTGTAGAACAGATATCCTATACTATCTTTAGGATATCCAACAAATAGACACTTTTTTGCTCTAACATCAAGCTTATGTCCAAAATTTCTTTTGACATAGGCTGGACATCCCCATATCTTAAGATACTTAAGATTGGGTTTCTTTCCCCTCCATAACTCATATGGAGTGCTAGATACAGATTTGGATGGTACTCTATTTAAAATATTAGCCATTGTTTCCAAGGCATATCCCAGAAAGAAACAGGTAAGTCTGTGAAGCACATCATAGACCGTACCATATCAATAAAGTATGATTTCTCCTTTCAGCAACACCATTTAATTGTGGTGTGTAAGGAGGAGTCCATTTAGAGATGATTTTCTTTTCTTTAAGGTGATCAGAAACTCGGTGGATAAGTATTCACCTCATCTATCTAATCGAAGGATCTTAATACTTTTCCCCGTTTGTTTCTCTACCATACTTTGATACTCTAAAAATTTTTCAAAAGCTTCGGACTTATGTTTCATTAGATACACAAATCCGTACCTTGAAAAATCATCAGTGAATGTGATGAAATATGAGTATCCACCCTTGGCCTGAGTTGTCATAGGTCCACATACATCAGTGTGTATGAGTCCTAATAACTCAGTTGTCCTTTCATTATGTCCACTAAATGGAGTCTTGGTCATTTTACCCATGAGACATGATTCACAAGTTCCTAATGATTCATAGTCAAAGGAATTTTTCCTTATATAACTTGTTAATCCTTTGCTCACTAATATGTCCAAGACGACAGTGCCAAAGTAAAGTATTGTTTACTTCATCTCTTTTTCGTTTATTACTAACATGTAGTATATTGTCATCAGAAGATAGAGTTAAGAGACCATTGCAAAATATGCCATTAAATATTATTTCATTAGAAAAATTGATTGAGCAGCCACTGCTCATTACATTCATAATATATCCTTATTTAAGTAACAAGGGTACAGATATGATGTTTCTAATGATTCTAGGCATAAAATAACAATTTTTTAACTCTAAAATTTTCCAGAAGGCAGTTTCAATATATAAGTCCCTACAGCTTCTGCTTGGATGGAATCTCCTCCAGCACCGTGGAGCTCGAAGTTGCCTTCCTTTAAAACTCTAATGTTCTGTAGTCCCTACAATGATTTGCAGATATGATGACCACAAGTAGTATCCAATACCCAAGAGTTTGAATAAGAAGAGTCTAATGACAAAATTACATGTATCTCATACATACCTTTTGGTGCATCACTAGCACTAGGCTTCACACTTGCAAGGTAAACCTTGCAATTTCTTTTCCAGTGACCTTGCTTGCCACAATGAAAGCAGGTCATTTGTCCGGAGGCCTTCTTTCCTTTCTTTTTCTTGATGCCCCCATTTGGGTTCAACCTCCTCTTGGAACCCTTTTTGCCTATTTTCTTCTTGTTTACACCATCCACAAGAAGAAGTGGAGCCTTATTTTTCTTTAAATGACTCTCTGCTGTTTTTAACATATTCAATAGCTCAGGCAAGGAAGTGTTAAGTTTGTTCATATGATAATTAAGAACAAACTATGAAAATGACTCTGGGAGTGACTGCAGGATCAAATCTTGATTCAACTCCCCATCCATAACAAAACCCAATTGACACAATCGGGTGATTAAGTCAATAACCTTTAATACATGGTCTTGTATGGATGTACCTTCTGTCATCCTTGCACGAAATAACTGCTTAGATATTTCATATCTTGCAGTTTGACTATGTTCTCCATAAAGTTCTTTTAGATTGAGTAATATGGAGTTTGTGTCCATGCTTTCATGTTGCCTCTGTAACTCATTGGTTATAGAGGCAAGCATTATACACTTGACAGTAAGTGAGTCATTTTGCCACAAGTTATATGTGGTCTTATCCTCTTGCGAGGCATCATCCCCTAATGGTTCCAAGGTTGGGGTATCAAGAATATAAGAAATTCTTTCTTGGCTGAGTACTATCTTCAAGTTTCTCAACCAATCAACATAGTTTGGTCCAGTCAATTTATTTGCATCAAGAATGCCATGGAGTGAGAGTGAAGAGGCCATTTAATCTACATTAAAAAAAGAACATTACATAAGCAAACAACCAATGTTGACAAAACATAATTAAATTAGGACTTTAACTAATTATGTCTCCCACTATTTTATCAAGCATCATAACCCTCCATGTGATGATCGAGAAAACCCTAATTGGTTATCTTAGTGGGGTTGAGATCCTAATTCCTTACAAAAGACCTTGTGTGTACACAACAAATCTTATATAAGTTCAAAGGTAGGAAAACTCTTTCCAATTATAACTCATACAATTCTCAACTTATCTTGGCCTCTAAAATATTAATAGCCTTGTGTGTACACAACAAACTATAATATTTTAGTTAAGTTAGACCCTTCATTGCTAAATAGTCATGATATTAATTATAATACCCTTGTGTGTACACAACAAAGTATTATATTAAATCATGCCATAAACATCAAATGTACCAAGCCAAAATTTTGTTAGTCACCATAAAAGGCCTTGTGTGTACACAACAAACCTAATATGGTTCATAACATAATAATGACTTGGCATGAAGGAAGGCCACATGTAGTGAATATTACACTAAGCATTTCAATCAATAATTAAGTTAATCTTATCAGCCAGGTAAGTGGAAGAGTGGTGGGAGTCCCCCTATTGCTTTCCTTAGACACCAATAAGAATTGGCCAGGTTAGTCAATGGAACCAATTAAAAACCACGTCCTCTTTATCGATCATGAACCACTTTTCCTAGACACCGAATGATAAACTAATCATATTGATTATTTTGCTTTTGGTATATGACACTACAACTTAATATATTTTTAAAGAGGGCTTTATTAAAACAAAGCACATTCTTTATATAACCTAGCAAATATGTGCCATAGTGTGCCATCATACTAGGACAACCATTTACCACATAATGGATCCACCATTTTGCCAGGGCAACCTTATTTCAGTATGATGACTAGAAGGCTAAACATATCTCTATACAAATTAAGGTTTAAGTGAAAACCTTAATTAGTGGCATACATCGAACATATATGCATAATTAACATAATTATGTGATTAGTGTGTCATCATACTAGGACAACCATTTACCACATAATGGATCCACCATTATGCCAGGGCAACCTTATTTCAGTATGATGACTAGATGTCTAAACATATCTCTACAACAATTAGGGTTTGAGTAAAAACCCTAATTGGTGACATTACATCAAACATATACAATATCATATGTTAATTATATACATATGTATCTAAAAATCAGCATATATATTTTAATCGTAATAAGGAGGCTCTGATACCACTGTAGAGTTCGGTGGCAAGGAGGAAACATAGATTTCAAAATTTTTATCTTTATGAAATCTTCACCAAACCCTTAACCCAAGATCTCCTTAAAAGAATTAAAATATATAACATGTATATATAAGAATTAAACTCATATAAAAGTACTAACCTGTATTGCTAAAATCCAAACTCTGAATCTCCACCAGGTGCCCAAATGTTCACCCTCCAATGGTGATCCACACAGAAAAAATGAAGACAACAATTTCTTGTTCTTGGCTTCTCTTCTTGAATTCTTTTTCAAGAATTCAATTCTTGGACTTTTAGGCTGAAATTTTCTTTCTTGAAAATTTCTTTTCTTCCTTCTTTCCTCTTATTGAATTCTTTTCTTGAATTCCCTTTCTTGAATTTTTTTTTTGAATTGAATTGGAGGAAGAAATTAAGACAAGTAATGTCTTAATTCAAGAAAGAAAAGAAGAAGAACAGATCCTTCCTTTTCCTTTCCTTTACCGTTCAAGACCTTCCTCTTGTTCTTATTTAGGGTTAGAGTTTCGACAGAGATTATCTCTGTAAGGGAAACAATTCCCAACAAGCATAAAGGGAAGGAGTATTCCGGAGAGGAGGAGAGAAATATGATCTCTGAATTTGAATATCAGAAAAACCCCCGATAACCCAAACCCTTTTATAGATTTCAGAGGGGCGTCTTCTCAAAACAACGCAACCCTCTGAAACCCCAGGAATCATGATCCCTCATTCCTCACGCGTCCACTCAACCAAAAATCATGATTCTCCGATTTAATTTTCATTTTTCCAATGAGGAGGACTCTCGAAAAAACTTCAGGAATAATCACGACTTTTGGAGACGGATTTGCGACCGAAAAATGATGGATCTTTTTCCTTAATTTTTTTGGCCATCATATCCAGATCCAAGGGCGTCAGATAAACATCCAAATAGCCCCCCCTATCTTTTTTTTCTTCGACGGAATTTTCTTCCCACGCGCGTGAAGAGGAGTCCACACACGCTTGGACTCTTCTTCTTGGCGCGCGCGGGTGAGGAAAGGAGTGGGCGGCTTGGAGAGTGGGTCTCAGTGCACTTGATTCACTTGGGTTCAGCCATGGGTTAGCCCAATGTCCTAAAATTTAAATTAGACCTTAATCTGGTTCAATCAGAACCCAATTAAGCCCAATTCGGAACCAAATTCGAATCTGATTCGAATAAAAATTTGGTCTGCAACACATGCTAGTGTGTTCATCCTGCAAACATGATTTAATTCCAAATTAAATTCTTCATCAATTTTGTTTTGTGTGTGACCCATTGGGTTCCACACCTAGCCAGCAGTAGGTACGAGTGCTATTTGACTTAATTCGGTTAGATCTGAACTAAGCCGATTTAGGTCAACTCAAACTAGCTCGACTCGGTCAATTAGAATCTAATTCTAATTAACTGATTTGAATTACCATAATTCAATCATATACCTACAAGACAAGATTGACGTCTAGCAACGTATCATGTCTACCCGGAAGATGTGGAATTTTGGTGGAATTACCAAAATACCCTTCAATGGTGAGTTACCGGGCAATTCAGTCCTTTGATCAACTTGCATCCCGAATATGATTATGAATATGGATACTTGTCAAATCCAATTTCATATTCATCCCTAGCTCAATCTTTATAATGATGATTCATTAATGAACCATTAGAAATTAACTCTAATGTTCATACTTTGATCAAAGATTTCCTGAATCCATCATTTAATCGAAATTAGCTGGATGCAATTCCCTCTTACTAGGGCTGATCAATTCCTTGTTGACCTACTCACAACCTCCATATACAATCCACCATACCCAGTATCACCTCGTGCATAACTCAGTGTCATGATTGATTGCGATCCAAAGTATGTATTCATATATATAAGGTACCATGGTAGTCTCAAGTCAAAGGACCACATGCACCACTCCCACTATGAAAAATATCTATTGACAAACAGATAAGGTTCCTTTAGATATTCTCAATCTGGATCAATTCAGTGAACTCATTCTCTAATGAACACTCACATCCTAGTATTAGTGTCAAACACAAGTGACTGTGAGATCAGTCACCTCATCACAAAGCATATATAGGATGTGCTGGTCTTGCCGAAAACATTGATCCCCAACTCAATGTCCCATCGACCAGGAATATTTTAGATTAGGGTTTTAAGGCTTTAGGTCTCACTAGTATGATCTCATCATAACCCTAGAACCATAGCCCTAATCTATGGGGTTCATCATATAATCATAAAGACAACGTATGATGAAAATAATGCCTTTATTATAATAATGTCAATTCATTGATTTTGGGATCGAAATACAATATTTCAATTGGCTTTCAGGGCACAATCTTTCAGGAAGAAGCTTACCAAGTTGCTAGGCTCTGTGAGCGTTTCCAGAGAGCTCCCACCTACAGAAGACCTGAGCCCTTTAGAAACTAGAGCCATATTCCCGGATCCACCCAAAGTTATAGCCAGGCTTACTCAAGTCGACCAAGCCCAAACCGATCTGATCCAAGTCGACCAAGCCTATCCCAACCTAGTCCTAGTCGTCCCAGTCTGAATCGACCCCAATACTGTAGAGAGAACAAGGGTAAGGCTATTGAAGTCCAGAGGAGACCCGATCCCCAAGGTAAATGCTATAGGTGTCATAAACCTGGTCATTATGCTAGTCAATGCACCGCCCCTGCCCTACTTATAAATGAACCGACTGAAACTAAACCCGAACCCATTGCTGAATCTGAGGAGGAAGTCTATGATCCTGAAAATCAGTTATTGGAAGAGTACGAGGGAGAGGAAGAGGTTTATGAATCTGAAGACCTTCTAGGAGTAGTCAGATGCATCCTAGCCCAAAACGTAGTGCAGGAAGACTGGCGTAGGACTAACATCCTACAGACCTTGATCAAGCTAGGAGATAAGGCATGTAAGGTCATTATTGATAGTGGAAGATGTGTCAATGCCCTTTCCTTGAGTGCTATCAAATCTTTAGGACTAGCCACAATTCCCCACCCCAACCCTTACAAAGTCTCCTGGATAGATTCAACTTCAATCCCAATAAAATCTAGGTGCCAAATCAAGATAAAAATGAGTTCCTATGAACAATCAATTTGGTGTGATGTCTTACCCATGGGTGTTGGTAGTATCATCCTAGGACGACCCTGGCTTTTCGACCATGATGCCACCCTTTATGGTCGATCCAATACCTGTCTTTTTCCACCAAGGGAAAAAGATTACAATCAACCCAATCCAACCAAAGGACCCAGTCAAGAAAGGATCTAGTGGCCTTAAAGAGAAGAAAATGGGAGTCAACCTGATCACACCCAAGGAGCTAGAGAAAGAGATTATAGAGGGAGCCCCTGTTTGGATTCTAGCCACCAAGGAGAGTCATGAACCAACCAAAGTAGAACACCCCTAAGAGGTAGTGAAGACTCTAAAAGAATTTGAGGATGTTTTTCCTAAAGAATTACCTGATCAATTGCCATCCCTTCGGGACATCCAGCATGCAATAGATTTGGTACCAGGATCCACTTTGCCTAACCTTCCCCACTATAGGATAAACCCCACTGAACACCAAGAACTTCATAAACAAGTGGGAGAGTTGCTTAGGAAGGATTTTCTTAGGGAGAATTTAAGTCCCTGTGCCGTCCCTACCCTACTTACCCCTGAGAAAGATGGGACCTGGAGAATGTGTGTTGATAGCAGGGCTATCAACAAAATTACAATCAAATATAGGTTTTCCATTCCCCGCCTTGATGATATGCTCGATATGATGGCCGGTGCCACTATCTTTTCGAAGATAGACCTCAAGAGTGGTTACCACCAAATTAGAATTCGATCGGAGGATGAATGGAAGATGGCGTTTAAGACTAAGGATGGTATGTTCGAGTGGGTAGTGATGCCCTTCGGGTTGTCTAATGCACCCAGTACCTTTATGAGGGTCATGACCCAAGTCTTGTGAGAGTTCACTGGAAAATTCTTAGTAGTATATTTTAATGACATCTTGATATATAGCAAGACGAAAGAGGACCACCTTAACCACTTAAGGTTAGTCTGCCAAACCCTTAGGGAGAATAGCCTTTACACCAACCCTAAGAAGTGTGAATTCTTGACAACTAGGGTTATCTTCTTAGGCTTTGTAGTTACCCCTGAAGGAGTTTCCGTCGACCCTGAAAAAGTAAGAGCTATAGTTGAGTGGCCTGTCCCTGCTAGTATCCACGATGTACGTAGTTTCCATGGCCTAGCCACATTTTATAGACGTTTCATTCGAGGGTTTAGTTCAATTGTAGCACCTATAACCGACTGCATTAGGAATGGAGGTTTTTAATAGACTAAAGTTGCAGACAAGTTCTTCCATGAAATTAAGGATAGAATGATACAAGCACCTGTCCTAAGATTGCCAGATTTTTCTAAGGTTTTTGAGGTTGTTTGTGATGCTTCGGGAGTTGGAATCGGTGGGGTACTTAGTCAGGAAAATCACCCCGTGGCCTTCTTTAGCGAAAAACTTAATGAGGCCAAGATTAAGTACTCGACTTACGATAAAGAGTTTTATGCAGTCATCTAAGTCCTTAGGTACTGGAGGCATTACCTGTTACCCCATGAGTTCGTTCTATTTTCAGACTATGAAGCCCTTCGGTACCTGAACTCCCAGAAAAGATTGAACCCTAGGCACGCTAAGTGGGTCGAGTATATCTAGCTTATACCTTTGTGCTTAAACATCATGATGGTACTGAGAATAAGGTAGCTGATGCCCTTAGCCATCATGCCCTGTTGTTAAATGCAGTTAGGACTGAGGTTGTAGGATTTGACCAACTTAAGGAACAATACGAATCTTGTCCTGACTTTAGTGAGATCTTCCAGTCTAAGCTTCAAGAACCATCTAGTGTCCATAGTGACTATACCTTACAGGATGGTTATCTCTTTAAGGGTAATAAGTTGTGCATTCCCAAGACTTCACTCCCGGAATTTTTAGTGTGGGAAACCCATGCGGGAGGCCTAGCTGGTCACTTTGGTAGGGAGAAGTCCATTTTGGCTGTTGAAGACCGGTTCTTTTGGCTTGGCCTCAAGAAAGATGTCGCCAACATCGTCTCTAGGTGCCGGACTTGTGCTGTGGCTAAATAGCAAAAGTAGAATACTGGCCTTTACACACCTCTGCCCGTACCTAGTCACCCTTGGCAAGACCTCAGTATGGATTTTGTCATAGGATTACCCAAGATCGCAAGGAAGCACGATTCTATCTTTGTAGTAGTGAATAGGTTCTCCAAAATGGCTCATTTCATACCCTGCTCCCAAACCCTAAATGCTTCCAAGGTTGCCAAGCTTTTTCTTGAGCATGTGGTCAAGTTACATGGCCTACCCAAGACCATAGTGTCCGATAGGGATGTCCGCTTCACTAGCTATTTTTGGAAAATCCTTTGGCACCTCCTAGGCACCAAGCTCCAGTTCTCCACTGCCTACCACCTGCAAATCGATGGACAAATAGAGGTAGTCAACCACAACCTAGGGAACCTTCTTAGATGCTTGATAGGTGACATACAAGAAATTGGGATCTTCTTTTACCTCGAGTCGAGTTCGCCTATAACAGTTCTGAATAGGACCACCGGGAAGAGTCCTTTTGAAGTTGTCTGTGGATATAAGCCTAACCGACCTCTTGACTTGATTCCCCTACCCATCCATGCATGTGTCTCTGAGTCCGCTGAATCACTTGCACATCATATTATGGACATGCATAAAGAAATTAGCTAGAAAATTAATATAAGTAATAACACATATAAAAGGTTGGCTGATTCCCGAAAGTGAGCCACAGAGTTTGAAATAGGGGATTTTGTAATGATTAGGCTCAGGCCTGAATGGTTTTCACCGGGAACCGTTAAGAAGCTTCATGCTCATGGGGTTGGTCCCTTTAAAGTGATTAGGAGAATGTGCCATAATGCCTATGTGCTAGAATTACCTCCGGATTATGGAATTAGCTCGATATTCAATATCTCTGACTTAGTCAAGTATAGGGAACACGCAAACATACTTAGCGAGCCATTTGGGCCTAACCTTTCCTTTGAGAGTGAACCTGAACCTGAGTGTCCACCTCCAAATATACCCGAGCGAGGAGAGCGGATCGAGCGTGTCCTGGATGACCAAACTATCACTACCCGGGGCAGAGGCTATCAACATTACTTGGTCCGATGGCAAGACCGACCCGAATCTGATGACTTGTGGATCACCCGAGAGGACTTGCAGTGCATTGACCCCGATATCCTAGAGAGGTACCAAAGCCAGACTAACCCTTACCCGACAAGGTCAAGTTCCTCCCACCCCGGGAGAACTGATGTGGGCACCAGGATCCGACAGAGGCTCCTCAACCCTCTGTGGATCTCAGATTAGGGTTCCACTTCTTTGTATCTTGTAATAAGGCTTCAAGCCTCAAATTTGTAATTATCTTTTGCTTTGAATTGAGTCTGTACCTTGACCAATTAGGTCAAATTGAGTCCTGTATTGAGTCGAGGCCCAAATCGAGTCCAGTTTGAGTCTATTAGAAGTATGGGTTCATTGCAAGAGTGGGTCTTAAAATTAAGTCTCCTTGGAAGCAAGTCGGGAAAGAATCCAAGTCAACTCAGGGCCCACCTGTGCATCTTACATGGCGCCATGACATCTTGCCACGTGGGCAACACACTTGGCATGCAAGGACGCCCAATGGGGAGGACCACTTCACTTGGCTCTAGCCTTTTTCCCATCTCCCTAGCAAGCTCATTGCCATGCAAGGGTGGTCGACCAAGGTAGAAGTCATTGGAAGTTGATGTAGGGAATTCAAATCCCTTACTTCAAGCTCTCCAATCAAGCCTTCTTCCCAATTTGCTTCAACCTCTTTGGAAGGGGGAGACAAGAGCCTTGGGCACCTCCACCTAACACTCCCCATGTCAAGCCTTATACCAAAGAAAGGGTGTGCAACAAAGGAAGGAAGAAGAACATAAGCCATGCTACAAGCCCCTCTTCATGTCTTTTTCCAAAACAATGAAGATTCATTCCAACTTCAAGGTGCCATGATACCTCCTCCTAGCCTTGCTTCACTCCACGCCCATTCAAGGCTAGCACTTGGTCGGCCAAAGGGAGAAGAAAGTCAAGGTTTGGGCGGCCATTCAAGAAGAGGAAGAAGAAATTTTGTATTCTTGCATTTGAATTTCAAATTGGGCCTTGGGTGCCTATTTAAAGGACCCAACCCCTCCATTGTAAAGGGTATTGATGATGAAATGAAAAAAAAAGCTTAAGTTTTGTTTCTCCTCCAACCATTGTCTCCTAGACTAGGTTTGAGTGAAGCTTCCTTCATCCCCAGGGACGTCAAGTGGTGTGAGGCCACCTTTCCATCACCCCAAGGCATCGCAAGTCATTCATCCTCTAGGCGTCGAGTGGTGTGAGGCCATAATCCTTCGTCCTCCGGGATGTCACGGGGCGCGAGGTGCCAAGTTATCACCTTCTTTGACTTCGGAATCCAGCCGGACACCAGGCTCGAAGCCCCTTCTCAACCCTCCCTTAGTTCCATTTTGATACTTCGCTTCATTTCACTAATCCCTCCTTTGTTTGCCTATAGGTCCCCATTGGTATCACGGGCACCGAAGATAGTCTGCTTTGCATCCCGACCACCCGACCAAAAGCCGGTGCATCCACGAGCTCAACTGCTCGGGCATCTAGGCCGCATCCACCGAGTCGAGCGATCTCTGCATCGGGCGCTTCAGACGTGTGAGGCTTGCCCCTATCTCCTAAGTAGGTATTTCACTATTAGGTACTTGATTTGCTAGTGTAGGCTTCTTTTATTCAGTTTCTCCTATTTCTAGTTTTTGTTTGTGATCGAGAATCAAAAACTTATAAAAACATTTAAAACTCAGCAACTATAAAGACCTCTTTGCATCATAAGCATCCATACTAGCATCTCTAGCCCTACTCCCCTGCATCATAGAAGGACTCTGCCCTCTGTTGTGCGCGCGCATACGAAGAGGCACGACTCTTCATTTGCGCGCCACCTTTTACACCTCTTCAAGCCATCCCTTTAAACTTTAAACCAACTACTAGACTTCTTAAGACTATGGGGATAAAATGAAGAGATGCCTTCTTGATGAAACACTTAGAGTCTTATCTGCAGAAAGACTCTTAGTCCTTCTGCGTGCCACTTATTCTCCCGGGTACGCCAAAGGGCACCAATAGTCTTTCCCTTTCCATTTAGTCCACCCAAAGCATCAAATTGACTTGGTCAAACATATGCAATATGGGTGTCATTGGAAAAGGAATGAAATAAGCTTTCTAACCATATCTTTTATTTTCATATCAGAGGTCTGTAGGCCCTTCTATTCCCTTTTGAAGTTAAGGTATCATTTAGGTACCAAGAGTCCCATGCCATTAGGACTCTTCATATATGGCACCTAAAATGCCCTTAAGTCCAAATTAAAATCTGATTAAGCTCTGATTTGGCTAGCCCCACTTAGGACTCAACCTAATTTAGGTTTCTCATAATTAGGTTAGCCCAATTAGCAAGCAAACGGACCCAATCTAATTGGATTAGGAATTGGTTAGCCTATATATGCTAGTATGCAATCTGGCTAACCAATTAGGATCCTATGATCCTAATTAAATCATGAATGACTTTCATGGCCAAGTCTCTATTGTGTGTGACCCATTGGGTTCCACATCTAGCCAGCAGTAAGTTTAGGTTTGAGTCGATTTGATCCGATCAAACCTGATTGACCTAATTAGGTCAAATTGGCTCACCTAATTGTCCAATTCGAATCACACATCGTATTGACTCATGAAACCAAACCAATTGGTTCATGAAAACCTACAAGATAAGATTGACGTCTAGCAATGTGTCATGCCTACCTGAAAGATGAGGAATTTGGTAAAAAATACCAAATAACCTTCAGTAGTAAGTTACCGTGCAACTCAATCTTTCGATCTTCCATTATCCCGATTAAGTGATTTGTATGGATAGATGTCAAACCCTAACACTTCATCATATCGAATCTTAGCTCGATCATGAGGACTCAGCTGATGACTGTTTGATTCCACTAATCTCATCCTGCTTCAATCAAAGGCTCCTTGAGTCACTCATCGAAGAGATTGCAAGGGTAACAATTCCTTTTACTATGAATGATCGATTCCTTGTTGGTCTACTCACATCCTTCGTACACCTTCCACCATGCCCAGAACACACCATACATGTCATAATGGCATGAATGAGTATGAACAAAATATGGCTTAGTGTGCACAAGGAACCATGGTGACCTCAGGTCTAAAGATCATATGCATAACTTCTACTCTGGGATCTATCTTTTGACAAGTAGTAAGACTTCCATAAGATAATCCCGGTGTGGATCAGTCCAGTGAACTCATACCTAAATGAGCACCCTTATCCTAGTATTAGTGTCTTTACATAAGTGGTTATGAGATCAACTACCCTCATCAACTGAGCATACATAGGATAAGCTAGTCTTTCTGGATTCATCGATCCCCGAATCGATGTTCCAATAACTAGGAACATTCTAGATTAGGGTTTATAGGAAATTAGGTCTCACTGTTATGAATTCCATCATAACCCTAATTCCATTGCCCTACTCTATGGGGTTCATCATAATTAATAAAAATATGACATAGCAGTATATGATGAATCAAATGCCTTTATTAATATGAAAGTATGTCATACATGAGCTGGAAGTTTACAAAAAGGCTCTCATAATGATTGGCTCTTAGGGCACTTTTCTATCAAACTCCCACTTGCACTAAAGCCAATCGCCCTTGTATTTTATGCCCATACCATCTAAGTGATGATCTAACTGCTGCTTGGCTAAAGCTTTAGTGAATGGGTCTGCTATATTGTTCTCTGTGTCAACTCGTTCAATGATGACATCTTGTCTTTCAATAATCTATCGAACAAGGTGGAACCGTCTTAGAATGTGCTTGGACTTGTGATGAGACCTTGGTTCCTTAGCTTGTACAATAACCCTAGTGTTATCACAGTATAATGGCACTGGCTATTGTACATCAGGAACCATGCCCAATTCCATGATGAATTTCTTCATCCAGACAGCTTCCTTTGTGGCCTCACTAGTAGCTATGTACTCTGCCTCAGTGACTGAGTCATCTACTGTTGGCTGCTTTGTACTTTTGCAACTCACTGCACCACCATTCATGGTGAAGACATATCCCGATGTGGATTTGCTATCATCTAGATCTGATTAAAAACTAGAATCTGTATATCCTTCTAGTTTCAACTCAGATCCTCCATATACTAGAAAAATATCTTTAGTCCTTCTCAGGTACTTAAGAATATTTTTTACAGCTCTCCAATGATCCTCTCCTGGATCAGCCTGAAACCTGCTCCCTATGCCCAAGGCATATGCAACAGCAGGTATGGTACATAACATGGCATACATTATCAATCCTACAGCCGAAGTATAAGGAATCATAGCCATCCTCTCTCTTTCTTCTGATGTCTTAGGAGACATTTTCTTAGAGAGATGTATGCCTTGACCTATAGGTAAGTAACCTTTCTTACTTCCCTCCATGTTGAATCTCTTCAACACTAAATCAATGTACCTGGATTGGGATAAGCCCAGCATCCTTTTGGATCTTTCTCTATAGATCCTTATTCCCAGTATATAGGATGCTTCTCCCAAATCCTTCATGAAAAATTTTGATGATAGCCAAGTTTTAACTGACTGTAACATTGGGATATCATTCCCAATGATCAGTATGTCATCCACATATAAAACCAAGAAAACAAGTGCACTCCCACTTGTCTTCTTGTACACACATGGTTCATCTATATTTTTGATAAAACCAAATCTTTGATTGTTTCATCAAAATGGATGTTCCAACTCCTCGATGCTTGCTTAAGTCCATAAATGGACTTCTTTAATTTGCATACCTAGTTTGGTTTCCCACTTAAGACAAAACCTTCTGGCTATGACATGTAGACTTCTTCCTCAAGGTTTCCATTTAGGATAGCAGTCTTTACATCCATTTGTCAGATCTTATAGTCATGGTATGCTGCTATTGAAAGCAATATCCGAATGGACAAGGGCATGGCTACTGGAGAAAAAGTTTCATCGTACTCTATACCATGTTTTTGTCTGAAACCTTTTGCTACCAGTCTAGCCTTGTAGGTCTCAACTTGACCATCTACTCCAATCTTCTTTTTGAAGACCCATTTACACCCAATTGGGTTAATTCCTTCAGGTGGATCTACCAGAGTCCAAACCTGATTGGAATACATGGAGTCCATTTCAGATTTTATGGTACTAAGCCATTTGTCTGAGTCTTTACTCTTGATAACTTCTAAATAGGTCATGCTCACGGAGCCGGACCTTTTTAAGTGATAGAGAGGGTTGGACCAAATGCCTATGTGTTAGATTTGCCTTCGGATTTGGGCATCAGTTCTACCTTCAATATCACAAACCTGGTTGAGTATAGGGAACCGGAAGCGATACCCAGTGAGACCTTTAGACCTATTCCTCCCATTAAGAGTGACCCTAGCCCCGAGTGTCCACTAATAAATTGGCCTGAGAGAGGAGAACAAATCGAGTGTATCTTGGACGATCAAGCCATAACAACCCGAGGCCGTGACTATCAATGCTACCTGATCCGATGGCAAGGTCGGCCATAGTTGGATGATTCATGGATTTCTTAAGAGGACTTGCAGTGCCTCGACCCAGACCTTCTTGAGAGATATGTGGCCAGTGTGACCCTTACTCAACAGGGTTGAGTTCCTCCTATCCCAAGAGAATTGGTGGGGACACTAGAGGCACCAGAATAAGACGAAGGCTTCTCAATCCTGTGTGGATTAATTAGTACCATCTGAGTCCATTTATAATGAAGGCTTAGTCCATCTGATTTGTCTTTTTATTACTTGAGTCCTGTACTAGTCAGCTCATATTGAGCTAGTCTTCTTTCGGAGTTCAGTACATGTCAGTCCAAGTACAAGTGAAGACATGCCAACCCAAGTACAAGTGAAGACCAACCAATCCAAGGAAGTCTAACCAAACTTGAAGCTATGAGGATCATGGAAGGCCTAGGAGGAGAAATCAAAAGCCTGGGAGACAAATTCGAAGACCTGAAGCCCTGGATCGCAGCCTGAAGTAGATGGGGCCAATCAGGGCCCAGGAAGTGAACCAAGGGGTGCCAAGCTTATGGTCACCCTCCCCTTGGTCGGCCACTTAGAGTCACACCTCTTGGCCGAACAAGACAAGTGAGAGAGGGAGTAAATCAAGGGATTTTTCTACCTAGCCTACCATGTTTTCTAGCTAGAGTTTGATTTGGATTAGAATTCCTATGTAAAGTCTCTTTTAACCTTACTTGGGGGCCAAGTCTAATAGTCTATTTAAAAGGCTCTAATATCTTGTATTAAGATGCTTTTTAATCATGAAATAATATTGAAATTTTCAATTGTTGTGTGCTACATGCTGTGTGCTTAAAGGGATTCTGTGTGAGCCCTTCTTCTTCCCAGTGTCCTATGCCTGCTTCCAACCTCCACCGGCATCTCCAAGCCCTAGCCACCCACTTCAAATCCCATCTTTCCTTTACTGGTTTTTCGAGTTACTCTCCACCTATGCTTTGTTTTCTAACCCTAGAATGGCTATTTGCAGGTCTCTGGCTTCTATGAATCCAACGACTCCAACCATGCCTCATCGGATCATCGAGTAGAAAGCCAAGAATTCGTGAGTCTCTAGCTTGATTTTCCAGGCCGCATCTAGGAGTGAAAGTGATCTCTTCACATACGATCTGCACCAGGCACTTCAGCCATTTCCAGGTACACCCCCTCTGTCGCTAGTAGCCTTATTGTAGGTGAACTAGCCCAACCGAGGCTTCTCAACCTCGGCGGTCCTTTCTTCTTCCTTTTGTTCTACTTTGCATGCTTTAGCTTCTTATTTTGCATAGTTTTCTCTACTTAGATTCAAGGCTTGTTCTTTGGAATTAGATTCACAACTTAACCTAAAAAATATAAAAATATACTTGCATGCAATTTTAGTTTTGCATCACCTCTACCCGTACCAGACCATCCATGGCAATACTTAAGCATGGACTTTGTTTTAGGCCTACCTAAACCCTCAGGAATCATGATTCCATATCTGTAGTGGTCGATAGGTTTTCTAAAATGGCCCATTTTATATCCTGCTCTCAAACTTTTGATGCATCTAGAGTAGCCCGTCTTTTCCTTGACCATGTGGTTAGGTTACATGGATTGCCTAAAACCATAGTATCAGATAGGGATGTTCGCTTTACCAGTTACTTTTGAAAAACCCTTTGGCATTTATTAGGGACCAAGTTAAAATTTTCCACAACCTACCACCCATAGATAGATGGTCAGATCGAGGTAGTGAATAGAAGTCTAGGAAACCTTCTTAGATGCCTCGTAGGTGAATACACAAGAAATTGGGACCTATTATTACCCCGAGCTGAATTTGCTTATAATAATTCCATTAATAGGTCCATAGGGAAGAGTCCTTTTGAGATTGTGCATGGATATAAACCCAATAAACCTCTTGATTTGATCCCCTTACCCTCATATGCATGAGTTTTTGAGTCAACTGAGTTATTTGCACAGCATTTAGGAATTTGTATATAGAAATTAGCCAAAAGATAAACCTAAGTAATGAACTATATAAAAACTTGGCTAATTCTCGAAAAAGAGCTAAAGAATTTTCTGCAGGGGATTTTGTGATGATCAGGCTTAGGCCTGAATAGTTCCCTCTAGGGACCATAAATAAACTTCATGCTCACAGAGATGGCCCATTCAAGATAATAAATAGAGTTGGATCCAATGCCTATTTGTTTGAGTTACCATCCGACTTAGGTATTAGTCCACCTTCAACATCTAAGATCTTGTAGAGTATAGGGAGCCAACAGCAATTCCCGGCGAGCCTTTTGGACCTATCCCTTTCATTGAGAGTGAGCCTATCCTAGAGTGTCCACAAACCAATTGGCCAAATAGTGAGAAAAGATTGAGAGAATCCTGGATGATCAAGCCATAAGTACCCGAAATAGAGGCTATCAGAGATATTTGGTCTGGTGGCAAGCTCGGCCATAATTTGAGGACTCGTAGATCACCCGTGAGGATCTGCAGCACCTCAACCCAGACCTACTCGAGCACTATGAGATCCAAGTTGACCCATACTCGACAGGGTCGAGTTCCTCCCATCCCGGGAGAATTGGTGGGGGCACCAAAATTATACATAGATTACCAGGCCCTATTTGGTTTACTTAGTCATGTGTCAAAGTTTTGAAAGTTTTGTAATCAATTAAGATTGAGTCCTATAATAAGTTGAGGTTAGTTGATTTGTCTCAACCCTCAACCCTAGTTTGTATATTGAGTCTTGTACTTCAGTTATGAGTCTAGTATGAGTTCAAGAGAAGATGATACCCTACTGTGGAGTTCCACCAGGCCTCATCCTAGAGCCAGAAGATCCCACTTCAGCCAATTGCACTTTGTATGCCAACCCAGGGTACAAGATTCCTGCATGATGCCCAAAAGCCCTCTAGATATTTTCTGGATGCCTAGATTCCCTCCAGATGCCAGGGAATATTCCCAGAACATGGCCTCACTTGATTCCAAAAATTTATTTGCACCCCATCCCAAAGAAGATTCAAGGCCCAGGGCTATAGGAACCAAGATGCCTTTTTATTCCAGGAATATTCCATCCCGGGCACCCCAGCTTCCAAGAGGCCCAAGCCCATGCACCCTACACCCTTTGGCCAGCCCATTGCTGCTCCTATAAGCCTAACAGGCCACCCTAGGCATCCTTAGAGTTGACCATTCAAAGCATGAAGAGAAAAGGAGAAGAATATTCAAAGTTCTTATCCTAGTTGGGTTTTATTTTTCTAAGTATTCTAAGACTTGTAATTCTAACCTAGCTAGGAGGACTTGAATTCTAACTAGGAAAAAACTTGTAATACTTTAAGGAGAGGTTATTCTTAACCTAAGTGTAACCCTAGTTAAGAGAGGGCACGGGAACTCTATAAATACCCCACTTCTCCCGCTCTTGTACTCACTTCTCTCTTATGAAATAAAACCTTGATATAATTTTGTCTTCAAGTTCTAGTGTTGAGTGATTGGTGTCCTTTGCTTTGAGTCCTCTTGTGCTTGGCTGAACCCTGCTGCCCTAGCTTTCATCTACATCCCAGGAGATCAACCACGCCCCAATTGAAAGAGCCCCAGGCATCCAAGAAGAAGAAACCTTCTTCTACTTCTAGCCTCCAGCCTTTGGAGCCCTGATTCCCTCTTTTCTTCCTATCCAAATTTCTTTCTATTGTTTTGTTGTTTATTACCTAACCTCTGATGCTTACAGGATCCTCGAGGTGTTTCACCTCCCCAAGGAGGCTTTCCTCGCCTCCAGGACCACCCAGATCATCCATCAGATTTAAGGAAACTGAAGCTTGTTATTCCAAGCTCCAATCAGAGTGTGAGTGATCTCTTCTAATACAAAGTTTCCAATCTCTGACCGGTAAGAAACCTTTCCATCTCTTAATCTTTGATTTGATTGAAGATAACTATCCTAAGCTAGAAATTTCTTAAATCTCGGGTCCTGTTATTTTTTATTTTGTATGAGCACACTTGCATGATGATTCTTGCATTGCTAGTCATCTTGCTAGTCTTTACTTAATTTCAGGGAATACAACCTACAAATTAAATTATAAAAAAATATTGAAAAATTAGTTTACTATTTTTCTTGCAATCTTAGAGTCATCCTACATCAGTTCAACCTATTGATTTCTTTTAGCCCTGGTGTCTGCACTAATATGGTCAGGGTCAACTAATTCTAGGTCATCTATACGTATCGTCCCTTCTTCTCTCTCATACTCATCCACTAAGCTCATGTCAGCTTCATACAATTCTACTTCATGTCTTCCTTGTGAACCAATGGGGTGGTAGGAGGGGGTTGGTTAAGAAAAACTTGACTAGTGGCTAGGGTAGCAGGGGTGTGTTGACTAAGGGGTACCTGACTAATATTTGACTCATTTCTAGAGGTATTAATCCTATGGGATTCAAGTCTCTTAGGGGTCATGGGTTTCTTGGACTCATAGGATATGTGTTCAGACCTATGGGTTATGGGTTCCTTAGGCTCATAGGACATGGGCTCAAATCTATGGGCTATGGGTTCGGAGGATCTAGATTCATAGGGTCTGGTTCATTGGATCTGGTGCATAGGGTCTGATTTCATAGTATCTGGTACTTTTTCCTAAGTTCAAGTTTCATGTTGCTCTGGGTAGTTATGGGTATTTCTCCTGTTAGTCTATTCACTCGTTCAACTTGAGCCCAATAGACTCTAGCTTAGCGAACTAACCTAAATTTAGCAAACTTGAACTGACTTCCTTCAGACATTTGTTCCTCCTCAAAATACAGATCCATATTTCTTTCCCAATCAAGATAATTTTCAAGTTCAAGATCACCACTAAATGTAGGTGCTTTTAATATAAAGTACCTAGTGGCTCTCTCATCCTGGTCCATGAAATCATGATTGGGTTTCCTCGAACTAAAATCCCAGATCGATTTAGGGTGTGGGGCTCTCCTAGGGTTGGGCTCCAAGTATGGGCCAGGGTGTGGGGTTCTCCTAGGGTTGGGCTCCAAGTATGGGTCATGGTATGGGGTTCTCCTAGGGTTGGGAGGTGTGGGTAAAGGAGGCTTAAGTTTCGGTTCAGTGTTGGACTTTGGGGTTTTCTCTAGGGTTCCTAACCAATCTCCCACTCGGTTGAACCTATAGGTCATTTGGTCAAGCCTATTATGAGTTTGGGTATTGGCCTGGGTCAATTGGTCAAGTCTATTGTGAGTTTGGGTATTGGCCTAGGTCAATTGGTCAAGTCTATAGTTTATTTGGGTCAATTGGGCAAGCTAATCAGTAATGGTCCTTAGTAGGGTTTCTACATCAGATTCCATGGTCAGGTTGGGTTGGGTTGAGACTACGGGTATTGGGCTCCTAATATAATGCAAGCACACACACATCAACTTTATGGTTACACTCCTAATCTAGTGGTCAAGCAATGAGCTTGACGTGAGGGGGCCAGCCGCCCCACACGTGCCACCCAGACCAAGGGTCTAGGCTCCTGCCAGGCAATCTAGGAGCAAAAATAGGATAGCAGAGGGGGCCCCACCTCCATCTCTAGTGGCCCCTCCATGCACCGACAATCTTCCATAGCCAGAAGCAGCGAGGGTGGTGAGATCCGCTGCCACAAAGATGCCACCCCCACCACCTGGGGTCGGGACCACCGACGACGGTCCTGTAGATGTGGCACCATCACCCGAGGGTGTGCTAGACCTAACTAGATTGCTTGAAGCATCGAGCCAGGAAGGCAAGAGGTTCACCTTCGTCCTCCCCACGGGTTCCATGATATCCTAGGATGGGAAACTAGAAAAAGATATCCTCAACTCTCTAATCTAGCCATCATATTGCTAGAGTCCGATAGGGAGGCCAGTGGTGGGGCTTGCCACGAAGGCATTCACCTAGTTGATGTCAGTAAGCCATCTCTAGATTGTATCTCCTTTTCCACCCTTTTCACAAGGGGCATCAATCATCGTCCTTGGTGCAGGTGGCACTCGATATGCAGCTCCTACGGGATGCTTGTCGAGTGTTGGAAAAGTGCGAAACCTGCCTCTACCAGGAGATAATGAGGCCCAGGACCTATCCGACCAGGCCCAAGGGCTGGAGGCTCATCTGACCGGTGCCCAAGCCAAGGTAGTTGAGCTGGTGAAGAAGGCGGTCGAGCTCGAGGCCGCCCTGACCGAGGAGAGGGTGGTTAGCTCCCGCCAAGTCGGAGAGGTGGCAACCTCTGTGGCAAAGGTGACTTGCCTGAAGGGGAGAGCATAGACCCTCCAGGCTTAGCTAGAGGAGCAGATGGCCAGGGCTCTAGTGATGGCAGAAAATGCTACGGTGGCCATCGCACTGATGGAGATGGCCAAGAAAGAATCTACCGAGGCCGTGCCCTAATTCATGGCATCCCAAGCCTTCAAGGATGAGGTCACCGAAGCTGTCTGGACTCCTTCTACCGGGGGTTTAGAGACTACAAGGACAAGGTGTCTGCCTCTTCAGATAGAAGGGGTTGGACGACATCCAACCTTCCCTTCCATTCCCCAGGCAGCGGAGCGCACCAGTCCTCAAGGGGAGCCGGAGCTAGAGGAGGCTACAATCGAGGCTGGATTCGGGGCTGCACAGGATGCCTTCCAGGCACCGAGGTCCCACACCTACCTAGGAAGGAGTCGACGACTGATGCAAAAATCTTTTCCTTTTGTCTTTTATACTTAAAATTTTGGAAGGTCTCCTGGCATGTAGGGAGCCTTCATAAGGTTGTAAAGAGGATTTTGTCAATGAAACATCTTTTTTCTTTAACTATTGTTCCTTACTCAGCCCCTCTCCCTCTTCTTTTCTTTTTCTTTTCTTTTTTTGAGGTACTTTCAAGGAATTCCTTAAAGTGTACAGGGGTCTTATCTTTATAGTGAGGAAATAGGCTAATTCGTCCGACGAACTTGGTGTAGTTCTGCACCACCTTTCTTTCAGTTATTATGCATGTTCCTTTTTTAGGCCTTGGCTTCTCCAGGCCTACTTTAAGGCTTTAGGATGGGCACGAAGGTCCTTGGGAGCACCTCATTTCCTTTTCCTTGATTCTTGAGGCCATGCAATCCAAATGCAAGACCTCTGGATCTTCTCGCTTTGCTAAGCTATGGATCAGGCGATAGATGATGGGACTTCTTGGAGTTTCCATTGACATCTCCAGACTGTGAGCAAGGTGGCTGGATTGCTTGATTCACCATGATGTGTGTCAAGAGATAGATGGTGGGACTACTTGGAGTTCCCATCCGACATCTTCGAACTGTGAGCAAGGCAGTAGGTGTCTCTGGACCTCGGAGGTGGGACTGCTGTTGTCTCCTGACCTTAGAGGCGGGACTATTGGCTTTGAGTGTCAGGCTTTGTAAGTTTCAGAGCTTAGAGTGCTGGGCTTCATAAGTTTCTAGGCTTAGAGTGTCAGGCTTCGTATGTTTTCGGGCTTAAAGTGCCGGGCTTCATAAGTTTCTGGGCTTAGAGTGCCAGGCTTCGTAAGTTTTGGGCTTAGAGTGCCGGGCTTCGTATATTTTCGGGCTTAGAGTACCAGGCTTCATAAGTTTTCGAGCTTAGAGTTCCGGGCTTCATAAGTTTATGGGTTTAGAGTGCCAAGCTTCGTAAGTTTCTAGGCTTAGAGTGCTGGGCTTCAGATATTTCCGGGCTTATTCCGCTAGACTTGGAGTCGGATGGACAAGTTCTTGCATAGGTGAAAATTGAGGTTGCACCAAAAAGAAACTTTAATTATGGAGGGAGAGCCTTACATTACTGGTAGTACATTCTCAAGTTGATGGCATTCCAGGTTCACATAAATCGTGCACCGTCAAGCTCAGAGAGGTAGTAGGCTCCACCTGGTAGAGCCTTGACCATCTTGTAAGGAACTTCCTAATTTGGGGGGAGTTTCCCGCACTCTCCTGGTTGAGATACTTTTACCCGTCTAGGACGAGATCGCCCAAACAGAATGCTTTGGGACTCATGTGGGAGTTATAGTAGCACGCCACTCGCTGTCGGTAAGCTGCCATCTGGAGCCGGGCCTTGTCTCTTATCTCATCCAACAAATCCAGGTTGAGGAGGAGATAGGCTAAATTCTCAGCTTCATGATACTTCTCTACCCACAATATGGGTAGCCAAGTTCCACTGAAATCATGGCTTCGGTGCCAAAGACAAGGTTGAAGGGCATCTCGCCCGTTGCCGTGCGGGGTGTAGTGTGGTAAGCCCATAACATGCTGGGTAGTTCATAAACCCATCAACCCTTAGCTTCATCTAATCTTGTGTAGAGCCCTTGCAGGATTGATCAATTGGTCACTTCGACCTCTCCGTTGTTCTAAGGATGAGCCACCAAAGTGAAGTAGTGGCAGATGCCAAGGTTGGTGCAGAACTCCTCGAAAGCCTAATTATCGAACTGCCTCCTATTATCAGTGATGATCGAATATGGAAGACTAAATCAGTAGATTACAGACTTCCAAAAGAAGGATCTGACCTTCGCCTCTGTTATTCAGGCTAGAGCTTCAGCCTCGAACCACTTGGCAAAGTAGTCAATGGCCAT
The DNA here is from genome assembly GCA_021397845.1 of Areca catechu. Lineage (NCBI taxonomy): Eukaryota > Viridiplantae > Streptophyta > Magnoliopsida > Arecales > Arecaceae > Areca > Areca catechu. The sequence goes on along the minus strand of CM038040.1, from coordinate 129,873,793 downwards.
AATTAGAAACTTTCATTGACCGGACGTAGTTGGAAAGGGACCTAGGATGTCCATTCCCCATTGGGTGAACAGCCACAGGGCTGATAACTGGGAAAAAGGAGCCGCTGGTTGCCACTGAATGTGGGAACGATGTTGACACTAGTCACACTTTCTCATATAGTTGGCAGCATCTTCTCACATAGTCTCCCTGAAGTATCATTGCCAAATTGCCTTGTAGGCTAAGGTCCTGCCCCCCACTTGATTACCGCAAATGCCTTCATGTATTTTTCGAAGAACGTAGGTAGCTTCAGAAGACTTCAAGCATTTCAATAGGGGGTAGGAGTAAGATCTCTAGTACAGCTGTCCATCTATCATCATGTAGCACGCAGCCTTCCTCTTGAGGAGGCCGGCTTCCCTTCGATCTTCAGGTAGGGCCCCGATGGTGACATACCTGACGTAAGGGTCCATCCAACCAGCTTCAAAGGTGACTTGCTATACTTCTGCTATGGACTCGTGGCTTGGTATCTTAAGGTATTCGATGAAGGTATGCTGTAGCAACGACTCTGGTAAGGTAGCTAATCTGGAGAGGATGTCAGCTCGGGCATTCTCCGGTCGGGGAATGTTGGAGATTTTGAAGTATTGGAGATTTGCTATGGATGAACACACCTTATCCAGGTAATTCATTATCATGGGATCCCATGATTCATACTCAATGGAGACTTGCCCCACTATAAACCGGGAATCAGAGATGTTGGGTTATCCAGGTCGGACACAGCGGAAGACTAAGTTTCAAATTTTCATTTTTGAAACCCTGAATGGCCAGAACCCTAAACCCTAGGACCACTTGAGCGTGACAATCAATAAATCTAAACTTTAGGGCTATAAAAGAATACCTGGAGTGCAATTATCCTTTATTTCAATAAGGCACACAAGTGCATGCCCTCCAAAGGTGATCCACACAGGAACCAAACTAAGGAAGCACCCCTATAATAGTTGCTTGCTTGACTAGGACTCCTTTTGGCAGCCTTTTGGACTTTCTCCCTTGCTGGAAGCCCTACCTTCCTCTAAAGCACTCTGAGACCTCTCTATATATATTCTCAGATCCTGAATACCCCTTCTATTTTTCTCCCTAGGCTCTTATCTTAAAAGATTGGCCTTGTCTTGAAGGAACAATCCTTGTCTTAATAAGACAAGCCTTATCTTAAGGGGAGGGAGAGAAAAATAGTAGGTTGGGTTTTCGATGGGAATTGAGATATCTGGCATCAAATCATCGATGCCTTTCGGTGGGGACACCAAGGAACCAGAATAAGGCAGAGGCTTCTCAACCCTTGTAGATCACTTAGTTAATATTTGAGTCCCCTGTAATAAAGCTTAGTCCAGCTATATTTGAGTCCTATAATTAGTCCAGCTCTTATTGAGCTAGTTCAGTTCGTTCAGTACTAGTCAGCTCATGTTGAGCAAATTTCAATTTTTGAGTCATGTCCAATCAAATTGAAACTCAAGACCACATCATACAAGTGAATACCAAGTTCAACCTAATTGAAGACATAAAAGTTTAGCCCAAGTCCAACCCAGCTTGAAGATTTGAAGACCCCAGGAGGAAAAATTTAGAAAACCCTGATTCCTTGCAGATGCCCTCCAGATGCCCAGATTTCCTTCCAGATGCCAAAGTATATTCATAGATAAGGGCATCCATGATTCCAGAGGTCCATCTGCATCCTAGCCCAAAGAAATCAAGCCCATGCGCCAATCCCAAGCCACTAAGAAGCAAGATACCAGGGAATATTCCTGCTACCTAGCTACCAGGCCACCCCAGCTTCCAGAGGCCCAAACCCATGCACCCGGGCTCCTTTGGGCCAGCCCCTTGCTGATCTTAGAAGCCCAACACGCCCCCCTAGGTGTCCTTGGAGTGTTGGCCAAGTCAAGAGAAATTTTAGGGATTTTTTCTACCTAATGTTTCCTTATTTTCTAGCTAGGGTTTGAGAGGGAAAAGGATTCTCATGTAAAGACTAATGTGCCCTTACTTGGAGCCCAAGGTTAAGGGTCTATTTAAGGGACCCTAGCCTCTTGTATGAAGGAAGAATTTTGATATGAATTAAAACCTTGAGTTCTTCTATTGAGTTGTGTGATACCCTGCTGTGTGCATAAAGGGGTTTGTGAGAGTTTTTCTTCCCAGTGCTGCAATCATCTTCCTGCTGCCAACAAGCCTCTCAGATCCCTGGACGCCCACTCCAAAAGAAGCCTTTCTTGCTGTTTTCTCTTTGTTTTCTTGTTCTTTGTGAGTTTTCTAACCCCTGATAGGTCATTTGTAGGTCTTCGAGTTCCTACAATCCAACGACTCCAGCCAAGCTCAATCGGATCACCGAGCAGAATGCAGGGTATCCGCAGGTCTTTGGCTCGATTTTCCAGGCCGCATCCATCGAGGAACGAGAGACCACTTGCTGTGATCTTCACAGACATTGTCGGTACACCCCCTCTACCTCCAGCAGTTTTATTTAGGAGAACTTGCCCTAACCGAGGCTTCTCAGCCCCGGCGATCCTTCTTTTCTACTTTTCTAGGTCCTAATCTGCATGCTGATCTTCTAAAATTCATATAAAATTTCTTACAACTTATTTTAATCTGAAATTTGGGAATTAATCACTCAACCCCACATATAAAACATACAAAAAAAATTGCATGCATATTAGTACCCCATCATTTGGTATCAAAGCTTAGATTAGGGCTTGTTTTTGCAATTTGTTTGTCTATATATGGTCTGTTAGTTTAATTATTTCTCCCTAATAAAAACTCTAAAAACTCTAAAATTTATTTTTTTGGATTATTCATAATTCATAGTAAGTTTAATAATTTTTTCAGATTTTATTATGGCCTGTGAATTTTCTGCAAGCTGAGATACAGCCTGCAAATTTTTGGCTCTGTTTTTTCAGCAAGACAAGTTTGGAAGTTTTAGGGTTTTGTTTAGCATCTTTTGCATATCTTTTAATTTTAGTATATTTCCTGCATATTAGGACATGATTTGCAAGTTTTCTTATTTTTTAAAAAAAAATATCAAAAAAAAAAATTACATATTCTCCAAAAATACCAAAAACATCTAAACCCTAATTTGCATCCTCATCTGCTTGCCATCATAGCATAATTTACTTTTAAGGGCACTCTTGCTATATCAGATGGGGGGAGGATTTGTTCACCTCTCCATAGCCCAAAACCACATCCCTTGCATTCAGTCCCAAGCCTTAACCTAAAATTAACTAGACTTAATTTGTCCTAGTAGGCTAGGGACACCAACTGGTCGGGTCCGGACTATGTGTCAGATCATTGTGTCAAGCTAACCCGTGTGTGCTTTATGCTCAGTGTCTAGAATAGTGGTTTAGGAATTCAATCCCGAAGGGCTTGTGTGCTGGTCCGCCTACCTGGCCAATCTCTGATTGGTGTCTAGGATTGGCAATCAGGGACATAACACTCCCCTTACACTTGCCTGGCTGAGTACAGGGTTACTATAGGCTAGTTTGCCACCCTGATTGAGCATCTAGTTTAGACTCTAGGTCTAGTTAGCTATAGTCGGTCTGATCGAGTCTTGCATGAGCACTAGATTAGGAGTTTCATATCACCCACCTCCTTCACAAATGTCTGAACCCATGGAAAATTTGCAAGCCCAAATAAAAGCACTCACTGAGCAACTAACCCAATCCATGGCCCAGTTAACTCAGTCTAGTACCCAAACCAACAATAGAATTAACCATCTTGCCAATAGGTTTGACCAGTTAGAAGGCCGTGTAAGGACCATACAAAGAACCCATGGGTCACAGTCTGAGCCAGATCCCGAGTCTCCTCAACCTAGGATGACCCCAAATCCTGACCTATACCATGAGGTCGAACCTAGGAGAGCCCCTTATCCTGACCCGTACTACAATCCTCAACCTAGGAGGACCCCAAACCCTGATCCATACTGAGAGGTTGAACCTAGGAGAGCCCCTCAGCCTGACCCATACTATAATACTAAACCTAGAAGAACCCCTTACCATGACCCTTATTATGATACTGAACCCAGGAAAACCCAAAACTCTGACCCATATAAGGAGTTCAATCCTAGGAGAATCCAATACTCTGACCCATATAGAGAGCCCAACCCTTGGAGAACCCAATATTCTGACCCATATAGGGAGTCCAACCCTAGGAGGACCCAATATCCTGACCCATATAGAGAGCCCAACCTTAGGAGGACTCCATACCATGATCCATCCTTAGAACCTGACCATAGAGCTGACCCAAAATCCTATGACCCCAGATCTTATAATCCCATGACCCATAGATCTGCACCCTTGTCCTATGAGCCCACAGAACCCATAACCCCTAAGTATCAATCTAGTACTAGTCAGGTTTTCCTTAGTCAACTTGAACCCCATATGATTAGCACCCCTAAATATGAGTCCAGTAGTGAGCCACTATCCCTTAGGCAACTTGAACCTACTAGGATCAGTGTCCATAATCAGAAACCAGGACCTAGCCAATTTTTCCCTAGCCGACCTTCTCCAACCATTCCTGAGATTGACAAGGCTTACATTAATGCGGAAGTGTATGAAGCTGATGCGAGCCTAGTGGATGAGTATGAGGGAGAAGAGGAGACACCTTTAGATGACCTAGAATTAGCTGACCCAATAGATACCCAGGTAGAAGCCAACCTAAAGGTAGTTGACCCTAACCACATCCAACCTAAAGCTATAGTGGAAGAACAAATAAGGAAGAGAACCTAGGTACTGCTGTTAGAGCCTTACCTGAGGAAACCATAGAGGAGAGCCAAATTATAGAGTCTAGTCCTAAAATACAAGAACCTAAAGAATTTATTATGGACCTGATCTCTTTGAATCAGTACCCTCAGGATGAGCCTCCTTCTATAGTTCCCATTAAGGACCTCTTCCCTGAGATTAATAACCCATCCTTCCATTATACAAACCCCATATATATACCGCAACCCCGTAAGGTAAACCTCATTAGTCTAGGATTAGTCCTTGATGCCCCTTCTTTTATCTTACTTTATCCAACTAACCTTGAACCTTTTTCTCTACCCTACCAAACTAATTCTGAACCCACTTCCTATTTTCTGCCCTTTCCTGACACCTCCAGGATTTCTAGGATTATTAGATTGCATTTAACTAAGATTAGCATACTACATGCATTCATCACGCATGTTAGGTTTGCATCTTACTTCTGGCATACTCTTTGGAATTTGCTAGGAGTTCACTACAAATTTTCATGTGCATGTCAAGCTAGGATCAAACCTAAGGAACCTATAATCTGTTAGGTTTAGATCCAAAGAGTTCAATAAAATCTCCTTCTATAGGAATGCATAGTCAAGTCTATTAGGTGTTAGTTTGAGTCCTTTGCATCATTTTGTTAGGAGTCTGCATGTGCCCAGCATGTTCACCACCTATACTAATTTTAAATAAACTGGCTAATTCCCGAAGATGGATCAAAGAATTTGATGTAGTGGATTCTATCTTAGTTAGGCTTAGGCCTGAAAGAAGCTTCATGCTCGCAGAGCCGGACCTTTTAAAGTGATAGAGAAGGTTGGATCAAATGCCTAGGTGATAGACTTGCCTTTGGATTTGGGCATTAGTTCTACCTTCAATATTACTGACCTGGTTGAGTATAGGGAACCGGCAGCGATACCTAGTGAGGCCTTTAGACCTATTCCTTTTCATTGTGAGTGACCCTAACCTAGAGTGTCCACAAACAAATTTGGCCTGAGAGAGGAGAATGGATCGAGCATATCCAGGACGATCAAGCCATCATGACCCAGGGCCATGACTATCAACGCTTCCTGGTCCGATGGCAAGGCCAGCTAGAGTCGGACGATTCGTGGATTTCTCGAGAGGTCTTGCAACGCCTCAACCCAGACCTTCTCGAGAGATATGTGAGCCAGTCTGACCTTCACTCGACAGGGCCGAGTTCCTCTCACCCCGGGAGAATTGGTGGGGACACCAGAGGCACCAGAATAAGGAAGAGGCTTCTCAACCTTCTGTAGATCACTTAGTTAATATTTGAGTCCCCTGTAATAAAGCTTATTCCAGCTACATTTGAGTCCTATAATTAGTCCAGCTCTTGTTGAGCTAGTTAAGTTCGTTCAGTACTAGTCAGCTCATGTTGAGCTAATTTCAATTTTTGAATCCTGTCCAATCAAATTGAAGACTCAAGACCACATCATACAAGTGAAGACCAAGTTTAACCTAATTGAAGACATAAATGTTTAGCCCAAGTCCAACCCAGCTTGAAGATTTGAAGACCCTAGGAGGAAAAATTCAGAAAACCCTGATTCCTTGCAGATGCCCTCCAGATGCCCTGATTTCCTTCCAGATGCCAAAGTATATTCATAGATAAGGGCATTCATGATTCCAGAGGTTCATCTGCATCCTAGCCCAAAGAAATCAAGCCCAGGTGCCAAGCCCAAGCCCCTAAGAAGCAAGATACCAGGGAATATTCCTGCTACCTGGCTACCAGGCCACCCCAGCTTCCAAGGCCCAAACCCATGCACCCGGGCTCCTTTGGGCCGGCCCCTTGCTGCTCTTAGAAGCCCAGCACGCCCCCTAGGTGTCCTTGGAGTGTTGGCCAAGTCAAGAGAAATTTTAGGGATTTTTTCTACCTAATGTTTCCTTATTTTCTAGCTAGGGTTTGAGAGGAAAAAGGATTCTCATGTAAAGACTAATGTGCCCTTACTTGGAGCCCAAGGTTAAGGGTCTATTTAAGGGACCCTAGCCTCTTGTATGAAGGAAGAATTTTGATATGAATTAAAACCTTGAGTTCTTCTATTGAGTTGTGTGATACCCTGCTGTGTGCATAAAGGGGTTTGTGAGAGTTTTTCTTCCCAGTGCTGCAATCATCTTCCTGCTGCCAACAAGCCTCTCAGATCCCTGGACGCCCACTCCAAAAGAAGCCTTCCCTTGCTATTTTCTCTTTGTTTTCTTGTTCCTTTGTGAGTTTTCTAACCCCCGATAGGTCATTTGCAGGTCCTGAGTTCCTACGAATCCAACGACTCCAGCCAAGCCTCAATCGGATCACTGAGCAGAAAGCCGGGTATCCGCGGGTCTTTGGCTCGGTTTTCCAGGCCACATCCTTCGAGGAACGAGAGACCACTTGCTACGATCTTCACAGATGTTGTCAGGTACATCCCCTCTACCTCCAGTAGTTTTATTGTAGGAGAACATGCCCTAACCGAGGCTTCTCAGCCCCGGCGATCCTTCTTTTCTACTTTTCTAGGTCCTAATCTGCATGCTGATCTTCTAAAATTCATATAAAATTCCCTACAACTTATTTTAATATGAAATTCGAGAATTAATCACTCAACCCCATATATAAAACATACAAAAAAAATTGCATGCATATTAGTTCCCCATCACCTTTTATAGAGTAGGTTGGGGCACCTGATTAGTCTATCCATCAGCCATTTGATAAGACTCTTCAAATTGGAAGAGTCTTTTATGGATGGAAAAACCTTATCTAGATAAGACCCTTCATGAGCCAAGAGACAAGACTTTGTCTCTTCAATTTCCAGCCAATCTATTCTTCTACCATGTGGCAATAACCAGTTGTAGGAAAGCCAAGGGGTGTGAAAACAAAAGTGAAGCATTGGAGAATTTTAAGATACTTAAAACATAAGGACCCTGCCTTCTCAATTTGGCACCAACAATGAAGGGACACGCATCCCTTCATTGTGTGCATTCAACTTTCATGTCACTTCCCACCAATTTGACCGGTCAAAGCCCTTTAACATGGCATGGAGATGAGGGAGGAGTCCCTTGGGTGATGCGGGACTACCAACGAAGATGATATGCAGGTGATTTTCTTTTTGTTGTTTTTATATTTCAGGGGATTGATTGATTCCCAAAATGAAGCTAAGAGTAGACCTATGGATTTGAGTAATAACAAGAGACTTTAGCCTATAGATGTAGCCTCTAAATAGTGATAAAGAAAAGGATCCTGAGATTGAGAAACCCTGGTAGGACTTAGCTCTAAGACAATATCTTACTTAGGAGACTAGGGAGTGCAAACTTGACAAAGCTCTGAAGTGCCCGATGCATAGTTCACTCAACTGGCAGATGCAGCCTGGAAGATCAAGTCCTCGACCAAGCAATTTCACCGGCTTTCCATCTGGTGGTCCTGAAGGCAAGGAAGACCGACTCATTTGTTCGTGGTACCTGAAGGACCTATGAGCAACCTAAAGACAAGTTAGAAAACAATAAAGGAATGGGAAGGCAAAGAACAAGGGAAAGGGTGAAGAGAAGGTGGTGATCAAGGTAGGCTCTTCTTGCTGGGCATCTAGGAGAATCTTTTAGGGGCATCCAAGCTTGGGCAGAAGAGTTGGCTACTTGCATAGGAAGAAGGTAGCCCAAGGCTTCTCACCCTCGATGTCCTGAAGGACAAAGGCACTCCCTCACAGAGTTCCAAGTCTAATACAAGGGCTAGGATGAAGAAAACATCAACTATTTTTTTTCATTCATCAAAATTATTTTTACAAGAGGGTTAGGGCCCTTTTTATAAGCACCAAAGTCTCATTTGAATTCAAATGAGAGGAGTTACAAAACATCATTCAAGGGGTTGCCTAAAAATCTAAATTTGAACTCTTGAAATTTGAAATTCTCTTGAAGCTTGGCCGACCTGGACTTGGTGGAAAGGCTTGATTCAGGGAGGGAAAGGAGGATGTTGTCCTCATGACTCAAGGGAGCACCCATTTGACTTTAGATTTCTTCCTTGGCCGACCATGATATTTGGAGAAACACATGATATATGGAGGGAAGGGAGGATGTTGTCTTCATGAATCAAGGGGTGCCCTTTTTAAGATTTGAAATCCTCCTTCATGACACTTTGGCTGACCTTGATCCTTGATAGTGTGCCTTGATATGTGGAGTGAGGTGGGGATGTTGTTGGCTTGGATCAAGGGGAGGTTTAATCGGGCATCCAACATGGCTTGACTTTGAAAAAAATCTATCTTCTCTTGGCCGCCCAAAGGAGCTTGGTGAAGGGGTGCCTCCTCATGCCATGTGGCACTGGTGATGTGGCATTCCATGAGCTAAAGTGGTTCTCCTAACTTGGCATGGAGAGGTGGCTTGAATCATCTACAATTTGGCTTGACTCGATTAACTACTTGTGGACCCTTCTACTAGCTTGAGCCCATCTTCAAATTGATTAGAGATTGTGAACCAATTTAGCTAATTACAGGACCAGTTGACCCTCACTTGACCAAATTGGCCAAAATACAAGACTAAACTAAAAATTGACACCAACTATATACTAATTACATGACTCGAAAGAAAATTACTCTGGCTTTAAGCCTTATTACAGGATCCAAAAGATTAAGAGCCCTAATCGGAGATCCATAGAGGGTTGAGGATCCTCTGTCTAATCCTATTGCCCGTACCAAGTTCCCCAGGATGGGAGGAACTCGACCCAGTCAAGTAAAGGTTGACTTGGCTTTGGTATTTTTCAAGAAGGTTGGGGTCGAGGCACTGCAAGTCCTCATGGGTAATCCACGAATCATCGGAAGCCGATCGGCCTTGCTAACCGACCAAGTAATGCTGATAGCCTTTGCCCTAAGTGGTGATAGCTTGATTATCCAGGACATGCTCGATCTGTTCTCCTCTCTCAGGTAAAATTGGAGGTGGAAACAAGGTCGAGTTCACTCTCAAAGGATATGTCAGGACCAAATGGCTCGCTGGGTATTGTTGCCGGCTCCCTATACTCGACTAAGTCTGAGACATTGAAAGTCGAGCTAATGCCAAAATCTGGGAGAAGCTCAAGCATATATGTATTAGGGCCAACTCTCCTTATCACTTTAAAGGGACCAACTCCACGAGCATGAAGTTTCTTAATGGTCCCTGGTGGAAACCATTCAGGCCTAAGCCTAATCATTACAGAATCCTCTATTTCGAATTCTTTGGCTCACTTTCAGGAATCAGCCAATTTCTTATATGTATTATTACTTTAATTAATTTTTTGGCTAATCTCCTTAAGCATGTCTCTAATATGCTGTGCAAATGATTTTGCAAACTTTGAGACTCGTGCATGGATGGATATGGGAATCAGATCGAGAGGGCGATTAGGTTTGTACCCACTGACAACCTCGAAAGAACTTTTGCCTGTGGTCCTATTCATTGAGCTATTATAGGCAAATTCAGCTCGAGGTAACAGGCGGTCCCAATTTCCAGTATGCTCACCTACCAGGCATCTTAGCAAGTTCCCTAGGCTACCGTTGACTACCTCAGTCTGGCCATCTGTCTGTGGGTGGTAGGTGGTGAAAAATCTGAGCTTGGTTCCTAGTAAGTGCCAAAGGGTCTTCCAAAAATAAAGCGGACATCCCTATCGGACACTATGGTTTTAGGAAGGCCATGTAACCTAACCACATGATCAAGGAACAGTTTGGCCACTTTGGAAGCATCTAAGGTTTATGAGCAGGGTATGAAGTGAGCCATTTTTGAGAACCTATCAATCACAACATAAATCGAATCGTGTCTCCTCAAGGTCTTAGGAACCCTACCACAAAGTCCATGTTAAGATCCTGCCAAGGCTGACTACGTATGGGCAGAGGGGTGTACAGACCCATGTTTTGCATCTACTGTTGGTGACAGTACAAGTTCAACACTTGGAAACGATGTGAGCAACATCCCTCTTCAAGCTTGTCCAAAAGAACTGGTCTTCTACTACTAGAATGGTCTTTTCCCTATCAAAGTGACCAGCTAGACCTTTTGCGTGGGTTTCCCAAACTAAGAATTTTCTAAGTGAAGTCCTGGGAAGGCACAACCTATTTCCTTTGAAAAGGTAACCACCCTGGAGGGTGTACTCACTATAGGCACTAGATAGTTCTTGTCTCATGGACTGGAAGATTTCACTGAAGTTAGGATAGGATTCGTATTTCTATTTCAATTAGTCAAATCCTATAACCTCAGTTCTAACAGTATTCAACAACAGGGCATGACGGCTAAAGGCATTAGCCACCTAATTCTCAATACCAGCATAATGTTTAAGCATAAAGGTATAGGCTTGGATGTACTCTACCCACTTAGTATGCCTAGGATTTAATCTTTCTTAGGAGTTCAGGAACTGGAGTGCTTCATGGTCAGAAAGAAGGACAAATTCTTGGAGCAGTAGGTAATGTCTCCAGTACCTAAGGGCTTGAACGATTGCATAAAACTTTTTATCGTAGGTCGAGTACTTAATTTTGGCCACATTTAGTTTCTCGTTAAAGAAGGCCATAGAGTGATTTTCTTGACTGAGTACTCCTCCATTGCTTACTCTCGAAGCATCACAAGCAACTTCAAAGACTTTAGAAAAATCAGGCAATCTTGGAACAGGTGCTTGTATCATTTTATCCTCAATATCTAGAAAGGCTTTATTGGCAGCTTTGCTTCATTGAAAGCTTCCCTTCCTAATGCAGTCGGTGATGGGTGCCACAATGGAACTAAATTTCCAAATAAATCTTTTATAGAAGGTGGCTAATCTGTGGAAACTACGAACATCGTAGGCACTTGTAGGGACTAGCCACTCAGCTATGGATTTAACTTTTTCAGGATCAGCTGAAACTCCTTCGGGGGTGACTACGAAGCCTATGAAGATAACCCTATATGTCATGAACTCACACTTTTTGGGGTTGGCATAAAGGCTATTCTTCCTAAGGTTCTAACAAACTAGCTTGAGGTGGTTAAGGTGGTCTTCCTTGGTCATGCTGTATAAATGTCATCAAAGTATACCACTACAAATTTTCTAGTGAACTCTTTCAGGACCTAGGTCATGAATGATGCAGAACTAAAATGCATGCATAATTATTTTTGTATTTTTATATGTTAAGTTATGTATCTAAATACCGAAGATCAGGCCACAAATCTAAGTAGAGAGTTCTATGCAAAATAAGAAGCAATAGCATGCAAAATAGAACCTAAAAAGCAATAAAAAAGAGGACCGCTGAGACTGAGAATTCTCGGTTGGGCTAGTTCCCCTTCAATAATGCTACTGGATAGTAGAGGGGGTATACCTAACATTGGTTGAAGCCCCTGATGAAGATCGTATTCGAAGAGATCACTCTCGCTCCCGGATGCGGCCTAGATGATCAAGCTGAAGATCCATGGATTCTCGCTTCAACCCGGTGATCCGATCGCTGCCCAGCTAGAATCAATGGATTCGTAGGCTTTGAGGGACCTGCAAATCACCTGTCATGGGTTAGACAACAAAACAAGGATGAAGAAATAAATTTAGAATAGCAAGGGAAAGAGATGTTTTGATGTGGGCAGCCAAGGCTTGGAGAAGAGGCTTCTAGGGTTTGATGGCAGTTGGAGATTGGGTGCAAGAGACAAGGAGGAAAGAGGGGCTCATACAAAATCCCCTTAACACATAGCAAAAGCACACAACAGATGAGAAAACTCAATAATATTCATTTAAAAGTTATTAAATTTTCATACAAGGGGTCCCTTATATACAGTAATGAGACTTAGGGTCCAAGAAAAAGAAAATAAGGAAAATAAGGGGTGCCCACTTTCTTCCTAAAGTATGGGACTAAATACATGGAAGAAAACACTCTCATGCCATACAAAATCTCTCAAAACAAGGTAGGTAGTGGGCAGTCAAAGGGGGGGACCAAGGGGTGCCAACTTCTTTCTTCTCTTGGCTTGGGGTGGACCACTTCTTTCCTAAGCAAGCTGGCATGAATCATGGGATTCATGTTTATCTATTTTGACTTTCTTTCTTATCATGCTGGCATGTGGAGTTGGTGTGTGTGGGGCATGGAAGGGGTGTGCTGGCATGTGGACATCAACTCTTCATGCATGGGCCGACTTTATGATCCTCCAAGTATTCCTAAGTGGCAAAATCCAAGGTGTGTCTGTGACTCCATGCGGCTACTGAGGTGGCACACTGGGTGGTGTCCTTCACATGCTTGAGTCTTCTTTGACTAGGCTTGACTTAATATAGACTCAATATAACTGGACATGATTACAAGACCCAAAATGGTAAATGGCTCAACATGAGCTGACTTAACTCAACACTCAACTTGACTTATCCAAAACCCTAATGGTATGGATCAAATGCTAAATACATGACTCAATTATGAAAAGGCCAAAAACATGACTCAGGACCAAAAGTAAGGACTCAAATGGGATAAGCCTCTATTACAAAACTGGACTCAAATATTGAAAATACTAAGTAGATATCCACAGAATGTTGAGAAGCCTTTGCCTTATTTTGGTGCATCTGGTGTCCGCATCAATTCTCACAGGATGGGAGGAACTCGACCCTGTCGAGTAAGGATCACACTAGCTCATGTATCTCTCGAGAAGGTCTAGCTCGAGGTGCTGCAAGTCCTCTCGAGAAATCCATGAATCATCCGATTCTGGCCGGCCTTGCCATCGAACCAGGTAGCATTGATAGCCACGGCCCTAGGTCATGATGGCTTGATCCTCTAGGATATGCTCGATCCGTTCTCCTCTCTTAGGCCAATTTATTGGTGGACACTCTGGGCTAGGGTCACTCATAAAGGATAGAGTAGGTCCAAAGGCCTCACTAAGTATCGCTGCCGGTTCCCTATTTTCAACCAGGTCCACGATATTGAAGGTAGAACTAATGCCAAAATCCGAGGACAAATCCAGTACATAGGCATTGGGTCCTTCCTTCTCTATCACTCTAAAGGGTCTAGCTTCGTGAGTATGAAGCTTCTTAACGGTCCCTGGTGGGAATTGCTTAGGCCTAAGCCTAACCAAGATAGAATTCCCTACATTGAATCCATTGGCTCTAATTCGGGAATTAGCTAGTTTGTTAGATGTTTTTTTATTTAAATTTCTCTTATGGCTAATATACTAATGCATATGCTGTGTGGTGTTCAGTGCAGGTGTGGATATGCTGGGCATATGCAGACTCCTAACAGGTGACGCAAAGGACTCATACCAACACCTATTAGACTCTACTATGCATTCCTATCAAAAGAAATTTTACTGAACTCTTTGGACCTAAACCTAACAGATTATAGATTCTCTAGGTTTGATCCTAGTTTAATATGCACAAGAAAATTTACAGTGGACTCCTAGCAAATTCCATAGAGTATGCAAGAAGTAAGATGCAAACCTAACATGCGTAATGAATGCATGCAGTATGCTAATCTCAACTAAATGCAATCTAATGATCCTAGAAATGCTGAAGGTTTCTGGAAAGGGTAGAAAATAAGAGATATGTTTAGGATTAGTCTGGTAGGGTAGGGAAAAAGGTTTAGGATTAGTTGGATAAAGTAGGATATAAGAAAGCATGTTAGGGACTATTCCTAGACTAATAAGGCTAACCTTACGAGGTTGAGATATATCTACAGGGTTTGCATAATGGAAGGATGGGTTACTAATCTCAGGGAAGAGGTCCTAAATGGGAACTGTAGGAGGGGGCTCATCCTGAGGGTACTTATTCAAAGAGATCAGGTCCTTAATAAATTCTTGTGGTTCTTATATTTTAGAACTAAACTCTATAATTTGGCTCTCCTCTATGGTTTCCTCAGGTAAGGTTCTAGCAGCAATATCTAGGTTCTCTTCCTCTAATTTAGGCTGGGTATAGTCAGGGTCAACTAACTCTAGATTGGCTTCTACCTGGGTACCTACAGGGTCAACTAATTCTAGGTCTTCTAGAGATGTCTCCTCTTCTTTCTCATACTCATCCACTAAGCTCACATTAGCTACATACACTTCCACTTTACTGTCACTTTTGTGAACCAATGGGATGGTAGGGGAGAATGGACAAAGGGAAGATTGGCTAGGTCCTAGTTTCTGTTTATGGGCACTATTCCTTGTGGGTTCAGATTGACTAAGGGGTAGTGGATTACTACTGGGCTCATATCTAGGGATACTAGCCTTATGGGATTCCGATCAATGGCCAATGGGTTTGGATCTATAGGTCATGGGTTTTCTAGGCTTATAGGGAGTGGGTGCATGGGATCTATGTTCATGGGTTTTGGGTACATAGGTTCTAGGTTCATATAATTTGGATAGTGTAGGTAAAGGTGGCACAGGTTTGGATCTAGTCTGGGTCCTATAGGTTTTCTCTAGGGTTCCTATCTGAACATCTACTTGATCAAATCTATGATTCACCTGGGTGAAAGATTGGGCTACCTGCTCAGTAAGGGCTTTAATCTGGGCTTCAAGATTATCCATGGATTCACCCAGTTATGGGGGGGTGGATGAAATGGGACTCCTAATCTAGTGCACATGCAAGACTCAATACTAACTCGACTACGGGTACCTAGACCTAGAGCCCAGTCAGAATGGGTTGGCTCATGTTGCCCAGAAATGGAGCCCAAGAGGGGGGGGGGGGGGGTGAATTGGGTCTTTTAAAAAATAAAACAATAATGTGAAGGTCTAGTGGTGTTTGTGAGTAATAAATTCAATGCACAAGATTGAATGCAGCAGAAAATAGTAAGTGAATAGCAATAACCAAAGAGCAAGAGAGAAAGAGGGCAATCACACACAAACACAAGGTTTATAGTGGTTCGGTGCAAACCTAGCACCTACATCCACTCCCCAAGCTACCCTTGGGAATTCCACTATAATCCAAATAAGATTATAGCTGACTTGTTTTTCACAAGGCTCACAAGTCAACACTTGGCATGCCAAGGATTTTTCTTCATGCCAAATGCTAAAGTATCGACACTTGGCTTTCCAGGTGTCAACACTTGAGACTGAAAAGCTCAGATTTAAGTGCAAATTAGCCCAAAAACATAAATATAAATTTTGAAACTTAAATGGATCGTAAACAAATAACAATTAAACATGTAGATGCCCTTTATCCATGAAGAGAATGTCCAGATTTGTGAAAAATGCTCCGTGCCACATCATGCCATGATACATAAACTTTTGAGTTTTTGAGGTGCTTTCTTCCCGAACGCTCATAACTTGAAATACACATTAGTATACAATATGCACTCAATGTTTTGTTATTTATCAAAATTACTTGGTGGAGCCAACAATCTCCCCCTTTTTAATGATGACAAAACCCTGAGTAAGATAGCGTTAAGTTTCATATTTCAACTGTTATAATTCATGAATATGAATGTAAGTCCATATAAGCTATAATTTTCATAGTTAGGAGGAATCAATCTCTCCCTCATAGATATTTCTAATCAAAACAAATAACATGTTATCAAAGCAGATCAAATTTGAAAAAAATTTACACAAACAATTTAATTACTCCCCTTTTTTGTCAATCATTAGAAAGGGGAATAACCTCCCCCTCACAATGAGTATGAAGACAAAAAAAGATAGAGTATCAGAGCCAAAAGGATTCAACGATAGTACCAGAGCAGAAGAAAGTAAATGTAACCAATCAATAAATAATAAGCACCATATTGAAATATATAAATATATATAACTAATAAGAGGAGTTTTCAGTACAAAATTTGCTGAGTCATCAGCAAAACTAAAACATACAAAATGTATCAGAGTCATACAATAATAAGAAACATACAAAGTAACATGAAACATAAAAGACATACAACAGAAGACATAAAAGATATCTGTTAGGCTAATCCTCATCAGATGGAATCTCAAGACTAAAAGGAGCATTGACCCTTGATCTAGAGGCTAAGGCCCTAGGAGGTCACTGGGCTAAAGCCCGATGACTCCTAGTGTGGCCAGAAGGACCTAAAATGGATACAACCCTAGATGATCTGGTGGAAGGGGGGAGAGATCAGCTGGTGTAATAAAGTCTGGTGTAGAATCAACTAAGTCAGTAGATGAAGGAGCAGCTGGGGTAGCGGGAGGATCGCGACTAACAACCTTAAAACCATTAGCACAGTCATCACTGCCACTGCCACTGTCAATAATCTCTGTAGCTCTGTCCTCACTCATATCTGCCTGATCATCACCATCAACTATATCAGCATGGTCACTCTGGTGATCATCACCATCATCATCATCATCATCATCAGAAGATACAACTGCAGGGGCTGCTAGAGGTATAAGGGATCTCAATAAATCCTCAATATGAGTGAAACCCTCCTCCATAGTCCTACGGATCTCAGCATGCTCCGAGGTAGTATGTGCTCGAAGAGTCTCAATCTTGCTGCACAGCTGAGTCAACTCACTCCTGATCTCCGTAAACTGCTCTCTGGAATGCTCCTCAAAGGATAAACCAGTAGAAGGTGGCGGAGGAGCCGATGTACCAGGTGTCGAAGGCTCTGCCTGTGTTGGTGGAATATCAATGGGAGGAAAACTAGCTAGCCCAGATGGCCCTACCTCTGCCTCTCGAAGCTCATCCTCCTCATTTGGCTCCTGGCCAGACTCTCTGCGCACCCACTGACCTGCAACAAGTTTGTACCCCATACGGTGCAATGACCTCTCATCATAGACATCTATATGCAGTATTTCTTGGGGATCTCCCCCTCCAGCGATACTCCACAAGCTCCAAATATCCTGGTCAGAGCCATACCGTAGGGTAAACAATGATGGTGCTGAGTCGTGGCATCGTGCATCTGTACTAACATCAATGATGGAAGGTTGATTTGCCTCCTCTCTGTCAGACAAGTCATCACCATCAGCTCTCTCTCGGTAATGAAGTCGAACCTCCCAGTCTTTGGCAGAAGAATACGAGCCGTGATGTGGTGTAACAGATGCGTTTCCAAGGATAGCTGCTCGTGGTGACTATAGACACACCACGAACATCCTCTCGCTCGAGGATACACCTGAATGCTGCCTCCCTATTGTCTATTGTAAAAATACTGACTCCCCTATGGGGAATCTCCCGACATTGCTCAGTAGCTCTGCAGAAAGAGAAATCTGAACTTCTCTCACGGTCGTAGACCATAGAAGTCATCGACAGTCCACAGCACCAAAGAACTCCCTCACTATATGAGGATAGTACCTCTCCTGTATAGTGCAGAAGGGTACTAAACCAGCATCAATGAGCACCTGTCGTAAGAGAAAGTGGTGCCGATCGAAACAATCCAAGTCGACTCTCCTCCCAGAGGCCACAATCTTCCCTGTCATCGTCTCTGCAGGGGGGAACTCGGTGTAGCAGAACTGCTAGCCTGCCCTGAATCGAATCTAGCCTTCTATCTCCTCTCTACACCCTGACTAGGTCTCTCCCTAACTGCAATTCTCTTCCAGGGACCCATTATAGCAAGCTAACCAAGAGAGTTTAAAGAAGGTAAGCTAGGGGGTGGATTCACTCAGACTAGGAGCAATGGGACTGGTTAAGTTTGAGGAGAAAATCATTTTACAAGATAGTTTTGAAACAAATTTTGAGTTATAAAATACCAAAATAATTTAGAAAATTTATAAACAATTTGAAAGCGAGGATTTTATAAGCTAGAAAATGTTTTTGGCTGGAAATTTTATAAAAGTACATTTTGTAATACAAAAATACCTGGGTTTTGGGCTTAGAATATTTAGGGTTTTAGAAAAGAGGTAAATATGTCACAAAAACCTCAGGAAAAACTTTGATAAATCAATAGAAATATGTTTAAAACACTAGATTGTAAGTGAATACACAAATTTTTCAGCCAAAACAAATCAAACAGTGGTTTTTCCCAAATTCGGATGGAATGAGCATGAAGAATGGCCAAAAACCATGGGAAATCCGAGAGAAATGCCACTAAATTGTTATTCCTTCAAACGGAGTTTTAGAAAACCCATAAAACCCATGAAAATCTGATTGAAATCCCCAAAAAAATTAGAAAAAACCAAATTTAGGTCAAACGGTTTGGCGGTAAGGAAAATGAAAATATGAGAACTAAAATGGAAATAAAAAGAAATTAGAAGAGGGAATACCTGATTTGTGAAGGGTTAAATGGGAAGAGAAGGGATTTAGATAGAAGGGGACCACTGTAGCTTGAAATCGATGGGGGAAAACTAAAAACAATTCCCTCGGTTGGACGGTTTAAAATAGGTTTCGTTTCGCAAGTGTTGACACTTAATATTCATCAAGTGTCGACACTTGGTCAGGTGTCGACACTTGACAATATCCAAGTGTCGACACTTGGCCAAGAAATTTTTTTTAAAAAAAATCAGAAAAATTTTCAAAAAATATTTAAAAACTTTTATGGCTCAAAGCAAGTGTTTTTGAGTGAAATATCTTGGGTAAGATGAAAATTGTGAGAGTTCTAGAAGAATGGGTCAAAGACACCTAACTCTCTTCTAATCAGATAGAACCTTTCTTCACTCAATGGTTTGGTAAACACATCTACTAACTGATCATCAGTACACACAAATTCAAGAATGATATTAGAGTTTTGTTTATGATCTCTTATGAAATGATGTCTTATTTCAATGTGTTTACTTCTTGAATGTTGCACAGGATTCTTAGTTAGATTGATTGCACTAGTATTGTCATATCTTATGGGTGTCTTAATTAATTTAATGCCAAAATCTTCAAGTTGTTGTTTGATCCAAAGGATTTGAGCACAACAGCTTCCAGCTGCTATATATTCGGCTTCTGCCGTAGATAGAGCAACTGAATTCTGTTTCTTGCTACTCCAAGAGATCAAATTTACTCTAAGAAACTGACAGGTTCCACTAGTACTTTTACGATCAAGTTTACACCCAGCAAAGTCAGCATCAGAATAAGCAATCAATTCAAATGAAGAATCTCTAAAGTACCACAAACTAATTTTAATTATGCCAGATAAATATCTAAGTATGTGTTTAACAGCCAAAAGATGAGACTCTTTAGGATTAGACTGATATCTAGCACACATACAAACACTAAACATGATATCTGGCCTACTAGCAGTAAGATATAGCAATGAACTGATCATGCCACGATATAATTTTTGGTCAATAGATTTACCTGATTCATCCTTGTCAAGTCAACAAATAGAGCTCATAGGGGTACCTAAAGGCTTAGTATTCTCCATCCCAAACTTCTTGAGTATTTCTTTTGTGTACTTTGCTTGGTTGATGAAGATCCCCTCTTTGGTTTGCTTTATTTGGAGTGCGAGGAAGAAATTTAGTTCTCCCATCATGCTCATCTCGAACTCACCCTGCATTAACTTTGCAAAATCTTGACAAAGAGATTCATTAGTAGTACCAAATATTATATCATCTACACATATTTGTACTACTAAGAGATCATCAATCTTTTTCTTTAAAAATAAAGTTTTGTCTATATTACCTCTAGCAAAATTATTTTTGAGTAAGAAAGAGCTTAAACGATCATGCCAAGCTCTAGGAGCTTGTTTCAAACCATACAAAGCTTTATAAAGTTTGTAAACACGATTTGGAAATTCAGAATTTTCAAAACCAGGAGGTTGTTTTACATAAACCTCCTCTTCAATCAGACCATTTAAAAAGGCACTTTTAACATCCATTTGAAATAATTTAAAATTCATAAAGCAAGCAAAAGCCAACAATAGCCTAATTGCCTCAAGTCTAGCTACATGAGCAAAGGTTTCATCAAAATCTATCCCTTCCTCTTGATTGTATCCTTTGATAACTAGTCTAGCCTTATTTTTGTAACAACACCATTTTCATCAAGTTTATTTTGAAAAACCCATTTTGTACCAATAATTGAAGTATTTGAAGGCCTATCTACTAATATCCAAACATTGTTCCTTTTGAATTGGTTAAGTTCATCTTGCATAGCATTTATCCAATTACTATCACATTCAGCTTCCTCAATAGTTTAAGGTTCAATTTGAGAAACAAAAGCTAAGTAATCAATGATATTTCTAAGGGATGATCGAGTACTTACACCTTTAGATGGATCACCAATAATTAGTTCTTTTGGGTGTCCATGAGCATACCTCCATTCTTTTGGTAGTGGATCGACTATTGATGTGTTTTCATCATCTTGTGCTTGATCCCTTTCAGTGTTTTGATCATCTTTCAGTTCCTTGGTAGGCTTTTCATTGTTGTTTACACTTTCAATTTTCTTGGTACCTGTTTCATCGAAAGCACATCTTCTATTCTCGAAGATTTCTGGTCAGATTCATCAAACACCACATGTATGGATTCTTCAATAATAAGTGCCCTTCTATTGAAGATCCTGTATGCCTTACTAGATGTGGAGTAGCCTAGAAAGACTCCCTCATCTGATTTGGCATCAAATTTGCTTAATTATCCTTACCATTGTTTAAGATGAAACAATGGCATCCAAAAATACAAAAATAATGAATTGAGAGTTTTCTACCCTTCCAAAGCTCATAAGATGTTTTCTTTAAAATCGGTCGGATTAAAACTCGATTTAAAACATAGCATGCAGTATTTATTGCTTCCATCTAAAAATATCTAGGTAAGTCAATTTCACAAAGCATGGTGTGTGCCATTTCTTCAAGAGTTCCATTTTTTCTTTCTACCACCCCATTTTGTTGAGGTGTCCTAGGTGTAGAAAAATTATGATGAATGCCATTTTCAATACAAAATTTATCAAAATCAGCATTTTCAAATTCAGTTCCATGATCACTTCTCAAAGATATGATTGAAATACCTTTTTCATTTGAAACTCGTTTATGAAATCTAATGAATTCAGAAAACATTTCATCTTTATGTGCTAAAAATATGACCCATGTAAATCGTGAAAATCATCTACAATAACTAGACCGTACTTCTTACCTCCCAAACTAGATGTTTTAGTTGGCCCAAAGAGGTCCATGTGAAGCAACTCCAAGGGTCTAGATGTAGAGATTACTCCTTTTGGTTTGAAAGAGGATTTGGTTTGTTTTCCAAGTTGACATGCACTGCAAATCTTGTCTTTTTCAAAACTGAGTTTTGACAAATCCTTTATCAAATTCTTTTTGCTAAGTTTTGAAATCAAATGCATACTTGCATGTCTTAGTCTGCGATGCAAAAGCCAACTAGTTTCATCGATCTTGGCTTCCATTGCCACTAGGCATTGATCATTTTGAATAGGAAGATCATCAAGATCAACCATATAAATATTGCCATGCCTATGACCAATAAACTTGATGCCATTGTCATCTAAACTAGAAACAATGCACAACGAAGATTCAAAAATAACTTTAAAGTCCTTGTCGTAAAACTGGCTAATAATAAGCAAGTTATGTTTCAAACCATCAATATATAAGACATTATCAATGTAAGAAGAATGGGTGATATGGACTTTACCAATACCGACAATTTTGCCCTTTCCATTATCACCAAAAGTTACATTGCCACCATTTTGATATTCGAGCGATGAGAACTACTCCACATCTCCTGTCATATGCCTTGAGCAACCGCTATCAAGGTACCACATTCTTTTTTGTTGGTTGCAAGGCATACCTGCAATAAAGATCAAGTGGAGACTTTAGGTACCTAAGTCATCTTGGGTCCTTTTAGGTTAGTAGCATTGGTTCCTTTTGGAACCCAAACTTTCTTAATATTACTCAATCTTCTTTTATTGCACATATAAGATTTATGCCCTTTTGTACCACATGCATAACAAATAATGGATGAAGATGCAGGCACAAAGAAATTTTTGAAAAGTTTTTGTTTTTTATGAGTTCTAAATCCGAAACATGCTTTATCAAAAATAGCTCTTTGATTGTTCAAAAGTAGATTTAATTTTTCAGAACTATAAGTAAATTTATCCATAAAAGGTTTTAATTTTTCAATTTCCTCTTTATATCTTTTATTTTCATCCAAAATTTCTTTGCTTTGTTTTGGAGGACTTTCATTTGAAACTGAAGAGCTTTTCTTTTTCAAAACTTCTTTTTCCTTTTCGAGAACTAAAATCTTATCAGTTAATTTTCTATTTTTAGAAAGAAGACATTCATTTCCATTTGAAAGCTTATCATTTATTTTGGCTAATTCCAAATTTTTCTTTTTCAAATCTTTATGTTTTGATTTTAGTTTTTGAAATTTTATGACTAATTCGTCAAAAACTTCATGAAGTTTATCAAATGTAAATTCATTTTCAGTTTCAGAACATACCTCATCATGATCCGCATTAGACAGAAGTTTGCCACCTCCTATTGTTCTTCCTCAGAACTGGAGTCCTCACTATCACTCCAGGTTGCCATCATGGCTTTCTTTCTCAACTTTCTTCTACTTTTCTTGAGCAAGGGGTAGTCTACCTTGAAATGATCGGGTTTCTTGCATTCAAAACAAGTGGGCTGCTCCTTCTCCTTCTCCTTGTCCTTTTCTTTACTTGGCTCACCTTTCAGAGAATTCTTCTTGAAGTTGAACCTTTTCTTCCTCATAAACCTTCTGAATTTTCTCACCATTAGAGCCGTCTCAGCTTCTTCATCATCTTCTTTGAAGTCATCGCTTGATTCTTCTCTCGTAGTAGATTTGAAGGTGATTACTTTCTTCTTTTTGTCGACTTCCACATTCTTTTGCTTGAGGGAGAGCTCATAGGTCATCAGTGAGCCCAACAGTTGTTCAAGTGGAAGAGTGTTGACATCCTTGGCTTCTTCAATAGCTGTTACCTTTGCATCCCAAGAAGCCGGTGGAGACTTGAGGAGTTTGTTCATAAGTTCATCGTTAGAAACAATTTTTCCTAGGCTTCTCATGCCATTCACAATATTTGTGAACCTAGTATACATCTCACTAATAGACTTAGTAGGTTCCATTTTAAAAATTTCATATGTATGAATAAGCATGTTAACCTTGGTTATTTTCACTTGGTGTGTACCCTCATGGGTAACCTCAAGTGTATCCCAAATCTTCTTGGTGGAGAGACAATTAGATATTCTATTAAATTCACTAGGGTCAAGAGAGCAAAATAACATATTCATAGCCTTAGCATTGAGCTCAATTTGCTTAATGTCATTCTCATCCCAATCATCTTCCATCTTCAGAGTGAGAATGCCATTAACCAACATTGTAGGCTGATGAGAACCTTTTACAATTGTCCTCCACAAATTATAATCAATAGCTTGAATAAAAATGCGCATGCGTGTTTTCCAATACATGTAATTTGTGTCATTAAAAAGTGGGGGATGATTTGAAGCTTGACCTTCAACTACACCCATTTCTATTTGGGCTGCCATGATCTTTCACTCAAGATCCTTGGACCTACAAGAGAGTACCAGAGCTCTGATACCACTAGTTGCCCAGAAATGGAGCCCAAGAGGGGGGGTGAATTGGGTCTTTTAAAAAATAAAACAATAATGTGAAGTGAAGTTTGTGAGTAATAAATTCAATGCACAAGATTGAATACAGCGGAAAACAGTAAGTGAATATCAATAACCAAAGAGCTAGAGATAAAGAGGGCAATCACATACAAACACAAGGTTTATAGTGGTTCGGTGCAAACCTAGCACCTACATCCACTTTTCAAGCTACCCTTGGGAATTCCACTATAATCCAAATAAGATTACAGCTGACTTATTTTCACAAGGCTCATAAGTCCAAACCTAAGTTGGTTTTATCACCTAGGCTCACCAACAAACCTCAACACTTGTTTTGTCTTCGGACTCACAAGTTAACCCTAGTTGGTTTTATCCCTTTAGCTCACCAACAAACCACAACAACCTTCTTTCAAGACACCCTTGAAAGCAAGGTCAAATCACAAGATAAAAATAGATATACAACTTTAAAACTATGACAAACTCTCTTCAATAGTAGAATGGAATTTTGAAGCTCAAGATGATGCTTTGTCTTGACTCCTTCTTGGAATATCCTTCAAAACGCCTCTTTTGGAATGATGTAAGGATGAGCTTGTAGGCTTTTTTAGCCAATCAAACTATAAAAGGCTTTTGATGTGGAGTTCTTGAGAGAATATAGGCTTTTTGGCTTTGAATGGACTTCAATACACTTCAATGCCTTTAGAGTGAGGTTGGTGGAGGTTAAATACACCAAGAAACTTCCAAAAAATGGTTTGTGACCGTTGGAGCCTCGGATCTAGCAGTTTGGAGCTTGAAAAGCAAGTTCTGCAAGTCAGAAAAATAGATCCGTTAGAGCTGTCAGGCTTCAAGTATCGACACTTGGCTATCAGGTGTTGACACTTGGCTGTCAGGTGTCAACACTTGATTTCTGGGTGTCGACACTTGAACATTCAAGTGTCGACACTTTATGCATAGGTGTCAACACTTGACACAAAAAATCCTCAAATGGTAAAGTTCTATATTTTCAAAAATCTCAGGCCTTGAGTCGACACTTGGAAACCTAAGTGTCGACACTAGGTGTCGACACTTGAGTTCTGGGTGTCCACACTTGGCATGCCAAGGATTTTTCTTCGTGCCAAATGCTGAAGTGTCGACACTTGGCTTCCCAAGTGTCGACACTTGAGACTGAAAAGCTTAGATTCAAGTGCAAATTAGCCCAAAAACATAAATATAATTTTTGAAACTTAAATGGATCATAAACAAATAACAATTAAACATGTAGATGCCCTTTTTTCATGAAGAGAATGTCCATATTTACGAAAAATGCTCCGTGCCACATCATGCATTGATACATAAACTTTTGAGATTTTGAGGTGCTTTCTTCCTGAAAACTCATAACTTGAAATACACATTAGTATACAATATGCACTCAATGTTTTGTTATTCATCAAAATCACTGGGTGGAGCCAACAACTCAACTTACACATAACTCAACTCCTAGTCCTTCAACTGGCCAGGTAAGAGGTGGGATGGTGGGAGGCCCCCTGCTCTCGCAGGGACCCAATTAAAGAACCACCGATCTGCTTAGGTTGTTTGACACTGTACCTCAAGCCAACACACTTGTATCTGATAATAGGAGATGAATTGGGTACACTAGTAATCCTATAATGGTTGAACCCAACCTGTTGATGTCCCTAGCCCTCTAGGAAAAATTAAGTCTACTCGATTTTAATTAGGATTGGGTTCAGATGCAAGGATGGTAGTTTTTGCGCTAAGAAAAGGTAATGACCACCTTCCCTTATCTTATGATATTGATGTCCTTAAATTAATTATGCAAATGATGGCAGGCAAATGAAAATGCAAATTAGGGTTTTAGTTATTTTTAGTGTTTCAAGAGTATATGTATTTTTTTGTTTTAGTATTTTTTTTAAATTGAAAGATAATTCATAGATAATGACCTAGTATGTAGGAAACATGCCAAAATTTTAAGATATACAAAAATTATACTAAAACAACCCTAAACATGCTGAAATTGACTTTGCTACCAAAAATAGGGAAAAACGGTTCTCAGGCAGTATTCTGGCTGGCAAAAAATCCATAGACCAAAATAATTCCTAAAGAATTGTGAAAATTAATTTCATTTATAATTAATTCATCAAAATAAAATTCAGATTTTTCTGAATTTTTTGTGGGCAGAAATAATTAAAACAAAAGGCTATGTACTGAAAAGGCCGAGATGCAAAAAACCCTAATGAACTCTTTGTTTTCTTCTTCAGGGGTCAAATCATAGCGGCACCCCTACATGCTATAAGAGATCCTGTAGATTGGGAAGAGAGGGTCTTACTTTCCTACTTGTCTTCTATGACCGGATGACCATGGTGAAGCACCCGATCTGAATATGCGAAGAGAACTGAGCCCAAACAGGCTCTGATACCAAATGATGTGGAACTAAAATGCATGCATAATTATTTTTGTATTTTTATAGGTTAAGTTATGTATCTAAATCCCGAAGATCAAGCCAAGAATCTAAGTAGAGAGTTCTATGAAAAATAAGAAGCAACAGTATGCAAAATAGAATCTAAAAAGTAATAGAAAAGAGGACCGCCGGGGCTGAGAAGTCTCGGTTGGGCTAGTTCCCCTTCAATAACGCTACTGGAAAGCAGAGGGGCTATACCTGACAATGGTTGAAGCACCTGATGTAGACCATATTTGAAGAGATCACTCTCGCTCCAGGATATGGCCTTGATGATCAATCCGAAGACCCGCAGATTCTCGACTTTCAACCGGGTGATCCGATCGCTGTCCGGCTGGAATCAATGGATTCGTAGGCTTCTAGGGACCTACAAATCACCTAAAAAGAAAATTTCTGTTGTTCGACACTGTCATTAGGATTTTGTTCTGTCCTTTTTATTTATCTTCATTTGTAGGATCTGCTTAGAGTAGTATAGATTTTAGTTTTAAAATTCCTTTCATCTTCATTGAAACATATAAGTTAGGAATCCTCTATGAATTTTCCAGAATTTTTGGACATTTTCTTCATCACGTTTTCCACACCACTTTCAATCTGCAACACACTTCTGCAGCACCTTTGCATTTCATTCATCTCATGAGAAATCAAATTAAGGGCATCAATTTGACATAGGGTCAGGGTTTCATCACCTGTCCCTAGCCCAAAAATCACCAACCAGCTTATCGATCCTAGCCCATTAATTAAAATTGAGTAGAATGTTAATTGTCCTAGTGGGTTAGGGACACCAACAAGTTGGGTTCAGGTTAGGGTCAAGTTAACTGTGTCAGCTAATTGGTGTGTGCTTACTGGCTTGGTGTCTAGGATTGGTGCATCAGGGCTTGTGATTTGGTCCGCCTACCTGGCCAATCTTAGATTGGTGTCTAAGGATTGGCAATCAGGGACCTTCACTCCCCTCCACCTACCTGGCTAAGTCCCATAAGTACTACTAGCTAGTTGGTTCACTTAATTAGACTTCTAATTTGTGCTCTAGGTCTACGAAACCTTAGCTCGAGCTTGAGTCTACTTGCATGCATGAAAACTAGATCAGGAGCCTCATATTCATCAGTCCAGACCCAGTCCAGTGTAGCCATGGACCCGAATCTTCAAACCATGCTGAAAGGCCTAAATGATCTAATGGCCCAATTGAACCAAATTCTGGCTAAACAATTTTCCTTAGGCCAACCAACTCCTATTATTCCATTAGCTCATATGAATGATATGAGTAAGAACCCTGAAGTACAAGTTGAGTTCATTAATACCCAAGACTTAGGGAATCCTCAAACTGAAGGGCTAGGGAAGGAAGAAGGCAAATCTGAACCTAGTAAATACGTGTATGAGACTAACATAAGTTTAATAGATGAATATGAAGGGGAAGACTGTGAAGAGAACAACTTTAGTACCTTACCTGTGAAACCTTTGGTAAAGAAAAGATTATTGAGCCTAGTCCTGAAACATCAGAACAACCAAAATTTAGTGAGGACTTGTTTCTCGTAAGACAATGCCCTCAGGAAGAACCCAATACTTTAGCTTCGACAAAAGAACTCCTTCAGGTACCTGAGAAGAACCCAATCATTATTTTAGAAGACTTTCCTGATGACCTTCAACTACATAGAAGCATCCCGCCCATAGATCAAAATTCTAATCTTAAGGTCATCATGAGTAACCAAGGTCTGTTTCAAGATTCTCCTAAATTACCCCAAGTCTCGGATTCCTATTTCCTACCTTTCCCTGAGTCTTATCATAATTTTAGAGCCATTAAGTTTCATTTTGATGAGATTACTAGGATGCATGAGCTTTTAAGGCCTATTCCTTTTGCTACCTACTTTTGGAAAACCTTATGGCATTTGCTAGGAACCCATGGTAAATTCTCATGTGTATGCCAGACCAGGGTGAAACTTAGAGAGCCATTAATCTATTAGGTTTAGGCCCTAAAGAGTCCAATAAAATTTCTCTCAATAAGGATGCCTAGTTCAGTCTGCATTTCGTAAGTGCTTGTGTAAGTTTCTGAGTCTGCTGAGTTCTATACATAGCATGTTGAGGATTTGCATCATGAAATAAATTTGAGCAATGAATCCTATAAACATAGGACTAATTCAAGAAAGAAAGTCAAGGAATTCTATGAGAGAGATCATGTTCCCATCCAGGACTTTCAAGAAAATACATACCCATGGTGCAGGCCCCTTTAACGTCCTAAAGAAGAATAGATCTAATGCTTACACATTGGAATTTCCTTCAGACCTACGTATCAACCCGACCTTCAATGTCTCAGACTTGATAGAATATAAGGAACCGATGATGATACCTAGTGAGCCTTTTGGGCTTGACCATATTTTTGAGAGTGAACCATTATCCGAGTATCCACAAATAACCATTCCTCAAAAATGAGAGAAAACTGAACAAATCCAGGATAATAAGATTGTCAGTACTAGAAACAAGGATTACTATCGATATTTGGTCAGTTGGCAAGGGAGACCAAAATCTGACGACTCCTGAATCGCTAGAGAGGACCTGCAACGATTGGACTCGGACTTATTTGAATAATATCAAAGCCAAGCTGGACCATACTCGACAAGGTCGAGTTCCTCCCACCCTGGGAGAATTGGTGGGGGCACCAGGTTCAGAAAGAAGCTTCAACTAACACCAAGTTCTTTATGGATTGAGACTA
Source organism: Areca catechu (assembly GCA_021397845.1). NCBI lineage: Eukaryota > Viridiplantae > Streptophyta > Magnoliopsida > Arecales > Arecaceae > Areca > Areca catechu. The sequence continues at coordinate 129,844,647 of CM038040.1, read as the reverse complement.
GGAACTCAAGTCTCGTATGAGTACTGTATGTTTATTGAGTCCTGTTTTATTTTCTTTTGGGGTTTTAAAGTTCAATTAGAGTCAATTAGGCTTTATACTAAGTCAAGTTCAAGAGCTACTTGAAATTGGGCCAGACCAGCTTTACTTGGAGCGCCACATCATCATGAATCACCTATGCCAACTCATCACCAAAAAATGCCACATCACCTTTTTGCCAAGTCATCTCCAAGGGGTTCCATGGAGAAGGATGCGCCATGTCACCATGCCATTTTACCTTGCCACATCATTAGATTTGGAAACCACCTCGCCATGCCAACTCACTTTGCCAAGTCATCACCAAGTGGTGCCACATCAAAACAACTTCAAAGTGGGGACCTCACCATGCCAACTCTCCTTGCCAAGTAATCACCAAGAGGCGCCAACTTCAAGTGGGGACCAAGGATTCAAATCCTCCACATTCCATGTAACCCTCCACCAAATCCTCCACATTTCATGTAACCCCCCATAATATTTCTTGATGATATGGGGAATTTCAAATTGATTGAAAGGCCAATAAAAGCCTCTTGTACGCCCATGGTAAAGAAGAGCTTTTGGATAATGAAACAAGGAGTAGTTTTTCTATAAAGCAAGTGTTTTGTAGTGTGGTTGTGTTTCAATCTTGGCGTGTGATCTTCTACCTCCCAAGCCAACGACTTCTCCAAGGATCCCATCTTCCCTCAACGACCACTTGTTTTCTTAATTCCTTCCTCCTACTTTGATTTGGTATTCCTTCAAATCAGCTTAGTCCTAATTCCTTCATTGCGCAGGGTTCCTTCTACGATCTGGAGTTCAAGAAGGGGGTCATTGCCATCAGATCAAGTATGGTGAGAACTTGTTTCGATGGAAGAGTCATCTTTTCATCTACGGCTTGTTTATTTGATTGCTTCAACGAATCTACACCAACAAGGAGTGCTCATCTGGTAACAATTCCCTTTTAATATTCTTAAGTCTGGGTTATTAAAGACAGTTTTCCTAGGTTTAGATTCCATAATCATTAGCCCTAATCTTCTCTAGGATTTAAATAACTACATCACGGCGTAAGTTCCAAATTTTCGTGCTCCTTCCATAGCTTTACCTTAATACTTTTGATCTAAAATTTAGTACTTGTTAATAGGCTTCATTGCTCTCATTTCTCAATTCATCATTTAGATTGCATTCTCATCAATGCTTGCCACATCAAATTGGTATCAGAGCATGGTTGCATTAGGGTAGAATAGTTTTCTTTAAATCCAAGCAAGATCTAAAATTCATGCCTCCTGAGCGGGTGTACTCCGGTACACTGTCATGACCAATGGGAATAATGAGCCCCTGGCCGGACGTGAATTTTTTTTAGATTGAAGTTTGGGTAAGCCATTGTACTTGTTTGATTAGGTTCTGTTTTCTGAAAATTTGCATCTATTTACTGTAATCCGTCTGCAGCTCCAAAGGCATGTCACTAATTTTTTGTTGAAATATTTTTTTTCTTGTTTTTTTTAATTCAGTTATCACCATATTAAATTTCATCATCAGAAAAAAATTATAAAAAATATGAAAATTTCTGAAGTTCGTCAATGTCATTAAGGTTTGTTCTGTCCTTTTTATTTATCTTCATTTGTAGGATCTGCTTAGAGTAGTACAGATTTTAGTTTTAAAATTCCTTTCATCTTCATTGAAACATATAAGATAGGAATCCTCTGTGAATATTTCAGAATTTTTGGACATTTTCTTCATCACGTTTTCCACACCACTTTCAATCTGCAACACACTTCTGCAGCACCTTTGCATTTCATTCATCTCATGAGAAATCAAATTAAGGGCATCAGTTTGATATAGGGTCAAGGTTTCATCACCTGTCCCTAGCCCAAAAATCACCAACCAGCATATCGATCCCAGCCCGTTAATTAAAATTGAGTAGAACGTTAATTGCCCTAGTGGGTTAGGGACACCAACAAGTTGGGTTCAGGTTAGGGTCAAGTTAATTGTGTCAGCTAATTGGTGTGTGCTTACTAGCTTGGTGTCTAGAATTGGTGCATCAGGGCTTGTGATTTGGTCTGCCTACCTGGCCAATCTCAGATTGGTGTCTAAGGATTGGCAATCAGGGACCTTCTCTCCCCTCCACCTACCTGGCTATGTCCCATAAATACAACTAGCTAGTTGGTTCACTTAATTAGACTTCTAATTTGTGCTCTAAGTCTAGGAAACCTTAGCTCGAGCTTGAGTCTACTTGCATGCATGAAAACTAGATCAGGGGCCTCATATTCACCAGTCCAGACCCAGTCCAGTGTAGCCATGGACCCGAATCTTGAAACCATGCTGAAAGGCCTAAATGATCTAATGGCCTAATTGAACCAAATTCTGGCTAAACAATTTCTCTTAGACCAACCAACTCCTACTATCCCATTAGCTCATATTTATGATAGGAGTAAGAACCCTAAAGTACAAGTTGAGTTCATTAATACCCAAGACTTAGGGTATCCTCAAACTGAAGGGCTAGGGAAGGAAGAAGGCAAATCTGAACCTAGTAAATACATGTATGAGACTAACATAAGTTTAATAGATGAATATGAAGGGAAAGACTGTGAAGAGAACAACTTTAGTACCTTACCTGAGGAAACCTTTGGTAAAGAAAAGATTATTGAGCCTAGTCCTGAAACATCAGAACAACCAAAATTTAGTGAGGACTTGGTTCCCGTAAGACAATGCCCTCAGGAAGAACCCAATACTTTAGCTTCGACACAAGAACTCCTTCAGGTAGCTGAGAAGAACCAAATCATTATTTTAGAAGACTTTCTTGATGACCTTCAACTACCTAGAAGCATCCCGCCTGTAGATCAAAATTCTAATCTTAAGGTCATCATGAGTAACCAACGTCTGTTTCAAGATTCTCTTAAATTATCCCAAGTCTCGGATTCCTATTTCCTACCTTTCCCTAAGTCTTATCATAATTTTAGTGCCATTAAGTTTCATTTTGATGAGATTACTAGGATGCATGAGCTTTTAAGGCCTATTCCTTTTGCTACCTACTTTTGGAAAACCTTATGGCATTTGCTAGGAACCCATGGTAAATTCTCATGTGCATGCCAGACTAGGGTCAAACCTAGAGAGTCATTAATCTATTAGGTTTAGGCCCTAGAGAGTCCAATAAAATTCTTCTCAATAAGGATGCATAGTTCAGTCTGCATTTCGTAAGTGCTTGTGTAAGTTTCTGAGTCTGCTGAGTCCTATGCATAGCATGTTGAGGATTTGCATTATGAAATAAATTTGAGCAATGAATCCTATAAACATAGGACTAATTCAAGAAAGAAAGTCAAGGAATTCTATAAGAGAGATCATGTTCTCATCCAGGACTTTCAAGAAACTACATACCCGTGGTGCAGGCCCCTTTAAAGTCCTAAAGAAGATTAGATCTAATGCTTACACATTGGAATTAGCTTCAGACCTAGGTATCAACCCGACCTTCAATGTCTCAGACTTGATAGAATATAAGGAATCCATGATGATACCTAGTGAGCCTTTTGGGCTTGACCATATTTTTGAGAGTGAACCATTACCCGAGTATCCACAAACAACCATTCCTCAAAAATGAGAGAAAACTGAACAAATCCTGGATAATAAGATTATCATTACCATAAACAAGGATTACTATCGATATTTGGTCCGTTGGCAAGGGAGACCAAAATCTGACGACTCCTGAATCGTTAGAGAGGACCTGCAACGACTGGACCCGGACTTATTTGAACAATATCAAAGCCAGGCTGGACAATACTCGACAGGGTCGAGTTCCTCCCAACCGGGGAGAATTGGTGGGGGCACCAGGTTCAGAAAGAAGCTTCAACTAATACCAAGTTCTTTATGGATTGAAACTAGGAACTCAAGTCTCGTATGAGTCTTGTATGTTTATTGAGTCCTGTTTTATTTTCTTTTGGGGTTTTAAAGTTCAATTAGAGTCAATTAGGCTTTATACCGAGTCAAGTTCAAGAGCTACTTGAAATTGGGCCAGACCAGCTTTACTTGGAGCGCCACATCATCATGAACCACCTATGCCAACTCATAACCAAAAAATGCCACATCACCTTTTTGCCAAGTCATCTCCAAGGGGTGCCATGGAGAAGGATTGATGCGGGACAGAGATTGGACTGGATCGCTGGTGAGCATGAAAGTCACTAGAGATTAGGATTTGCAAAGAAGGAGGAAAGAAAAGAGTGCAGGGTTAAGAAAAAAAATACTGGGGTTCACATAGATTCCCCAAGAAGAACAAGCACATAGCAAAGGGGCTCACACAGATGCCCTAGAAGAACAAGCACATAGCAAAGGGGCTCACATAGATGCCCTGGGCTCACACAGATGCCCAAAATCAGGGATCACACAGAAACCCTGGGAAGATGGAGAAGGGATCATACAGCTACCCTAGGATCACACAGATCCTTCACACAGAATAATAGAAATTTTATTCATCCATCCTCCTATTACAAAAGACTGAGGGTGGTATTTATAGATTTTCCAAAACTCATTTGAATTTGAATACAAGATAAAAAGATAAGAACGAATCAAATTCAAATATAAGATAGGATAAGATAAGCCTATCCATATATCAATCCTAACCAACCAAATCCTAATTCAAATTTTAAACAAAAGATAAATCCTAAATAAATTTATTCCAAAAATGCTTCAAGATCTGTGCCACTCCAAGAATTATGCTTGCTCCAAGATTCGTGCTTGAGATGTCCCCATCAAGGATGCACCATGTCACCATGCCATTTCACCTTGCCACATCATTGGATTTGGAAACCACCTCGCCATGCCAACTCACTTTGCCAAGTCATCTCCAAGTGGTGCCACATCAAAACAACTTCAAAGTGGGGACCTCACCATGCCAACTCACCTTGCCAAGTAATCACCAAGAGGCGCCAACTTCAAGTGCGGACCAAGGATTCAAATCCTCCACATTCCATGTAACCCTCCACCAAATCCTCCACATTTCATGTAACCCCCCCTAATATTTCTCCATGATATGGGGAATTTCAAATTGATTGAAAGGCCAATAAAAGCCTCTTGTGGCACCCATGGTAAAGAAGAGCTTTTGGATAATGAAAATAGAAGTAGTTTTTTTATGAAGCAAGTGTTTTGTAGTGTGGTTGTGTTTCAATCTTGGAGTGTGATCTTCTACCTCCCATGCCAACGACTTCTCCAAGGATCCCATCTTCCCTCAACGACCACTTGTTTTCTTAATTCCTTCCTCCTACTTTGATTTGGTATTCCTTCAAATCAGCTTAGTCCTAATTCCTTCATTGCGCAGGGTTCCTTCTACGATCCGGAGTTCAAGAAGGGGGTCATTTCCATCAGATCAATTATGGTGAGAACTTGTTTTGATGGAAGAGTCATCTTTTCATCCAGGGCTTGTTTATTTGATAGCTTCAACGAATCTACACCAACAAGGAGTGCTCATCATGGTAACAATTCCCTTCTAATATTCTTAAGTCTGGGTTATTGAAGACTGTTTTCCTAGGTTTAGATTCCATAATCATTAGCCCTAATCTTCTCTAGGATTTAAATAACTACATCACGGCGTAAGTTCCAAATTTTCGTGCTCCTTCCATAGCTTTACCTTAATACTTTTGATCTGAAATTTAGTACCTGTTAATAGGCTTCATTGCTCTCATTTCTCAATTCATCATTTAGATTGCATTCTCATCAATGCTTGCCGCATCACTAGCTTGAATCATGGGATTAATATTCATCTATTTTGACTTTCCTTCTTATCATGTTGGCATGTGGAGTTCGTGTGCTTGGGGCATGGAAGGGGTGTGCTGGCATATGGACAACAACTCCTCATGCATGGGCCGACTTCATGATCCTCTAAGTAATCCTGGGTGGCAAAATCCAAGGTGTGACTGGGACTCCATGCGGCTACTAAGGTGGCACATTGGGTGGTGTCCTTCACATGCTTGAGTCTTCTTTAACAAGGCTTGACTCAATATAGACTCAATATAACTGGACATGATTACAATACCCAAAATGGTAAATGGCTTAACATGAGCTAACTTAACTCAAGACTCAACATGACTTATCCAAAACCCTAATGGTATGGGTCAAATGCTAAATACAGGACTCGATTGTGAAAAGGCCAAAAATATGACTCAGGACCAAAAGTAAGGACTCAAATGGGTTAAGCCTTTATTATAAAACTAGACTCAAACACTAAAAATACTAAGTAGATATCCATAGAGGGTTGAGAAGCCTCTACCTTATTCTGGTGCCTTTGGTGTCTGCACCGATGAACCTCATAAATGTGCTAGGTGCATTTGAGAACCTCATAAATGTGCTAGGTTCATCCTGTAGTGAGGAAGGTTTGGCAATGTGGCTCTTGGGGCCAAGTCTATAGCATGCTGGATGTCCCTAAGGGGTGGTAATTAATCAGGTAATTCATTAGGAAAAACATCCATACATTCTTTCAGAGCCTCAACTACTTCTTGGGGGTGTTCTTTTTGGGTCGGCTCATGATTTTCTTTGGTGGCCAAGATCCAAACAGGGGTTGCCTCAGCAATCTCCTTTTCTAACTCCTTAGCCTTGACAAGGGTAACTCCAGGCTTCTTTTCCTTTAGGCTACTAGATCCTCTTTTAACCTAGTCCTTAGGTGGAGTTGGACTGATTACAAATTTCTTCCTTTGGTGACTAAAGGCACCGGTATTGGTCTGACCAAAAAGGATGGCATCATGATCATAAAGCCAGGGTCGACCTAGGATAATGCTACTAACTCCCATGTGAAGGACATCATACCAAATCTTCTTCTCATATGATTGTAATTTGATCATGACTTGGCACCTAGACTTGATAGGTATGGAAGTCAAATCTATCCATGAGACCTTATAGGGGTTGGGATGAGGAACTGGGGTCAATCCTAGGGACTTGACAGTACTCAACGAGATGGCATTGACACAGCTCCCACTATCAACTATAATCTTGCACACCTTATCCCCTAACTTGATAAAGGTTTGTAGGATGTTAGTCCTACGTCAATCTTCTTGCACTATGTTCTAGGTTAGGATGCACCTGACTACTCCCAATAGGTCATCATACTCGAGCAGTTCTTCCTCTCCCTCATATTCTTCCAACAATTGATCCTCTGCTTCATAAACTTCTATTTTTGGTTCAGCAATGGGTTCTAATTCATTTTCAGCTGGCTCTTCTACAAGTAGGGCTTTGGAGGTGCACTGGCTAGCATAATAACCAGGTTTATGGCATCTAAAACATGTGTTGTGAGGGTTGGGGCTTCTCTAGACCTCAATTGACTTACCCTTTTGATGGGGGACTAACTAAATGCAAGATGAAATGATGCAGGTGATTTGTTCCTTTATGACTTTTAGGGTTTTTTTATAAGTTATGGATTCTCGAAGACAAACCAAGAGTAGATCTAGGGATTCAATAATAATACGAACTACTAGCATGTGAATTAGCCCCTAAACAAGGATAAAAAGAGGACCCCGGTATTGAGAAACCCTGTAGGACTTAGCTCTCACATCAATACCTACTTAGGAGTCAGGGTGACAAACCTCAAAGATCTGAAGCGCCCGATGCCGAGATCACTCACTCTGGCGGATGCGGCCTGAATGATCGAGCCTTCAATCCCGCGGATGCGTCGGCTTGCTGTCTGAAGGTCTCGATGGCAAGGGCAACCGACTCCATGTTCGTGTCACCTGGAGGACCTGCAAGCACTCAAGAAGAGTTAGGATTCGATTAAAGAGAAAGCAAATAGAAGAAAGGATGAAAGTTGATGTGGTGATGGTAGAGTTTTTCTTGCTAGGCGCCCGGTTGAAGATCCCAATGGACCCTGACTCGAAGTTGGACATCCATAGAGGGTTGAGGAGCCTCTATCAGATTTTGGTGCCCACACCAGTTCTCACGGGGTGGGAGGAACTTGACCCTGTCGAGTAAGAGTTGAGTTGGCTTAGGTATTCTTCCAGAAGGTTGGGGTCGAGGTGCTTCAAGTCCTCCCGGGTAATCCATGAGTCATCAGACCCAGGTCGGCCTTACCATCGGACTAAGAAACATTGATAACTTGATGTGGGCACTAGAATCAGGAAAAGACTCCAACCAATTCAGGTCAAGTCTGAGTCCTTGTGGTTGGAGTAGCAAAAGAGAAGTCCTATAATTTTCTTTTTTTTGAGTCCAAATAATCTTGTAGTTAATTTGAGTCCATGTTGGGTCTGGTTTAATATCTTAGTTAACCTTGTAATTGAGAGTTGGGTCCAATTAAATCAAGCCCAATCCATGAGTCCATGAAGCATCAAGACAAGAAGAAGCCACCTCATCAAGTGACCCCCACCTTGTGCCACATGTCAAAAGCTCCAATGGATGTCGCCACCTCAACAAGTGGTCCCCACTTTATGCCACATGTCAAGAGCTCCAAAGGACACCACCACCTCATCAAGTGGTCCCCACCTTGTGCCACATGTCAAGCTTTGAAGGAGTTTCAAGCAACAAATGCCACCATATCCTCCAACTCCCCACATTTCAAGCAACAAATGCCACCATATCCTCCAACTCCCCATATTTCAAGCAACAAATGCCACCATATCCTCCAACCCCCCTTGTAATCCTCCTAATCCTATGGGTTTTCAAATTTTAAAAATGTTGTAAGGCTTCTATTTAAGCTATGGGATGCCCCATTGTGAAAAGGATGGTTAATGAATGAAGTTAGTATTTTTTTCTTCTATGTGTTTTTTTTTTTCTATGTGTCTATGTGGTAGCTTAGCCTTTCTCTTCCTCCACGCCAACCCTAATCTTTCCTTCTTCCATTCCCAACGCCAAAGACTTCCTCTTCTTTCATAACTTCAAACTAGCTCCAGCATTCAAGGGTGAATCAAGAAGATCACAAGGCGACCAACCTACTCCACTTCAAGCATTCCACCAAGATGCCAAGATGGATCTCCTTCAATGCCTCTTCCACCCTTCTTTCTTTTCTCTAGTTGATTGCTTGTTAAGTCACTCATCTTAGGGTTTCTTTGTTACAGGGTTCTCCGGGATTCCGGCTTCAAGAGGAAGGTTTACTTGCCATAGATCCATAAAACAAGAGGAGCCTTCAGTGGTATTATGTTCATGTCATCCGGGAGACCTCTTCAAGAGTGAATCTATTCTAATTGAAGGGCCAATGTCAGGTATGTCTAGTGTTGATTAAGTCTGCAATGTTAAATTAGACCTAGCTTAACTTACGTGGTTCTCTTCTGGTCCTATTCCTTTCTTATTATGAGAGTCTCGATCACTAGGTTTATGTTAGATCTTTCGAGCTTCTTCACTAGATCTCTTTGATAGTTTATGTTTAGTTGTTTATATGTAAATAGGAAATTGCTTGGTTAATCATTTGCTAATCTCCATTAGGGTTGCATAGTTTCATTTTACATTCTACACCATAACCTTTGCCCCAGGTAGTGATAGCTTGATCATCCAGGATACACTCGATCCGCTCTCCTCTCTTAGGTAAAATTGCAGGTGGACACTCAGGTTCGGGTTCACTCTCAAAAGAAAGGTCAAGCCCAAAAGGCTCGCTAGGTATGTTTGATGGTTCCCTCTACTCGACTAAGTCTGGGATATTGAAAGTCGAGTTAATGCCATAGTTCGGGGGTAGCTTAAGCACCTAGGCATTAGGGCCAACTCTCTTTATCACTTTAAAGGGGCCAGCTTCACAAGCATGAAGTTTCTTAATGGTTCTTGGTGAAAACCATTCAGGCCTAAGCCTAATCATTACATAATCCCTTTAATCAAACTCTTTGGCTCGTTTCTGAGAATCAGCCAAATTATTTTAAAATTTGTATTTAATGCATAATTTTAACATGATGCAAAATGCAGACTTAACTAAGCATTCCTATAGAGCAGAATTTTATTGGACTCTCTAAGGCCTAAACCTAACAGATTACTGACTCTCTAGGTTTGACCCTGGTCTAGTATGCACAAGAAAAATTATCATGGATCCCTAGCAAATGCCATAAGGTATACCTGAAGTAGATGGCAAAAGGGATGGGCTCTACGGAGTCATGCATTCTGGTAATCTCAACAAAAAGTAATCCCATGGTTCTATAAATGTGAGAAGGCTCAGAGAAGGGTAGGAAATAGGAAGGAGACTCAGGGACTGGTTCAAAGTTAAAGAGACTGACCTTAATGTATGAATGTTGGTCTATGGGTGTGCTGGTTCTAGCCTCATGATTAGTACTAGATGGACCTATAGGTACAAGTTCTAAGACAGGCTGGTTGCTCCTAGAAGGTGGAAGGTCATCAGGACGGTCTTTGGAAAGTTTATCTTGAAAGTCCTCTAAACTAATGTCTACTTCTTGTTCCTAGACCTTCTCTATAGGCAATACTTGAGAACCTTCAACTTTCTCTACTATGTTCGATCCTGGTTTAGTTACTCCTTCAAATTTTATAGTGGGGTCAGGATCATTTTCTGAGTTCCTTAGTGTTTTCAGCCTTGGGTTCATCTGCATCACACTTCACCACTAGACTTGATTCGGAGATGTCTTCTTTGGATTCCTCAGTAGGCTCAGGGGTTTTTTCATTTAGATTCTCAGTAGGCTCAATCTTTTCTCCTTAAAATTCTTCAGAAGGTTCCTCTCTCTGGGTTGGTTCATGAGTCTCTTTAGTAGTAGGGGTTCCCTCAGTAGTCTCATCAGGTAGAAGTTGATTAGTTAACTCATCGAGAAATGTGTCATCAAATTCTTTCACTTTTAGGGCTTCAACTACCTCTTTAGGGGGTTCTCTCTAGGTCGACTCATGAATTTCACTAGTGGTAGGGATTCCCTCAGTATTCTCCTTCTCTAACTCCTTGTCACTAATCAGGTTGACTTCAGGTTTCTTTTCTTAAGACTACTCGATTCTCTTTTAGCCTGGTCCTTAGGCTGAACTGGATTGATTGTAAACTTCTTCCCATGGTGGTTGAAGGTACAGGTATTGGTCCGACCATGAAGGGTCGCATCATGATCTTAAAGCCAAGGTCGACGTAAGATAATACTACTGACGCCCATGAGAAGTGTTGGCTCCACCCAGTGATTTTGATGAATAACAAAATATTGAGTACATATTGTATTCTAATGAGGATTTTAAGTTGTAAGTTTTCAGGAAGAAAGCATCTCAAAATTTCAAAAACTTATGATGTATGGCACACAATGGCACGGAGCAATTTTCACATATCCGGGCATCCACTTCATTGAAAAAGGGCTTATAATTACTTAACTATTATGTATTTATGCATTCATGAAGTTTATTTTTGATTTCGAGGCTTTTACACTTGAATTTGGATGTTTTCAGTCTCAAGTGTCGACACCTGGACAGTCAAGTGTCGACACTTCAGCATTTGGCACGGACAAAAATCCTTGGCACGCCAAGTGCACCTATATTCAAGTGTCGACACCAAGTGTCGACACTTAGGTTCCAAGTGTCTACTCAAGGCCTGAGATTTTTGAAAATACAGAACTTTGTTGGTTCAAGGATTTTTGTGTCAAGTGTCGACACTTATGCATCAAGTGTCGACACTTGAATGTTCAAGTGTAGACTCCCAGAAATCAAGTGTCGACACCTGACAGTCAAGCATCGACACTTGCAGCCTAACAGCTCTAACGGATCTATTTTTCTGGCTTGCAGAAACTGGTTTTCAAGCTTCAAACAACTATTTCCAATGCTCCAACGGTCGCAAACCATTTTTAGAAGGTTTTTGGTGTATTTAATCTCCACCAACCTCATTTTAAAAGAAGAGATGTGAAGAGAAGTGAAGAAAAGAAAAGAAAAGAAGAGAGAAGTCTATTCAAGAGCATTCAAGTCCACTCAAAAGCCAAAAAGCCAATATTCTCTCCAAACTTCAAATCAAAAAGCCTCTTCTAGCTTGATTTCACTGAAAAAGCCTACTAGCTCAACTTTACTATATTCCAAAAAGAGGCAACTTGAATAAGAGTGAAGTCAAAGCATCCTTTGGGCTTCAAAGATTCCAATCTACTCTTGAAGAGAGTTTGTTGTAGCTTTTAAATTTTATATCTATTTTATTGTGCTTTAACCTTGCTTTCAAGGGTGTCTTGAAAGAAGGTTTTTGTGGTTTGTTGGTGAGCCAAAGTGTTAAAACCAACTAAGGTTAACTTGTGAGCCCGAAGACAAAACAAGTATTTAGGTTTGTTGGTGAGCCTAGGTGATAAAACCAACTTAGGTTTTGACTTGTGAGCCTTGTGAAAAACAAGTCAACTGTAATCTGGTGTGGATTATAGTGGAATTCCCAAGGATGGCTTGGAGAGTGGATGTAGGTGCTAGGTTTGCACCGGACCACTATAAACCTTGTATTTGTATGTGATTGCTCTTTTCCTCTCGTATTCTTTATTTAATTGCTATAATCTTGCATCTAATTTATTATTGCTCACAAGCACCACTAGACCTTCACTTTATTGTGTTAAATTTCTAAAGACCCAATTCACCTCCCCCCTCTTGGGCTCCATTTCTGGGTAACAAGTGGTATCAGAGCACCGGTACTCTCTTGTAGGTCCAAGGATCTTGAGTAAAAGATCATGACAGCCCCAATAGGCATGGGTATTATTGAAGGTCAAGCTTCAAACCGACCCCCACTTTTTAATGGCACAAATTACACATACTGGAAGACACGCATGCACATATTTATACAAGCTCTTGATTATAATTTGTGGAGAACAATAGTAAAAGGTCCTCATCAGCCTACAATGATGATTAATGGAATTCTCACCCATAAAATGGAAGATGATTGGGATGAGAATGACATTAAGCAAATTGAGCTTAATGCTAAGGCAATGAACCTTTTATTTTGCTCTCTTGATCCTAGTGAGTTTAATAGAATATCAAACTGTCTCTCTGCAAAGGAGATTTGGGATACACTTGAGGTTACCCATGAGGGTACACACCAAGTGAAGACCACCAAGGTTAACATGCTAATTCACACATATAAAATGTTTAAAATGGAACCTACTGAGTCTATCAGTGAAATATATACTAGGTTCACAAACATTGTGAATGGCATGAGAAGTTTAGGAAAAATAATTTCTAATGGTGAACTTGTGAATAAACTTCTCAGGTCTCTACCAGCTTCATGGGATGCAAAGGTCACTGCAATTAAAGAAGCAAAAGATGTCAACACTCTCCCGCTGGAACAACTGTTGGGTTCCCTGATGACATATGAACTATCCCTCAAACAGAAGAACAGAGAGGTGGATAAAAAGAAAAAGACAATAGCATTCAAATCTACTACCAAAGAAGACTCGAGCGAAGACTCTGAAGAGGATGATGAAGAAATGAAACAGCTATGTTAGCAAGGAAATTCAGAAGGTTTATGAGGAAAAAGAAATTCAATTACAAAAAGAAACCTCTGAAAGGTGAGCCGAATAAAGAAAAAGATAAGGAAAAGAAGGAGGAGCAGCCCACATGTTTTGAGTACAAGAAGCCAGGGCATTTCAAGGTAGACTGCCCCTTACTAAAGAAAAGCAGAAGAAAGCTAAGAAAGAAGGCTATGATGGCAACCTGGAGTGAAAGTGAAGACTCCAGCTCTGAGGAAGATCAATAGGAAGTAGCAAATTTCTATCTAATGGCCGATCAAGAAGAGGTATGCTCTGAAACTGAAAATGAAATATCTTTTGATGAGCTTCATGAAATTTTTGATGAACTAGTTATAGAATTTCAAAAATTAAAGTCAAAACATAAAGACTTCAAGAAGCAAAATCAGGAACTAGCTAAAACAAACAACAACCTTACAAATGAAAAGGAACACCTTATAATACAAAACAAAAATTTAAATGATAAGATTATGGCTCTTGAAAATGAAAAGAATATATTTGAAAAGAAAAGTAACTTACTTTCAAATAAAAAATTGTCAAGACAAAACGAAGAAATTTTAATGGAAAACAAAAGATATAAGGAGGAAATCGATAAACTAAAGCCATTTGTTGAAAAATTTACTTACAGTTTTGAAAAGTTAAATTTACTGTTAAATAACCAAAGAGTAGTATTTGACAAAGCTGGATTAGGATTCAGAACTCATAAGAAATAGAAACTCTTTAAAAATTTCTTTGTGCCTGCATCTTCATCAATTACATGCTATACTTGTGGTGTTGAAGGACATAAATCTTATATGTGCAATAAAAGAAAGTTAAGGAACACTAAGAAAGTTGGGGTTCCAAAAGGAACCAATGCCACTAACCAACAAGGACCCAAGATGGCTTGGGTACCTAAAGTCTCCACTTGATCTTTATTGCAGGTATGCCTTTCAACCAACAAGAAAAGAATGTAGTACCTTGATAGCGGTTGCTCAAGGCATATGACAGGAGATGTGGAGCAGTTCTCATCACTTACATATCAAAATGGTAGCAATGTAACTTTTGGTGATAATGGAAAGGGCAAGATCATCGGTATTGGTAAAATCCATATCACCCCTACCTCTTATATTGATAATGTTTTATATGTTGATGGATTAACACATAACTTGCTTAGTATTAGTCAATTCTGTGACAAAAATTTTAAAGTTATTTTTTAATCTTCTTTGTGCATTGTTTCTAGTCTAGATGACAATGGCATTAAGTTCATCGGTCACAGGCATGGCAATATTTATATGGTTGATCTTAATGATCTCCCTATTCAGAAAGGTCAATGTCTAGTGGCAATGGAAGCCAAGATTGATGAAACTAGTTGGCTTTGGCATCGTAGACTAGGACATGCAAGCATGCATTTAATTTCAAAACTTAGCAAAAAGAATTTAGTAAAAGATTTGCCTAAACTCAATTTTGAAAAAGATAAGATTTGCAGTGCATGTCAACTTGGAAAATAAACAAAATCTTCTTTCAAACCTAAAGGAGTAATCTCTACATCTAGACCTTTGAAATTGCTTCATATGGACCTCTTTGGGCCTACTAGAACATCTAGTTTGGGAGGTAAGAAGTATGGTCTAGTCATTGTAGATGATTTCTCACGTTTTACTTGGATCATGTTTTTAGCACATAAAGATGAAACGTTTTCTGAATTTATTAGATTTCATAAAAGAGTCTTAAATGAGAAAGGTGTTTCAGTAATTTCTTTAAGAAGTGATCATGGAACTGAATTTGAAAATACCAATTTTAATAAATTCTGTATTGAAAATGGAATCCATCATAATTTTTCTGCACCTAGGACACCTCAACAAAATAGGGTAGTAGAAAGAAAAAATAGAACTCTTGAAGAAATGGCACGCACCATGCTTTGTGAAAATGATTTACCTAGATACTTTTGGGCGGAAGCCATAAATACTGCATGCTATATTTTAAATCGAGTTTTAATTCAATCGATTTTAAAGAAAACCCCTTATGAGCTTTGGAAGGGTAGAAAACCTTCAATCCATTATTTTTATATTTTTGGATGCCGTTGTTTCATCTTAAACAATGGTAAAGATAATCTAACTAAATTTGATGCCAAATCAGATGAGGGAGTCTTTTTAGGCTACTCCATATCTAGTAAGGCATACAGGGTCTTCAACAGAAAGACACTTATTGTTGAAGAATCCATTCATGTAATATTTGATAAAACTAACCAAAAATCTTCAAGAAAAGAAGATGTACTTTTTGATGAATCAGGTAACAAGAAAACTGAAGAAATAAACAACAATGAAGGACTTACCAAGGAACAGAATGATGATCAAAACACTGACGGAGATCAAGTACAAGGTGATGAAGATACATCAACTGTTGATCCTTTACCAAAAGAATGGAGGTATGCTCATGGACATCCAAAAGAACTAATTATAGGTGATCCATCTAAAGGTGTAAGTACTGATCATCTCTTAAAAATATCTATGATTACTTAGCTTTTGTGTCTCAAATTGAACCTAAAACTATTGAGGAAGCTGAATGTGATAGTAATTGGATAAATGCTATGCAAGATGAACTTAATCAATTTAAAAGGAACAATGTTTGGACACTGGTAGATAGGCCTTCAAACACATCAATTATTGGCACAAAATGGGTTTTTTGAAATAAACTTGATAAAAATGGAATAGTAATTAGAAATAAAGCTAGACTAGTTACCAAAGGATATAATCAGGAGGAAGGGATAGATTTTGATGAAACCTTTGCTCCTGTGGCTAGACTTGAGGCAATTAGGCTATTGTTGGCTTTTCCTGTTTCATGAAATTTAAACTGTATCAGATGGATGTTAAAAGTGCTTTTTTAAATAGATTAATTGAAGAAGAAATTTATATTGAACAACCTCTTGGTTTTGAAAATTCTGAATTTCCAAATTATGTTTATAAACTTCATAAAGCTTTATATGGATTAAAACAAGCTCCAAGAGCTTGGTATGAATGTTTAAGCTCCTTTTTGCTGAAAAATAATTTTACTAGAGGTAATGTAGATAAAACATTGTTTTTAAAGAAAAAGAATGATGATCTCTTAGTAGTACAAATCTATGTTGATGATATAATATTTGGTGCTACTAATGAATCTCTTTGTCAAGATTTTGCAAGTTTAATGCAGGGTGAGTTCGAGATGAGCATGATGGGAGAACTGAATTTCTTCCTCGGACTCCAGATAAGGCAAACCAAAGAGGGGATCTTCATCAACCAAACAAAATACACAAGAGAAATACTCAAGAAGTTTGGGATGGAGAACACTAAGCTATTAGGTACCCCTATGAGCTCCACATGTAGACTTGACAAGGATGAATCAGGTAAGTCAATAGACCAAAAATTATATCGTGGCATGATTGGTTCATTGTTATATCTTACTGCCAGTAGGCCAGATATCATGTTTAGTGTCTGTATGTATGCTAGATATCAGTTCAATCCTAAAGAATCTTATCTTTTGGCTGTTAAACGCATACATAGATATCTATTTGGCACAATTGGAATTGGTTTATAGTACTCTAGAGAATCTTCATTTGATTTAATTGCTTATTCTGATACTGATTTTGCTGGGTGTAAACTTGATCATAAAAGTACTAGTAGAACCTGTCAGTTTATTGGAGTAAATTTGATCTCCTAGAGTAGCAAGAAACAGAACTCAGTTGCTCTATCTACGGCAGAAGCCGAATATATAGCAGCTGGGAGCTGTTGTGCTCAAATCCTCTGGATCAAACAACAACTCGAAGATTTTGGCATTAAACTAACAAAGACACCCATAAGATGTTACAATACTAGTGCAATCAACCTATCTAAAAATCCTGTACAACATTCAAGAAGTAAACACATTGAAATAAGACATCATTTCATAAGAGATCATGTACAAAACTCTAATGTAATTCTTGATTTTGTTTGTACTAATGATCAGTTAGCTGATGTGTTTACAAAGCCTTTGAGTGAGGATAGGTTCTGTTTGATTAGAAGAGAGTTAGGTGTCATTGATCCATTCTCCTAGGACTCTCTTAGTATCATTTTACCTAAGCCCTAAAGCTCAAAACCTATGTTTAAAATCCCAAGAATTTTGTCAAAATTTTTCCTATTTTTTTTTGGAATTTCTTGAATTTTCTTGGCCAAGTGTCGACACTTGGAAAGTGTCAAGTGTCGACACCTGACCAAGTGTCGACACTTGACAAATCCGAAGTGTCGACACTTGCAAATCTGAACTGTTTTAAACGGACCGAACAAAGATTTTTTTGAAAATTTTCTTTTCCCAAATTTCTTGGAACAGTGGTCCCCCCTGTCCAAATCCATCCTTTCACCCCTCAATCCTTCACAAATCAGGTATTTTCCCTCTCTAATTTTGTTTTTATTTTTCTATGTTTTTAATCTTATTGTTTTCAAACCAAACGATCGTGTTTTAGGTTTTCCAAACATTTTTCTTGAATCTAACCAGATTTTTGCATGTTTTAGTAAATTTCTAAAACTCCATTTGAGGAAATCATGTTTTAGATTTATTTTTCTCGGATTTCCCTCATATTTTGGGCGTTATTCAACCCTTTTTCACAAAAATCACTGTTTCATCAATTTTGGGCAAAATAAAATGGGTTTTCATCTAATTTAAGCGTACTAAATCCTTTTATTGATGATTTAGAAAGGTTTTTAGTAATACATTTGCAACATTTTCGCCTATTTGCAAAAACCCTAAGTGATTAAAACCCAAATCCCATGGTTTTTGATTTTTAGACCTTACAAAAATAATCCTTTTTGGGATTCAAATGTGTTCCACCTAACACAAATTTTTCCTACAAATTTTGCTCAAAAATTTTGTCATTTGATCAAAACTTATTGATTCTGGTTTTCGAAACCTATCTGAACTGTAATCTCAACCTATAGCTAGTCCTTTGTTCTAAACCCTTCTTCATTCTTCCTGGTCAGTTGGCTGATATGGGTCCTAGGAAGAGACTTGCAGTTAGGACGAGGCCTAGTCAGGATACTGAGAGGAGGTCGAAGGCTAGATTTGATCCCGCACAGCAGAGCAGTACAGCCACTCCGAGCTCCCCCCCTGTAGAAGTGATGGCAGGGAAGTCCGTAGCTTCAGGGAGGAGAGTTGATCTTCAGTGTTTCGACAAGCACCACTTTGGCATTAGGGAGATACTCACAGATGCAGGACTAGTACCCTTTTGCACCATGCAGGAGAGATACTATCCTCACCTGGTGAGGGAGTTCTACGGTGCACTGGACTGTCGACGACTTTTATGGACGACATCTGTCAGGGGTACACAGATTTCTTTGACTAATGAGCTGCTGAGCCGAGTATGGGAGATACCCCGGAGAGGAGTCTGTGCATTTTCTGTTGATGATAGAGAGGTGGCTTTCAGATGCATCCTTGAGCGAGAGGATGTTCGCGGTATCTCAGTGGTTACCGTGAACCAGTTATCTTTAGAGATGCGACTATTGCACCACATTACCGCACGGATCCTTCTACCGAAGACTGGCAGATTCGATTTCATCACCGAGAGAGAGCTCATGTTGATGACCAGTCTGATCGAGAGGAGACAGATTGATATACCCGCCTTGATGCTTTCATAGATGCATGATGCTGCTACTCAGCGCCGACACTATTTGCCATATGGGATGGCACTGACCCATCTTTTTAGAGCTTGTGGAGTATCATTGGAGGGGGAGATCCCCAAAGAGATACTACACATGGATGTATATGATGAGAGGTCACTGCACTGGATGGGATTCAGGATGGTTGGAGGTCGATGGGTTCGGAGAGAGTCTGGCCAGGAGCCAGATGAGGAGGATGAGATTCGAGAGGCTGAGGCTGGACCATCTGAGCCAGCAGTTCTTCCTCCAGTAGATATGCCATCGACACAGGCAAAGCACCTGTCGCCTGACGCTTCAGCTCCTCCACCTCCATCTACCGGATTATCTTTTGAGGAGCATGCCAGAGCACAGTTCACACAGATCAGAGGTGAGGTGACTCAGCTGCGTAGCGAGGTCGAGCTTCTACGAGCACAGACTACCTCGGAGCATGCTGAGATTCGCAAATCCATGGAGGAGGGATTTACATGCCTTGAGAGTCTACTGAGATCACTTATACCTCCTGCTGCACCTGCACTTGCTCGATCTGATGATGATGATGATAATGATGATGATGATGACAGCGGCGATCACCAGAGCGACCACGCTGATTTTGCTGACAGAGGTGATCAGGATATTGACCGAGCCACTAAGGTAGTGGGCACTGACAACGACAATATAGGCGGAGCTGATGCTTATGAGGTGGTCAGTTAGATCCTCCTACCACACCTGCTCCTTCTACTGCACTGGTTGAATTCGTTCCGAATTTTGTTAAGCCAGCTGATCATCTTTCACCTCCTTCTACCAGATCTTCTAGGGTTATACCCGCTTTTGGCCCTGCCGGCCGTACCAGGAGTCTTAGAGCTTTAGCACCTCCTAGGGCTTTAGCCACCAGATCTAGGATTAGTGCTCCTTTCAGTCTTGATGTTCCATCTGATGAGGATTAGCCTCACAGATGTCTATTTCAGATTTTGTTTTGTATGTTTGATACTTGACTGACTCTAATTATATATGTATGTTTCAGCTCTTTTGTACTGAAAATTTATCTCATATATATATGTGTTTTTGTTCAGTACCTTGTTATCTTGAAAATTTTGTGCTTCAGTTTATCATTCTTTAGCTCTGATACTCTTTATAATGATATATTTTTAACTCTGATATTCCTTGATATTAGCACAATTTCAGCTCTGATATTTGTTTCTCTACTCTCTTTTTGTATCCATGCTAATTGTGAGGGGGAGGTTATTCCCTTTTCTTATGATTGACAAAAAGGGGGAGAACAAGTAATGATTTTAATCTTATTGAGAACAAGTAATGATTTTAATTTTATGGAGAACAAGTATTTGATTTTATGAAAAACAAGAATATTGATTTTCATTGAGAAAAAGGTGTATTATATTGGTTATATTAATTTCACCTTGCAAGAATCTTGGAAGTTTACCTTAATAAGAAGTATCTAATTAAGGGAGAGATTGTTTTCTCCTACCTACAAAGTTGTTGCCTCTACTATTACTAAAATTCATGTATATAAATTCTATGGTTAAAGTTTGAACTATATTGTCTCTTTTTCTCAAGGTTTTGTCATCATCAAAAAGGGGGAGATTGTTGGCTCCACCCAGTGATTTTGATGAATAACAAAACATTGAGTACATATTGTATTCTAATGAGGATTTCAAGTTGTAAGTTTTCAGGAAGAAAGCACCTCAAAATTCCAAAAACTTATGGTGTATGGCACGCAATGGCACGGAGCAATTTTCACATATCCGGGCATCCACTTCATTGAAAAATGGCTTATAATTACTTAACTATTATGTGTTTATGCATTCATAAAGTTTATTTTTGATTTCGAGGCTTTTACACTTGAATCTGGATGTTTTCAGTCTCAAGTGTCGACACCTGGACAGTCAAGTGTCGACACTTCAGCATTTGGCACGGACAAAAATCCTTGGCACGCCAAGTGTCGACACCTATATTCAAGTGTCGACACCAAGTGTCGACACTTAGGTTCCAAGTGTCGACTCAAGGCCTGAGATTTTTGAAAATACAGAACTTTGTTGGCTCAAGGATTTTCGTATCAAGTGTCGACACCTGTGCATCAAGTGTCGACACTTGAATATTCAAGGTCGACTCCTAGAAATCAAGTGTCGACACCTGACAGCCAAGTGTCGACACCTGACAGCCAAGTATCGACACTTGCAGCCTGACAGCTCTAACAGATCTATTTTTCTGGCTTGCAAAAACTGGTTTTCAAGCTTCAAACAGCTATTTCCAATGCTCCAACGGTCACAAACCATTTTTAGAAGGTTTTTGGTGTATTTAATCTCCACCAACCTCATTTTAAAAGAAGAGATGTGAAGAGAAGTGAAGAAAAGAAAAGAAAAGAAGAGAGAAGTCTATTCAAGAGCATTCAAGTCCACTCAAAAGCCAAAAAGCCAATATTCTCTCCAAACATCAAATCAAAAAGTCTCTTCTAGCTTGATTCCACTGAAAAAGCCTACTAGCTCAACTTTACTACATTCCAAAAGGAGGCAACTTGAAGAAGAGTGAAGTCAAAGCATCCTCTGGGCTTCAAAGATTCCAATCTACTCTTGAAGAGAGTTTGTTGTAGCTTTTAAATTTTATATCTGTTTTATTTTGCTTTAACCTTGCTTTCAAGGGTGTCTTGAAAGAAGGTTATTGTGGTTTGTTGGTGAGCCAAAGTGTTAAAACCAACTAGGGTTAACTTGTGAGCCCGAAGATAAAACAAGTATTTAGGTTTGTTGGTGAGCCTAGGTGATAAAACCAACTTAGGTTTTGACTTGTGAGCCTTGTGAAAAATAAGTCAACTGTAATCTGGTGTGGATTGTAGTGGAATTCCCAAGGGTGGCTTGGGGAGTGGATGTAGGTGCTAGGTTTGCTCCGAACCACTATAAACCTTGTGTTTGTGTGTGATTGCTCTTTTTCTCTCGTATTCTTTATTTAATTGCTATCATCTTGCATCTAATTTATTATTGCTCACAAGCACCACTAGACCTTTACTTTATTGTGTTAAATTTTTAAAGACCCAATTCACCCCCCCTCTTGGGCTCCATTTCTGGGCAACAGGAAGGACATCACACCAAATCTTCTCTTCATAAGACTATAACTTGATCAAGACTTGGCACATAAACTTTATGGGTATGGAAGTTTAATCTACCCAAGAGACCTTATACGGGTTGGGGTGAGGAACTGGGGTCAATCCTAGGGCTTTGATAGTACTTGAAGAGATGGCATTGACACAGCTCCCACTATCAATTATGATTTTGCACACCCTATCCCCTAGTTTGACAAAGGTTTGTAGGATGTTAGTCCTATGCCAATCTTCTTGCACTATGTCTTAGGTAAGGATGTACCTAATTACTCCTAATAGGTCTTCAGATTCAAACTGTTCTTCCTCTCCCTCATACTCTTCTAGCAATTGATCTTCTGGCTCAGCCTCTAAGAAAGAATCACGTTGAGGGTATTCCATAGGGTGGGGAGGTGACTCAGACTCAGGCTCAATAGATGGTCTAGGACTATGTTTCTCTAAGGCTCCAATTCTATCATCAAACTTATCAAGCCTACTGTTCATCCTAGCCAACTATTCAATGATGATATTTAATTGATCTTCTCGGGTGTTTTCCATGGGTTCACCTGATTGGAAAAGATGGGGGTGATAAGGGACTCCGGATCTGGTCGACATGCACACACAATGGAAGATGCTATGGGTTTGCTTAGACTTAAAAAGATCAAACTAAATATTAGGTCAAGAAGACTAACTTGGTAGTAGCAACTTGGCACCTGGCCAGGTAAGTGTAAGGTTGGTGGAAGTTCCTCTTTGCTTGCCTTAGCACCAATTTGAAATTGGTCAGGTAAGCAAACCAACCCACCTTCCTTCGAGCTCTTGTCCCTGAACCACTTGCCTAGACACCAGCTACTCAAGCACACACAAACCAGCTGTCTAACTTGGCTTGACACTTGGTTCGACCCGACTTCGTGGATGTCCCTAGCTCACTAGAGCAATTAAGTGTCTATTCAATTTTAGTTAGAGGTTGGGTTCGATATGCCGGGTGATGATTTTTGGGCTAGGGACAGGTAATGAAATCCTGACCCTATGTCAAATTGCTGCCCTTAAGATGATTTATGAGGATGATGGCATGCAAAATGATCTAATGAGATGTCTCTAAATTATATATATATATATATATATATATATTTTGTTGGATTTTTTTGATGAGAGAAAGTAGAAATGAGATGAAGGAAATGACAAGAGATGAAGCTAAGTGCAAATTAAACTATCTAAGAAATGAAAACATAAGAAAATGCACTTGCTGAAATTCTCAGGATAGAATTTCTTCTCAGATAGTATTCTGGCTTGTAGAAATTCTACAAGCTGCAATAAAATCTGAGAAAATTATCAAAAATATTGTCAATTATGTGTGGTCTAACAAAATAAAAATAAAAAAATTTGGTGTTCTCTACAAATAGAAATACTAGAAGAAACATACCATATTTGGAAAGTGAAAAATGCAGAAATTAAAAGACAATAAAATCTAATGATGCAATTTTTTTTTTTTTTAAATCTATTCTTTTTGTATTCCCCTTCAAAATCCTATCACAATGGCACCCCTACACACCTTAGGAGATCCCCGTGGAATGGGAGGAGAAGGTCTTGAAACCCTACCTTTCTCCTAAAATCGGACGGCCTGGTGAAGCACCTAATCCAGGTACTTAAGAAGTTCTAGGTCCTAACCATGCTCTGATACCAAAAATGATGGGGGACTAACTAAATGAAAGATAAAATTATGCAAGTGATTTGTTCCTTTGTGACTTTTAGGGTTTTTTAATAAGTTACGGATTCCCGAAGACAAACCAAGAGTAGATCTAGGGATTCAATAATAATAAGAACTACTGGCATGTGAATTAGCCCATAAACAAGGATAAAAAGAGGACCTCGGGATTGAGAAACCCCGTAGGACTTAGCTCTCAAATCAATACCTACTTAGGAGTCAGGGTGGCAAACCTCAAAGATCAGAAGTGCCCGATGCCGAGATCACTCACTTTGGTGGATGCGGCCTGGATGATCGAGCCTTCAACCCCGCGAATGCACCGGCTTGCTGTCCGTAGGTCTTAATGGCAAGGGCAACTGACTCCATGTTCGTGTCACCTGGAGGACCTGCGAGCATTCAGGAAGAGTTAGGATTCGATCAAAGAGAAAGCAAATAGAAGAAGGGATGAAAGTTGATGTGGTGATGGTGGAGTTCTTCTTACTAGGCGCACGGTTGGATGATCCCAATGGACCCTGACTCGAAGTTAGAGGATGGAGTTGCGGAAGAGATGGTAACTTGAGGCCTCACACCTCTCGATGCCCGAAGGTGAAGGTGCTCCCTCACGGAGATCGACGTTCCTAGTGAACGAATGCAACTAAAGATAATTGGCTCTCAAAAAGACTTAGATTTTCATTCATCATCAATTAGCTTTACAAAGGAAGGGTAAGGTCCCTTTTATAGGCACCTTAGGACTCCATTTAAATTTCAAATGAAAATTACAAATCTTTTCTTGATGGGGAGCCCAAAAATTCAAAAATTCTTCCTTCTTGGCCGACCATGAATGTGGCTTGATGTGAGGCTTGGATCAAGGCTTGTGTCCTCCTCCTTTCCTTGGTTGTGCTTCCACCTTTGGTACAAGACATGATATGGGAAGTGATAAGTGGAGGTGCCCATGGATCTTGCTATTCCTTCCAAAGTTGTTCAAGTAGTTTGGGAAGAAAGCTTGATAGGAGGCTTGAAGCAAGGGATTTGAATTCTCCAAACTTTAACTCCCTTTGACCTTCCTTGGCTGGCCACCCATGTTTGGAAAATAGCTTGATAGGGGGGAGGAAAAAAAGGAGTGTATCAAGTGATGTGTCCCCCCCTTTTGGCATCCAAAATCTAAATTGTGTGATACCCACATGGCATGGTGATGAAGTGGCGCCATGTAGGATGAAAAGGTGATCCCCTGAGCTGAGTTGCTTCCTTCATGGCTTGGCTCAAAAAGTGACTAGACTTCAAGACCAATCTTGCTTCAAACAGACTCGGACTGGACTCATTACGGGACTGGACTCAGTACAGGACTCGACATGACCAATTTAGTCAAAATACAGGACTAGACATAGACACTTGAGACTCAATTCAAAGCTAAAGAGAATTACAAGGTTTAGGCTTGAAGCCTTATTACAAGACCCAAAAGTTGGAACCCTAATTGGACATCCATAGAGGGTTGTGGAGCCTCTGTCGGATTCTGGTGCCCACACCACCTTTCCTCTCTACTAAAACTGGGTTGACTTTGGTCGGGTCAGCTTGGACTAGGTTGGCTTGGGTTGGGTCGACTTGGGTAGGCTTGACCAGATCCAGTGTTCAGCTAGGGTTTCTGAAGGGTTCAGGTCTGTAATATGTCAGTGTCCTCTGGAACCGCTCACAATTCCTAGCAACTTGGTAAGCCTGCTCTAGGTCATTGACCTCTCTAAAATAAAGCTCCCTTTGGATATCCTCATCTAGGCTAGCCCTAAACCTAGACAGGGTTACAGATTTAGATCCATCGATGTTACATCGCATGACATACTCATCAAACTTTGCGATGTACTCGGCCATGCTCTTGTTCCCTTGCTTCAAATTTTGCCATTGATCCAATAACTTCTATTGGAAAGACATTGGGAGGTACTTCTCTCTAAGCCTAACTTTCATGGCCCCCCAGGTTGCTACGGGTTCTTGTCCTTTTAGCCTGATCATCCTCTCAATACTATTCCAATACAACCTAGCCTCGCGAACCAATCTAAGTTTGGGAAATTTGAACTTCATCCCTTCTGACATCGTATACCATTTAAGTATTGTTCCATGTCTCCCTCCCAATCTACGTAAACTTTGGGATCTAAGCTACCATCGAAGGTAGGTGCTTCTAGCTTGATGTTTCTGATGGCTCTTTCTTCCTGGTCCATGATCTCCTGATTGGGTCTCCTAGGGTGAACTTCTTAGGCTGGGTTAGGATGTGGGTCTCTCCTAGGCTTAGCCTCTAAGGAGGGATCACATTGAGAGAATTCCCTAGGGTGGAGAGGTGACTCAGACTCAGGTTCAGTGTGTGGTCCCATGACCTTTTCTAGAGTTCCTAACTTGGTTTCAAAACCATCAAATCTTTGGGTTAACTTGGCAAGCTGCTCAGTGATGAGCCTAAGTTGATTCTCGAGGATGTTCTCCATGGGTTCACCTGACTGAGAGTGGTGAGGGTGATACGGAACTCCTAACCTAGTAGACATGCGACACTCAAAGAAAGGTGCTACAGTTTTGCTAGACTTAGGAGTTCAAACAGAATGGGTTAACTCAGATGATACATAGCACAACAACTAGCCATTTCATTGGCCAGGTAAGAGGTGGGAGTGTGGGAGGCCCCCCTTGCTTTCATAAGAATCCAATTAAGGAACCACAATACCACTTAGGTCATTTAACACTAGACCTCTTACCTTAGACCCAGCTTCCCAGTACTAATTGTAGGGTTGTATGCACCAATCTTCCCACAATGGTTAAACCCGACTCGTTGATGTCCCTAAGCTATTAGGTTGCTAATTGGTTTTAAGTTAGGCTTAGGTTTGAAATACAAGGGTGGTTGTTTTTAGGCCAAGGAAAGGTAATGACCTCCTTCCCTTATCTTATGATATTGTCATCCTTAAGTCAATTATGCATATGATGGCATACACATGATGTCTAATGAAGTGAACTAAAGATTTTTTATATTTTGATATGTATAGGTAGAAATATGAGTTGCTGAAAATTAAATGAGATGAACCTAAGTGCAAAAATTAAACTATGAAAGTATGCTGAAATTGGACTTGCTGAAATTTCAGGATAGATTTGTTCTCAGGTAGTAATCACACATGTAGAAAACCTACAGACTGAAATAAGTTCTGAGAAAATTCAAAAAAATACTATCAATTATGTGGAATCCAGCAAAACAAGAATCATCAGACTCCTACATTGAGGAACAATCAAAACAATAGACCATATACTGGTTGGATAAGATGCATAAATTTAATGATGCTAAAGTTAGTAAATCTGAATTTTCTTTAGGACCTAAGATACTTATCTCCTTGTTTTCTTCTTCAAGGGTCAATCACATCAACACCCTTACATGCCATAGGAAATTCCCTTTGAATGGGATGTGAAGGTCTTGCAGCCCTACCTTTTTTTATGACCGAACGGCCATGATGAAGCAACCGATCCGAGTACTTAAAGAGAAACTAAGTCCTAACCATGATCTGATACCAAACATGATGCAGGACTACCAACTAAGATTACATGCAGGTGATTTTTTTTTGTTGTTTTTATATTTTAGGGGATTGATTGATTCCCGAAATGAAGCTAAGAGTAGTAGACCTAAGGATTTGAGTAATAATAAGAGACTTTAGCCTACAGATATAGCCCTTAAATAGTGATAAAGAAAAGGACCCCAGGATTGAGAAATCCTGGTAGGACTTAGCTCTAAAATAATATCCTACTTAGGAGACTAGGGAGTGCAAACCTGACAAAGCTCTGAAGCGCCTGATACCGAGTTCACTCAACTGATGGATGCGGCTTGGAAGATCAAGTCCTTGACCTTGCGGATTTACCGGCTTTCCATCTGGTGGTCCTGAAGGCAAGGAAGACCAACTCCTTTGTCCATGGTACCTGAAGACCTGTGAGCAACCTAAAGACAAGTTAGAAAATAATGAAGGAATGGGAAGGCATAGAACAAGGGAAAGGATGAAGAGAAGGTGGTTATCAAGGCAAGCCCTTCTTGCGCTATGCATCCAGGAGAATCTTTCAGGGGCATCCAAGCTTGGGCAAAAGGGAGGGCTGCTTGCGTAGGAAGAAGGAAACCCAAGGCCTCTCACCCCTTGATGTCCCGAAGGACAAAGGCACTCCTCACAGAGTTCTAAGTCTAAGACAAGGGCTAGGAAAAAGAAAACTTCAATTTTTTTTTTCATTCATCAAAATTATTTTTACAAGAGGGTTAGGGCCCTTTTATAAGCACCAAAGTTCCATTTGAATTCAAATGAGAGGAGTTACAAAACATCATTCAAGGGGGTGCCCAAAAATCTGAATTTGAACTCTTGAAATATGAAATTCTCTTGAAGCTTGGCCGACCAGGACTTGGTGGAAAGGCTTGATTCGGGGAGGGAAAAGAGGATCTTGTCTTCATGACTCAAGGGGGCATCCATTTTGCTTTAGATTTCTTCCTTGGCTAACCATGATATTTGGAGAAAGGCTTGATATATGGAGGGAAGGGAGGATATTGTCTTCATGAATCAAGGGGCACCCTTTTTGAGATTTGAAATCCTCCTTCATGACACCTTGGCTGACCTTGATCCTTGCTACTGTGGCTTGATATGTCTTCAGGTGGGGATGTTGTTGGCTTGGATCTAGGTGAGGTTTAATGGGGCATCCAACATGGCTTGACTTTGAAATAAGTCTATCTTGTCTTGGCCACCCAAAGGAGCTTGGTGAAGTGGTGCCTCCTCATGCCATGTGGCACAGTGATGTGGCATTCCATGAGCTAAAGTAGCGCTCCTAACTTGGCATGGAGAGGGGGCTCGAATCATCTACAATTGTGCTTGAATCGATTGCCTACTTGTGGACCCTTCTTCAACTAGCTTGAGCCCATCTTCAAATTGACTAGAGCTTGTGAACTAATTCGGCTAATTACAGGACCTATTGATCCTCACTTGACTAAATTAACCAAAATACAAGACTAAACCAAAAATTGAAACCAACTAGATACTAATTACATTACTCGAAAGCAAATTACATAGGCTGTAAGCCTTATTATAGGATCCGAAAGATTAAGAACCCTAATCAGAGATCCATAGAGGGTTAAGGAGTCTCTGTCTAATCCTGGTGCCCACACCATTGGGACTCTATCCTATATTTGAGATTCATCAGCATAAGGACTCTTTGATGTGGGACAAAATATACAAACTAAATTACTTCTATTTTAGATCTATTTATCAGAGATTAAACAGTAATTTATTTTTTTTGAATTTATCAAAAATAAGACTCAAAGCAATTAATTGAAAGAAAACTAGTCAACTAGTTTCAAGCCCGTAATGTAGATCTAACAAATCTAAGTAGGAAAGGATCTTGGTGATTAAGAAACCACCATAAACTAGGATTTAAAACATTCAAGGAATCAGTTCTTAAGAGAAAGGAAGAATTTAGATTTACCAATGAACATTTGTCACTCTTTGATGTGAATCAAGATCAGCACTCTAAGATTTCGTGGCAAGACTTCAGGATTGTCATTCTCGGGCTCGGATCTGCAACAAAATTGGTTCCAAAGCAAAAAAACCCTCACTTCCAATCTTGACCACCTGAAACACTCACAAGAAAATAAGTTAGAAAGGAAGAAAGGAAGGAAATTTTGAAGGAAGGAAGAAGAGATGGAAGGTGGCGGTTTTAGGGTTTGTTGGATGGATGGAAGATGGATAGTTGGATAACTAGGGCCTCCCACCCCGCGATGCTCTGAAGAACAAAGGAATTTAGGGCCTCACACCCCGCGATGCCATCACAGCAAAGGAATTGAAGAAAAACTTCTCTTTTTATTCATAAAAAATAGATGTCCTACAAGAGGATTTAGGGATGGTATTTATAGACCAATTACAAGATGAGTGTGGGATACAAATTATAGAGTACTTGCTGAAAGAGCAAGAAACTCCATGAACTGGCTGCTCTAGGGCATCAAAGACCTTTAATTCCTTCTCTTGGGCATCATGGTCTCTTGGTAGATAAATTTCTTGGGCTTCTTCCACTTGGGTGACATCTCTTGAAAATAAGTGTGCGACAAAATAAGAAGAGGCGCTAATAAGATGGTGTCCTTCTTTCTTGGTTCTCTTAAATTCAAATGTGAGTGGGTGATAATCTTGTGAGAAGATGGCATCCTCCCTTTTTTCTTGATTGGTGTCAATCCATCTCCCCATCTTGGCATCTTCTTGTATCTAAAATTGGATGAAGATAATCCAAACACAAGTGAGATAAGGTTAGACTCCTTTGAAGTAAATAGATGTCCCTTTAATCCAAACTTCTTTGAATCAATGAATGGATAAAAATGAGGGGCTCCTTATGTGGGCAACAAATGATGTGAGAAATGTAGAGTCCTTCTATTTTACTCCTCTTAAAAATCAAATTTAAATGGACGTCAAAAAAAAAATCATGGGCGCCCACCTTGGATGAACTTGTAATTTAAATGGTGTCTGAATGTTCGGATGTTGTATGTCTAGATGTCCGGATGCTGTATGTCTGGATGTCCGGATGTCTGGTTATCTGGATGTCCTAATTTTCTTGGAAGATGAGGCTTGGACTTTTGGTGGGCATCCATGTGGAATTCTTGTGGCCGACCAAGATGACATGGCATGTGATGATATCCAAGATGATGTGGCAAGTGATGTGTCCTATGGCATGAGACATAGGCATCCAAGATCTGAGGATGTGGCACCATGAATTAGTTGGCATGTGGTGCCAAGAATTGGTTAGCACATGACTTGAATTGGATTGGCACATGGTATCACATGGGGTCTTGATTTGGGTCCCCTCTTGTATTACAGGACTCAATAAAAAATAACTAATCATATGACTCAATCAACTAAATAATTAAAAAATAGCTAATTCTAAACCCAACATGATCAAATTGATCAAAAGGCATAATCTCATAAACCAAAAATTAAATACTGACTCAACTTAACTTGGTAAATAGGGTTTGACTCAACTTGATAAATAGGTTTTGTATATATATATAGGTTTTGATTATATTAGAGTTTAGGGCTAAAACCAATTGGGCTAAAATAGCAGAATTTAAAATAGACTATTTACAAGTGATTGGGGCTTGAAGTTTTGGACTTTCATTCATAGGTGATCCATAGGGATGTGGGATTGACCTGTCATTTCCTTCTGGCCCTGGTGTCACTGGTGTTAGCTCTAGTGTTAGCACTAGTGTCTGCACCAATTCTCTCCAGGTGAGAGAAACTCGACCCTGTCGAGTATGGGTCAACTTTGCTGTGATAGTGTTCTAATAAGTCGGGATCAATCCTTTGCAAATCCCCTCTAGTGATCCAAGAATCTTTAGTCTCGGGTCATCCTTTCCAATGAACCAGATATCATTGGTAGTCTTTGCTCTGAATAGTGATAATCTTGTCATCCAAGATCCGCTCAATCCTGTCTCTCCATTCTAGTATTTTGGCTGGTAGATACTCATGGGTTGGTTCACTCTCAAGGATGGGATCAGGCCCAAAAGCCTCACTAGGTATCAACGTTAGCTCCCTATACTCTATAAGGTCTGACACGTTGAAAGTAGAACTAATACCTATCTCAGGTGGTAAATTAAGCACATAGGCATTAGGTCCAATTTTTCTAATTATTTTATTTAACCCAACATTACAGGCATGTAGTTTTTTTATGGTTCTCGATGGGAACCGCTCAGGTCGAAGCCTGATCATGATGAATTCTCCTTCATCAAATTCTTTGAGTCTTTTTCTTGAATTACCCTTGGTTGATGGATAATATGCTAATGAAAACTTGGCATGAACTCCTAATAGATGTCATAGGGTTTTTGAAAATATGATGCAAATCTAACATGCTCAATGAATGTATGTAACATGCTAGCCTCTATAAAATGTAATATAATGGTTAGAGAAACTTGAGATGCTTCAAGAAAGGGCAACAAATAAGAGGTGGATTCAGGGTTAGCCTAGTAGGGTAAAGAAAAGGGTTCGAGGTTGATCTAATAGAGTAGGATATAAGAAGAAGTTTCAGGGATCAGTCCTAGACTAATGAGGTTGATCTTATGGGTTTGAGGTATATCTATAGGATCTGCCTTATAGAAGAATGGGTCACTAATATCAAGGAAGAGATCTTCATGGGAACTACAGGAGGGGATTCATCCAAAGAATATTGGATTAAATAAGCCAAGTCCTCACTAGTTTTTTTTTGGTTTTTGAGTTTCAGGACTAGGATCTATCAATGGGTTCTCTTCTAATATCTCCTCAGGTAAAGTCGTTGTCGTATCAGGGTCATGGCTCTCTTCCTCTAATTGCTCTTCCACTACAGCTTCAGTCTAGGTGTTTCTTGGGTCAACTAATCTTGGGTTAGCTTCAGTCTGGGTATGGTCAGGGTTATCTAACTCTGGATTGGCCATAGGTATCTTATCTTCTCCCTCATATTCATCCACTAAGTTCACCCCAGCTTCATACACTTCCACTTCAATGTCATCCTGGTGAACTAATGGGATAGCAGGAGTAGGTCAGTTAAGGAAAAATTGATGAGTGTCTAGGATAGCAGGGGTGGGTTGACTAAGGGATACCTGACTAAGACTTGGCTTGCACTCAGGGGTGCTAATCCTATGGGGTTCTGGTCGACTAAGGGGAGGTGGACTGATTCGGAGGTTCTGACTAGGTGCACTGATCCTAGTGGGTTCAGGTTGATAGATTATGGGTTCCTTCTGCTCATAGGATATGTGCTTAGATCTATGGGTTATGGGTTCCTTGGGTTCATAGGACATGGGCTCATAGGATCTAGGTTCATAAGATCTAGGTGCATAGGAACTAGGTTCATATAATTTGGGTAGGTACTTTTCTTTAAGTTTAAGTTTCATGTCACTCCAGGTAGTTATGGGTATGTCTCTTCTTCGTCTGATCATTCTTTCAACATCATCCTAGTAAATTCTAGCTACTAACTTAAGCTTAGTAAACTTAAATTTTCTTTCATCAAACACTAGTTCCCTCTCAAAACACAGATCCATACCTTCTTCCCAATCAATATAATCCTCAAGATCAAGATCACCACCAAACATAGGTGCTTCTAACCAAAAGTTCCTAGTGGCTCTCTCATCCTGATCTATGAAATCATAATTGGGTCTCCTATGGTTAGATTCCCAGATTGGGTCGTGGTGTCGGGGTCTCCTAGGATTGGGAGGTGTGGAGAAAGTGTCTCAAGTTTAGGTTCAGGATGGATCTTGCGGGTTTTCTCTAGGTTTTCGAATTGCTTATCTAATTGGTCACATTTATTGTTCATCAAGGCAAATTGATCATTCATGAATCTCAGAAAGGTTTCAAGGTTGTACTCCATGGTCACAGTAGGTTGGGGTGAGACTACTGGTTGGGTTAGACTCCTAATCTAATGATTATGCACTGCAAACACACAAAATCAAACTAGGGTCTCCTAGACCTAGAGCTCAAGTAGAATGGATCAGCTCAATTTTTAGCCAATTCAGTAATTATCCTATCCACTGGCCAGGTAAGAGTTGGGGTCATGGGAAGCTCTCCCTGCTCTCGTAAAGTCCTAATTGAAAACCACGAGTCCACTTAGGGTGTTTGCCTTTGGACCTCTAGACTTAGACACCAAATTCAAGTGATAATCAAAGGATTGGCTGCATTAGCTTTCAACAATACTTGGAACCCGACCTTGTTGGTGTTCCTAAGCTGCTTTAGGTTTCTAGTTGATTTTAATAAGGATTACGTTCATTGCAAAAGCTGGTGTTGTGGGCCCAGGACAGGTGATGAGATCCTGCCCTGATCTGAGATAGGAGAATGCCCTTAAGATTAGGTTTCAGGATGATGCAATTACACGATATGAAACCCTAGTATGCAATGAAACTTAAAATAATTAAAAATAATAGAAAATAATAAAAAAAAATTAATTATTAAATTTTAGATCTAATCAATTTTCAGATTTCTAATCTCAGGATATTATGTCTGATGTGGGATGACTCTAAGATTGCAGGAAATATAATAAACTAGTTTTTTTGTATTTTTTATAATTTTAATTTGTAGGCTATTTCTCAAAATCAAGTAAAGACTAGCAAGATGACTAGCAATGCAAAGAATCATCATGCAGGTGTGCAAATACAAAATCATAAAATAACAGGACCCGAGAATTGAGAAATTCCTAATTTAGGATAGTTATCTTCAATCAAATCAGAGATTAAAAGAAGGGAAGGTTTCTTACCAGTCAGAGATTGAAAACTTTGCAATAGAAGAGATCACTCACACTCTTATTAGAGCCTATATAAAGAAGCCTTGGTTCCCTTGAATATGATGGCTGATTTGGGCAGTCCTAGAGGTGAGGAAAGCCTCCTCTGGGGAGGTGAAACACCTCAGGGATCCTGCAAGCATCAGAGATAAATCAAAATAGCAAGTATTAAAAGTATTGGAAACTAGGATTTGAAGGAAATCCGAATCAGGGTTTGAATGGCTAGTGGCTAGAAGGTTGATGGAGATCCTTGCTAGGGCGACCTAGGGTTCCATTCCTTTGAGCGTGGCTCATCTCCTGGGATGCAATAGAAGGCTAGGGCAGCAGGGTTTGGTGAAGCACAAGAAGACTCAAAACAAAGAACACCAACCACTCAACACTAGAACTTGAAGACAAACTTTTATCAAGGTTTTATTTCATAAGAGATAAGTGAGTACAAGAAAAGGAGGGGTGGGGCATTTATAAAGTCCCATGCCCTCTCCTAAAAGGATTACAAGTATTCTCTTAGTTACAATAGGTTTACATAATTTAAATGGGATAAAGACTAGAAAAAAACCTAGAACTAGGGGTATACAAGTTGATAAGGACTTGATTTCCTCCTTTCACTTAGATTCCAACTCTTAGCTTGGACCAAGTCAACTCAAGGATGCCTAAGGCTTGGTGTGTTTGGGCTTCAAGGGCAGCAAATGGGTTGGCCAAAAGGTGAAGGGTGCATGGGCTTGGGCCTCCTGGAGTTGGGGCGCCCTGAATGAAATATTCTTGGAATAAGAAAAGCATCTTGGTTCTGGTGGGCTTGGGCCTGGCGCCTGGACTTGATTTTCTTGTACTGGGATGTAGGTGGATCTCTGGAATCGTGGATGCCCTGGTTTGGAAATATGCTCTGGTATCTGGAGAGGAATCTGGGCATTTATAGGGCATGTAAAAGGAATCAAGGTTTCTCGAAAGCATTTTGGATCCTAGGTTGTCACATAAAATCCAACAAGCTGATGTAGTGTCCTCTAACTCCTGGATGTGGCTTGGTGGAACTCCAAAATAGGGTAACCTTTTCTCTTGTACAAAAATTTGAACTCATACTAGACTCATGGCAGAAGTACAGGACTCAATATACTGACTAGGGTTGAGGGTTGAGACAAATCAACTAACCTCAACTATTATAGGACTCAATCTTAATTGATTACAAAACTTTCAAAACTTTGACACATGACTAGGTAAACCAGATAGGGTCCAGTAATCTGAGTCAGATCCTGGTGCCCCCACCAATTCTCCCAGGGCAGGAGGAACTCGACCCTTTTGAGTATGGGTCAACTTGGCTCTCATAATGCTCGAGTTAGTCTGGGTTGAGGCACTGTAGATCCTCATGGGTGATCCACGAGTCCTCAGATTATGGCCGACCTTGCCACCATACCAAATACCTCTGATAGCCTCTATTCTGGGTACTTATGGCTTGATCATCCTGGATTCTCTCAATCTTTTCCTCACTATTTGGCCAATTGGTTGGTGGACACTCTGGGGTAGGCTCACTCTCAATGGACAGGATAGGTCCAAAAGGCTCACTAGGAATCGCTGTTGGCTCCCTATACTCTAAAAGATCTGAGATGTTGAAGGTGAAACTATAACCTAAGTCGATGGTAACTCAAGCACATAGGCATTGTGTCCAACTCTATTTATTATCTTGAATGCGCTAGCTCCACAAGCATGAAGTTCTTTTACGGTCTGTGGAGGGAACCATTTAGGCCTAAGCCTAATCATCACAAAATTCTCTACAAAAAATTCTTTAGCTCTCTTTCAAGAATTAGCCGAGTTCTTATATAGTTCATTACTTAGGTTTATCTTTCGGTTTATTTCTTTATGCAAATCCCTAATATGCTGTGCAAATGCCTCGGTTGATTCAAAAACTCATGCATGTGAGGGTAAGGAGATCAAATCAAGAGGTTTATTGGGTTTGTATCCATGAACAACCTCAAAATAACTCTTCCCTATGGACCTATTAATAGAACTATTGTAAGCAAATTCAACTCAGGGTAACAATAGGTCTCGATTTCCCTTATGTTTACCTATGAGGCATCTAAGAAGGTTTCCTAGACTTCTGTTCACTACCTCGGTCTGACAATTAGTCTATGGGTGGTAGGCTGTAGAAAATTTTAACTTGGTCCCTAATAAGTGTTAAAGGGTTTTCCAAAAGTAACAGGTAAAGCGAACATCCCTATCTGACACTATGGTTTTAGGCAATCCATGTAACCTAACCACATGATCTTGGAAAAGATAGGCTACTCTAGATGCATTAAATGTTTGAGAGCAGGATATAAAATGGGCCATTTTAGAAAACCTATCAACCACTATGAATATGGAATCATGTTTCCTGAGGGTCTTAGGTAGGCCTAAAACAAAGTCCATGCTTAAGTCCTGCCATGGACGGTCTGGTACGGGTAGAGGGGTATATAATCCAGTATTTTGTTTCTACTATTTTGCAATAGCACAGGTTTTACATCTGGAAACTATATTGGCAACGTCCCTTTTTAAACTAGGCCAAAAGAACTGGTCCTCTACAACTAAGATAGTCTTATTTCTTCCAAAGTGACCAACAAGGACTCCTCATGGGTTTCCCAGACTAAGAATTCTCTAAGTGATATCTTGGGAATACACAGTCTATTATTTTTAAACAAATAACCATCTTGTTGGGTGTATTCGCTATGCGTACTAGATGGTCCTTGGGAAAGGGCTTGGAAAATTTTACTTAAGTCTGGACAAGCTTCATATCCTTCTTTCATCCTAGCAAATCCAATGACTTCAGTGCTAACAATATTCAGAAGTAAGGCTTGTCTGCTAAGGGCGTCAGCTACCTTGTTTTCAGTTCTAGCTTCGTGTTTTAGTACAAAGGTATAGGTTTGTATAAACTCTACCCACTTAGCATGCCTAGGGTTTAATTTCTTCTAGGAGTTTAGAAATTGGAGTGCTTCATGATCAAAATATAAAACAAACTCCTGGGATAGTAAATAATGTCTCCAATATCTAAGAGCTTGTACTACTGCATAAAATTTTTTGTCATAGGTTGAGTACTTAAGTTTAGCCTCATTAATTTTCTCACTGAAGAAGGCTACTAGATGACTTTCTTGACTTAGAACTCCCCCTATGCCTACTCCTGAAGCATCACAAGCTACCTCAAAAACCTTGGTGAAATCATGTAACCTCAGAATAGATGCTTGTGTCATCTTGGTTTTGATCTTTAGGAAGGCTCTATCAGTAGTTTTGGTCCGTTCAAATCTACCCTTCCTAATACAATCATTAATTGGTGCTACTATGGTGCTAAATCCCCTAATAAACCATCTATAGAAAGTGGCAAGACTATGGAAACTTCTAACTTCATGGACACTAGTGGGTACTGGCCACTCTACTATGGATCTGACCTTTTCAGGGTTAGCTGCTACTCCTTTAGGGGTCACCACAAAGCCTAGGAAGATAACTCTATGGGTCATGAAATCACACTTCTTCAAATTAGCATAAAGGTTCTCTTTCCTAAGGGTCGAGAAAACTTGTTTCAGATGTTCTCTTTGATCTTCCTTAGTTTTGCTATAAATCAGGATGTCATCAAAATATACTACCACAAATTTACCTATGAATATCCTAAGGACTTGGATCATAATTTTCATGAAAGTGCTAGGGGCATTGGATAACCCAAAAGGCATCACGGCCCACTCATATAGTACATCTTTGGTTTTAGAAGCTGTTTTCCACTCATCCCCGGGTCTAATTCAAACCTGATGGTAGCCACTCTTAAGGTCCATCTTTGAAAAGATTATGGCTCCCACCATCATATCCAACATACCATCCAAGTGGGGGATGGGAAACCTATACTTTATAGTTATCTTATTTATGGAACGGCTATCAACACACATCCTTAGACACCAGATTTCAGTAATAGCCATAGTGGGGGATGGGAAACCTTAATTAAAAACCACAACACCACTTAGGTCGTTTGACTCTGGACCCTCAGCCTTAGACACCAGATTTCAGTAATAGCCATAGGATTAAATGCACTAGTTGGCTCACATAATTTAGACCCGACCTATTGGGTGTCACCTAGCCTTCTAGGGTAAATTAAGTCTAATTAATTTTAATTAAGCTTGGGTGGAAATGCTGGATGGTTGTTTTGGGTCCAGGACAGGTTATGACCTCCTGCCCTGATCTGAAATATTGAGTTTCCCTTAAGATTGATTTAATGCAAATGATGGCAATTGATAGTCTTGATGCAATCTAAAACAATCAAAAAAATAAAAATATTTTGTGTATTTTATAAGGTAGCAAGTTAGGTTTAGGTTGATTAGGTTAGGAAACAAATTAGGCTTGGGATTGGGGAGTGTGGAAGTTGATTAGGTTAGGTTGAGTCAAGGTGCAGAAATAGCAGAATTCAGAAAACTAGAATTCAGATGATGCAGGTTTTGACATAGTTACCAATGTAGAAAAAAATCAAAAAAATGCTAGGATAGAGGATGGATGGAGATGATGAACTATACTGAGTTTTATGTAAAACAAAAATCATATGATTGTGCAAATCCTAGGGTTTTTGGACTAATGCAAAAATCTCAGGATTTTAGTTATGGTTTTTAATATGCTAAATTTTAGTAAATTAGGGTTTCTATAAAATTAATTAAAAATTATGATAAAATAGAGGAAAAGATAAAGAACACTTCATGCAAATTTTACAAAAAAATAAAATTCCTAGATTATCAAAATTAGATGAAAAATAGATACCTAATGCAGCTAGCAAGATA
Source organism: Areca catechu (assembly GCA_021397845.1). NCBI lineage: Eukaryota > Viridiplantae > Streptophyta > Magnoliopsida > Arecales > Arecaceae > Areca > Areca catechu. Next base: position 129,805,903 of record CM038040.1, on the reverse strand, counting down.
CAGAAATTATGGTTTGTGAATCTAATGCAGATAAAAACTATCCTAAATCCGCTTTGATACTAAACTGATGCGGAATGACTCTAAGATTACAAAAAAATGATAAACTATTTTTTTTATATTTCTTATAATTTTAATTTGTAGGCTATATTTTCAAAATCAAGTAAAGACTAGCAAGATGATAGCAATGCAAAGAATCATCATGCAGGTGTGCTCATGCAAAATAATAAAAATAACAGGACTCGGGAATTGAAAAATTCCTGGCTTAGGATAGTTATCTTTAATTAAATAAGATATTAAGAGAATGAAAGGTTTCTTACCAGTCAGAGATTGAAAACTTTGTAATAGAAGAGATCACTCACACTCTGATTAGAGCCTGGATGAAGAAGCATTGGTTCCCTTAAATCTGATGGCTGATCTAGGCGATCCTAGAGATGAGGAAAACCTCCTCTGGGGAGGTAAAACACCTCAGAGATCCTGTAAGCATCAGAGATCAATCAAAATAGCAAGTATTAAAAGTAATGGAAACTAAGGTTTGAAGGAAATCCGAATCAGGGTTTGAATGGCTAGTGGTTAGAAACTTGATGGAGATCCTTGCTTGGGGGGCCTAGGGTTCTTTTCCTTTGGGCGTGGCTGATCTCCTAGGATGCAATAGAAGGCTAGGGCGGCAAGGTTTGGCCAAACACAAGAAGACTCAAAACAAAGAACACCAACCACTCAACACTAGAACTTGAAGACAAAATTTTATCAGGGTTTTATTTCATAAGAAAGAAGTGAGTACAAGAGGAGTAGGGGTGGGGCATTTATAAAGTCTCATGCCCTCTCCTAAAATGATTACAAGTATTCTCCTAGTTAGAATAGGTTTATATAATTTAAGTGGGATAAAGACTAGAAAAGAAACCTAGAACTAGAAGTATACAAGTTGATAAGGACTTGATTTCCTCCTTCTACTTAGATTCCTACTCTTAGCTTGGACCAAGTCAACTCAAGGAAGCCTAAGGCTTGGCATGTTGGGCTTCAAGGGCAGCAAATGGGCCTGTTAAAAGGTGAAGGGCGCATGGGCTTGGGCCTCCTGGAGATGGGGTGCCCTGAATGGAATATTATTGGAATAAGAAAAGCATCTTGGTTCTGGTGGGCTTGGGCCAGGCACCTGGACTTGATTTCCTTAGGCTGGGATGCAGGTGGACCTTTGGAATCATGGATGCCCTAGTTTGGGAATATGCTTTGGTTTCTGGAGAGGAATCTGGGCATCTGGAGGGCATCCGGAAGGAATCAAGGTTTCTGGAAAGCATTTTGGATCATGGGATGTCACACAAAATCCAACAAACTGATGTAGTGGCCTCTGACTCCTGGATATGGCCTGGTGAAACTCCAAAATAAGGTAACCTCCTCTCTTATACAAAGATTTGAACTCATACTAGACTCATGGCTGAAGTACAGGACTCAATATACTAACAAGGGTTGAGGGTTGAGACAAATCAACTAACCTCAACTTATTACAAGACTCAATCTTAATTGATTACAAAACTTTCAAAATATTGACACATGACTAAGTAAGCTAGAAAGGGCCCAACAATTTGTGTCTGATCCTAGTGCCCCCACCAACATCCGGCCATAGCTCATTATGTCCACGGGTCATGACAGTATACTTTCATATACCTGCTTAGGAGGCGTAATTTTTTTCCACCAGAAAACAATGCAATAATTTTTTTTTGATTTTCTTCTGAGATTAAAATCATATTAATAGAGGATTAATAATAAATTAATTAATAATTTTTTTGTATTTTTTATAATGGTTTTTATGCAGTTTATTTTCAGCCTAAACCTAGATGTGCAGAAATTTCAGAACTAGTAATTAAACCCTAGAATTAACCTACTCTGATGGGGAACTAATATGCATACAATTTTTTTGGTATGTTTTATATGTGGGGTTGAGTGATTAATTCCCAAATTTCAGATTAACATAAGTTGTAGGGGATTTTATATGAATTTTAGAAGATCATCATGCAGATTAGGACCTAGAAAAGTAGAAAAGAAGGATCGCCGGGACTGAGAAGCCTCGGTTAGGGCAAGTTCTCCTACAATAAAACTACTGGAGGTAGAGGGGGTGTACCTGACAACGTCTATGAAGATTGCAGCAAAAGGGTCTCTCGTTCCTCGATGGATGCGGCCTAGAAAACTGAGCCAAAAACCTGCGGATACCCGGCTTTCTGCTCGGTGATCCGATTGAGGCTTGGCTGGAGTCGTTGGATTCGTAGGAACTCGGGGACCTGTAAATGACCTGTCAGGGGTTAGAAAACTCACAAAGGAACAAGAAAACAAAGGAAAAATAGCAAGAGAAGGCTTCTTTTGGAGTGGGCATCCAGGGATCTGAGATGTTTGTTGGTAGCAGGAAGATGATTATAGCACTGGGAAGAAAAACTCTCACAAACCCCTTTATGCACACAGCAGGGTATCACACAACTCAATAGAAGAACTCAAGGTTTTCATTCATCAAAATTCTCCCTTCATACAAGAGGCTAGGGTCCTTTAAATAAACCCTTAACCTTGGGCTCCAAGTAAGGGCACATAAGTCTTTACATAAGAATCCTTTTCCCTCTCAAACCCTAGCTAGATAATAAAGAAACATTAGGTAGAAAAAATCCCTAAAAATTTTCTTGACTTAGTCAACACTCCAAGGATGCCTAGGGCGGTGTGTTGGACTTCTAGGAGTAGCAAGAGGCTAGCCCAAAGGGGCTCGGGCGCATGGGTTTGGGCCTCTGGAAGCTGGGGTGGCCTGGTAGCCAGGTAGCAGGAATATTCCCTGGTATCTTGCTTCTTAGGGGCTTGGGCTTGGTGCCTGGGCTTGATTTCTTTGGGCTAGGATGCAAATGGACTTCTAAAATCATGGATGCCTTGGTATATGAATATATTTGGCATCTGGAAGGGAATCTGGGCATCTGGAGGGCATCTACAAGGAATCAGGGTTTTCTGAATTTTTCCTCCTGGGGTCTTCAAATCTTCAAGCTGGGTTGGACTTGGGCTATACTTCCATGTCTTCAATCTGGTTGGACTTGGTCTTCACTTGTATGATGTGGTCTTGAGTCTTCAATATGGTTGAATAGGACTCAAAAAAATAAAATAACTCGACATGAGCTGACTAACACTGGACTGAACTAGCTCAACATGAGCTGACTAGTACAGAACTGAAACTCAAAATACTCAAATAACAACTAAAATAGACTTAGATAGGCTAATTATTACAGATGGACTCATAGATCAATTCATAGATCCTATCTTATTCGAGACCATACTCTGATACCAAAACTGATGCGAGACAAAATATGCAAACTTACTTTGATTTTAGGAATTTATCAGAAATAAGACTCAAAGTAGTTAATTGAAAGAAAACTAGTCAACTAGTTTCAAGCCCGCAATATTGATCTAACAAATATAAGTAAGAAAGGACCTTGGTGATTAAGAAACCACCATAAAACTAGGATTTAAAACTTTCAAGGAATCAGATCTTAAGAGAAAGGAAGAATTTAGATTTATCAATGAAGATTTGTCGCTCTTTGATGTGGATCAGAATCAGCACTCTAAGATTTCATGGCAGGACTTCAGCATGTCATTCTCAGGCTCAGATCTACAACAAAACTAGTTCAAAGCAAAAACACCCTCACTTCCGATCTTGATCACCTGAAACACTCATAAGAAAACAAGTTAGAAAGCAAGAAAGTAAGGAAAGTTTGGAAGGAAGGAAGAAGAGAAAGAAGGTGGCGGTTTTAGGGTTTGTTGGATGGATGGAAGATGGATAGTTGGATAACTAGGCCTCACACCCCACGGGTCGTGACAGTATGTATACTTTCATATACCTACTCAGGAGGCATAATTTTTTTCCACCAGAAAACAATGCAATAAATTTTTTTTTGATTTTCTTCTGAGATTAAAATCATATTAATAGAGGATTAATAATAAATAAATTAATAATTTTTTTGTATTTTTTTATAATGGTTTTTATGCAGTTTATTTTTAGCCTAAACTTAGATGTGCAGAAATTTCAGAACTAGTAGTTAAACCCTAGAATTAACCTACTTTGATACCAAAACTGATGCGAGACAAAATATGCAAACTAAATTACTTTGATTTTAGATCTATTTATCAAAGATTAAATAGAAATTGTTTTTTTTGGAATTTGTCAGAAATAAGACTCAAAGTAATTAATTAAAAGAAAACTAGTCAACTAGTTTCAAGCCCGTAATATTGATCTAACAAATCTAAGTAAGAAATGACCTTGGTGATTAAGAAACCACCATAAAACAAGGATTTAAAACTTTCAAGGAATCAGATCTTAAGAGAAAGGAAGAATTTAGATTTACCAATGATGATTTGTCGCTCTTTGATGTGGATCAGGATCAGCACTCTAAGATTTCATGGCAGGACTTCAGCATGTCATTCTTATGCTCGGATCCACAACGAAACTAGTTCAAAGCAAAAACACCCTCACTTTCGATCTTGATCACCTGAAACACTCATAAGAAAACAAGTTAGAAAGCAAGAAAGTAATTAAAGTTTGAAAGGAAGGAAGAAGAGAAAGAAGGTGGCGATTTTAGGGTTTGTTGGATGGATGGAAGATGGATAGTTGGATAACTAGGCCTCACACCCCACGATGTTTTGAAGAACAAAAGAATTTAGGGCCTCACAGCCATCACATCAAAGGAATTGAAGAAAAGCTTTTCCCTTTATTCATAAAAAATAGATGTCCTACAAGGGGGTTTAGGGGTGGTATTTATAGACCAATTACAAGATGAGTGAGGGATACAAGTTATAGAGTTTTGTTGAAAGAGCAAGAAACTCCATGAACTGGCTTCTCTTGGGCATCAAAGACCTTTAATTCTTTCTCTTAGGCATCATGGTCTCTTGGTAGATGAATTTCTTGGGTGATGGGGACCAGAAAGTCCATTTTATTTTATTTTATTTTATTTGAGTCCTGTAATAAAGTGAGACAACTGAGTCCAGTTGAATCCACTTAGGCAGGTCCAGTCTTTTAGTCCAGTCGAGTCTCTAATCGAGTCAATGTAGTTTTCATTCAGGTCTTGTACAAGAGGAGAGTTCGTAGCTAGGGGATTCACTAGGCCCCCTAACCAGAGCTAGCCTTCATGCACTTGGCCCTTTCATGCCTCCAAGCCCACAAGAGAGAGCTCTAGTCCAAGACAAAGGCCCACTGTTGACCGGTCCACTCACAAGTTAGGGTTTTTTAGCCCTCAAGTCATATACCCTGGGGTGAATCTATAAATACCACCCCTTCCCTCTTGTATGAAGTATCTTTTCTCCTATGAATACAAATTAAAGTATTTTGATCTAAGTTTTGAGTTTTTTTCTGGATTACAGTGGGTGTGATGCCCTGGTTCCTTGTTCTTGAGTGCAATCCCTAATCCCCTGGTGACTTCTACGCTCTCCAGCGATCCCTCGCTTCTCTGTCCCGCATCAACTTGGAATCAGAGCCCAAATAGATTAAGGTATGTTTCTTCTTCCCGACTCTTCTTTGTGCCGCACCCCTGCCGCCATCGCCCATGAAGCATGCCTCCACCGATGCCAATCTAGAAGTTCACGCCCGAACCCCTCCTTCGCCTCCATCGCGTGAAGCCTCTGGTCCCCTGCAGGGCGATGCCCTGTTCCTGCTCCCCGGTAGCAGCCGATGCCCTAACCCCCTCCCTTCGGATCCATCCCTGTAGCTGATCGGTGCCGCCCATCGGTATTCGTCTCCAATCAAGCCCAGAACTAATCGGTGCCTCCCACTGGATCCATTGCCTGTAGCCGACAACCGAGGATCCACCATGTCTCAACCCTCATCCACGATGCCCTCGACCATGCATCTCCAAAGCCGAAGATGGCAGCATAGACGGGGACATGCCAGTGCGACTGGGAGCAGCGATCAATGTTGGCCCTTCTCCACCTCTTTTTCCTCCACGCGATGGCACTCCTAGCCTCCTTCCAGTCGTTGATGGTGGAGGTCCTGGTGATGGAAGTCCGATCCAATGGATGGACGGTCATTCCCTTTGTCGAGTTCGACTCCTCCCGCTACCATGGCGACGAATCCTCCCCACCCAGATTCGATTATCCGTGACACCCTCGGCCACACAGCACCATCGCCGGCCACCGTCGTCACCCCTGCTACCGTCGCCGACTCCACTGCCACCCTGCCGGACGGTCTCCGCCCAACTTCGATGCTGGTGAACTCCTCCATCACTCCTCTCCCTAGTTCGGTCCGTGAGAAAGAGAGGGATAGCACGAATGTGAAGGCAAATGCCTTCACTGTTGCTGACTTCAGCACACGCTTTCTGGAGCAGCATGCTTTCTAGAGCAACACGAATCTCAGTGCTATATAATCTTCAAAGCTGCACTGATCTTAAAGTAGCCAATAAAAAAGGAAAATCAGTGAAAAAAAATTTAGAGATAAAAAAAAGAAAGAAAGGTGAAAAAGAAAAATGAAAATAGCCTCTTTCCTTTGATTTGATTAGTTTCAGTTCCATCCAACCCCGCTGAACCTGACTCGATGGAGTCAAGTTCTCCCCACTCCAAAAGAATGATGGGGACTAGAAAGTCCATTTTATTTTATTTTATTTTATTTGAGTCCTGTAATAAAGTGAGACAACTAAGTCCAGTTGAGTCCACTTAGGCAGGTCCAGTCTTTTAGTCCAATCAAGTCCAGTCGAGTCAATGTAGTTTTCATTCAGGTCTTGTACAAGAGGAGAGTTCGCAGCTAGGAGATTCACCAGGCCCCCCAACCAGAGCTAGCCTTCATGCACTTGGGTCCTTTCATGCGTCCAAGCCCACAAGAGAGAGCTCCAGTCCAAGACAAAGGCCCACTGTTGACCGGTCCACCAGGGTTTCTTAGCCCACAAGTCAGGGTTTCTTAGCCCTCAAGTCATGTACCCTGGGGTGAATCTATAAATACTACCCCTCCACTCTTGTATGAAGTATTCTTTCTCCTATGAATACAAATTAAAGTATTTTGATCTGAGTTTTGAGTTTTTCTCCGGATTGGAGTGGGTGTGATGCCCTGGTTCCTTGTTTTTGAGTGCAAGCCCTAATCCCCTGGTGACTCCTACACTCACCAGCGATCCCTCGCTTCCCTGTCTCGCATCATTGGGCTTCTTCCACTTGGGCGACATCTCTTGAAAATAAGTGTGCGACAAAATAAGAAGAGGTGCTAATGAGATGGTGTCCTTCTTTCTTGGTTCTCTTAAATTCAAATGTGAGTGGGCGATAATCTTGTGAGAAGATGGCATCCTCCCTTTTTTCTTGATTAGTGTCAATCCATCTCCCCATCTTGGTATCTTATTGTATTTAAAATTGGATGAAGATAATCCAAACACAAGTGAGATAAGGTTGGACTCTGTTGACTTTGGCTCCTTAGTTTTGATGATTAACAAAAGGTTGAGTATATGTTTGGACTAATGTTTCATCTCCAGATAAAGTTTCAGGACTTAGGTTATTCAAAAAGAGTATCAAAAGTACAATGATGAAACTAAGTTTGCATGATTTGGAAAAGAGCTCTTCTACCTTGGACAAAATCAAAATTCTCATAATGGACCTTCTTGTTAAGAAATATTTGACAAAAGAAACAAAGGCTTAAAGGAACTCAAGCATGGCACGCACATCTCAAAGAGTTTTAGAAAAATTCAGATCAGAGGTCGACCCCCAGAGGTCGACACCTTGGCAAAGGTTGACCACCAGAGGTCGACTCATGAAGAGAAGAAAAGTTCAGCATGGCCGGCACGGCAAAATCTCAGTGGCACGCACCAGAGGTCGACCACCAGAGGTCAACACCTGTCCAGAGGTCGACACCAGAGGTCGACTCATTGCCTGAGAATTCAAACCTGGCAGAACTATGGTATTCTAAATTTTTGCCTAAAATTTACTGGAGGTCGACTCATGAGGTCGACACTTGATCCAGAGGTCAACTCATGAGGTCGACTCATGGCATAATGGCTAGTTTTTCTGAACTTCTGATTTGATTTCTAACGGCCATAAACGGCCATATTTTTGAATCTAACGGTCTTGTGGAGTTGTTTCAGCATGAATGAGGTATTTAACCTCCACCAAACTTCAAAAAAGACAAGGAGACAAAGTGAAAAAGTTTAGAATCAAAGTACAAAGCCTTCAATCAATTCCAAGCCAAAAGAGTGAGAAAACCAAGAGATTCCTTTGCCAAAAGCTTTCCATCTTTGAGGAATCCAACTTTCAAGGATTTGGCATTTAGTGAGGTCCAAAGATTCCAAGGGAAAAGGCTTGAAGAGTCTCCATCAAGAGCTTCAACGAATTTCTAATTGCTCAAAAAGGAGTTTGTTTTATTTTTATTCATTGTATTCAAATTCTATTTGTGGTAGGCTATTTTCAAGGGAATTTGAAACTAGTGTGAGGTTTGTTGGTGAGCCAATTGATAAAACCAACTAGGGTTGCTTGTAAGCCCGAAGCCAAAACAAGTGTGTAAGGTTTTGACTTGTGAGCCTGGTAAAACAAGTCGGCTGTAATCTAAAGATTATAGTGGAAATTCCCAAGTGGAGCTTGGGGAGTGGATGTAGGTGCTAGGTGCACCGAACCACTATACTTCTTGTGTGTTTGCATTGCTCTTATTTTGCTCCTTAATTGTTGATTTATTTCATTGCTTCCGTTGTACAATTATTTGAGCACTATCACTCTTCACCTTAAAACTTGATAGCACATATATTGCTTTAATTTTTTAAATACCCAATTCACCCCCCCCCCCTCTTGGGCACCATATCTGGGCAACAAGTGGTATCAAAGCACCGCTACTCTCTTGTAGGTCCAACGATCTTGAGTTAAAGATCATGGCCGCCCCAATTGCAATGGGTATAGTTGAAGGACAAGCATCAAATCACCCTCCTTTCTTTAATGGCACAAACTACACATACTGGAAAACTCGTATGCGTATTTATTTACAAGCTGTAGATTATCATATATGGAGAGTAATCACTAAAGGGCCTCATCAGCCCACTCACTTGGTTAATGGCATTATCACCCCAAAATCTGAAGAAGAATGGGATGACAATGACATCAAACAGGCTGAGTTAAATGCTAAGGCGATGAATTTGCTATTCTGTGCACTTGATCTTAGTGAATTCAACAGAATATCAAATTGTATTTCCGCCAAAGAAATTTGGGATACACTTGAGGTTACCCATGAGGGTACACACCAAGTGAAGACCACAAAGGTGAACATGCTCATTCATACGAATGAGATGTTCAGGATGGAACCAACTGAAAGTATAAGTGAAATGTACACTAGATTTACCAATATAGTAAATGGTATGAGGAGTTTGAGAAAAATTATATCTAATGGTGAACTGGTTAACAAACTTCTCAGGTCTCTTCCGGCTTCATGGGATGCGAAAGTAACAGCCATAGAAGAAGCCAAGGATGTCAATACTCTACCTCTCGAGCAGCTTCTTGGATCACTGATGACTTACGAGCTTTCACTAAAGCAGAAGACAGTAGACAATGACAAGAAAAAGAAAGCCATAGCCTTCAAGTCCACTACAAAAGAAGAGTCAAGTGATGAATCAGAAGAAGAAGCTGATGATGATGAGACAGCCCTCATTACAAGAAAATTCAAAAGATTCATGAGAAAGAAGAAGGGCTTCTACAAGAAAAGGCCACAAAAAGGTGATCACAACAAGGAGAAAGAGAAAGAGAAAGAAAGGGATCCACCCATCTGCTTCGAGTGCAAGAAGCCTGGACATTACAAAACGGATTGCCCTTTGCTTAAGAAGAGTCGAAGGATGTTGAGAAAGAAAGCCATGATGGCTACCTGGAGTGAGAGTGAGGACTCCAGCAGTGAAGAAGAGCAGCAGGTAGTCGCCAACTTATGTTTCATGGCCAATGAAGATAATGAGGTAAATTCTGAACCTGAAACTGAATTTACTTTCAATGAATTGCATGATGCTTTTGATGACTTAGTTATTGAATATGAAAAATTAAAATTGAAAAATAAGAAATTAAGAAAGCAAAATTTTGAGCTTACTAAAAATTCAGAAAAGTTTTCAACTGAAATTGAAAATTTAATTCAAGAAAACAAGAAATTAACTGAACATGTAAAGACTTTAACAAATGATAAGAATAATCTTTTAAAAGAAAATGATTCTTTGAAAAATAATAGAAATCTTAAAACTAATGAGAACATTGAAAAACAAAATAAAGAACTATTGCATCAAAACAAGAATTACAAGGAAGAGTTAGAAAAAGTAAAACCTTTTGTAGAAAAGTTTACTTTTAGTTTAGAAAAACTAAATATGCTTTTAAATAGTCAACATGCAGTGTTTAACAAAGCTGGACTTGGATTTAAGCCACATAATCAGCAAAAACTTTATAAAAACTTTTTCATATCTGCATCTTCTAATATTACCTGCTATGCATGCGGTAAATTAGGTCATAAATCATATGTTTGTAATAGAAGAAAATTAAATACCTTTAAAAAGATTTGGGTTCCAAAAGGAACCAATTTGACTAACCCTAAAGGACCCAAGATGACTTGGGTACCTAAAGTTTCAACTTGATCAATTTTTGCAGGTGTGCCTTGCAACCAAAAATAAAAGAAGAATGTGGTATCTGGATAGTGGTTGCTCAAGGCACATGACTGGGGATGTGAAGCAATTCTCATCACTAGCTGCTATTGATGGTGGAAACGTTACTTTTGGTGATAATGGAAAAGGCAAAATCGTCGGAATTGGTAAAATCCATATCACCCCTAATGCTTATGTAGATAATGTATTATTTGTTGATGGCTTGAAGCATAATCTTTTTAGCATTAGTCAGTTTTGTGATAAGGGTTTTAAAGTGATTTTTGAATCATCTTTGTGCATGGTATCTAGTCTAGATGTCGATGGCATCAAGTTCACTGGTCTAAGGCATGGAAACATTTACATGGTTGATCTTGATGATCTAGCCATGGAAAGTGGTCAATGCCTAGTGGCTAAGGAAGCCAAGGCAAGTGAAACTAGTTGGCTTTGGCATCGTAGGCTAGGGCATGCTAGTATGCAGTTGATTTTAAAATTATGCAAAAAGAATCTTGTAAAAGAATTGCCAAAACTCACATTTGAAAAAGATAAGATATGTGCTGCATGTCAATTTGGAAAACAAACTAAATCTACTTTCAAACCTAAAGGAGTAGTATCTACTACTAGACCCCTTGAATTATTGCATATGGACCTCTTTGGACCAACCAGAACAACTAGTTTGGGAGGTAAAAAATATGGGCTAGTAATTGTAGACGATTACTCACGATTTACTTGGGTGATGTTTTTAGCTCATAAAGATGAAACTTTTTCAGCTTTTGTTAAATTTCATAAAAGGGTTTCAAACGAAAAAGATCTCACTATTATTTCTTTGCGTAGTGATCATGGAATTGAATTTGACAATCATGATTTTGAAGCTTTTTGTAATGAAAATGGTATTAGTCATAATTTTTCTACACCTAGGACACCTCAACAAAATGGGGTGGTAGAAAGAAAGAACAGGACTCTTGAAGAAATGGCATGCACAATGCTTTGCGAAAACGATTTACCTAGATATTTTTGGGCAGAAGCCATTAATACTTCCTGTTACATTTTAAATCGTGTTTTAATTCGACCTATTTTGAAGAAAACACCATATGAGCTTTGGAAAAATCGAAAACCTAATCTCAAGTATTTTCGTGTATTTGGTTGCCACTGTTTCATATTAAACAATGGCAAAGATAATATCAGAAAATTTGATGCCAAGTCAGATGAGGGTATCTTCTTAGGATACTCTACTTCTAGCAAGGCATACAGGGTCTTCAACAGAAGAACTCTTCTGGTTGAAGAATCAATTCATGTAGTATTTGATGAATCTAACGAAAAATCTTCTAGAAAAGAAGATTCTATTGATGTTGAAACAGGTACAAAGAAGCTTGAACAATTGACAATCAGTGAGGATGAGCCCAAAAGAAATGATGATCAAGAGAATCAAGATCAAATTCAAGAGATCAATGCAACTTCACCAAAACCTTTACCTAAGGAATGGAGGTATGCACACGGACACCCTAAAGAGCTAATAATTGGTGATCCATCAAAGGGGGTAAGTACACGCTCTTCTATTAGAAATGTTTGTGATTATTTAGCTTTGTATCTCAGATAGAGCCTAAGTCAATAGAAGAAGCTGAAAAAGATTGTAACTGGATTAATGCTATGCAAGATGAACTAAATCAATTTAAAAGAAATAATGTTTGGACTTTAACTGAAAAACCCCTTAATGTTTCTATAATTGGCACAAAATGGGTTTTTAGAAATAAACTTGATGAACATGGTATTGTAGTTAGGAACAAAGCTAGACTTGTTGCTAAAGGCTACAACCAGGAAGAAGGGATCGACTTTGATGAAACCTTTTCTCCTGTTGCTAGTCTAGAAGCAATTAGACTTTTACTTGCTTTTGCTTGTTTTATGGATTTCAAGTTATTTCAAATGGATGTTAAGAGTGCCTTTTTAAATGGATTTATTGAAGAGGAGGTTTATGTTGAACAACCTCCTGGTTTTGAAAATCATGAATTTTCTAATCATGTCTTTAAATTGCATAAAGCATTGTATGGTTTAAAACAAGCTCCTAGAGCTTGGTATGATAGATTAAGTTCATTTTTGATGAAAAATGATTTCTCTAGAGGTAATGTAGATAATACACTATTTTTGAAAAGAAAAATGATGATCTCTTAGTAGTACAAATATATGTAGATGATATTATTTTTGGTGCTACTAACGAATGTCTTTGTCAAGAATTTGCAAAGTTAATGCAGAGTGAGTTCGAGATGAGCATGATGGGAGAACTCAACTTCTTCCTCGAACTCCAAATTAAGCAAACCAAAGAGGGGATCTCCATCAACTAAGCCAAGTACACAAGGGAAATTTTGAAAAAGTTTGGGATGGAGACTACCAAACCAATAGGTACCCCTATGAGCTCTTCATGTAAATTAGACAAAGATGAATGTGGTAAATCAGTAGACCAAAAATTATATAGAGGCATGATTGGCTCATTGCTATATCTAACTGCCAGTAGACCAGATATAATATTTAGTGTTTGTATGTGTGCACGTTTTCAGTCTGCTCCTAAAGAATCACATCTCTTAGCTGTAAAATGTATACTTAGATACTTATCTGGGTCTATCGAAATTGGTCTTTGGTACTCTAGAGAGTCATCATACGAATTAATTGCATATTCTGATGCTGATTTTGCTGGGTGTAAACTTGATCGAAAAAGTACTAGTGGAACTTGTCAATTCCTAGGAGTCAATTTGATTTCATGGAGCAGTAAGAAACAGAATTCGGTTGCTCTATCTACGGCGGAAGCCGAATATATAGCAGCTGGAAGCTGTTGTGCTCAGATTCTATGGATCAAACAACAACTCGAGGACTTTGGCATCAAACTAATTAAGACATCCATAAGATGTGATAATACTAGTGCAATCAATTTAACAAAAAATCCTGTACAATATTCAAGAAGCAAACATATTGAAATAAGACATCACTTCATAAGAGATCACATTCAAAACTCTAATGTGTTGTTAGAATTTATTTGTACTGATTATCAATTGGCTGATATATTCACAAAACCATTGAATGAAGATAGATTTTGTATGATCAGAAGAGAACTGGGAGTCATTGATCCTTTTGCTTGAAACTCTTCAATTTTCATCAAAATTCCGCAAAAATGATTTATAAATTCTCAAATATGTTTAAAGGTTATTTTTCTAAATTTTATCAATTTTTTATTTTACAGAATTTTATTAATTGTTGGAGGTCGACACTTTAATTTTCGGAGGTCGACACTTGAGGTCGACACCTAAGTTTTGGAGGTTGACACTTGAGGTCGACCCCTGAAAATTTTCAGAGGTCGACACTTGAACGGAAACCTGCTTTTTTAAAACCCGTCCGCAAGCCTTTTTTCTCCACTTTTTTCTTACCTCTCCTTCGTGTGGTCCCCCTCCAACTTCCTTAAACCCCTAAATATTAGATTTCCACCCTTCTCCTTCATCATTTTGGGTAATCCTCTCCTCTCCTCTTGCTTTCCTTGGAATCAACCCTCTTTTTGACTGTGTTCTTGGTTTTGGACAACCGAAAGCCTTTGCATCTATCTACCCTCAAATCTCGGTTGTTTTTCAATTGAAAACACTTATTTCTTCCCTCCGTTTCTTACTTTTTCTTCATTTACTCTCGATTTTCTCCATTCTCACAAACCCTATCTCACCACTTCACCATCTCCTCTTTTTCCTCAATCCGTAAACCTCACTTTCCCTCTCCTCTCCTCTTAGCCTTGCCTCATTGTATTTTTCCCTAAGTTACCCCTCTTCCTTTCACATGGGTCCGAGAAAGCACTTGGCAGTAAGGAAAAGGAGATTGGAACAAGGCCAGGGTAGTACTGAGCGACGACGAAAGGTCAGACATGAGCGTGAGCCGACCCCAGAGCCACCTGCACCAGTCCCAGCCAGCTTAGTCCGGAAGAGCATTGCTAGTGGGAGGCGCGTGGATATACCATTCTGGGATCAGCATCACTTCTTCATTGGAGATGTACTGAGAGATGCAGGTCTGGTTCATTTCTGTACGATGTCTGAGAGATTCTACCCAGACCTCATCAGGGAGTTTTATGGATCCATGACCACTGATGGCATTGGATGGTCTGCTACAGTACGAGGGATCGAGATTCCAGTGACACCGGAGGTTATCAGTCGCGTCTGGAGGATTCCACTTCATGGCCCTGCTGCCACTTCGATCAGCAATAGAGAGCACGCCTTCAGATGTATCCTAGAGCGTGAGCATGTTAGCAGTATTTCCACAGTAGCCGCTAACCAGCTTTCACTGGAGATGAGAGTGCTGCATCATATCATCGCCCGTATCTTGATTCCAAAGAGCGGGAGATTCGATTTTATCACTGAGCGTGAGCTGGTGTTGATGGTGTCCCTGAGACAGCGGACTCCCATCAACCTTCCCAGGATCATGCTTCAGCAAATGGGTGAGGCAGCTTCTCACAGGAAACTTGTTCAGCCTTATGGCATGGGACTGACTCAGATATTCAGAGAGCATGGTGTCTCATTCGACGGTATACCCTTCAGTCAGCTACAGCACACTGATACTTATGGAGAGAAATCCCTGCATAGGATGGGATTTCGACTGATCAGTGACCGTTGGGTACGACGAGAGTCTGGCCAGGAGCCAGATGAGGAGGATGAGATCCGAGCTGCTGAGGCAGGGCCTTCTGAGCCTACTGATCATGGTACACCTCCTCGCCCAGCACCGGAGACAGAGACTGCGGAGCCTGAGCCATTCACGCCACCACCCTCATCAGCTCCAGCACCTACTATTACTGCTACACCACGAAGGACTTCAGTGAGGATATTGGACTTCGAGCAGAGAGTGACTGATCATATTTCAGAGGTCCGGACAGAGATCACTGGTGTACGACAGGAGCTACATGATCTGCGGATACACACAAACATGCGCATTGGTGCTCTCTCAGCTAGTATGGATACAGGATTCCGACAAATCCTCAGCCTGCTGAGATTAGCACTGCCATCAGGGACTGCAGATCCGACAGTATCTCCTCCACATGATGATGATGATGATGATGATGATGATGACTCCAATGGATACAGTGACAGTGATGGAGATCAGCCTGGAGCAGGGAGTTCTGAGGTTCCACCTGCAGATCCGATTCCAGAGATACCCCCTGCTACTGATCCTCCAGCTACAGATCTTCCGAGTACAGCTCCTCCAGATGTGCCAGTTGATACTGAGCCTACAGAGTCACTTTTTGAGACTATCACTGGGATTCCGGATGACATAGATGAGCATACAGAAACAGACATTGATGATCCCACAGCTTATGAAATAGTCAGCAGGCAGACCCCGGCTCAGTCTACTCAGCATACTGATCCGTCTACTCCTTCTGCTACTGCTTCAGTCGGGACACCTGTGGAGCCCTTTCCTAGGATATATAGATCTCATAGGACTACCCCTAGGTCTGGTCCCTCTCTGAGGACTCGGAGTTCCTCACATAGGACTCCAAAATCCTCATCTAGGATCATGGCTCCTGTATCTTTTGATATACCTTCTGATGAGGAGTAGCCTCATAGATTTACTTGTTGTACTTAGTTTGCTTTGTATGGTCTATTATATCAGTGTTTTTGTGCTTACTATGTAAGCAATTTTGTAACTGTATACATTGGTTTTTATCTATATTGTGACTTTTTATCTATATTGTGACTTTTTATCTATATTGTGACATTTTGTGACGTTTTACTGTCTGATACCAGCTCTTAGCATTTATCCTTTTAAACCCTCAAGTTAGAATATTTTGTTCTATTGAATGCACAAATTGAGGGGGAGCTTGTATTTTATGCACCTAAATACTTCATTATAATTGAACATAAGTTTCATTAATATATCTTTCACTACAAAAATGGACTTTTTGATTCTTGACAAAAAGGGGGAGTAGTAAAGTATATATGAGACTCATGATACCAGTAGTACATATGAGACTCATGATACCAGTAGTATAGTATATATGAGACTCCTTCTTATGAGTAGTAAAGTAAAATATGATTCTTATGAGTAAAGCTAGTATGTTTCTTATCTTTTTGACTCATGAGAATGTTTTCACAAAAAGAAAGAAGTAAATGAAAAGTAAAATTTTTATGCATGTAAGGATTCTTTGAAAATTTTTATCATTGCTATATTTTGCTTTTGGACTAAATTGCATATATACTCAAGGTTTTGTCATCATCAAAAAGGGGGAGATTGTTTGACTTTGGCTCCTTAGTTTTGATGATTAACAAAAGGTTGAGTATATGTTTGGACTAATGTTTCATCTCCAAATAAAGTTTCAGGACTTAGGTTATTCAAAAAGAGTATCAAAAGTATAATGATGAAACTAAGTTTGCATGATTTGGAAAAGAGCTCTTCTACCTTGGACAAAATCAAAATTCTCATAATGGACCTTCTTGTTAAGAAATATTTGACAAAAGAAACAAAGGCTTAAAGGAACTCAAGCATGGCACGCACATCTCAAAGAGTTTCAGAAAAATTCAGATCAGAGGTCGACCCCCAGAGGTCGACACCTTGGCAAAGGTCGACCACCAGAGGTCGACTCATGAAGAGAAGAAAAGTTCAGCATGGCCGGCACGGCAAAATCTCAGTGACACGCACCAAAGGTCGACCACCAGAGGTCAACACCTGTCCAGAGGTCGAACCAGAGGTCGACTCATTGCCTGAGAATTCAAACCTGGCAGAACTATGGTATTCTAAATTTTTGCCTAAAATTTACTGGAGGTCGACTCATGAGGTCGATACTTGATCCAGAGGTCGACTCATGAGGTCGACTCATGGCATAACGGCTAGTTTTTCTGAACTTCTGATTTGATTTCTAACGGCCATAAACGGCCATATTTTTGAATCTAACGATCTTGTGGAGTTGTTTCAGCATGAATGAGGTATTTAACCTCCACCAAACTTCAAAAAAGACAAGGAGACAAAGTGAAAAAGTTTAGAGTCAAAGTATAAAGCCTTCAATCAATTCCAAGCCAAAAGAGTGAGAAAACCAAGAGATTCCTTTGCCAAAAGCTTTCCATCTTTGAGGAATCCAACTTTCAAGGATTTGGCATTTAGTGAGGTCCAAAGATTCCAAGGGAAAAGGCTTGAAGAGTCTCCATCAAGAGCTTCAACGAATTTCTAATTGCTCAAAAAGGAGTTTGTTTTATTTTTATTCATTGTATTCAAATTCTATTTGTGGTAGGCTAGTTTCAAGGGAATTTGAAACTAGTGTGAGGTTTGTTGGTGAGCCAATTGATAAAACCAACTAGGGTTGCTTGTAAGCCCGAAGCCAAAATAAGTGAGTGAGGTTTGTTGGTGAGCCAATTGATAAAACCAACTAGGGTTGCTTGTAAGCCCGAAGCCAAAACAAGTGTGTAAGGTTTTGACTTGTGAGCCTAGTAAAACAAGTCGGCTGTAATCTAAAGATTATAGTGGAAATTCCCAAGTGGAGCTTGGGGAGTGGATGTAGGTGCTAGGTGCACCAAATCACTATACTTCTTGTGTGTTTGCATTGCTCTTCTTTTGCTCCTTAATTGTTGATTTATTTCATTGCTTCCGTTGCACAATTATTTGAGCACTATCACTCTTCACCTTAAAACTTGATAGCACATATATTGCTTTAATTTTTTAAATACCCAATTCACCCCCCCCCCCCTCTTGGGCACCATATCTGGGCAACAGACTCCTTTGAAGTAGATAGGTGTCCCTTTAATCCAAACTTCTTTGAATCAAGGAATGGATAAAAATGAGGTGCTCCTTATGTGGGTGACAAATAATGTGAGAAATGTAGAGTTCTGTTATACTCCTCTTAAAAATCAAATTTAAATGGGTGACAAAAAAAAATCGTGGGCGCCCTCCTTGGATAAACTTGTAATTTAAATGGTGTCTGAATATCCAGATGTCGTGATGTCCGGATGTTGGACGTCTGGATGTCCATATGTCTAGATGTCTGGATGTCCTAATTTTCTTCGAAGATGAGACCTGGACTTTTGGTGGGCATCCATGTGAAATTCTTGTGGCCAACCAAGACGACATGGCATGTGATGATGTCCAAGATGATGTGGCAAGTGATGTGGCTTGTTGCATGTGACATAGGCATCCAAGATTTAAGGATGTGGTGTCATGAATTAGTTGGCATGTGGTGCCAAGAATTGGTTAGCACATGACTTGAATTGGATTGGCATATGGTGTCACATAAGGTCTTGACTTGGGTCCCCTCTTGTATTACAGGACTCAATAAAAAAACTAATCACATGACTCAATCAACTAAATAATTAAAAGGGCTAATTCTAAACCCAACTTAATCAAATTGATCAAAAGGTATAATCTCACAAACGAAAAATTAAATACTGACTCAACTTAACTTGGTAAATAGGGTTTGACTCAACTTGATAAATAGGGTTTGTATATATATACAGGTTTTGATTGAATTGGGATTTAGGGCTAAAACCTACTGGGCTAAAATAACATAATTTAAAATAAACTATTTACAAGTGATTGAGGCTTAGGTTTTGGACTTTCATTCACAGGTGATCCACAAGGATGTGGGATTGACCTATCATTTTTTTCTGGCCCTGGTGTCACTGGTGTTAGCTCTGGTGTTAGCCCTAATGTTAGCATTGGTGTTTGCACCAATTCTCTCCGGGTGGGAGATAATCAACCCTATCGAGTATGGGTCAACTTTGCTGTGATAGTGTTCTAGTAAGTTGGGATCAATCCTTTGCAAATCCCTTCTAGTGATCCAAGATCATCAATCTCGGGTCATCATTGCCAATAAACCAGATATCGCTGATAGTCTTTGCTCCGAGTAGAGATAATCTTGTCGTCCAAGATCCACTCAATCCTGTCTCTCCATTCTAGTATTTTGGCTGGCAGACACTCATAGGTTGGTTCACTCTCAAGGATGGGATCAGGCCCAAAAGGCTCACTAGGTATCAACGTTGGCTCCCTATACTCTATAATGTCTGACACATTGAAAGTAGAATTAATACCTAGCTTAAGTGGTAAATTAAGAACATAGGCATTAGGTCCAATTTTTCTAATTATTTTTTTTGTCCCAACATTGCAGGCATGTAGTTTTTTTGTTTCCCGATGGGAACTGCTCAGGTCAAAACCTGATCATGACAAAGTCTCCTTCATCAAATTCTTTGAGTCTTTTTCTTGAATTACCCATGGTTGATGGATAATATGCTAATGAAAACTTAGCATGAACTCCTAATAGACGCAATTGGGTTTTTTGAAAATATGATGCAAATCTAACAAGCTCAATGAATCTATGTAACATGCTAATCTCTATAAAATGCAATCTAATGGTTAGAGAAACTTGAGAAGCTTCAGGAAAGGGCAAAAAGTAAGAGGTGGATTCAAGGTTAGCCTGGAAAGGTAGAGAAAAGGGTTCGGGGTTGATCGAATATAGTAGGATATAAGAAGAGGTTTCAGGGATCAGTCCTAGACTAATGAGTTGAACTTATAGGTTTGAGGTATATCTACAGGGTCTACCATATATTAGAATTGGTCGCTAATCTCAAGGAAGAGATCTCCAATGGAAACTACAGGAGGGGATTCATCCTAAGAGTACTAGATTAAATAAGCCAAGTCCTCACTAGTTTCCTTTGGTTCTTGAGTTTTAGGACTAGGCTTTATCAATGGGTTCTCTTTTAGTGTCTGCTCAGGTAAAGCCATTATCGTATCAGTGTCATGGCTCTCTTCCTCTAACTACTCTTCCACTACTATAGCTTCAATCTGGGTGTTTCTTGGGTCAACTAATCTTGGGTTGGTTTCAGTCTGGGTATGGTCAGGGTTAACTAACTCTGGGTTGGCCATAGGTATCTCCTCTTCTCCCTTATACTCATCCACTAAGTTCACCCCAGCCTTATATACTTCCACTTCAATGTCATCCTGGTGAACCAATGGGGTAGTAGGAGTAGGTTGGTTAAGGGAAAATTGACAAGTGTTTGGGATAGCAAGGGTGGGTTGACTAAGGGGTACCTGACTAAGACTTGGCTTACACTCGGGGTGCTGATCCTATGGGGTTTCGGTCGACTAAGGGGAGGTGGATTGATTAAGAGATTCTGACTAGGTGCATGTTGTGAATTGTGTCCCAAAGCCAATCGTCTAGGTTGTAGACGGTTGTGATATCTTGTATTTTGTATATGAATTCTTTTAATAAATAAAAGTTATTTATTTTGGCTGTTTATCATATTTACATTTTTCTGAAATGAACTTTTATATGATGGAGTTCTTAGAACTACATTGTTTGATATAGAGAGGATATATGATGGGGGACTAATATGCATGCAATTCTTTTTGTATGTTTTACATGTGGAGTTAGGTGATTAATTCCCGAATTTCAGATCAAAATTATTTGTAGGGAATTTTGTATGAATTTTTGAAGATCAGCATACAGATTATGACCTAGAAAAGTAGCAAAGAAGGACCGCCGGGGCTGAGAAGCCTCGGTTAGGGCAAGTTCTCCTACAATAAAACTATTGGAGGTAGAGGGGTGTACCTGACAACGTCTGTGAATATCGCAGTGAAGGGGTCTCTCGTTCCTCGATGGATGCGGCCTGGAAAATCGAGCCAATGACCCGCGATACCCGGCTTTCTGCTTGGTGGTCCGATTGAGGCTTGGCTGGAGTCGTTGGATTCGTAGGAACTCGGGGACCTACAAACGACCTGTCAGGGGTTAGAAAATTCACAAAGGAACAAGAAAACAAAGGAAAAATATCAAGGGAAGGCTTCTTTTGGAGTGGGCATCCAGGGATTTGAGAGGCTTGTTGGCAGCAGGAAGATGATTGTAGCACTGGGAAGAAAAACTCTTACAAACCCCTTTATGCACACAGCAGGGTATCACACAACTCAATAGAAGAACTCAAGGTTTTAATTCATATCAAAATTCTCCCTTCATACAAGAGGCTAGGGTCCCTTAAATAGACCCTTAACCTTGGGCTCCAAGTAAGGGCACATTAGTCTTTACATGAGAATCCTTTTCCCTCTCAAACCCTAGCTAGAAAATAAGGAAACATTAGGTAGAAAAAATTCCTAAAAATTCTCTTGACTTGGCCAACACTCCAAGGATGCCTAGGGGGGCATGTTGGGCTTCTAGGAGCAGCAAGGATCCGGCCCAAAGGGGCTCGGGCGCATGGGTTTGGGCCTCTGGAAGCTGGGGTGGCCTGGTAGCCAGGTAGCAGGAATATTACCTAGTATCTTGCTTCTTAGGGGCTTGGGCTTGGCGCCTGGGCTTGATTTCTTTAGGCTAGGATGCAGATGGACCTCTAAAATCATGGATGCCTTGGTCTATGAATATATTTTGGCATCTGGATGGAAATCTGGGCATCTGGAGGGCATCTGCAAGAAATCAGGGTTTTTCTGAATTTTTCTCCTGGGGTCTTCAAATCTTCAAGCTGGGTTGGACTTGGGCTATACTTCCATGTCTTCAATCTAGTTGGACTTGGTCTTCACTTATATGATATAGTCTTGAGTCTTCACTATGCTTGGACAGGACTCAAAAAAATAAAATTAGCTCAACATGAGCTGACTAGCATTGGACTTAGCTCAACATAAGCTGATTAGTACGGAACTGAAATAACAACTCAAAAGACTCAAACAACAACTAAAAAAAGACTCAGATGGGCTAAGCCCTTATTACAGATGGACTCATAAATTATTGATCAATTCACAGAGGGTTGAAAAGCCTTTGTCTTATTCTGGTGCCTCCGGTGTCCCCACCAATTCTCCCGTGATGGGAGGAACTCGACCCTGTCGAGTGAAGATCAGACTGGCTCACATATCTCTCGAGAATGTCTGGGTTGAGGCATTGCAAGCCCTCTCGAGAAATCTATGAATCTTCTGACTCTGGCTAGCCTTGTCATCGGACCAGGAAGCATTGATAATCACGGCCCCGAGTCGTGATGGCTTGATCGTCCAGGATACGCTCGATCCATTCTCCTCTCTCAGGCCAATTTGTTAGTGGACACTCTGGGTTAGGGTCACTCACAATGAAAAGGAATAGGTCCAAAGGCCTCACTAGGTATCGCTGCCGGTTCCCTATATACTCAACCAGGTCTGTAATATTGAAGGTAGAACTAATGCCCAAATCCGAAGGCATGTCTAACACCTAGGCATTTGATCCAACCTTCTCTATCACTTTAAAAGGTCCGGCTTTGCGAGCATGAAGCTTCTTTTAGGCCTAAGCCTAACCAAGATAGAATCCACTACATCAAATTCTTTGATCCATCTTCGGGAATTAGCCAGTTTGTTTAAAATTAGTGTAGGTGGTGAATATGCTGGGCACATGCAGACTCCTAACAAATGATTCAAATGACTCAAACCTACACCTAACAGACTTGACTATGCATTCCTATAGAAGGAAATTTTATTGAACTCTTTGGATCTAAACCTAACAGATTATAGGTTCCCTAGGTTTGATCCTAGCTTGACATGCACATAAAAATTTACAGTGAACTCCTAGCAAATTCCAAAGAGTGTGCCAGAAGTAACATGCAAACCTAACATGCATGATGAATGCATGCAGTATGCTAATCTCAATTAAATATAATCTAATAATCCTAGAAATGCTGGAAGTGTCAGGAAAGGGTAGAAAATAGGAAGTGGGTTCAGAATTAGTTTGGTAAGGTAGAGAAAAAGGTTCATGGTTAGTTGGATAAAGTAGGATAAAAGATGGGGTGTCAGGAACTAATCCTATACTAATGAGGTTAACCTTACAAGGTTGAGCTATATCTACAAGGTTTGCATAATGGAAGGATGGGTCACCAATTTCCGGGAAGAGGTCCTTAATGGGAACTATAGGAGGGGACTCATCTTGAAGGTATTGATTCAAAGAGATCAGGTCCTTAATAAATTCTTCTGGTTCCTGTATTTTTGGACTAGACTCTATAATTTGGCTCTCCTCTATGGTTTCCTCAGGTAAGGCTCGAGCAGCAGTACCTAGGTTCTCTTCCTCTATTTGTTCTTCCACTATAGCTTTGGGTTGGATGTGGTCAAGGTCAACTAGCTCTGGGTTGGTTTCTACCTGGGTATCTACTGGGCCAGCTAATTCTAGGTCTACTAAAGGTGTCTCCTCTTCTCCTTCATACTCATCCACTAGGCTCGCATCAGCTTCATACACTTCCGTGTTAATATAAGCCTTGTCAATCTCAGGAATGATTGGAGAAGGTCGGCTAGGAAAAAATTGGCTAGGTCCTGATTTCTGATTATGGACACTAATTCTAGTAGGTTTAGGTTTCCTAAGGGGTAGTGGCTCACTACTGGGCTCATATTTAGGGGTGCTAATCCTATGGGGTTCAAGTTGACTAAGGGAAACCTGACTAGTACTAGATTGATACTTAGGGGTTATGGGTTCTCTGGGCTCATAGGACAAGGGTGCAGATCTATGGGTCATGGGATTATAGGATCTGGGGTCATAGGATTTTGGGTCAGCTCTATGGTCAGGTTCTAAGGATGGATCATGGTATGGAGTCCTCCTAGGATATTGTGTTCTCCTAGGGTTGGACTCCCTATATGGGTCAGAATATTGGGTTCTCCTAGGGTTGGACTCCCTATATGGTTCAGAATATTGGGTTCTCCTAGGGTTGGACTCCCTATGTGGGTCAGAATATTGGGTTCTCCTAGGGTTGGACTCCCTATATGGGTCAAAATATTGGGTGTTGGGTCTACTAGGCTCATAGGGTGTGGGTACATAGGATCTATGATCATGGGATCTAGAGTCATAGGATCTAGGTTCATAGGTTCTGGATTCATTGGTTTTAGGTTCATAGGATTTGGAGTCATAAGATCTATATGTTGTGGGTATACTAGGCTTATAGGGAGAGGGTAAATAGGATCTATCTTCTTGGTCTACAAAATCCTGATTGGATCTTCTAGGACTAACCTTAGGGATTGGGTCATGACGATGGGCTCTCCTAGGTTCAGCCTCAAGGTATGGATCAGGGTTTGGGGTCCTCCTAGGTTCAGTATCATAGTATGGGTCATGACGATGGGCTCTCCTAGGTTCAACCTTTCGGTAGGGATCAGGGTTTGGGGTCCTCCTAGGTTCAAGATTGTATTACGGGTCAGGATGAGGGGACTCAGGATCTGGATCAGACTGTGACCCATGGGTTCTTTCTATGGTCCCTACATGGCCTTCTAACTGGCCAAACCTATCAGCAAGATGGTCATTTCTATTGTTGGTTTGGGTACTAGACTGAGTTAACTGGGTAGTCAATTGGGCCATGGATTAGGTTAGATGCTCAGTGAGTGCTTTTATTTGGGCTTGCAAATTTTCCATGGGTTCAGATATTTGTGAAGGAGGTGGTGATATGAAACCCCTGATCTAGTGCTCATGCAAGACTTGATCAGACCGACTACAGCTGACTAGACCTAGAGTCTAAACTAGATGCTCAATTAGGGTGGCAAACTAGCCTATAGTAATCCTGTACTCAGCCAGGTAGGTGTAAGGGGAGTGTTAGGTCCCTGATTGCCAATCCTAGACACCAATCAGAGATTGGCCAGGTAGGCGGACCAGCACACAAGCCCTTTGGGATTGAATCCCTGAACCACCATTCTAGGCACTGAGCACAAGGCACACATAGGTTAACTTGACACAGTGATCTAACACTAGCTCGGACCCGACCAGTTGGTGTCCCTAGCCCACTAGGGCAAATTAAGTCTAGTTAATTTTAGGTTAAGGCTTGGAACCAAATGCAAGGGATGTGGTTTTGGGCTAAGGAGAGGTGATCAAATCCTCGCCCCATCTGATATAGCAAGAGTGCCCTTAAAAGTAAATTATGCAATGATGGCAGGCAGATGAGGATGCAAATTAGGGTTTAGATATTTTTTTGGTATTTTTGGAGAATATGTAATTTTGTTTTTTTTTGGTATTTTTTTAAATAGAAGAAAACTTGCAAATCATGGCCTAATATGCTGAAAATATACTAAAATTAAAAGATATGCAAAAGATGCTAAACAAAACCCTAAAACTTCTAAACTTGTCTTGCTGAAAAAACAGAGTCGAAATCTTGCAGGCTATATTTTGGCTTGCAGAAAATTCACAGGACATAATAAAATCTAAAAAAATTCTCAAAATTACTGTGAATTATTTTGAATCCAGAAAAATAAATTTCAGAGTTTTTGGAGTTTTTATCAGGGAGAAATAATTAAAATAACAGAGTATATATGGACTAAAAAATTGTAGAAAATAAGCCCTAATCTAAGCTCTGATACCAAATGATGGGGGACTAATATGCATTCAATTCTTTTTGTATATTTTACATGTGGAGTTAGGTGATTAATTCTCAAATCTCAGATCAAAATTATTTATAGAAAATTTTGAATGAATTTTTGAAGATCAGCATGCAGATTAGGACCTAGAAAAAGTAGCAAAGAAGGACCGCCAGGGCTGAGAAGCCTCGGTTAGGGCAAGTTCTCCTACAATAAAACTACTGGAGGTAGATGGGTGTACCTGACAATGTCTGTGAAGATCGCAGTAAAGGGGTCTCTCGTTCCTCGACGGATGCGGCCTGAAAAATCGAGCCAATGACCCACGGATACCCGGCTTTCTGCTCGGTGGTCCGATTGAGGCTTGGCTGGAGTCGTTGGATTCGTAGGAACTCGGGGACCTGCAAACGACCTGTCAGGGGTTAGAAAATTCATAAAGGAACAAGAAAACAAAATAAAAATAGCAAGGGAAGGCTTCTTTTGGAGTGGGCGTCCAGGGATCTTGGTGCGGGCACCAGACTCAGAAGAAGACTTCAGAGCTCCATCTGGATCTCTGATTAACCTTGCCCGAAGAATTAGGGTTTTTTGGCTTGTAATAAGGGTTGACTTGATCAACTCAATTTTAGCTTGAGTCAATATTACCTGCATTTTTATTTTGTTGTGTCATGTTGACTCAGTAGTGGACTAGGGCTTCAACCTGGGGTGTTACATTTTCTCCCAAGGCCAAGCAAGTGGGCGCCACACTCCCAGCCACACTCCCAGCCATATGCCTGAGTCCAGGGGGCGCCACATCTCCATCCAGCAGGCTTTGATCCCCACACCATAGATAGTAGCTTCCTTCTCTCATGCGCCAATTGAGGAGAAATCCACCAGGGGTCCATAAATCAAGGGGGCGGCCCAAGACATTCCCAAAAGAACCAAACTATGAAAGGGAAGAAATTCTCTTGGAGAGAACTTCAAGGAGGTGCCCATTACCTGTCAAAAATACTCAAAACAAAGTTAGAAAGAGCCATAACTTGGGGAGAAAGAAAAGGAGGTATCCAAAAAGGATTGAGCCATGGAAGGAAGGAGATTTCTCTTGAAGAGCAAGGTTAGGAGTGCCCTAGTCATTCCAACTAAAGCCAGATATAAAAGGAAACAAATTTTCTCTTGGAGGGCAAGGTTAAGAGGTGCCCAAACACTTCCAGATAAGGCCAAGCATAGAAGGAAAAAAATAATTTCTTGGAGGTCAAGACAAGGAGGCGCCACCCACTTTCCTTTTTTGAAGCCTCAATCATCTTTGGAATTATTTGGCCGGGCATATGAGTAGGGATTGATCCTACAATCCTAATTTGAAGATCCCCTCCTTTAGTCCCACATGGGAAGATGTAAAATCCTACTCTCTTGTAATGTCCTATAAATTAAACCCCTTTGTAAGTTCTAAGGAATGGGATGAATGAATCCAATTTATGTGTGAGCAAACTCTATTTCTCTCTTCCGCACTTGCATCCAGGTGTTGAGCTTCGTGAGGGAGTAAATCCGGGTTCCCCAGGAACTTTGAGGAGGTGTGAGATCTCCAACCCCAAACCCTAGGTTAGCCACTTCACTCCCAAACCCTAGCCGCCCATCATCCTCTTCTTTCCACCAAACCCTAGCCTATCCCACCTCTCACGGCCACTCTCTTCAAGTCAAGGCCGACCATTAGCATCCGGGTCCAGTCCAGATACTTCAGATCCAGAGCAATTTCTAGAGGAAGTCAGATTAGCCTCCAGGAGAATCCGGATTTCAGCAACATCAGCTTTCAAGTTCTTCAATCTATTAAATCCTTCCTAGAGTATCTGATTCCATCACTTGTTCTTCTTCTTTCCTAGATCTTGAGTTCAGGAGAAGCCGACTCAGCCACAGGACTAGTATTGGAGGATCCATTATGAAGATATCCGAATCCGAGGATCCAACAATCTGCTCGAGAGAGTTCTTCCACCAAACTCTGTGAAGATCACTGTCGGTCGGTAACCCATCTCTTCTCTTTATTTTTGTCCTATTGAAAGTTCAGAGCGAAACCCTAGGTCTGGGAGTTTCTCAACCCCCAGCGATCCGTTACTTCTGAACCACTCTGATAACCTAGTTTCTTTTAAATTGTGCTTTCAATTATTACCTAGTTTCTTTCAATTTAATTTAGCTTTCCTTTGATTCAAAGCCAATTTCTGAAAATATATATATAAAAAAAATTAATCTTAATTTATTTCTGCATCGCATCATCCTCTTTTGTTCTACATCATTTTTGGTATCAGAGCTTTCGTTCTGCATCAATTTTGATATCAGAGCCCTGTCTAGGGTTTCTATTTTGATTGCTTGTTTGAGTCTCTCTTTTTACTTTGTCTGCTCGAAGTAGACTCCCCAGGATGTCCGGTCCTAGGAACGAAGTGAGGTGCAAACCTCCTCTTCCCATTCCACGGGGTGTTCCTAGGGCGTGTAGGGGATCCGTTGGGTTACAACTTCGTAGCAGGAATTGTAAACGGGGAAGTACTCTGTTTTCAGCCTGTAATTGCCCTGTTGCAGGAATTATTTCTCACTACAGTAACTCCAAATTTAGTGATTTTTATTTTGCAGAAACCAGTATAATGGAAACTATTTTTCATAATTTCCTTGTGATTTATTGGTTTCCGTGAGATTTCTAAGGATTAAATTACTGTAACTCTATTTTTGTATTTCTGCAATTCAATTATTTTTGAGTGATCATCTCTTAATTCATCTTAAGGGCATTTGAGCATCT
Organism: Areca catechu; assembly: GCA_021397845.1. NCBI lineage: Eukaryota > Viridiplantae > Streptophyta > Magnoliopsida > Arecales > Arecaceae > Areca > Areca catechu. Next base: position 129,777,346 of record CM038040.1, on the reverse strand, counting down.
AAGATAAGGGGAGGAGTTGATAACCTCTTCTTAGCCCAAAACCACCACCCACTCATTCGAACTTAAGCCTTTAATCTTAAAATTAATTAGACATAATTTGTCCTAGTGGGCTAGGGACACCAACAAGTCGGGTCTAGGCTAGTGTTGAGTCAGTTTGTCTAGCTACTCTGTGTGTGCTTTGTACTCAGTGTCTAGAATGGTGGTTCAGGGATTCTATCCCGAAGGGCTTGTGTGCTGGTCCGCCTACCTGGCCAATCTCTGATTGGTGTCTAAGATTGGCATCTAGGGACCTAACACTTCCCTTACACCTGCCTGGCTGATTCCTGAGTTACTACAGGCTAGCTTGCCACTCTGATTGGGCATCTAATTTGGGCTCTAGGTTTAGTTAGCCCATAGTCGTTTCAGTTGAGTCTCATTCTATGTACTTGCTTGCATCATCATGTCTACCCGGAATGGAGTACCCTACCAACCTAGTCAAACCCAACCAGATTTAGAGGCCATGGTTAGAAATTTTACTGAAAGTATGACCAAATTGAGTCGGGACATGAATGAGGGTTTTTCCCAGTTTAGAAATCGAGTCCAAGTACTTGAGAAACGTAGACATCAAAATTAGACCTCTGATCCAAAATTTAATAGGCCCCAACCTCACCCATGCCAGGAACCTAGGAGGACCTTATACCATGATCCTGAGCATAACCTTAGGAAGCCTAACCATGATATCTATAGTGTGGATCGTGTCTATGAGAGGTCCTTACAATATTCTAGACCAGTCACTCAACAACCCAAGTCTTCTAGATAAACCATTTAGATCCACACCCATGCCCAAGTAAGGTCTCTACTAGCTTGAAACCCAGTGTGACCCAGGTTCCTATATCTCAAAATGTTTGTTTTGTGGAGAAAGAGGTCATAAATCTAGTCAGTGCCCATGCATAGGACTGGCTTGTGCACAGCTAAGTGGTAAGAATCCTAAGGATGACATTAATGAGGGAGAACCCAAGCCTACCAATGAGGAAGAACGGTTAGGTATGACAAGCCTAGAATCAGTTGTCCCGATTACCACTGACCCAAAACCCATTGAAGATGGTATCGAGGAAGTATATGATGCTGGTTTGAGTCTAGTTGATGAATATGAGAGGGAAGAACTTGAAGAATGTGACATTGATACTATTGGTTCCTTACCTGAGGAGACCTTGGAAAGCAACCAACTGGTAGGACCTAGTTCAGAAATTCAAGAGATTTGTGAGAACCAGGTTCCTTTAGTCAAATACCCCCAGGAAGAACTCATAGTGTTAGCCCGAGCTATTAGTTCGTACCCTCTAATGACAGTCATTCTCCAAGTACCAATTGAAGATCTTTGCACTGAACTGTTTAAGTTTGCCCACCCTATGGTAGATCCTCTCCTTAGGATGACTGAATCAAGCCTCTTACAATTGGACCTTGTCCCATGCCCAGCCACTAAGGTCTCTCCCGTAATCTCAGTTGAACATCCTTGTCTTGAGCGGATTGATTCACCCAGTCCTGTAGAAGTCCTCCTTATGGCCCCAGACCCCTTCTTTTGCATGACTGACCTACCCTTCTATAGAGTATACCTTTCCACACCCATAGGTCAAATTTCAAGTCTTGAGGTCATCATCCATAGGCCCTTCCATGAATCATTCTCTAATCCAGTTCTTGAGAAAGTGGATCATTATTTAGCTTAGAGAACAAACCTTAACTATTGCAATCACATGTCCTAGGCTACTTCCCGAACCATCTATTGATCCATTCCTGGGAGTAGCAAATTTTTACTTTCGTAAGGATGATCAGTTGACACTCATAGATCACCATTCAAACATTCAGGTCACCACCTTTAGTCAACAGGTATTTCGAAACTCCACCTTATATTTTCTCCCCTTTCTCTAGGACTTCCAATGCTTCTTACACCATCCAAGTATACTTTGTCGAAGTCTTTAGAGTGAACCACATGTCAGAACCTATTAGGTTTGCCACCTACTTATGGAAGACCTTATGGCACCTACTAGGCACCCATGATAAGTTTTCATGCTCTGCATGCCATCCTCCGACCCAAGGTCAAACCTAGAGAGCCGTAGTTTGTTAGGTTTAGACCTTTCCTTTGAATAAAGTCCATTCTTTAGGAATGCATTGTCAGTCGAGTTTAGGACATTGTCTCAGATTTTGGTTGAGTGAGAATACCAGGATTGGGATTTGTATTTTGTCCAGGGCTGAAATTGCATTCAATGTTTCGATCAATAGGTCTACAGGTAAGAGTCCATTTGAAATTGTGCATGGTTACAAACCTCACACACCTCTTGACCTAGCTCCTTTACCAGTCCACACACGAGTCTCCGAGTCTGTCGAAGTTTTTGCAAAGCATATAAAAGACTTGCATAAAGAAATTCAAGCCAAAATAAATTTATGTAATGAAACTTATAAGAAGTTGGCTGATTCTCAAAGGTAAGTCACAACTTTTGATGAAGGAGACTATGTAATGATTAGGTTAAGGCCTGAACGGTTTCCTCCTGGAACCGTTAGAAAGTTACATGCTAGAGGAGCTGGACCATTTAGAGTGGTGAAGAGAGTAGGATCCAATGCCTATGTGCTCGAGTTGCCTTCAGAACTAGGCATTAGCTCCACTTTCAACATTACAGACCTAGTAGAGTATAGAGAGCCAGCTGTGATTCCCAGTGAGGCTTTTGAACCTAATCCTGCTCTTGAGAGTGAACCCAACCCTGTGTGTCCACCAACAAACTGGCCTGTGAGGAAAGAGCATATTGAAAAGATCTTGGATGATCAGGTTATCTCTACTTGTAATCTAGGATACCAAAGATACCTGGTCCGCTGGCAAGGAAGGCCAGATTCTGATGACTCTTGGATCTCCCGAGAAGAATTACAAGAATTGGACCCAACCTCTTGGGGAGATACCAGAGCCAACTTGATCCATACTCGACAGGGTCGAGTTCCTCCCACCCTGGGAGAATTGGTGCGGGCACCAGACTCAGAAGAAGACTTCAGAGCTCCATCTGGATCTCTGATTAACCTTGCCCGAAGAATTAGGATTTTTTGGCTTGTAATAAGGGTTGACTTGATCAACTCAATTTTAGCTTGAGTCTATATTACCTGCATTTTTATTTTGTTGAGTCATGTTGACTCAGTAGTGGACTAGGGCTTCAACCTGGGGTGTTACATTTTTCCCAAGGCCAAGCAAGTGGGCGCCACACTCCCAGCCACACTCCCAGCCATATGCCTGAGTCCAGGGGGCGCCACATCTCCATACAGCAGGCTTTGGTCCCCACACCACAGATAGCAGCTCCCTTCTCTCATGCGCCAATTGAGGAGAAATCCTCCAGGGGTTCACAAATCAAGGGGGCGGCCCAAGACATTCCCAAAAGAACCAAACTATGAAAGGGAAGAAATTCTCTTGGAGAGAACTTCAAGGAGGTGCCCATTACCTGCCAAAAATATTCAAAACAAAGTTAGAAAGAGCCATAACTTGGGGAGAAAGAAAAGGAGGTATCCAAAAAGGGTTGAGCCATGGAAGGAAGGAGATTTCTCTTGAAGAGCAAGGTTAGGAGGCGCCCTAGTCATTCCAACTAAAGCTAGATATAAAAGGAAACAAATTTTCTCTTGGAGGGCAAGGTTAAGAGGCGCCCAAACACTTCTAGATAAGGCCAAGCATAGAAGGAAAAAAATAATTTCTTGGAGGTCAAGACAAGGAGGCGCCACCCACTTTCCTTTTTTGAAGCCTCAATCATCTTTGGAATTATTTGGCTGGCCATATGAGTAGGGATTGATCCTACAATCCTAATTTGAAGATCTCCTCCTTTAGTCCCACATGGGAAGATGTAAAATCCTACTCTCTTGTAATGTCCTATAAATTAAAATCCTTTTGTAAGTTCTAAGGAATGGGATGAATGAATCCAATTTATGTGTGAGCAAACTCTGTTTCTCTCTTCCGCACTTGCATCCAGGTTTGAGCTCCGTGAGGGAGTAAATCCGGGTTCCCCAGGAACTTTGAGGAGGTGTGAGATCTCCAACCCCAAACCCTAGGTTAGCCACTTCACTCCCAAACCCTAGCCGCCCATCATCCTCTTCTTTCCACCAAACCCTAGCCTATCCCACCTCTCACGGCCACTCTCTTCAAGTCAAGGCCGACCATTATCATCCCGGTCCAGTCCGGATACTTCAGATCCAGAGCAATTTCTAGAGGAAGTCAGATTAGCCTCCAGGAGAATCCGGATTTCAGCAACATCAGCTTTCAAATTCTTCAATCTGGTAAATCCTTCCTTGAGTATCTGATTCCATCACTTGTTCTTCTTCTTTCCCAGATCTTGAGTTCAGGAGAAGCCGACTCAGCCACAGGACCAGTATTGGAGGATCCATTACGAAGATATCCGAATCCGAGGATCCAACAATCTGCTCAAGAGAGTTCTTCCACCAAACTCTGTGAAGATCACTGTCTGGTCGGCAACCCATCTCTTCTCTTTATTTCTGTCATGTTGAAAGTTCAGAGCGAAACCCTAGGTCTGGGAGTTTCTCAACCCCCAGCGATCCGTTACTTCTGAACCACTCTGATAACCTAGTTTCTTTTAAATTGTGCTTTCAATTATTACCTAGTTTCTTTCAATTTAATTTAGCTTTCCTTTGAGTCAAAGCCAATTTCTAAAAATATATATATATAAAAAATTAATCTTAATTTATTTCTGCATCGCATCATCCTCTTTTGTTCTGCATCATTTTTGGTATCAGAGCTTTCGTTCTGCATCAGATCTGAGAGGCTTGTTGGCAACAGGAAGATGATTGCAGCACTGGGAAGAAAAACTCTTACAAACCCCTTTATGCACACAGCAGGGTATCACACAACTCAATAGAAGAACTCAAGGTTTTAATTCATATCAAAATTCTCCCTTCATACAAGAGGCTAGGGTCTCTTAAATAGACCCTTAACCTTGGGCTCCAAGTAAGGTCACATTAGTCTTTACATGAGAATCCTTTTCCCTCTCAAACCCTAGCTAGAAAATAAGGAAACATTAGGTAGAAAAAATCCCTAAAATTCTCTTGATTTGGCCAACACTCCAAGGATGCCTAGGGGGGCGTGTTGGGCTTCTAGGAGCAGCAAGGTGCCGGCCCAAAGGGGCTCAGGCGCATGGGTTTTGGCCTCTGGAAGCTAGGGTGGCCTAGTAGCCAGGTAGCAGGAATATTTCCTAGTATCTTGCTTCTTAGGGGCTTGGCTTGGCGCCTGGGCTTGATTTCTTTAGGCTAGGATGCAAATGGACCTCTAAAATTATGGATGTCTTGGTCTATGAATATATTTGGCATCTGGAAGGAAATCTGGACATCTGGAGGGCATCTGCAAGAAATCAGGGTTTTTCTGAATTTTCCTCTTGGGGTCTTCAAATCATCAAGCTGGGTTGGACTTGGCTATACTTCCATGTCTTCAATCTAGTTGGACTTGGTCTTCACTTATATGATATAGTCTTGAGTCTTCAGTATGCTTGGACAGGACTCAAAAAAATAAAATTAGCTCAACATGAGCTGACTAGCATTGGACTGAACTAGCTCAACATAAGCTGACTAGTACAGAACTGAAATAACAACTCAAAAGACTCAAACAATAACTAAAAAAGGACTCGATGGGCTAAGCCCTTATTACAGATGGACTCATAAATTATTGATCAATTCACAGAGGGTTGAAAAGCCTCTGTCTTATTCTGGTGCCTCTGGTGTCCCCACCAATATATCAAGTAGTTCTTAAATGGGTTCATAACCAAATGATACATTATTATAGGATGACGATGTATCAAGTATAGGTTGTTGTATATCACATTTGTTGGTTGTCCTATTAACCAATGAATATAAAGACATTAGTGTGACATGCAAGTGAAATGTATGACATTTCACTGAACGTGACCATCTGCAGAGCTCCCTCCTGTCAAAGCGTTGCTCATGAAGGGATATGGGTATATGTATCCCTCAGACCTGAGGTCACCATGGTAGCTTGCAAACAACTCACTGTACTTTGGTACCGGACTACCTGGATTTCTAATTCGGTGATGAATAGTTTCTGGGTGCAGTCAAGTACTTATGGAGCGGTGGTGGATCAAGATGGAATTGACCCCTCCAAATAGTTTGGAGTGAATGACTCACTATGTCTCAATTTAGTAAAACCTTGGCCAGGATAGTTCTTATGAGGTTGAGACATGATCTGGATAAACCAAATTAGGGTTGGCAGTCGAACCCTAGGTCATCCTGAGCATTATGAGGTCAAAGGGATGAATTATGCGAAAACCATATGCTAGAGGTTCTTATGAGGTGCTCTGCATCTTCGACCTATCCGGACGTCTGGTATCATTGCTAGATAAGGACTTTGACTGGTACTAAAAATATTCCAGTGCTACTGACTTAGTATTCGAACCTATAGAGTCATACACCATAGAGGATTTCTATTTAATCTTTAGGCTAATCAATGACTGAGAATCGTTTGCCATCACCGGAAGTCAATATGATTGACTTTGTTCCAAGTGTTGGCACTTGGAATTTTGCAGGTGTCGATACTTAGTGAAGTGTCGACACTTGGTAATTTTCATGAGTCGACACTTCTTATGACAAGTAGAATTCTGGAAATATTTTTTGGAGGATTTTGGGACAAGTTTTGACCTGGTTTGAATTTCAAATTCAAACCAGTTTTGGCTCCAAGGTTATATGGTATGATAGTCATACTTACCTCTTTGGGTTAGACCCATTTGGTATGACCTTGATCTTCTCCCCCATTCTCTCCCCTCATCTCTCCTCCTTCCACTTTCTCCCTCTCCCTGCTACCCCTACAAATGAATGTCATTTCTATGGCTGCAATAGATTTTTGAGAAAAACTTTGAGAGAGGAAGATAGAGAAGGGTTGTGAGAGATTTTGGGATTGGGTATGAGAAACCTAGCATTCAAGCTAGGTCTTAGGAAGAGAGTCTTTTGGGAAAAGGTTCCTGCTCTCCTCCTAGTCTTCCCGGAAGAAGAAGATCAGCCCAAGGATCCTGAAGAGCTGCACTCCGAGGGAGTTGATCAGAGTCGAGCCCAGGTATGGATTTCCTGTAGAGGCTAGACACGTGTGTGGCTCGGCACCCTTCTCTTTCCGTAGCTTCTCTCAGTATAAAGGTATGGTACTTTTATATTTGTGTTTTTCTTTTGCTTTGATGTTATGTTGCATGCTAGGTCGTTATGCTAGATCCTGTTGCAAGTAGATCGGTAGATCGTTTAGATCTATCTACCGAGCCTTCCGCAGTGCATGCTTTAAAATTATTTTAAAGTGCATTCCTTCTGTCCTGTTTTTCTGCATATTGTATGCTATGGTGTAGGTGCTTTCACCTTCAGTGCACTGATCCTAGTGGGTTCATGTTGATAGACTATGTGTTCCTTCTTCTTATAGGATTGGGCTCAAATCTATGGGTTATGGGTTCCTTGGGTTCATACGACATGGGCTCATAGGATCTGGGTTCATAGGATCTAGGTGCGTAGGAACTAGGTTCATAGGATTTGGGTAGGTACTTTTTTCTAAGTTTAAGTTTCATGTCGCTCCAGGTTGTTATGGGTATGTTTCTTCTTCATTTAATCATCTTTCAACATCATCCTAGTAAATTCTAGCCGGCATACTAACTTAAGCTTAGCAAACTTAAACTTTCTTTCATCAGACACTAGTTCTCTCTCAAAATATAGATCCATACCCTCTTCCTAATCAATATTATCTTCAAGCAAGATCACCACCAAATGTAGTTGCTTCAAACCTAAAGTTCCTAGTGGCTCTCTCATCTTGGTCTATGAAATCATAATTGGGTCTCCTATGGCTAGATTTCTAGATTGGATCATGGTGTGGGGGTCTCCTAGGATCGAGATGCATGGAGAAATGTGTCTCAAGTTTAGATTTAGGATGGATCTTACAAATTTTCTCTAGGTTTCGGATTAGCTTATCTAGTCGGTTACATTTATTGCTCATTTGGGCAAACAAATCATTCATGAACCTCATAAAGGTTTCAATGTTGTACTCCATGGTCACACTAGATTGGGGTGAGACTACTGGTTGAGTTAGACTCCTAATCTAATGATTATGCAATGCAGATACAAAATCAAAATAGGGTCTCCTAGATCTAGAGCTCAAGTAGAATGGGTCAGCTCAATTTATATTCAATTCAGTAATTACCCTATCCATTTGCCATGTAAGAGGTGGGGTCGTGGGAGGTTCCCCCTACTCTCACAAGGTCCAAATTAAAAACCATGAGTCCACTTAGGGCATTTGCCTCTGGACCTCTAGCCTTAGACACTATATTCAAGTGATAATCAAAGGATTGGGTGCACTAGCTTTCAAGAATACTTGGAACCCGACCTTGTTGGTGTCCCTAAGCTACTTTACGTTTCTAGTTGATTTTAATTAGGGTTAGGTTCAATGAAAAAGGTGGTTGTTGTAGGCCCAGGACAGGTGATGAGATCCTGCCCTGATCTGAGGTAGTAGAATGCCTTTAAGATTAGGTTTAGCATGATGCAATCACACTATATGAAACCCTAGTATTCAATGAAAATAAAATAATTAAAAATAGCAAAAAAATAATAATTTGTTTTTAATTATTAAATTTTAGATCTAATCAACTTTTAGATTTTCGATCTCGGGATATCACTTCCGGCCATAGCACAGTACTCCCATGGATCGTGATAGTATACTTGCATATATCTACTCAGGAGGCGTGATTTCCTTTCACCAAAAAACAATGCAATAAAATTTTTTTTCTAATTTCTTTTCTTAGATTAGCAAAAACTTAATAAAGGATTAATAAAAAATTAATTAATTAATTTTTTGTATCTTTTATGATGGTTTTTATGCAGTTTTTTTTCAGCTTAAACCTAGATATGCAGAAATTTCAAAACTAGTATTTAAACCCTAGTTTTAACTCGCTTTGATACCAAAAATAATGTGGGACAAAATATGCAAACTAAATTACTTCAATTTTAGATCTATTTATTAGATATTAAATAGCAATTAATTTTTCTAGAATTTATCAGAAATAAGACTCAAAGCAATTAATTGAAAGAAAACTAGTCAACTAGTATCAAGCCCGCAATATAGATCTAACAAATCTAAGTAGGAAAGGACCTTGGTGATTAAGAAACCACCATAAACTAGGATTTCAAAATTTCAAGGAATCAGATCTTAAGAGAAAAAAAGAATTTAGATTTACCAATGAAGATTTGTCGCTCTTTGATGTGGATCAGGATCAGCACTCTAGGATTTCATGGCAGGACTTCAGAATTGTCGTTCTCGGACTCGGATCTATAATGAAATTGGTTCCAAAGCAAAAATACCCTCACTTTTGATCTTGATCACTGAAACACTCACAAGAAAACTAGTTAGAAAGCAAGAAATGAAGGAAGTTTGGAAGGAAGGAAGAAGAGAAAGATGGTGGCGATTTTAGTGTTTGTTGGATGGATGGAAGATGGATAGTCATGTAACTAGGGCCTCACCCCCCGTGATGTTCCATAGAACAAAGGTGATGAGGGATAGGATTCTAATATGATGCAAGATGATATGCAAGGGATGAAGATGAAAAAAATCATATTAAAGCAAGCAAATATTTTTGATTTTTTTTATTACGTTGATTCTCGAAACTAGCCTAGATTAGGTTAGGATTATCCTGTATCAATTAGCATCCTACCCACATGCTAAATTAATCAAAGAGAAAAGACAATCAGGATCCTAGGTCTAAGAAGGCCTATTAGGTGCATGTTCAATCTTCAAGAAAATAGACAGAAAGATATGAAAATTAGGTTTAACATACCAGAAATGATTTCTAGTTATTGTAGAGGAGATCGCTCCACTCAGATCGGTGCCTGGATGATCCGGTCACTTTCCCACGAATCCACCAGCTTTTTATCAGCTTCGTTTGGAGGCAAAGAAGAACTAATTCGAGGAGCGTAGCACTAGAGGGATCCTATAAATGTCAGGGGTTAGTCAGAAAGGAAACAAGAAAACAAAATATGGATTAGGGTTTGAAGGAAGAAAAAAATAGGGTTTACTGATGCTGCGGCCAGGAAGTGGAAGAAGACTCCTTGCTGGGATCGGTTCGAGCTTCTTTCACTTGGGTGTGTTAGGGCTTTGATGAAGGTGGCTTTGGGCGGCTAAGGCTTGGAGGGATTCGGGCACACAAGTATCACTCACTCTCACTTCAAAGAAGAACACACAAGAGAACATAAGCTAACAAAAATCCACCAGAGTTTATTTCATGAATAAGAGATTATTTTACAAGAGGGGGAGGGGTGGGGTATTTCTAGATTCACCCCAAACCCTTTTCCTATCAAAATTGGATTACAAGTTTGTATGGGACAAGGAGTACAAGGTTTATCTAGAATTAGGAGTACAAAGTTTGATAGAAATTAGGAGGCCTAAATTCTAGTAGGACTTGGACATTAGACTCCTTGCAGAACATGGAAGCTTTGACTTTTCTCCATGGGCTTGGACTGGGATGAAATCCTCTTGGGCTACTTTGACTTTTCCACTACTTGCTGGGCTTGGACTTGGCTAGATGGGGTGCCACTCATGAAAGGGGCTTGGGCTGGGGTGCCATATCTTGAAGGGCTTGGAGGGGTGCCAGCTTTAGTGGGCCAGGGTAGGGCGCAAGGCTTGGGCGCCGATACTGGGTAGGGCACCAATCTGGGAAGGCGCTCCACCTGGGCTTGGGGGCATGAAGGCCCACATCTTGGGTGGCATAGCTAGGAGGGGCATGGCAGGGATCCAGGTACTTGAACTCAGCTCTAGTGGAGTGGCCTGGTAAATGCTCTGGTCTGGTAATCCTTCTTTTGTACAAAACTTGACTAGAAACAAACTTACAGGACTCATGAGGTTGAGACAAGGGATTCACTAGACTTGATGGACTTCTTGCCTCAACTTATTATAGGACACAATTGTTGGACTAACTTTATTACAGGACTTGACACATTATTAAAGGATTCAAAATTGACCAACACATGACTTACAGAACAAAATTGAAGCTTGAAATCTTTAACTGATATGATGTCCCCATCAATTCTCTCGGGGTGGGAGGAACTCGACCCTATCGAGTAAAGGTTGATCTGGCTCTAGTATTGCTCTAACGGGTTTGGTTGAGACGTTGCAGATCCTCTCGCATGATCCATAAATCTCAAATCTCGGTGGACCTTGCCAATGAACCAAGTGACATGGAAGCCTTTGATCTGGGTACTAGTGGCTTGGTCATCCAGGAAATGCTGAATCATTCCTCTCATAGGCTAATTTGATGGTGGACACTCAGGGTTGGGTTCGCTCTGAAAGAAAAAGGTTAGGCTCAAAACTCACTATATATCTTTGCTGGCTCCCTATACTCTACTAAGTCTGAGATATTGAAGGTTGAGCTTAATGCCTAATGAGGTAACTCAGGCATTAGGTCCAACTTTCTTTATCACTTTGATGGATCTAGCTCACAGGTATGTAGCCTAACTGTTACAATATTTCTCTAGCGAACTCTTAGACTCTTTTCTGGAATTAACCATGTTCCTATAAAAATCATTCCTTACAGTAATCTTATGATTAATTTCTTATACAAATCTCTAATCATGTAGTGCAAAAACTCATAACACCTAATGCAGGCAAATGACTCATGCCAACTCTTATTGCTATGCAAACTCGATTAAACCCTAAACTACACCTATGGGTTTGACCCTTTGGTCAGGCAGGTGACATGCAGATGAGAACATGGCATGCACTCCTAACGGATGCCATAGGATTCTCCAGAAGTAAAATGCAAACATGACATGCTCAATTAATGAATGCAACATGCAAACTTCTACAAAATGCAATCTAATAGTGAGAAAAATATAAGTTTTAGGAAAAGGTAGAAAATATGAGGTGGGTTCAGGGTTAGTCTGACAGGGTAAGAAATAAGAAGATGGTTCAGGATTAATCGGAAAGAGTAGAATACAAGAAGGGGTTTCAAGGATGAGTCCTAGACTAATGAGGTTGACCTTACGGGGTTGAGGATTATCTATTGGGTTTGCATAATAGAAGAATGGGTCACTAATCTCAGGGAAGAGATTGTCAATGGAAACTATAGTAGGGGATTCTTCCTGAGGGTACTGATAAGCCAAATCCTCAATAAAGTCTTCTGGTTCATGAAATTTAGGACTGGGCTCTATAATTGGGCTTTCTTCTAGTGGCTCCTCAGGTAAGATTCAAATAGTAGTATCTGTATTCTCTTCCTCTAATTGGTCTTCCACTACAGGTTCAATTTGGGTGTAGTCAGGGTCAACTAACTTTAGGTTGGCTTCAGTTTGGGTATGGTCAAGGTCAACTAATTCTGGGTTGGCTTTAGTCTGGGTATCTACTATGTCAACTAATTCTAGGTCTTCTATAGGTATCTCTTCTTCTTCTTCCTCATACTCATCCACTAAGCTCACATCAGCTTCATACACCTCCTCTTCAAGGTCATTCTTGTGAACCAGTGGGGTGGTAGGAGAGGGTTGGCTAAGGAAAAATTGACTAGTGGCTGGGGTAGTAGGGGTGGATCGACTAAGGGGTTCCTGACTAATAATGGGCTCATACCTAGGGGTACTATTCTTATTGGTTTCGGGTCGACTAAAGGGAATTGGATTGGCCCTAGGCTGATAGCTAGGGGTACTAATCCTTTGGGGTTATGGTCTTCTAGGGGGATGGGTCCCTTGGGCACATAGGATAAGGGTTCAGACCTATAGGTTATGGGTTCAGAGGATCTGGGTGCATAGGTACTAGGTTCATAGGATTAGGGCTCAAATCTATAGGTTGTGGATCTCCTGGGCTCCAAGTATAGGCCATGGTATGAGACTCTCCTATGGTTAGGCTCCAAGTATGGGTCAGAGTATTAGACTCTCTTAAGGTTGGGAGGTGTGGATAAAAGTGACACCGGTTTGGGTCTAGTATTGGGCCTATGGGTGCTTTCTTGGGTTCGTAACCGATTATCTAACGGATCAAACCTATGGACATCTGATCAAATCTATGGTTCATTTTGGTATTCATCTGGGCACATTGTTCACTGAACGTCTTCATTAAAATCTCAAAATTGGATTCTATGGTTAGGTTGGGTAGGGTTGAGACTACTGGTTGAGCTCCTAATCTAATGCAAACAATCAATCAAGGGATTATGATGTAGTCAAGCATACAAGGTTAACACGTACTAGGGTTTGCTAGACCTAGAGCCAAAGTGGAATGGGTCGACTCAACTTACACTCAACTAAGTAACTAATCCTTCCACTAGCCAGGTAAGAGGTGGGGTGGTGGGAGGCTCCCACTACCTATGACAGGGTCCTAATTAAAAATCACCAGTCCACTGATAAGGGACAAGGCTAGGAGAATCGTTGGAGAGCTAAGAAGTCTCCTGGGATTAGGATCAAGAAGGTGGTAAAGATGGAGGGGTAAAGAAGATGGACACTCAATAGACCTGGGACTTAACTTCATGGAGAGATCTCTCACCTCTAGGGCATCCCACCCATCCCACTACATGTAGCCTAGGAAATCCCACCCATCTCACTACATACGGAGCCTAGGGCATCCCACCCATATCGCAACCTGGGGCCATGAAGGAAAATCTCTAAGACCATAGAGGGGACTTGAATGAGAAGGGGATAACTAGGGCCTCACGCCTCTCGATGCTCGAAAGCAAAGGTATAGGGTCTCACACCCCTCGATGCTCAAAAGCAAAGGCATAGACGGGCCTCAGGCCCACTCCTTATGGAGGTAGAAAGAAGAACCACTCTTCTCAAATCATCTTCATTATTATTCTCAATATAAGAGAGGGTGCCTTTATATAGGCTTACAAAACTTAAGACCCATGTAAGGGTATACATGGAATTTTCTAGGAACCCTCTCAAAATATATCTCAATGAATGGAAACTCCTCTCTCCTAAGCCAACTCAAACTAACAATCCTAAGGGACTTCAAACTAATAATCCTAATATAAAATAAACTTGAAAATAAAATAGCTTCAAACTAATCAATACATCCAGATTAAAAAAAATTAAAATAAATAAAATATAATCCGAATGCATCAAGATCTATGCTAAAAGAGGTTCATATCAGGATTCGTGCTGAGCTGCTCAGAAATCTATGGAGGCCTAATAACTATGCAAAAGACTTCCTGCTATAAGAAGCATGCAGCTTTGAGATCCATGCAAAGTTATTTCTACTTTGAGATATGTGCAAGTTCCTTCTCCTATGGCCATGGAAAAGAGGGAGGCAGCAGACGGGGGAGAAGGGCTGGGGTTGCTGGTGAGTAAGGACCAGGTATGCTTCAACAGGTGGCATGGGCAAAATGATCGGACCCTGGAAGCTGGGGTTCGGGATGGAGTATTGGGGGAGAAGGGGGGGTGGCCTACCATATTCGATGAGGGTGGCATCCTTCGGTGCATAGCAATTCTGGCAATCGACATCCTTCATGAGCATGGGGAAAGGATCTTAGTGACAAGGCTTCAGCACAGAGAGATCTTAGCGAGGCTTCAGCATGAGGAGATCCATGCGGGCGAGGCTCCAAAACATGGAGACCTTGGCGGGGCAGCTCCTAGCAAGGGAGATCCCAGGCGAGGGAGCTAGTGGGGGCCTCGCTGTTGCCGAGCTTCAAGATGGTGGCAGTGATGGAGACACGACGGAGGTCATCATGGTGAGGGGAGGCGATCACCGTGGCAGCAGGGTGGTGGGACGGGCATCGGGCATCGACAGAAAGTTGACAGTGGCATGGGCAGGGATGACCGGTGGGCATTAGGTTGGGCTGCCGGCGTAGGGTTGGTGGCGATGTTGATGGATCATGTGTTGGCTGTTATTGGCATAGAATCTCTTTTCCAACTGGGCGAAGCTACCAGATCGCAGGTCCGCTCCCTGGTTTACCTACAAAATAAATCCCAAACCAAATTTTCTCCAGTGAGGGACATTCTAATGCCTAAGTCAGAGCTGGGCTCCAGCCACAGAATGGGGAAGATTCTGAGGAGGTAAAATGAAGATGAATGGACTCTGAGATTTTCTGATAGGGAACAATGATGGGAGGGTGTTAGGAGGATCGTTGGAGAGCTGAGAAGTATCTAGGGATTAGGGTCAAGAATGAGATAACCAAGGCCTCACACACCTCGATGTCCTGAAGGACAAAGGCAAACATGGCCTCACACCTCTTGATGTCCCGAAGGACAAATGCAAACAGGGCCTCACACCCCTCGATGTCCCACAGGACAAAGGCATAGGGTCTCGCACTCCTCGACGCCCGAAGGTGAAGACAAAATGGGCCTCACACCCACTCCCTCACGGAGGTCAACATTCTTAAAGAACGAAGGCAACACTACTGGGTCTCTCAACCTCCCCGCCCATGCGGGGGCGAACATATCGGGCCTCTCACCCTCTCCGCCCATACGGGGCTAACGAAAAAAATAATCTTCTAAAAAAATTATTTTATTCTTCACCAACTTTCAAATACAAGGGAGAATGCCTTTATATAGGCTTACAAAATTTAAGACCCATACATTAAATTATTTATTTATTTATTTATTATTTTATTATTTTTTAATCCTAAACCAGTAGCTTTGAGATCCATGCAAAATTGTTTCTGCATCAGGATCAGTGCACATCCTTCTCCTATGATCGTGGAACAGGTGATCGATATCGGAGCAGAAGGATTTGGAGGATGTGGGCCGGTGGATTTGGAGGAGGCCAGCGGATTTGGGGGGATGACAATGGATTTGAAGGAGGTGGTCTATGATGCACGTGGGTGAGGCAGAGGGCGGATGGGCCGGCAGACCCAACGGGATCCGATCACTCGAGCTAGAGGTCGGAATCACAGAAGGCGATGCCATGGCGAGCGGGAGGAGGAGGCGAGGAATCACTGACGATGGTGGAGGAGGGCTTGGGGTAGAAGATGCCACCGGTGATGGTGGAGGAGGGCTTGGGGTGGAAGATGCCAAGCGGACGGGTCGCGTCGGCGACAGCGCTGGGTGGAGATGGAGAACAAGCGACGATCGAGATGGAGTGCCCCCGAGAAGATGGAGTACGGAAGGGCAAGAAACCACCGATTCTGAGCCAAATATACCCTCATCATCTTGAAAGCTCCACAACACTACATAATATTTGTGATGGATTAATCTGGCAAAAAGTTGGCATGAACTATAGCAGGAAAACATCTCTTTAGGTTGGGCGATCCAGCATATGGAAGGCAGTCATCGTGGGGCTGCGGCACAGGCGGGGATGACCGGCGAACTTTATCGGCTCGGGCAGCGGCGGACAGTGGCGTGCGGGCGGAGTCGCAGGGGCGCACGGCCATGGGAGGTTCCATGGGATTCGCCGGCATTCCCACGAAGAAATCGATGCCGAGGGGGAGGTGGACGGTTGTTGGGGTCGCCGGTGGTCGGACGTGGCAGATCCAGGACCGTTGGGAAGAAAAATTAGAGAAAAATGGGGGTTTTGGGAGTTTTGGGAGGAAGAAGATGACAGGGATAAACATGGAATACATCGGTAAAAAACATGGAATAAAATGGGAATAGCAAGGATAGGTGGAAAAGCTAGAATAAAGAAAATAAAAAAATCTAGGGAAAAAAAAGTAAAACCCAAATGGGTTTTGATGTCACCATCATTTCCCTGAGATGGGGAAAACTCGACTCCGTCGAGTCAGGCTTGCTGCAATTTTTTTTTTTCTCTCTTTTTTTTTTTTCAACCCTAATCCTCTCCCGCTCTGATACCATAAATTGATGGGGAACAATGACAGGAGGGTGTTAAGAGGATGGTTGGAGAGCTAAGAAGTCTACAGGGATTAGGGTCAAAAACGAGATAACCAGGGCCTCACACCCCTAGATGTCCTGAAGGACAAAGGCAAATAGGGCTTCACACCCCTTGATGTCCCGAAGGATAAAGACAAATAGGGCCTCATACCCCTCGATGTCTGCAGGACAAAGGCATAGGGTCTCGCACCCCTCAACACTCGAAGGCTAAGGCAAACGGGCCTCACACCCACTCCCTCATGGAGGTCGACGTTCTCAAAGAATGAAGGCAACACTACTGGGTCTCTCACCATCCCCGTCCTTGTGGGGGTGAACACTATCGGGCATCTCACCCTCCTCGCCCATGCGGGGGCTAACGAAAAAAACAATCTTCCAAAAAAATTATTTTATTATTCACCAGCTTTCAAATACAAGGGATAATGCCTGCTTACAAAATTTAGAACCCATACATGGAATTATTTATTTATTTATTTATTTTATTATTTTTTAATCCTAAACTAGTATCTTTGAGATCCGTGCAAATTATTTTTGCATCACGATCAGTGCACATCCTTCTACTGTGACCGAGGAATAGGGAATCAACATCGGAGCAGAAGGATTTGGAGGATATGGGCTAGCGGATTTGGAGGAGGCCGGTGGATTTAGGGGGATGATGGCAGATTTGGAGGAGGTGGTCGGTGATGCACGTGGGTGAGGCAGAGGGCGGATGGGCCGGCAAACCCAACTGGATCCGATCGTTGAGCTGGAGGTCGGAATTGCTGAAGGCGATGCCAGGGCGAGCGGGAGGAGGAGGCGAGGAATCACTGGCGATGATGGCAAAGGAGGGCTTGGGGTGGAAGACGCCGAAGGGGAGGGGTCGCGCCGGCGGTAGCGCTGGGTGTAGATGGAGAACGAGCGGCGATCGAGATGGAGTGCCCTCGAGGCGATGGAGTGCGGTAGGGCAAGAAACCTTTGATTCTGAGCCAAATCTTCCCTCGTTGTCTTGAAAGCTCCACAACACTACATAATATTGTGATGGATTAATCTGGCAAAAAGTTGGCATGAACTGTAGCAGGAAAACATCTCTTCAGGTTGGGCGATTCGGCATAGGGAAGGCGATCACCGTGGGGCTGCGGCACAGGTGGGGATGACCGGCGGACTTCGTCGGCTCGGGCAGCGACAGACGGTGGTGCATGGGAGAGGGGTGCGCGGGCAAAGCCGCAGGGGTGCACGGCCATTGGTGGAGCCGCAGGGGCGCATGGCCGTGGGCAGTTTTGTTGGATTCGCCGGCATTCCCACAAGGAGATCGATGCCGGGGGGAGGTGGATTGTTGTCGGGGTCGTCGATGGTCGAACGTGGCAGATCCGGGATCGGTGGAAAGAAAAAATGGAGAATAATGGAGGTTCCGGGAGTTTTGGGAGGAAGAAGATGACAGGGATAAACATGGAATACGTCAGGAATAAACATAGAATAAAATGGGAATAGCAGGGATAGGTGGAATAGCTGGAATAAAAAAAATAAAAAATATATGAAAGAAAAAGAAAAACCCGGATGGGTTTTGATGTCCCCATTATTTTCAGGGTTATGTTGTACCTTACTTGGAGCGTCCCCTCTTACCAGTATTTATATTGCTTCGTCCGGCCTGTGGTTCCGTTCTCTTTCATGTGGTTATGATGGGGAGAGTTAATTTCTTTCCCTCCATTCACAATCATGGGTGGTTATTAAACGGTTCGGGCCAGGCCGGAGATGTTGCTACCGAAGTTAATGGTCACGTGGTCATTTTGACTTGGTTGTGCTTTGGAGATAGTTGGACAGTCGATGATAACCATTATCTGCCATGTTCATGGGGATTTGAGACAGATCAAAGATCTATCTTCAGGCATCTTCTTTAGAAGTATCCGTAGCTGAATTGGAGGACCATTTTTGTCTTCAGACACCTTCAGGACAGCACCTATGGCTGATGTCGAAGATCATGCTTTTGGCATAGGTCGAAGACTACATCTTTGGTGTAGGCCGAAGACTATACCTTCGATCGGTCATGAAGATCATGCCTTCGGCTAAGGCTGAGAGCCCTATATTTAGCAGGGGACCGAAGGCTGACTGTTCGATTGAGGTTAAGGGCTACAGCTTTGGCTTGTCTGTTAGCCGTTCGGCTTCTTCTATGCATTTTGGTTCGAAGTGCATGGTTCAAGAGAGACGTCTTCGGCTGGTCGACCTGGTGGCTGTACTTGAACCGACATATCCTAACAGTTGCCCCCCACTCTCAGTTTTCAAAGCAATGATATGCCTTGAAGAGTGAGAGTATCACTAGGTTGTCATTTTCCTCTGGGGAGTGGTGTGGCAGATGATAGCGAAATATCTGATTGGACCATTTGCCATAGCTGCTGGTTGATTCAAGGATCAGGTGGTGGATAGCTATCACCCCCTAATTAGGGTATGGAGAAAAGGAGTGGGCAAACCAGGGATTGTCCCTTCTTTTTCTGTTGCATGATAGTTCAGTTGATCTTTCCATTGAGATTTGGTTGGAGGTCGTGGCCTCTTCCTGTCCCTTGGAAAAGTAGCATGCTCCATCTTAGCCATAGATTGGCATTGCATGGATTATGACCTTTGATCCATTCCGTGTCAAATCAGTTGAGGGCTGTTTGGGATTATGCACACATCTCGAGCATTCATGGTGGATTTGGGGAGATGGTTCCCCTTATCGAGATGTCGCCCTGGAGTCTCCTTATCCCTTTATGAGAAGGAGAGAAGGTCTGACTGAGGAAGCTTCTTCATTCCTACATATCTCCAGCATTGGCCCAGCTTTCTTTGTTATTGGCTATCGACCCCTTCCACCGGTAGAACCTTCCTTTTATTTCTTTGTTCCTTTTTCCTGTCATGGCTGAGACCATAGAAAGTAGAGGGAAAAGGCTAGGCCCTCTAGGATTGATGATGTGGTGAGTCTGGAGTTAGTTTCTAGCTCCGTCTGATCGAGGAAGATTGCCCACCTTCGGAGCGTTATCATGTTCCCGAAGGGTTTCCTCTTGTACTTCCTACATATGAGGAGCATGTTGGCTCCACCCAGTGATTTTGATGAATAACAAAACATTGAGTGCATATTGTATACTAATGTGTATTTCAAGTTATGAGTTTTCAGGGAGAAAACACCTCAAAATTTCAAAAACTTATGTATCATGGCACGCCATGGCACGAAGCATTTTTCGCAAATCTGGACATCCTCTTAAGGAAAAAAGGGTATCTACATGTTTAATTATTATGTGTTTACGATTCATTTAAGTTTCAAAATTTATATTTATGTTTTTGGGATAATTTATACTTGAATTTGAGCTTTTCAGTCTCAAGTGTCGACACCTGGAAGCCAAGTGTCGACACTTCAGCATTTGGCACGAACAAAAATCCTTGGCACGCCAAGTGTCGACACCCAGAACTCAAGTGTCGACACCAAGTGTCGACACTTAGGTTTCCAAGTGTCAACTCAAGGCCTGAGATTTTTGAAAATACAGAACTTTGCCATTTGAGGATTTTTGTGTCAAGTGTCGACACCTTTGCATCAAGTGTCGACACTTGAAAGTTTAAGTGTCGACACCTAGAAATCAAGTGTCGACACCTAACAGCCAAGTGTCGATACTTGAAGCCTGACAGCTCTAACGGATCTATTTTTTTGA
This sequence comes from Areca catechu, assembly GCA_021397845.1. Taxonomy (NCBI): domain Eukaryota; kingdom Viridiplantae; phylum Streptophyta; class Magnoliopsida; order Arecales; family Arecaceae; genus Areca; species Areca catechu. The sequence continues at coordinate 129,756,938 of CM038040.1, read as the reverse complement.
CTTGCAAAACTTGCTTTTCAAGCTCCCAACGGCTAGATCCGAGGCTCCAATGGTCACAAACCATTTTTTGGAAGTTTCTTGGTGTATTTAACCATCACCAACCTCATTCTAAAGGCATTGAAGTGTTTTGAAGTCCATTCAAAAGGCAAAAAGCCTATATTCTCTCAAGTACTCTACATCAAAAGCTTTTTATAGTTTGATTCCCTGAAAAAGCCTACAAGCTCATCCTTACATTATTCCAAAAGAGGCATTTGAAGGATATTCCAAGGAAGAGTCAAGACAAAGCATCAACTTGAGCTTCAAAGATTCCATTCTACTCTTGAAGAGAGTTTGTTTTAGTTTTAAAATTGTATATCTGTTTTTATCTTGTGATTTGACCTTGCTTTCAAAGATGTCTTGAAAAAATGTTATTGTGGTTTGTTGGTGAGCCAAAGGGATAAAACCAACTAGGGTTAACTTGTAAGCCCGAAGACAAACAAGTGTTAAGGTTTGTTGGTGAGCCTATGTGACAAACCAACTTAGGTTTTGACTTGTGAGCCTTGTAAAAAATAAGTCAGCTGTAATCTTGTTTGGATTATAGTGAAATTCCCAAGGTGGCTTGGGGAGTGGATGTAGGTGCTAGGTTTGCATCGAACCACTATAAACCTTGTGTTTGTGTGTGATTGCCCTCTTTCTCTCTTGCTCTTTGGTTATTGCTACTCACTAATTGTTTTTCATTGCATTCAATCTTTTGCATTGAATTTATTTTTCACAAACATCATTAGACCTTCACATTATTGTTTTAATTTTTTTAAAGACCCAATTCACCCCCCCTCTTGGGCTCCATTTCTGGGCAATAAGTGGTATCAGAGCGCCGGTACTCTTTTGTAGGTCCAAGGATCTTGAGTAAAAGATCATGGCAGTCGCAATAGAAATGGGTATAGTTGAAGGTCAAGCTTCAAATCGTCCCCCACTTTTCAATGGCACAAATTACATATATTGGAAAACACGCATGCACATTTTTATTCAAGCTCTTGATTATAATTTATGGAGAACAATTGTAAAAGTTCATCATCAGCCTACAATGTTGGTTAATGGCATTCTCACTCCAAAGATGGAAGATGATTGGGATGAGAATGACATTAAGCAAATCGAGCTCAATGCTAAGGCTATGAATCTATTATTTTGCTCTCTTAATCCAAGTGACTTTAATAGAATATCTAATTATCTCTCCACCAAGGAGATTTGGGATACACTTGAGATTACCCATGAGGGTACCACCAAGTGAAAACTACCAAGGTTAATATGCTTATTCATACGTATGAAATGTTTAAAATGGAACCTACTAAGTCTATTAGTGAGATGTATACTAGGTTCACAAATATTGTGAATGGCATGAGAAGCCTAGGAAAAATTATTTCTAACGGTGAACTTGTGAACAAACTTCTCAGGTCTCCTACCGGCTTCTTGGGATGCAAAAGTAATAGCTATTGAAGAAGCCAAGGATGTCAACACTCTTCCACTTGAACAACTGTTGGGCTCACTGATGACCTATGAGCTCTCCCTCAAGCAAAAGAATGTGGAAGTCGACAAAAAGAAGAAAGTAATCGCCTTCAAATATACTGCAAGAGAAGAATCAAGCGATGACTCCGAAGAAGATGATGAAGAAGATGAGACGGCTCTAATGGCGAGAAAGTTCAGAAGGTTTATGAGGAAGAAAAGGTTCAACTTCAAGAAGAAACCTCTGAAAGGTGAGCCAAGTAAAGAGAAAGACAAAGGAGAAGGAGAAGGAGCAGCCCACTTGTTTTGAATGCAAGAAACCTGGCCATTTCAAGGTAGACTACCCCTTGCTCAAGAAAAGCAAAAGAAAGTTGAGAAAGAAAGCCATGATGGCAACCTGGAGTGATAGTGAAGACTCCAGTTCTGAGGAAGAACAATAGGAGGTGGCAAACTTCTGTCTGATGGTGATCATGATGAGGTATGCTCTGAAACAGAAAATGAATTTACATTTGATGAGCTTCATGAAGTTTTTGACGAATTAGTCATAGAGTTTCAGAAACTAAAATCAAAACATAAAGATTTAAAGAAGCAAAATTTGAATTTAGCCAAAACAAATGACAAGCTTTCAAAAGAAAATGAATGCCTTCTTTTTCAAAATAAAAAATTAAATGATAAGATTGTAGCTCTTGAAAAAGAAAAAGAAGTTTTGAAAAAGAAAAGTTCCTCACTTTCAAATGAAAATTTTTCAAAACAAAGCAAAGAAATTTTGGATGAAAATAAAAGATATAAAGAAGAAATTGAAAAATTAAAACCTTTTGTAGATAAATTTACTTATAGTTCTGAAAAATTGAATTTGCTTTTGAACAACCAAAGAGCAGTTTTTGATAAAGCAGGTTTAGGATTTAGAACACATAAGAAACAAAAACTTTTTAAAAACTTCTTTGTGCCTGCATCTTCATCCATTACTTGCTATACATGTGGTACTAAAGGGCATAAATCTTATATGTGCAATAAAAGAAGATTGAGTAATTTTTACTATAGCATAAATCTATACCAATAATAAAAAACCTACCATGATTGCTTAATTGCAAAGACAATAAAAAAGAAATATAACAGTTTGGGTTTCCAAAGGGAACAATGCCACTAACATAAGGACCCAAGATGGCTTGGGTACTAAAGTCCCACTTGATCTTTATTGCAGGTATGCCTTGCAACCAACAAGAAAGAATGTGGTACTTGATAGCGGTTGCTCAAGGCATATGACGGAGATGTGGAGCAGTTCTCATCGCTCGAATATCAAAATGGTGGCAATGTACTTTTGGTGAGATGGAAGGGCAAAATTATCGGTATTGGTAAAGGTCAATATCACCCCTTCTTCTTATATGATAATGTCTTATATGTTGATGGTTTGAAACATAACTTGCTTAGGATTAGCAGTTTTGTGACAAGAATTTTAAAGTTTTTTGAATTTTTTTTGTGCATGTTTCTAGTTTAGATGACAATGTCATCAGTTAATTGGTCAAGCATGGCAATATTTATATGATTGATCTTGATGATCTCCCTATTCAAAATGGTCAATGCCTAGTGGCAATGGAAGCCAAGATCGATGAAACTAGTTGGCTTTGGATCGCAGACTAGGACATGCAATCATGCATTTGATTTCAAAACTTAGCAAAAAGAATTTAATAAAGGATTTGCTAAACTCAATTTTGAAAAAGACAAGATTTGCAGTGCATGTCAACTTGGAAAACAAACCAAATCCTCTTTCAAACCAAAAGGAGTAATCTCTCATCTAGACCCTTGGAGTTGCTTCACATGGGCCTCTTTGGGCCAACTAGAACATTTAGTTTGGAAGGTAAGAAGTACGGTCTAGTTATTGTAGATGATTTCTCACGATTTACATGGGTCATGTTTTTAGCCATAAAGATGAAGGATAGTGATTTACACGGGTCATGTTTTTACAAAGTGTCGACACTAGGTTTTCAAGTGTCGACTCAAGGTCTGAGATTTTTGAAAATACAGAACTTTGCCATTTGAGGATTTTGTGTCAAGTGTCGACACATGTGCATCAAGTATCGATATTGAAAGTTCAAGTGTCGACACCTAGAAATCAAGTGTCGACACCTGACAGCCAAGTGTCGACACTTGAAGCCTGACAGCTCTAACAGATCTATTTTCTGACATGCAGAACTTGCTTTTCAAGCTCCCAACAGCTAGATCCGAGGCTCCAATGGCACAAACCATTTTTGGAAGTTTCTTTGTGTATTTAACCATCACCAACTCATTCTAAAAGCATTGAAGTGTATTGAAGTCCATTCAAAAGCCATGAAGCCTATATTCTTTAAGTACTCACATTAAAAGCCTTTTATAGTTTGATTTCCTGAAAATACCTACAAGCTCATCCTTACATCATTCCAAAAGAGGCATTTGAAGGATATTCCAAGGAGGAGAGTCAAGACAAAGAATCAACTTGAGCTTCAAAGATTCCATTCTGCTCTTGAAGAGAGTTTTTTAGTTTTAAATTGTATATCTGTTTTTATCTTGTGATTTGACCTTGCTTTCAAGTGTGTCTTGAAAGAAGGTTGTTGTGGTTTGTTGGTGAGCCAAAGGGATAAAGCCAACTAGGGTTAACTTGTAAGCTCGAAGACAAAACAGTGTTAAGGTTTGTGGTGAGCCTAGGTGACAAAACCAACTTAGGTTTTGACTTGTAGCCTTGTGAAAAACAAGTTAGCTATAATCTTATTTGGATTATAGTGAAATCTCAAGGGTGGCTGGGGAGTGGATGTAGGTGCTAGGTTTGCACCGAATGATTATAAACTTTGTGTTGTTTGTGATTGCCCTCTTTCTCTCTTGCTCTTTGGTTATTGCTATTCACTAATTGTTTTCCGCTGCATTCAATCTTTTGCATTGAATTTATTATTCACAAACACCACTAGACCTTCACATTATTGTTTTAATTTTTTTTAAAGACCCAATTCACCCCCCTCTTGGGCTCCATTTCTGGGCAACAGAGCGAGTGCATAAACTCCAGTCGGGTGTCTTGCCATATATGAAGATCATTTGAAGGCTGGTCTTTGATTTCCCATACATCCCTTCTTCATCAAAGTCTTTTGCATGTACTAAATAGTGCCCACGCAGTTGACTCCGATAGTATTCGGAATATCTGCGGGTTCTTGGTCCAGTGCCACATAGCCAATGTGAGCCTTGTGACAATCATATCAGCTCTTTTTATTCTCAAAAGAATTTCATGGTTATGGATGGTGGGTCATCGGTCCTTGGCTGGTCGTAAGATCATAAAGGATATGCCATGCATCCATGGGTGGAAGCCCAATTTTATTTTGTTTCGTCTATCGAATGGTGGGGTTTCAATAGTGAGTGGAGGGAGCCACGCCTGGTTGCCAATGATGAGAAAATGGTTTTGGCAGCCGATTAGTCCGATTATGCCTTATGATTGGTTCAAAGGCTGTTCCCATCCATGAACTGTTGGAGGAGAGCAATCTCCATCTCGCGGGGATCATCGAGTTTCCTGTGTTAGGTATAATGGTAGAAGTTTTCAGCTCTCTGCTTTTAACTCCTTTGTGGTCCAACTGATTCAGAGAGGTATTTTTATTTGCAGGTGATGGAATGAGGCCTGATTTGGGTTGGCTTCGCCAGTCTTCTAAAAGGAAGGTGGCTTAGGCCCCTCCTTCAGGATCAAAGATCAGGAAGAAGACCCGGGGGATGATCCTGAGAGAAGTAGGTGCACTTCATCCTTAGAGAAACATCTGGGAGAAATGGGTTATCGATGATGGAGGCTCCAGGAGGGCCTCACCCAGTTGAGTCTCTGCCGACAGTCAACTCTCGATTCAGATAAGGGAGAGTCCATCTCCGATGGTCGATGCACCACCGCCTTCCCCCCCCGTGATGGACAGGAGTAAGGCACCGCAACTTGAAGAAGAAACCGCCCAGGAGATTCTTCTAAGTGGGAGTCATCCTGTGGACTCTTCGGAGCTTTCCTCCACGGGGAGTCTTTTGGTCCCCACCATTGCTAGGTGGGCACTGAAGGATACTTTGCTACCTCACGATTTGGCAATATTCCAAGGTTGAAGCCTCGCTAGAGTATTTGATTCTGCTTATTCCTCCCTGCAACAGGTGAAATTTTCATCGTTCTTCCTTTTCCCGATGGGTCGTTCAACTTGTGACTAGTCTTACACCTTGTTTTGTTGGTGTAGGTGGTCTATGGCATTACTTTATAGAAGAGGGCCTGGGGAACATTGATAGCCTCATTCACAGCCTGAAGGAGGAGCTCCACATGGCCAGGGCCGAGAGGGAGGTGGCCGAGGAACTAAAGTAGTCCACGGAGAATCAGCTCACTCATGTGGATGCTTAAGTTAGGGACCTGAAGGGCGAACTAAAGAATGCCCACTTAACGATCTCAAGGCAGGAGGCAGAGTTGAGGAGGAATAAAAGCATATTGACTCCTTGAAACATTCTTCTAAAAAGAACTAAGAGAGGGCTGAAGACCTGGCCAGGATGGCTGAGGAGGCGACCAAGAGGGCAGAAGAAGCATCTTCGAGAGTCGAAGAGGCATCTTCAAGGGTCAAAGAGGTGGCCCTCATGGTAGAAGGAGCCAGAAGGGAGTTCAAAGCCATGAGAGAGCAAGCGGCTAATGCTGTTGTGGATTTCAAAAAATCTTCACAGTTCCAAATGGAAATGAATGAAGCAATTTTGTATAGCTATCAATATGGCTTTAATGATGGACTCGCCAAGGTCAGCATGGTCTTCCCCGATCTTGATCTTTCCAGCATCCCTGTGTTTGACATTGAGGAGGAAGAAGAAGAAGAAGTCAGGACCTCTGATGAGATTGAAAAGATGCCTAGTCGAAGCGAAAGAGTCCTGGTCATAGCTGGTGAGTTTGCCATGGCCAATACTGCGGTTATGACCCAAGCTGAAGAGTTGATCCAAATCGAAAGTTCTCTAGCTCTGGACTAGGTACAGGAGATCATCTCCTTTAGATTGAGGAGATACTCCATTCTTCCAATGATGGGTCTTCCTCAGCTGATCCGTAGGGGTCCGTCAGGCTCCGAGCTTTGCATTTGTGTTTCTTCTTTTCTTTCTTTAGGAATGTAATAAATGAATCTTCCTGGTTTAATGAATACTTCACTTTTCATGAATGCTGGATACTAAGGAGCTTCCACATGTAGCTTTCCAAGCATAGAATCTTCGAATTGGGTTTTAGTAGGGTCATCGATTTTGGCGACGGACTGAATCATGCAACCCTTTATCGAGTCGATTTTTCTGGGCATAGGCTCCTCTTTCTGGACTGCAAAGCATGTAGGGAAGTTTCTACATGAGGGGAACCTCTGGCTTACCAGCTTTTCGGAGGTGTGGTGACTGTCATGCTGTTGCCTAGAGAGGTGATGGTGATCAGGGCCATAATGACTGTGCTTGGGGACAGGGATCATCGTGGCTGCAGCCTTTTGGTGGTCCCTCCCAACACATCAATTGAGTCCTTTGATTTACTAGGGCGTACATGCATGGCGTGCCTGGGAAACTGCTACAAACGAGGGCATTTGACCTATGCCTCACCCATCTCGATATAAGGAAGAGGATTTCCTTGGATCGACTACCATTTGCTCTTAGCAATGCCATTTCCAACACTATTCCCGCCTCCCCATCCTTATGCTATTCTGAGTGTTTGCCATAGCATGAAGCCGAACCTAGCACAGCTCAGGTGGGCAGCCAAGGGAAAGCCAATGAGAGGCTTCAAGGTGAGGAGATCAGATCGGTGGCGAAGGTGTGTATTAGCATTGCGTACGCCCAGACTGGGAGTAGTGTTCCAATCGAGATAGGTTCTTCCTCAGGGGAAGAATTGGTTTCTCCGAGAGGGCCGTGCCGACCGGGCTATCTAAGGGATCAAGCCCAAAGATGTTGGTGGGGTTTCCTCATACATCGAAGATACCAAGCCTGCAGCCCCGATTGCGGGAGAGAGAGATCCGGTGGGGTGCGATACCCCTACCGCTGGAGCCGGGAGGCAAGAATTTGGGAATCCTTTTCCTGCTATCCTCCTTGGGATACAACAGGTAGCCTCCGATATGCGTGTCACCTACCCGCGTTCGTCGGCTGGATTGATGTTGTGTATTTCCTATTCTGCAGATTTCTCACGATCTTTCTTTGCTAGAGAAAGGTGCCCATGAATCCATCAGCTTTAGCAAAGACCTCCGAAGCTGAATGGCCTTAGCTGTAGCTGAAAAAGATGTCGCCGAAAAGCTTCGGGCTGATGCAGAAGAAGAGATGGGCAAGATAGTTGCTTCGAACAATGTCTTGAGAAGACAGCTGGGCACTCTTCAAGCACAGGCATCCGAAATGGCAACCATTGCATAGTAGAGGAGGAGGAAGGTGGTTTCTCTTGAATGGATGCTGAAGGAGACCCTATGAGATACCGAGGAGCTGAAGTCTCATCATGACGAATTGAAGAGAAGGATTGATGAGCTGGAGACAAGCCTTTCGGTGGCCAACCAAAGGGCTGTGTAGGTCGAAGAGAGGTCTTCCGGGGCTGTTGAGGCTTATAAAAATTCTTAGGGCTTCAAAGATGAGGTAAGCAAAGCCGTGTCTGAAGGATACTCTTCGGGTTATGTCGATTGCCTAGGTAAAATTAAGAAACTTTACCCTGGCTTGGACTTATTTTTGGTTGCATTCCCAAAGGATGAGGCTAAGGACACCAAGGTTCAGCCTGATGCGATGTCGACCCTTACTCCTATTTCAGCTGCTAAAGAGGTTGGCGGGGAATAAAGTTGTTGTATTTTTCCTTCTTTCAGCTATCTATAATATTTTCCTTCTAGATGAGGGTTTTTCATCCTTGAAATAAATGAATATTTTTTTTTTTAAACTAGTCTCTTCTGAGTTGATTCTTTTTGGTATGGTTCCTCTTTGGTGGGTAAGCCAAAGACTATTTGGTTCAAGATCAATATTCTCAGTATGACTGAAGACGAACTCCAAAATAGGATTGAAATGCCACCACCATTTTTCGGTCCTTTGGGCTGGGGTTAACCTCGATTGGGATGATGTCAGTTATCCATCATAATTGTCCCTTCTATCTTGGAAGGGACGTGGTAGACAGGTGTTATTTCCCCATTGGCCATTGATTGAGGAACATTAAATATATTTTTTCATTGCCCGTGTCGAGTCTGTGGATATCCGAACGGTCACATCCTCGCCCGTCCTGGGTGCTGCATTGTTTTCCCTTTCTGAGAAAAGGCCATTAATGTTGTAACCATCCGAGGGAGATCATTCTGGATTCAAAGCACCGACGGTCTCTATCCTCAAGAGCAATTATTGGCGATCGTACCATTCCCAGGTGGCCATCTGGGCTCGGAGGAATCATTTCAACACGTGGCAGCCTCTGGCGTGTCTGGGGAAAGGAGTGGAGAATGTTTCTCTATGGCCATCCGTGGGTGTAGGATCCTTTTTAAATAGGACCCTGCTCTTCCCTTTCATAAGCCATCCATATTTTAAACTCCCATTTTGAAAGTTGCCCTCCTTCCCTAGCATATCACCGAGATAAAGTTTAACATTTTTGACCTTCGGAAGGTGGCTAAGAAGAGGGCCTCTAGCACTTGAGCAGAGGGCATGCCTAGTTCGAAAGCTCCTAGGGGAAGTGACAATGATGACCCGCAGGGGGTCATTACTCACTTGGAGAAGAAGGTGCGGGTCTTAGAGGCCCGTTTGGAGGAGGCCAAGGCTCGAGTGGAGGTGGCTACTGCAGAGGCAGAGGAAGCCATGAAGAACATGGCGGAGGCCATCTCAAATTTCATGGCATCTTCTACCTATAAGGACGAGGTCGCCAAGGCAGTTCTGGACTCTTACCCCCAGGGATTTCAGGAGTACCCGGACAAGGTTTTCAGGTTCTATCATCTGAAGGGCCTGGAAAATATTAGGCCTTCTGTCCCCTTCCCCGGTCACGAACATGACTCTGACTTCGAAGAGAAGTCAGAGTCTGAATCAGATGGGAACTCTAGAGCCTCCCCGTTCTCTTGTTCTGAATTATGGATTGAAGCAGGAAAAAACCGACTCCCTTCAACAGCAAATCAAGGCAGTCGGTTGAACTCCAGTAGTCTTCAAATCAGCAAACAGAGCTTCAACTTGATCTGCAATAGCAAGAAGAAGAAAGGATCGGTTCAATCTCTCGAGGTGTCCAAATGTCCACCCTCTAGAGTATCCACGCCCGAGCTCTCGCTGATCCAACTCCGGATGGATGCTAGTTCTCCAGGAATAAAACAACAGGTCACGGCAATGTGGAGCAGGGAAAATCAAAAGATCTTCACAGATGGTCTTCTCCAAGACTGCCCTTACTCCACCAAGAGCATACTATGGAGATCGTGAAGAAAAGGGAAGGATTGCACGGGACTTCCAACAAAATTCTACACTCAGATTTTCTCCCAAAAACTCACTCTCAAGTCCGCTCTAATGCCCTGTTCTGTTCTTCACCTTTCAACCTCTCTCACAGCCTACCACCAAAAGATAAAGAGGTAGAGAACATCCAAGAAGGCAGGGAAAAATCGTGAGAGGAATCAGATAAAACCCAAATGCAAACTCTTTATTTTGAATTGATTCTCTTGATTGGAAGGGGGAGCTAGGAACCGCAGACTATAACATGGTGAAAAGTAGGGATCGAGAGAGGAAGACGTGCGGGAGAGAAACCACCGTGAGACCCCTTCCAGAACATAGTGCAAAACATAAAAACCCAAGCAGCAAATGATCCGATCAACATGCTATTCTTATCCATTCACACGGTAAAAATAGGGAAAGCCAGAGAGGGGAAGAGAGAGAAAACAACGTGCGATGAACCAAAAACACCATGTAAATCGGCCAAGATATAAACCGGTTCAACAAACCCAAAATGCCGATCCGACCAAACCCGATCAGAAAGAAAAAACTGGGTCCTGTCCAGGTCTACTAGAAATAGTTCTTGGTTAACCCAAACCAATCCTGGTCGATCCAAATCAGACCAGGTGGACCAAACAAAATCCAATGTGTGCTCAATCAGGCTATTTGACCTTAATACCGAAACGATTTCCAATTGTTGATCGGCTCCCGGAATAGGAAGAAATCCTCTATGGCATATGACCTCATAGGTTCGAACCTAAATGGTAGCACTGGAACACTTCCAGTACCAGCACAAGATACCATCTAGCAATGGGTCCCGACATCCGGATAGGCCGAAGATGCGAGAGCAATCTATCGAACCTCTGGCAGATGGTTACCATATAATTCATCCCTTTGACCTCCAATGCTCAAGATGACCTAGGATTAGACTGCCAACCCTAACTGAGTCAATCCATAACATGTCTCAACCTCGCAAGTCCAGTGACTCCTCACTAGGACTACCCCGGTCGGGGATTTGCAAAATTGAGAAACTATGAGACATTCAATCCAAATAATTTGGACAGGTCAATTCCATCTTGGTCTACCATTGCTCCATAAGTACTTGCTTGTACCCAAAAAACTTCCATCACTGGATTAGAAATCTGGATAGTCCAATACCAAAGCATAGGGAGTTGCTTGCAAGCTACCATGGTGACCTCAGGTCAGAGGGACACATATATCCATATCCAATGATGAGCAATCCTTTGGTAGAAAGGAGATCCACGGAGTCACGTTCAATGAGATATCACATATCCCACTTGTAGATCACATCAATGTCACCACACTCCTTTGGTCAAGAGGACAACCAAACGATGTGAATCACAACAACCTACACTTGATACATTGCCGTCCTATATAATGTATCATTTAGTTATGAACATTTTTAAAGGACCACCTGATATATCCTCTCTATATCGAAGTCAATGCAGTCCTAAGGACTTCATCACATAAATAGAGTTCATTATAGGAAAATAAATAATGTGATGAGCTGCCAAATAAAGTTTTATTAATTCATATACAAATTACAATACTGAGCACAACAGCCTACAGCCTAAGCGATTGGCTTTGGGACACAATTTCCAACAACTCCCACTTGTACTAAAGCCAATCAAAATAGTATCAATACCCATTTCCCTTTTACAATAGTCGAACTCTTTGATTCCGAGGGCTTTAGTGAAGGGGTCGGCCAGATTGTCCTTTCTATTAATCTTCATAAGATTGATGTCGTCTCGTTCCACGATCTCTCGCACGAGATGAAAGCGCCGCAAAATGTGCTTGGTGTGGTGATGAGATTTTGGCTCCTTAGCTTGAGCAATGGCTCCTGTGCTATCACAATACACTAGAACAAGACCATCTAGGGAAGGTGCCACCCCTAGCTCCAATGAGCTTTCATAACCACATGGCTTCCTTTGCTGCATCTGATGCTGCAATGTATTCTGCTTCACATACCGAGTCTGCAACTATTGCCTGCTTGGAACTCTTCCAATGGTCGTTTTATGGAGAACCTGACTTGAGACTTGTAGGGTATACTGACTCCAGTTTCTAGTCAGACAGAGATGATAGCAAGAGTGTGTCAAGGTTTTGCTAAATTGAGACCTCTAGTATATGGTTACCGTATAATTCATCCCTTTGACCTACAATGCTCAAGATGACCTAAGATTAGACTGCCAACCCTAACTGAGTAATCCACAACATGTCTCAACCTCGCAAGTCCAGTGACTCCTCACTAGGACTACCCCGATCGAGAATTTGCTAAATTGAGACACTACGAGACATTCAATCCAAATAATTTGGACAGGTAAATTCCATCTTGGTCCACCATTGCTCCACAAGTACTTGCCTATACCCAAAAACCTTCCATCATCGGATTAGAAATCTTGGTAGTCCAGTACCAAAGCGCAGGGAGTTGCTAGCAAGCTACCATGGTGACCTTAGGTCGAAGGGACACATATACCCATATCCAATCATGTGCAATCTTTTGGCAGAAAGGAGCTTCACAGAGTCATAATCAATAAGATATCATAGATCCCACTTGCAGATCACATCAATGTCACCACACTCCTTTGGTCAAGAGAATAACCAAATGATGTGAACCACAACAACCTATAGTTGATAAATCGCCGTCCTGTACAATGTATCCTTTGGTTGTCAACCTTTTTAAAGGACAACTCGATATATCCTCTCTATATCGAAGTCAGTGCAGTCCTAAGGACATCATCACATAAATAGAGTTCATTATAGGAAAATGAATAATGTGATGAGCTACCAAAATAAAGTTTTATTAATTCATATACAAATTACAATACTGAGCACAACCGCCTACAACCTAAGTGATTGGCATTGGGACATAATTCCCAACAACTCCCACTTGTACTAAAGCCAATCAGAACAGTATCTAATACCCATTTCCCTTTTACAATAGTCAAACTCTTTGATTCCGAGGGCTTTAGTGAAGGGGTTGGCCAAATTCTCCTTTACATCGATCTTCATAAGATTGATGTTGCCTCGTTCCACGATTCTCGCATGAGGTGAAAGCACCGCAGAATGTGCTTGGTGTGGTGATGAGATTTTGGCTCCTTAGCTTAAGTAATGGCTCCTGTGCTGTCACAATACACTAGAACAGGACCATCTAGGGAAGGTGCCACCCCTAGCTCTCCAAGGAGCTTTCATAACCACACGGCTTCCTTTGCTGCATCTGATGCTGCAATATATTTTGCTTCGCATATCGAGTCTACAACTGTTGCTTGCTTAGAACTCTTCTAGCAGATCGCTCCTCCATTCAAAGTAAACACAAACCCTGACACACTCTTGCTATCATCTCTATCTGACTGGAAACTTGAGTCAGTATACCCCACAAGTTTCAAGTCTGGTTCTCCTTAAATCAGCCATTGGTCCTTAGTATTTCTCAAATACTTCAGAATGGTCTTAACCACCTTCCAATGCACCTCACCTGGGTCAGACTTGTATCTACTCACCACTCCTAGTGAGTATGCCATGTCTGGTCTAGTACATGTCATAGCATACATGATAGAGCCCACTGCAGAAGTATAAGGAACTCTACTCATACGCTCTCTTTCTTCAAGAGTTATCGCATAATCCTTCTTGGAAAGAGTAATTCCAGAACCTATCGGGAGATAGCTTTTCTTGGAATTCTCCATGCTAAACCATTTTAGCATGGTATCAATGTACATAGACTAGGACAATCCCAAAAGCCTCTTAGCTCTATCTCCATAGATCTTCATACCCAGTATATAAGAAGCTTCACCCAAGTCCTTCATGAAGAACTGAGATGACAACCAGATCTTTATTCCTTGCAATGCTGCGATGTCATTCCCGATTACGAGAATGTCATCAACATATAGTACTAGGAATACAATCACAGAACCATTAACCCACTTATAGATGCAGGGTTCTTCTCCGTTCCTAACGAAGCCATACGATTTGATACACCTATCAAATTGCATGTTCCAACTTTGAGATGCTTGCTTGAGTCCATAAATGGATCTTTATAATTTGCACACTTTTGACTCGTCTGTGGATGTGAACCCTTCAGGTTATATCATATACACCTCCTCATCCAGCTCCGCATTCAGGAAAGCGGTTCGGACATCCATCTACTAAATCTCATAGTCAAAAAATGCTGCTAAAGCAAGCATGATCCGAATGGACTTGAGCATTGCCATAGGAGAGAACGTCTCGTCATAATCGATACCATATCATTGACGATACCCCGTGGCAACCAGACGGGCTTTATAGGTCTCTACCTTCCCATATAATCCATTTTTTCTCTTGAAAATCCACTTGCACCTGATGGGTTTTATCCCTTCAAGTGGATCAACCAATGTCCATACATTGTTGATCTCCATGGACACCATCTCGGATCGCATGGCTCCAAGCCATGCCTCAGAGTCAGATCTCTGAAGTGCATCCATATAGGTGATCGGATCCTCAACGTTCTCATTGAGCTCAATGGGATCACTGTCTCGGACTAAGAAACCATAATATCTGTCAAGCTAATACGGTACTCTACCGGATCTCCTTGTCATGGATTCCGGGTGTGATCCAATCACAGCCGGTTCTATGATATCCTTAGAGTGTACAGGTTCTTTCACTGGTTGAACTTCACCGAGTTCAATCTTAGAGGCTACAATTCTTTCTCCAAGGAACTCCTTTTCCAAAAAGGTAGCCCTAAGAGCAACGAACACTTTTTGTTCGTCCTCCAAGTAGAAGAAATACCCTTTTGTTTTCTTAAGGTATCTAATAAATAGGCACCGATCAGACTTAGGACCAAGTTTATCCGAGTCTAAATGCTTTACATGAGCCGGACAACCCCAGACCCGAAGGTGTGAAATTGAGGGCTTACGTCCAGTCCATAACTCATATGGAGTGGAGGTAACAAACTTACTCGGAAAATCATTCAGCAAATAACAAGCTATCTTAAGTGCATATCCCCAGAAGGACAGCGGTAGAGTTGTAAAGCCCATCATGGATCGAACCATGTCCAACAATGTTCAATTCTTCCTTTTGGACACACCATTCAACTAGGGTGTTTCTGAAGGAGTCCACTGAGAGAGAATCCCATTCTTCTCAAGATATGTCATGAACTCACCAGATAGGTATTCACCGCCTTGATCAGATCGAAGGGTTTTAACACTCTTTCCAGTTTGTTTCTCCACTTCATTATGATATTATTTGAACATTTCAAATGACTCAGATTTATGTCTCATCAAAAGACATAACCATACCTGGAAAGGTCTTCTATAAATATAATGAAATATCTGTATCCACCTCTGGCACTAACTATCATGGGTCCACATACATCAATGTGTATGAGACTCAGAAGTTCTGTAGCTCATTCACCTTTTCCAGTAAAAGGTGACTTGGTCATTTTACCAAGCAAACGGGATTCACAAGTGGGCAGTGAGTCAGAATCACTGACCTCGAGGAGGCCTTCTCCTCATAAATTGTTTATCCTATTCTAGTTAACATGACCTAGCCTACAGTGCTATAGATACAAGTCACTAACATTTTCTATCGTTGGGCGTTTGCTAGACGTGTATATTACGTTAACAAGCCGTGACAAAATATAAATAACATTATTTAACTTAGCTTTTATTATCATAGAGTTATTCATAATAACTTGGCAAGAATCTCCTTTTATTGAAAGTTCATAACCACAATTGACCAAAAGGCCTATAGAGATAATTCTCATAATAAAACTAGGACAATAATGATAATCGACTAATTCGATAGTACTAGACTCAAAAACAAGACTCAGAACTCCGACCATCAGCACTGGAACACAATTTCCATTTCTGACACTAGGGAACTACTTCCCATCCTCGAATCTCTTGCTAACTTGCAGTCCCTGCAACGAATTGCAAACATAAATAAGACTTCTAATATCCAATACCTAGTTAGTAGTGTCACAAATAGAGAAATTACATGGTTTCATCATATAAATACCTTGTCTAGCACCCTGCTGCTTTCCCTTCCTTGGCCTGTTCGGGTCTAAGGATGCCTGATAAAGAGGACAGTTCCTCTTCCAGTGTCCCTGCTTCTTACAATAGAAGCACTCTGCAACAGCTTGATCAGCTTTCACTTTCTTGGCCTGACTTGGGCCAGGAGCACTCTGCACCTTCTTCCCTTACCTTTCTTCTTCCCTTTCTTAAAGGGACGACGACCTCTAAAACCTCCCACTAAATTCATCACCCCTTATTCAGTTGGTGGTCCTTCTTGTAAGTCTGTAGCAACCCCATTAAACCATGGTAATTGACTGCAAGCTTATTCATTCTATAATGATTGAGAAAGTCAAGATAGGAGGAGGGTAGAGAATTCAGGATCGCATCCTTGCCGAGTTGCTCGTGCAAGGGACATCAGAGCTTGCCCAATCATTCGATCATCTCGATCATGTACAATACATGATTGGTGACAGAACCACCATTACGCATTTTGGCATTATAGATGGCATAAGACACTTTGTACCACTCCACATCATCTAGCGTGCTGAAAGATTCCTTAACTCTTGAAGAATCTTGTCTGGTTGGGCCTCCTCGAATTTATGACTGAACTTGTCATTCATCGCTGCCAACATTATGCATTGGAAAGTAGTCCGATCAGAAACCCACTTCAAATAAGTGTCCCTGACCGAACTCCGAGCATTGGCAGGAGGGATTTCGAGTATTGGATCTGTTATCACATAAAGGATCCGCTCGTGCTCCAGGACTATCCTCAATTTTCAATACCAGCTATCAAAATTAGGACCCTTTAACTTCTCGCTATAGAGAAGTGACCGGAGTGAAAGTTTTGAAGACATCTGAAAGAAAAATTAAGACCAAATTAGTATATGAATTAATCAATTAAACCAAAAGACTTAGACTTTAGTCTAAAGGTCCCTACCACTAATTTTTCAGAATGGGAGCCTCTAACTCTAATCCGTGAAATCATCATTTCACAGTAGGTACTGAAATCCAATAGACCACATATGAGCCCGACTTTGGCTGGCTCACCCATACATGCCTAAAGGTAGGTTCTCTAACCAATTTCTTTCCTAAGCAACTTCCAGTAATAAATTTTGCCCCACAGAATCCCCAATCGGCCTTTGGGCCTCCTATTGCGTGTCTCTGTGGTGCGGACACCAAAGGCACCAGAATAAGGCAGAGGCTTCTCAACCCTTTATGGATCACTTAAATGACATTCGAGTCCACTATAATAAAGCTTAGTCCAGCAGAGTTGTTTTCGTTTAAGTCCTGTAATTATTTAGCTCATGTTGAGCTAGTCCAGTCCAATGTTAGTCAGCTCATGTCAAGCAAATTTTATTTTTTGAGTCCTGTTCAACCATATTGAAGACTCAAGACCACATCATACAAGTGAAGACCAAGTCCAACCTGATTGAAGACATGGATGTTGAGCCCGAGTCCAACCTAACTAGAAGACATGAAGATCCCCGGAGGAGAATTAAAATAAGTGCAAACCTGAAGCCTGGAGACCAGCCAGAAGGAATCTGGGCCAGCCCAGGCCCAGGGAGAAATTAGGGCGCCCTCCTTAGAATTACCTTCCCCTTGGTCGGCCACTTATGGTCACCCCCTTGGCCGACCAAAACAAGGAGAGGGAGTCCCATTCCATTTAAAATTTTTCTACCTAGGTTGCCATGTATTCCTAGTTAGAGTTTGTAAGGGAAAAGGAGTCCTATGTAAAGTCTAAAGTACCCTTACTTGGGGCCCAAGGTTAAGGGTCTATTTAAGGGACCCTAGCCTCTTGTATGAAGTTAGAATTTTTGATATGAATTAAAACCTTGAGTTCTTCTATTGAGTTGTGTGATACCCTGCTGTGTGCATAAAGGGGTTTGCGAGAGTTTTTCTTCCCAGTGCTGCAATCATCTTCCTACTGCCAACAAGCATCTCAGATCCCTGGACGCCCACTCCAAAAGAAGCCTTCCCTTGCTATTTTTCCTTTGTTTTCTTGTTCCTTTGTGAGTTTTCTAACCCCTGACAGGTTGTTTACAGGTCCCCGAGTTCCTACGAATCCAATGACTCCAGCCAAGCCTCAATCAGATCATCAAGCAGAAAGCCGGATATCCGCGGGTCTTTGGCTCGGTTTTCCAAGCCGCATCCATCGAGGAACGAGAGACCCTTTTGCTACGATCTTCACAGATGTTGTTAGGTACACGCCCTCTACCTCCAGTAGTTTTATTGTAGGAGAACTTGCCCTAACCGAGGCTTCTCAGCCCCGGCGATCCTTCTTTTCTACTTTTCTAGGTCCTAATCTGCATGCTGATCTTCTAAAATTCATATAAAATTCCCTACAACTTATTTTAATTTGAAATTCGGGAATTAAACACTCAATCCCACATATAAAACATACAAGAAAAACTGCATGCATATTAGTTCCCCCATAATTTGGTATCAGAGCTTAGATTAGGGCTTATTTTTTGTAATTTTTTAGTCGGTATATGCTCTGTTATTTTAATTATTTCTCTCTGTTAAAAACTCCAAAAATTTTGAAATTTGTTTTTCTGGATTTATCATAATTCACAATAGTATTTGGAGTTTTTGAAGATTTTATTTTGGACTATGGGTTTTCTGCAAGCCAAAACACAGCCTGCAAATTTTTGGCTCTATTTTTTTAAGCAAGACAATTTTGGAAGTTTTAGGTTTTTGTTTAGCAATTTTTGCATATCTTTTAATTTTAGTATATTTTCTGCATATTAGGTCATAATTTGCAAGTTTTCTTCTATTTAAAAAAATACCAAAAAAAAAATTACATATTCTCCAAAAATACCAAAAAAATATCTAACCCTAATTTGCATCCTCATCTGCCTGCCATCATTGCATAATTTACTTTTAAGGGCACTCTTGCTATATCAGATAAGGGAGGAGTTGATAACCTCTCCTTAGCCCAAAACCACATCCCTTGCATTCGGTCCCAAGCCTTAACCTAAAATTAATTAGACTTAATTTGCCCTAGTGGGCTAGGGACACCAACTGGTCGGGTCGGGCTAGTGTTAGATCACTATGTCAAGTTAACCTGTGTGTGCCTTGTGCTCAGTGTCTAGAACGGTGGTTTAGGGATTCAATCCCGAAGGGCTTGTGTGCTGGTCCGCCTACCTGTCCAATCTCTGATTGGTTTCTAGGATTGGCAATCAGGGACCTAACACTCCCCTTACACCTGCCTGGCTGAGTACAGGGTTACTATAGGCTAGTTTGCCACCCTGATTGAGCATCTAGTTTGGACTCTAGGTCTAGTCAGCTATAGTCGGTCTGATCGAGTATTGCATGAGCACTAGATCAGGAGTTTCATATCACCCACCTCCTTCACAAATGTCTGAATCCATGGAAAATTTACAAGCCCAAATAAAAGCCCTAGCTGATCAAATGGCCCAGATGGCGACCCAGTTAACTCAGTCTGGTGTTCAAACCAATGATAGAATTAACCATCTTGCCAATAGGTTTGATCAGTTAGAAGTTCCGGTAGGGACCCCAGGAAAAACCCATGGGTCACAGTCTGAGCCAGATCCTAATTCCCCTCAACCTAGGAGGACCCCAAACCCTAATCCATACCCTGAGGTCGAACCTAGGAGAGCCCCTCATCCTGACCCATACTATAACCCACAGCCTAGGAGGACCCCAGACCCTGACCCATAGCAAGAGGTCGAACCTAGGAGAGCCCCTCAACCTGACCCATACTACAATCCTGAGCCCAGGAGGACCCCAAACCCTGATCCATATCTAGAGGTTGAAACTAGAAGAGGCTATCGTCCTGACCCAATCCCTGAAGTTCGTCATAGAAGGCCTAATCAGGATTTTGTAGACCAGGAGGACTGATCCTATAGATATGTCAAGCTTGATGCTCCAACTTTTGATGGTTGTCTAGATCCTAAGGTCTATATAGATTGGGAGGGAGAGATGGATCAATATTTTGAATAGTATGATATGACAGAGGAGCGTAAATTTAGGTTTGCTAAGCTTAAGTTGATTCGGGAAGCTAGGTTACATTGGGCTAGTGTTGAGAGAACCCTTAATCTAGGAGGGCGTGATCCTATAACCACCTGGTGGGCCATGAAGGGTAAGCTTAGGACAAGATACGTTCCAGCTTCATATCGTAGTGGGTTACTAGATCAATGGCAACGATTTAATCAGGGTAACAAGAGCATAGATGAGTACATTGCAAAATTTGATGAGTATTCGATGCGATGTGATTTGAGGGAGTCTGAGGATGTTGTCTTATCTAGGTTTAGGGCTGGGTTAAGAGATGACATTAAGAAAGAGCTCTACATGAGAGAGGTTAGAGACCTGGACCATGCTTACCAGATTGCTAGGGATCATGAACGTTTCCATAGAGGGCCCGTTTACCGTCGACCTGAGCCTACTAGATACCCTAGTCAGTATCCAGGAGCTAGCCAGCCCCTTCAGAGTCGACCCATACCCAGTCGACCCAGTCCTAGTCTACCAGGCCCAAACCGACCCTATCCTAGTCAGCCAGGTTCGAGTCGACCCCAGCCTAGTAATTCTTTGGCCCGCAAGGATGATCGAGGAAAATCTGTAGAAGCTAATAAGGGTTACACTCCCTAGAAGACCTATTTTAGATGTCATAAGCCAGGCCACTTTATGAATCAATGTCCAGTTAGTGCTTTACATCTAGGTGAATTACAAGAAGAAGAGCCTGAGTCTGTAGTCGAACCTGAGGGAGAAGTTTTTGAGGCTGATGATCAATTAATAGAGGAGTACGATGGTGAGGAGGGAGAGCCTGAGTTTGAGAACCAATTAGGAGTGGTTAGGTGCATCCTAGCCCAAACCCCAGTTAAGGAAGATTGGCATAGGACTAGCATCCTACAGACTTTTGTTAAGATAGGGGATAAGGTTCTTAAGATCATCATAGATAGTGGGAGTTGTGTCAATGCCATCTCTGCCAAGACAATTAAATCTTTAGGATTGACCACAGTTCCTCATCCTAGCCCGTACAAAGTTTCTTGGGTAGATTCCACCTCCATCCAAATTCAAGTTAGGTGCCAAATCTTACTTAGATTGCAAATCTATCAGGAGAAGATTTGGTGTGATGTTATCCCCATGGAAGTAAGTAGTATTATTTTAGGTCGACCTTGGCTATTTGATCATGATGCAACCTTGTATGGTCGAACCAATGTTTGTACCTTCAACTACCATGGGAATAAGTTTGTTATCAACCCAGCTCCCCCTAGGGACCCAGTTAAGAGGAGTTCTAGTAGCCTTAAGGACAAGAAACCTGGAGTTAACCTGATTAAGGCTAGGGAGTTAGAACAGGAGATTGTTGAGGGTAACCCTGTTTGGATCTTGACCTCCAAAGAAATATTAGAGCCAACCCAAAAACAACACCCTAAAGAAATTGTTGAAGCTCTGAAAGAATTCGAGGATGTCTTCCCTGAGGATTTACCTGATCAATTGCCACCCCTTAGGAACATCCAGCATGCAATAGACTTAGTTCCAGGAGACACTTTACCAAACCTTCCTCACTATAGACTGAATCCCAGTGAGCATCAAGAATTACAGAGACAAGTGGGAGAATTACTTAGGAAGGGTTTCATTAGGGAGAGCCTGAGTCCATGTGCAGTCCCTGCTCTACTGACCCCTAAGAAGGATGGTACCTGGAGGATGTGTGTAGATAGTAGAGCTATCAACAAAATAATTATGAAACATAGGTTTCCCATCCCCGATTGGATGATATGTTAGACATGATGGCCGGAGCCAGAGTTTTCTCCAAGATAGACCTTAAGAGCGGCTATCATCAGGTGAGAATTAGACCTGGGGATGAGTAGAAAACTACTTTAAAGACTAAGGATGGCCTGTTTGAGTGGGTTGTAATGCCCTTTGGACTTTCCAATGCACCAAGTACCTTTATGAGGATTATGACCCAGGTCCTGAGAGAGTTTACGGAAAAATTCGTTGTGGTCTACTTTGACGATATTCTGATTTATAGCAGGACCAAGAAGGACCACCTTAGTCATCTAAGACTGGTATGCCAAACCCTTAGGGAGAATAACCTCTATGCCAACTTTAAGAAGTGTGATTTCATGACACATAGGGTCATCTTCCTAGGTTTTGTTGTCACCCCTGAGGGAGTTTCTGTAGATCCTGAAAAGGTTAGGGCGATTGTTGAGTGGCCTACACCCTCTAATGTCCATGATGTATGTAGTTTCCATGGCCTAGCAACCTTTTACAGGAGATTTATTAGGGGTTTTAACACAATCGTCGCACCTATCACCGATTGCATTAGGAAGGGTACATTTGAGTGGACCAAAGCAGCTGATAAGGCCTTCCTAGAGCTTAAGGATAAGATGACCCATGCACCCATCCTTAGATTACCTGACTTTACTAAGGTGTTTGAGGTCGCTTGCGATGCCTCGGGAGTAGGAATAGGTGGGGTACTAAGTCAAGAGAACCACCCTGTACCCTTCTTCAGTGAAAAGCTGAATGAGGCTAAACTTAAGTACTCTACCTATGACAAGGAATTTTATGCAGTAGTCCAGGCCCTTAGATATTGGAGACATTATTTACTACCGCAGGAGTTTGTTTTATTTTCTGACCATGAGGCACTCCGATTCCTGAACTCCCAAAAGAAACTGAACCCACGGCATGGTAAATGGATTGAGTACATTCAGGCCTACACTTTCGTCCTGAAGCACCGTGCCGGCACTGAAAATAAGATAGCAGATGCCCTGAGCCGTAGGTCTTTACTATTGGGATCAGTTAGCACCCAAGTCATAGGGTTTGATAGGTTAAAGAATGAATATGAAACCTGCCCAGACTTTGGAGGCATTTACCAGACCCTCAAGCTAGGACCATATAATACCCATAGTGAGTATACCCTTCAGGATGGTTACATTTTCCAGAATAATCAACTCTGTATACCCAAAACTTTCTTAGAGAATTCCTAATCTGGGAAACCCATGCTGGAGGTTTAGCTGGTCATTTCGGTAGAAATAAGACGATCTTAGCAATAGAGGACTAGTTCTTTTGGCCAGGATTGAAAAGGCACATTGCACAGATTGTAGCCAGATGTCGAACTTGTTCTGTTGCCAAACAGCAAAAGCAAAACACTGGTCTTTACACACCTTTACCAGTGCCTGATCGTCCTTGGCAGGACCTAAGTATGGATTTCGTGCTAGGATTACCTAAGACCCAAAAAAACATGACTCAATCTTTGTAGTGGTCGATAGGTTCTCTATGATGGCTCACTTCATTCCCTGTTCCCAGACCTTTGACGCGTCTAGGGTAGCCAAACTCTTCATAGATCATGTGGTCAAACTCCATGGCCTACCCAAGATCATTATATCAGATAGGGATGTTAGGTTCACTAGTTATTTCTGGAAGACCTTATGGCACCTATTAGGGACCAAGCTTAAGATTTCTACAGCCTACCACCCTCAAACAGATGGCCAAACTGAAGTATTGAACCAAAGTTTAGGAAACCTCCTTAGATGCCTGGTAGGTGAACATGTTGGAACATGGGATTTGTTATTACCTAGAGCAGAGTTTGCCTACAACAGTTCAGTAAACAGGACAACGGGTAAGAGCCCTTTTGAGATAGTCCATGGGTACAAGCCTAATCACCCCATTGATTTGATTCCTTTACCTATTCATGCACGAGTCTCAGAGTCTGCAGAGTCATTTGCACAGCATATTAGAGACTTGCATAAAGACATTAACCAAAAGATAAACTTAAGCAATGAAACTTATAAAAATTTGGTTAATTCCCGAAGAAGGATCAAAGAATTTGATGTAGGGGATTCTGTCATGATTAGGCTTAGGCCTGAACAGTTCCCACCTTGGACCGTTAAGAAGCTTCATGCTCGGGGAGCCGGACCTTTTAAAGTATTAAAGAAGGTTGGATCAAATGCCTATGTGCTAGACTTGCCTTTGGATATGGGCATTAGTTCTACCTTCAATATTACAGACCTGGTTGAGTACAATGAACCTGCAACGATACCCAGTGAGGCTTTTGGACCTATCCCTTCTGTTGAGAGTGATCCTTACCCAAAGTGTCCACCAATTAATTGGCCTGAGAGAGGAGAACGGATCGAGCGTATCCTGGACGATCAAGCCATTACGACCCGGGGCCGCGGTTATCAACGCTTCCTAGTCCGATGGCAAGGCCGGCCAGAGTTGGACGATTCATGAATTTCTCGAGAGGACTTGCAATGCCTCAACCCAGACCTTCTTGAGAGATATGTGAGCCAGTCTGATCTTCACTCGACAAGGTCAAGTTCCTCCCACCCTGGGAGAATTGGTGCGGACACCAAAGGCACCAGAATAAGGCAGAGGCTTCTCAACCCTCTGTGGATCACTTAAATGACATTCGAGTCCACTGTAATAAAGCTTAGTCCAGCTGAGTTGTTTTCATTTAAGTCCTGTAATTATTTAGCTCATGTTGAGCTAGTCCAATCCAATGTTAGTCAGCTCATGTAGAGCTAATTTTATTTTTTTGAGTCCTGTTCAACCATATTGAAGACTCAAGACCACATCATACAAGTGAAGACCAATTCTAACCTGATTGAAGACATGGATGTTGAATCCGAGTCCAACCTAACTAGAAGACATGAAGATCCCTGGAGGAGAATTAAAACAAGTGCAAACCTGAAGCCTGGAGACCAGCCAGAAAAAAACTGGGCCAGCCCAGGCCCAGGGAGAAATTAGGGCGCCCCTCCTTAGAATTACCTTCCCCTTGGTCGGCCACTTATGGTCACCCCCATGGCCGACCAAGACAAGGAGAGGGAGTCCCATTCCATTTAAAATTTTTCTATCTAGGTTACCATGTATTCCAAGTTAGAGTTTGTAAGGGAAAAAGGAGTCCTATATAAAGTCTAAAGTACTCTTACTTGGGGCCCAAGGTTAAGGATCTATTTAAGGGATCCTAGCCTTTGTATGAAGTTAGAATTTTTGATATGAATTAAAACCTTGAGTTCTTCTATTGAGTTGTGTGATACCCTACTATATGCATAAAGGGGTTTGCAAGAGTTTTTCTTCCCAGTGCTGCAATCATCTTCCTGCTGCCAACAAGCATCTCAGATCCCTGGACGCCCACTCCAAAAGAAGCCTTCCCTTGGTGTTTTTCCTTTATTTTCTTGTTCCTTTGTGAGTTTTCTAACCCCTGACAGGTTGTTTATAGGTCCCCGAGTTCCTACGAATCCAACGACTCCAGCCAAGCCTCAATCGGATCACCGAGCAGAAAGCCGGGTATCCGCGGGTCTTTGGCTCGGTTTTCCAGGCTGCATCCGTCGAGGAACGAGAGACCCTTTTGCTGCGATCTTTACAAATATTGTCAGGTACACCCCTCTACCTCCAATAGTTTTATTGTAGGAGAACTTGCCCTAACCGAGGCTTCTCAGCCCCGGCGATCCTTCTTTTCTACTTTTCTAGGTCATAATCTGCATGCTGATCTTCTAAAATTCATATAAAATTCCCTACAACTTATTTTAATCTAAGATTTGGGAATTAATCACCTAACCCCACATATAAAATATACAAAAAAAATTGCATGCATATTAATTCTCCCATCACTCTGGTTAGGCCCAACCATTAATATGACAAATCCGATGTTCCAGCTAATGAATAACCAAGCTCAACTTTGGCTAGCCCACCTGATTATCATTAAGAAGGTTGCACTGAACCATCATCTATGGGAGAGTAATCCCAGTAACTAGATGCACACCCGTTCTTTGGAACTGTCGATGTATACCAAGCTAAAAGAATCATTACTAACCCACTTAATGGAAGGCTAAGACACCATCAACTCATTGACTTAGTCATTTTTCAGGACCTAATAATTTTAAAGGATTTTAATTAAATTATGATAGAGGAATAGAGTGAAGAACATGGATCAACCTCCCACTGATCAAATCAATTCTAAGGAGGGTTGAATTAAATTCAACAAGTTGGTCTATGGGCACCAAAGATCAGACAAGCTGATCAACTTGGCTGACATGGGTTTACTCAAATCAATAAGCTCTTCTAATCAGTTCTGGTTAACCGGATTGGCCAGGTAGGTGAGATCATGGGTGAGTATCCGCCATAACCATCTTTCCTAGACACCAACCAAGTTGGCCAGGAAAGAGGTAGCCTCATGCAGCCATGATCAAAAATTCCAAACATACCTAGACACCAATCGATTTACCATACTCGATTAGACCAGCCTAAGAACTCGGGCTTACCACAGAGCCACTAATTAGATCCATTTTAGAAGAATGGACTAACACATCTAACTATTAGATAGATACTAAAGAGAAGGTCCTTAATCAACATTTGATTAGTTCTCTTAAGTCCAATTCAACTTACCTTAGGTCTAACCAATAAATGGACCCAATCAGATAGCTAACCCAATTAACCTGGATGGCTTATTCAAATGACATTAGGTTTCATAAACCCTAATTTAGCTTGTCATTTAATTAATCTTTCAATTCATAATTGTTAGATTATAAGCTAATTTTTAATTAAAATATTTTTAATTAAATTCATGTAAACCCTTTTACATCTTTCATGCATTACATATATTTATAATATTGCAAGCCATAAAGATTTTAGACATGCCAATGTAAAATCATGTATCAGGATTAAAACATTTTAATACCGTAGGTTTCCTTTAAGGATCCTTCTGAAATGGCTAACATATACGAACCTCCTCGTGCCATAGAAAAATAGGGGCTTTAAACCCTGATTAATCTGGACACACGACCATGGTGAAGGTCTCATCTAGGTTCCTAAAAGTAATCCCTAACCTAGATACAGATCAAAACCAACAATACATGCAATCATGATAAGCTACACAGGAACCTGGCTCTGATACCACTGAAAGAAAACCAGTGCATCGGACGCCTACCCTAGGCATGCTATACTAGAGAGTAGGTATTGCATAATTAAAATTTTTTAAGCATGCATACGGAAAAACCTACTCATGCACAGGATCTAACATAAACATGATGCATGTAACAAATACACAGGCATGTATAGGCAAGTACAATAATTATAAACAATATGATAAAATCTAGATCTAAACATGCATGATAACAAAAGAAAATAATATGCCTTATAGAGCTTTTTTTTGTTCTAAATTCTGGATTGAAGCAAGAAGAAACCGACTCCCTTCAACAGCAAGTCAAGATAGCCGGTTGAACTCTAGCAGTCTTCAAATCAGCAAATAGAGCTTCTACTTGATCTTCAACAGCAAGAAGAAGAAAGGATCAGTCCAATCTCTTGAGGTGTCCAAATGCCCACCCTCTTGAGTATCCACGCGCGGGCTCTCGTTGATCCAACTCCTAGATGGATGCTAGCTCTCCAGGAATAAAACAACAGGTCACGGCAATGTAGAGCAGGGAAAATCAAAAGATCTTCATGGACGGTGTTCTCCAAGACCGCCCTTACTCCACCAAGAGCACATTATGGAGATCATGAAGACAAGGGAAGGATTACATTGGACTTCCAACAAAATTCTGCACACAGATTTTTCTCCCAAAAACTCACTCTCGACTCATCTCTAATGCCCTATTCTATTCTTCACCTCTCAACCTCTCTCATGGCCTACCACAAAAAAATAAAGAGGCAAAGAATACCCAAGAAGGAAAGGAAGAATAATGAGAGGAATCAGATAAAGCCCAAATGGAAACTCTCTATTTTGAACTGGCTCTCTTGATCGGAAGGGGAAGCTAGGAACCGCAGGCTATAACATAGTGAAAAACATGGATCGAGAGAGGAAGACGTACGGGAGAGAATCCACCATGAGACCCCTTCCAGAACACAGTGCAAAAGATAAAAACCTAAGCAGCAAACGATCCAATCAACATGCTATTTTTATCCATTCACACGATAAAAATAGGGGAAGCTAGAGAGGGGAAGAGGGAGAAAACAACATGTGATGAACCAAAACATCGTGTAAACTAGCCAAGATATAAACTGGTTCAACAAATCCAAAACGCCGGTCCGACCAAAATCGATCATAAAGAAAAAATCGGATCCAGTCCAGGTCTACTAGGAACAGTTCCTAGTTGACCCAAACTAATCCGGGTCGATCCAAATCAAACCAGGTGGACCAGAAAAAATTTAATGTGTCTCAATCAGATCATTTGACCTTAATACTGAAATGATTCCCAATCATTGATCAGCTCTTGAATCAGGAAGAAATCCTCTATGGCGTGTGACCTCATCGGTTCGATCCTAACGGTAGCACTAGAACACTTCCAATACCAGCACAAGATCCATCTAGCAATGGATTCCCGGCATCCGAATAGGTCGAAGATATGAGAGCAATCTATCGAACCTCTGGCATATGGTTACCATATAATTTATCCTTTTGACCTCCAATGCTCAAGATGACCTAGGGTTAGACTGCCAACCTTAACTGAGTCAATCCATAACATGTCTCAACCTCGCAAGTCCAGTGACTCCTCACTACTACCCCGGCCAAGGATTTGCTAAAAAGATACTATGAGATATTCAATCCAAACAATTTGGATAGGTCAATTCCATCTTGGTCCACCACTGCTCCACAAGTACTTGCCTGTATCCAAAACCTTCCATCACTAGATTAGAAATCCAGGTAGTCCGGTACCAAAGCCAGGGAGTTGCTTGCAAGCTACCATGGTGTCCTCATGTCGGAGGGATACATATACCCATATCCAATCGCGAGCAATCCTTTGACAAAAAGGAGCTCCATGGAGTCACGTTCAATGAGATGTCACACATCCCACTTGCAGATCACATCAATGTCACCACCTCCTTTGATCAGAGGACAACCAAATGATGTGAACCACAATACCTATACTTGATACATTACTATCCTGTACAATGTATCCTTTGGTTGTGAACCTTTTTAAAGGACCACTCGATATATCCTCTCTATATTGAAGTCAGTGCAATCCTAAGGACTTCATCACATAAATAGAGTTCATTACGGAAAAATGAATAATGTGATGAGCTACCAAAATAAAGTTTTATTAATTCATATACAAATTTATATACTGAGCACAACCGTCTATAGCCTAAGCAATTATCTTTGGGATACAATTTCCAACAGAACCATCCCTGTGCCTTCTATAGTACAAGGTAGGCTGGTTAGGCCCACCTCGGTGCATCTTCGGATTCATCGTAGGGTAGTTTCATGAACCATCCCTGCGCCTTTGATCATTTGGCAACCTGATTGGGCTGTTTGTTGCACTCATCGAGCATACCAATAAGGTGAGTGGATCAGGCTCGCCTTTGCACTACTAGCCGATTCTTCGATCGGCCATTGAAATCGTTGTCATTCTACTGATGCAACGGACTATTTAGAGTTGAACAAATTTCATAAAAGATACTGGGGTTTGTTTATTAATAGTACTTGCAAAGGTTTTATACATTCCAGGGCTGGGGTAGGACTTTGCCATCCAGGATCTTGAGTCGATACATTCCTGGATGTATGACTTCTTCGACCTGGTATGGTTCTTCCCAATTGGGGAGAGCTTGCCCTGCTCCGTTGGTCTGGATATTTAGTTCTTCACAACACCATGTCCCCATCATGGAAAATCTGCACTTTTACTCTGGAGTTATAGTATTTGGCGACTTTTTGTTGATACATTGCCATTTTTATTTAGGCTTGGAGCCTGGTGCTCAGCAATATATCCAAGTCAACTCTTCGATGATCAGAGTTCTCAGGCTCTTCATATTTGTCGATCCTCAATGATTGAAGGGAGACTTCAATAGGGAGTACTACTTCAATACCATATGCTAAGTTGAATGGAGACTTGCCGGTGGCCATTGTCGAGGTCATCCTATATGCCTAGATAATGGAGGTCAACTCTTTTGCACAGAGTCCTTTGGCAGTATTCAACCTCGTCTTCACGCCATGGAGAATGGTCCGATTCATCACTTCGGCCTCTTCATTAGATCGTGGATGGGTGATAGAGGTCAGCCTATGTTGCACATAGTATCAAGCACAGAAGTCTTTGAATTTGGTGTTATCAAACTGCCTCCCATTGTCGGATAATTGTACATGGAATTCCAAACTGAAGTATGACAAAATTTCTGACAAAATTCTTGACTTTGACTTCCATGATATGAGCCAGTGGTTCGGCCTCGACCCACTTAGTAAGGTAGTCGATTGCCATAATGAGGAACTTTCTTTGCCCAGACGCTAGTCGAAATGGGCCAAGGATATCCATGCCCCAATAAGCGAAGGGCCAGGGTGCCGTCAGCTGGGTCAATGACTCGCTAGCTATCTTTGCATATTGGCATACCTCTGGCATTGATCACATCTTTGTACTAAGTCAGCTGAATCATTTTGAATAGAGGGCCAATAATATCCCTGGCATATTATTTTATACGCCAAAGACCTGTCCCCTAGATGATCACCACATATTCCTTCATGGACATCCCTCAAAGTATAGTCTGCATCTAATGTAAGATGACATATTGGGATTCCATCCAGTTGATCTTTTGGACCTCTACTTTGTCTTTCGGTAGTATGCCCTTATTTAAAAACTTGAGGATGGGATCCATCCAGCTGGGTTCGGTCTCGATTTGGTGCACCTCCAAAGTTTCTTCAACTATGGTTGGAGATTCGAGGTGTTCAATGAAGGTGCGACCAAGGGACTCTGGAGTGGTAGTGGAAAGTCTAGACAATGCATCCGCCCGGGAGTTCTCCGATCAAGGAACATGAATAATTTTGAAGAACTCTAATTGAGAAGATAGGGCTTGTACCTTCTCCAGGTATCATACCATGGTGGGATCGCTAGCTTCAAATTCTCCTTTGACTTGGTTTACCACCAACTGGTAGTCCGAAAAGGCTTGGAGTCTCCGAACCCCTAAGCTTTTGGTGATTCAATGTCCTGCAAGTAGGCTTCATATTCAGCCTGGTTGTTCGAAACATGGAAGAAAAACCGGAGGGTGTACTCCACTGTGTGCCCATATGGTTCAAGCAATATAAGGCCTGCTCCACATCTAGCAGAGTTGGAGGCTCCGTCTACATGGAGTACCCAAATGGGATCTGCATCCTTCAAAATGTCTCTTTTTTCTTCAGGCAGATACACTTCATTTTTGGACTTCCACGTGCACTCTGCCAAGAAGTCGAACAGCACCTGGGCTTTCATAGTCGATCGGGGCTGGAAACTGATGTCAAATTCACTTAACTTTATAACCCATTTGGCAATTCTTCTCGAAGTATCGGGGCATCAGAGAACGGCCTTAAGAGGCTGATCAATCAGCACCACAATGGCCTGTGCATGAAATTAAGGCTATAGTCGCTTTGCCACAATTATTAAAGAGTAAATCAGCTTCTGCATTTTGAATATCTTATTTCAGCATCGTGCAAGACTTTGCTGATATAGTAGATCGGCTTGTGGGAGCCATCTTCTTCTCTTTGGATGAGGACCGAACTGACTTCTTCGTCTGAAGCGGAAAGGTATAGGTAGAGTACTTCCCCCTCTTGAGGCTTAGAGAGCAAGGGGGGAGTTTCCAAGTACTTCTCCAGTTCTTCAAAGGCAGTGTGGCAGTCTTTGGCCCAGTTGAAGCCTCGAGACTGTCGTAATACTTTGAAGAAAGGAAGGCATTTCTTAGCTGATCGAGAAATGAACCTGCTCAAAGAGGCGATTCTCCCTGTCAACTATTACACTTCGTTTTTATAGGAAAGATGCCTAATGTCCTAAGGCCTGGATTTCCATGGGGTTTGCCTCGATTCCTCGCTTAGTAACGAGGAACCCCAAGAATTTGTCAGAAGTTACTTCGAAGGTGCACTTCATTAGGTTCAACTTCATATGGTGGCATCGCAGGGCACCAAATGATTCTTCTAGGTCCTTGATGTGATCTTTTCTAAGGAGGCTTTTGACGATCATGTCATTGATATAGGCCTCCATGTTTCTTCCCAACAGCTCCTTGAACACCTTATTAATCAATCTTTGGAATGTCGCCTAGACATTTTTGAGCCCAAATGGCATCATTTTGTAGCAAAAAAGACCTTCGTCCGTGATGAAGGCCGTTTTCTCCTCATCCCAGGGATTCATTCAGATTTGATTATATCCAGATAAAGCATCCATGAAGCTTAACAGCTGATGACCGGCGATGGAGTCAACCAGTTGGTCAATCTTTGGGAGGGAAAGCTATCTTTTGGGCAGGCCTTGTTGAGGTCTGTGTAATCAATGCAGATCATCCACTGCCGTTAGCTTTCTTCACCATTATCACATTGGCCAACCAATCAAGATAATGTGCTTCTGAATGAATCCTGCCTTGAGGAGCTTGCTCACCTCTTCATCTATTGCTTTCTGTCTCTTTGGGTGAAGCTCCTTTTCTTCTATCGAACTGGCTTATATTCAGGAGCGACTTCTAGCCGATGAGTAATTACTTCGGTTGGAATCCCTGGCATGTCCGAAGCCGACCAGGTGAAGACATCAGCATTATTCCTGAGAAAATGGATCAGCTCTATTTTGGTTTCCTCGTCAAGCATGCTTCCGATCTGCACGACCCTGGAGGGGTCCTCTTCAGTCAGTGGCACCGAGATGGTTCTCTCCATTGGTTCACCAGAGTCTGCGGTCGGGTCCCTCGGATCTAACTGATCCCAAGTTATAGGATCGTTAAAGTGCTTATCTTGGATCATCAAGCACTGTCGTGACATTCTTTGATCTCCCTTGGCTTCTCTGATGCCATTCTTGGTAGGAAAATGTACCGGGAGGTTGTAAGTTGACACTATGGCTCAGAATTTGTTCAGGGTGGGCCGTCCTAGAATCATGTTGTAGGTCGAAGAGGTTCGGACCACCGTGAAGTTGATTGGTAGTGTCTTCTATCAGGGTTCGGTGTCGAGGGTTACAAGTAGTATTATTTCTCTCTCAACATCGACCTGGTTGCCTCCGAATCCAGTAAGTGGTATAGGAGATCTTTGTAATTTACTTTTAGGCAGGCACATCCGAGAGAACGCATCATAGAGCAAGACATCGATCGAGATTCCATTATCAACCAAGATTCGTTTTACATCATAATTAGCCACAATGGCCGAAATTACAACAGGATTGTCGTGCAGGAGTTGAACCCCTGCGAGGTCATCAACAGAGAAGAGTATAGCATTATTATCTTTGAGCCGCTTTGGGGCATCGTCTTCGGCTCTTCTCTAGCTAGTTGGCCAATGCAGCATTCCAACGATCCCATTGGTGGGCCTTTGGTTTGGCAGTTCAGCCTCTTCAGGGGCCCTCTGGGGAACCGTAGCTTCCGATCGAGGTCCTTGGCAACCTACTTACCACCCCAAATAACCTCTCTTGATAAGATTATCTATAGCATCTCTCAGCTAGATGCATTCTTTAGTGTCATGGCCATGGTCCCGGTGGAATCGACAGTATTTGTTCCTATTCCTTGTGGAAGAGGATGCCTTCATAAGACGTGACTGTTGGAGATAGCTTTCTTTTTCTATCTCCAGCAGGATCTTTTCTCGAGGAAGGTTGAAAGAGATAGAAGAGTCGAATCTCCTGCCCGATGCTCTGGGCCTGAGACTCCGTCGTCGGTCGGTATATTTATTGTTGTTGTTGTTAGGAACAGGGGGGCCTTGTCCTTTGTTGTTCTTCTTCTTTGAAGGGGGCTTCCCTTCAGCTAACCGCCGGTTCGTTGCTTGCTCTTCGGCATTGGCATACTTCTGAGCTCTCGACAAGAGCTCAGCGTAGCTTTTAGAGAACTTCTTGTCCAGGAAAAAAGTGAGTCTAAATGTACGAAGTCCCTTTTTTAATGCAGACATGGCCACGTGCTCGTTAAGATCAGGGAGCTCGAGCATGGTCGAATTAAATCTTGAGATATAATCTCACAGACTTTCTCCTTCATTCTGGTGAAGGATGAACAACATATCTGTATTGCGGGGGTCTTGCGGCAAGTCCTAAAATGCAAGACAAATAATTTTTCTAGCTAGAAAAAAGAGTCGATGGTACCTGGACGTATGCTCAGTACCATATCCGAGTGGCTTTCTTTAGCGTGTCTTAGAATGCGAGGCAGTACAGCACATCCGAAGCTCCTTGGATCATCAAGTGGGCTTTAAAACTGCCCAGATGATCAAGAGGATCGGAGATGCCATCGTAGGGCTCTACTTGGGAGACCCTAAAGTATCAGGGATCAACTTCAACCATGATACGGTTAGTATGAGGAGGGCATAGCTCACACGCCACTAGATCATTATGGTCCCTTCACTCCCGAAGCTTCGCAACCTCCGATTCGAGGGCTTTAAATTTCCCATCAAATCGGGGAGAACTTACTTCAGTGGATTCTCCACGGGTGTGGAGTCTTCAAAGAAGAAGAGGGAGTTTGCCTAAGCCTCTTTCCCTTTCGCAATGAATCAGAGGGCCCAGGCATTCTTGAGCTTCGGCCCTCAGGAGAAGGTCGAAGATGGAGAGAAAGATGAATGGACTCTCCTTGAGGGGCTCTTTTCCTCCGAGATCGAGAGCTATGTATGGTGGTAGCTAGCAGATGCCCCACATGGAAAGCTTTATCTTGGAAGTCCTAAACCATGGCTGTGAGGGCATTTACTTGGTTCAGGAGAGTTTCGAACTGCTACTGTCCCATGACGAGTGTGGGAGGTGTTATATCATTCCCCACCAGAGGTTCATCTCCCTGGGAAGGAATGTGACTTTGACTTGCTAAGGCGATCTGAGTCTTTCCTCTCGCCATTGAGAACTTCTTACACTTTCCCTTTCGCAAGGAGGGGAGCTTAACAGTGGATGCTTAGACTATCTCCCCTACCTGGCATGCCAATCTATTAGCATAGAATCCCTTTATCGACCGGGCGAAGCTACTGGATCGCATATCCACTCCCTGGTTAACCTGCAAAATAAATCCCTAGCCGGATTTGCTCTGACAGGGGACACTCCGATGCCTAAGTCAGAGGTGGGCTCCAGCCACAGAATGGAGAAGATTCTAAGGAGGATAAATGGAGAAGAAAGGACTCTGAGATTTTTAGGGCTATGTTGTGCCTTACCTGGAGCGTCCCCTCTTACCAGTATTTATATTGCTTCAGCCAGCCTGCGGTTCCATTCTCTTTCCTATGGTTATGATGGGGGGAGTTAATTCCTTTCCCTCCATTTATAATCGTGGGTGGTATTAAATGGTTCCGGCCAGGCCGAGATGTTGCTACCAGAGTTAATGGTCACATGGTCATTTTGACATGGTTATGCTTTGGAGATAGTTGGACAGTCAATGATAACCGTTATTCACCACGTTCATGGGGATTTGAGACAGATTGGAGATCTGTCTTCAGGCTTTTTCTTTGAGAGTATCCGTAGCTAAATTAGAGGAGCATTTTCATCTTCAGACACCTTCGGGACAGCACCTGCGGTTGATGTCGAAGATCATGCTTGCGGCATAGGTCAAAGACTACATCTTCGATGTAGGCCAAAGACTACGCCTTCGGTCGGTCGTAAAGATCATGCCTTTGGCTAAGACTGAGAGCCAAGTCTTTAGCAAGGGACCGAAGGCTAACTCTTTGGTTGAGGTTAAGGGCTATGACTTTGGCTTGTCCGTCAGTCGTTCGGCTTCTTCTAGGTGTTTTGGTTCGAAGTGCATAGTTCAGGAGAGACATCTTCAATTGGTCGAACTAGTGGTTGTACTTGAACTGACATATCCCAATAGCCATGATGGTGGAAGGAAGGTGATCTGGGCTATGGGTGGTGGAAGAAGATGACAGGAATAACTCAGGGATAAGCAATGAATAAAGTTGGAATAGCAGGGATAAGTGGAATAGCTGGAAAAAATATAAAATAAAATAATAAAAAAATCTGGGAGAAAACAAAAAACCTGGGGTGGGGAAAACTCGACTCCATCGAGTCAGGCTCGATGCTACAACTTTTTTTTTCAACCCTAATCCTCTCCCGCTTTGATACAAAAATTGATGAGGGACAAGGCTAAAAGGATTGTTGGAGAGCTGAGAAGTCTCCTGGGATTAGGGTCAAGAAGGTGGTAAAGATGGAGGGGTAAAGAAGATGGACACTCTATGGACTTGGGACTTACCTTCACGGAGAGATCTCTCACCTCTAGGGCATCCTACCCATCCCACTACATGTAGCCTAGGGCATCCTACCCATCTCACTACATGCAGAGCCTAGGGCATCCCACCCATATTGCTACCTGGGGCCATGAAGGAAAATCTCTAAGACCATAGAGGTGACTCGAAGGAGAAGGGGATAACTAGGGCCTCACGCCCCTCGATGCTCAAAAGCGAAGGCATAGGGTCTCACACCCCTCGACGCTTGAATGCGAAGGCATAGACAGGCCTCACGCCCACTCCTTACGGATGCAGAAAGAAGAACCACTCTTCTCAAATCATCTTTATTATTATTCTTCAATACAAGAGGGGGTGCCTTTATAGAGGCTTACAAAACTTAAGACCCAAGTAAGGGTATACATGAAATTTTTTAGAAATCCTAAACCCTCTTAAAATATATCTCAATACATGGAAACTCCTCTCTCCTAAACCAACTCAAACTAATAATCATAACATACTTCAAACTAATAATTCTAATCTAAAATAATCATGAAACTAAAACATCTTCAAACTAATCAATACATCCAGATTAAAAAAAATAAAATAAATAAAATATGATCTGAATGCATCAAGATCTGTATCGAAAGAGGTTCGTATCAAGATTCATGTCGAGCTGCTCTAAAATCTGCACAGGCCTGAAAACTGTGCATAAGACTTCATACTCTGAGAAGCGTGCAGCTCTGAGATCCATGCAAAGTTGTTTCTGCTCTGAGATCTGTATAGGTTCCTTCTCCTATGACCGTGGAATAGAGGGAGGCAGCGGACGGGGGAGAGGGGCTGGGGCAACTGGTGAGTAGGGACTAGGTATGCACCAACGGGTGGCATGGGCGAAATGATCAGACCCTGGAAGCTGGGGGTCGTGATGGAGTACTTGGGGAGAAGGGGGGTGGCCTACCAGATTCGGCGAGGGCAGCATCCTTCGGTGCATAGCAGATTCTGGAGACTGACATCCTTCATGAGTGTGGGGAAAGGATCTTAGTGACAAGGCTTCAGCACGAAGAGATCTCAGCGAGGCTTCGATACGGGGAGATCCATGCGGGCGAGGCTCCGAAACATGGAGACCATGGTAGGGCAGCTCCTGGCAAGGGAGATCCCAGGTGAGGGAGCTAGGGGGGCCTCGTGGTTGCCGAGCTTCAAGATGGTGGCGGCGATGGATTTTGATGGCAGAGGTCATTGTGGTGAGGGGAGGTGGTCACCATGGTAGCAGGGCGGTGAGATAACATCGAGCATTGACGGGAGGTGGACAGCGGCATGGGCGGGGATGACCGACGGACAGGGGTTGGGCGGCCGACGTAGGGCTGGTGGCGGTGTTGATGGATCGGGTGTTGGCCGTGATGGTGGAAGGAAGGTGATCTAGGCTATGGGTGGTGGAAGAAGATGACAGGAATAACTCAGCGATAAGTCAAGGATAAGTAGGGAATAAAGTAGGAATAGCAGGGATAAGTGGAATTGCTAGAAAAAATACAAAAAAAAATAAAAAAAATCTAGGAGAAAAAGAAAAAACTTGGATGGGTTTTGATGTCCCCATCATCAACTTAGGGTGTTTGTCTTTGGACCCTAGCCTTAGACACCAGTTTTCAATAATCGTTGAGGAATTGAATGCACCAGTTTACCTACATAACTCGAACATGACTTGTTGGTGTTCCTAGCTCACTAGAGCAAATTAGGTCTAATTAATATTTTATTAGGTTTGGGTTCTGATGAGAATGGTTATTTTGGGCCCAGGACAGGTGATGAAATCCTACCTTGATTTGAGATAGAGAGAGTGACCTTAAGATTTGGTTAGATGCCATGATGCACAATCAATGAACCGATGCAATCTAATAATAAATAGAAAATTAAATTTTTTTTGTCTCTTTTTATGATGTGGCAAATTAAATTTAAGTTTGTTAAGTTATCAAACAAAATTGGCTTGGGTTGGGAGGGGTTTGGTAGTTGATTAGATTGGATTAAGTCATGTATGCAGAATTAGCAGAAATTGAAATTTTTTTTATTTGGTTTTTGATGCAGAGGTTAGCATAGATTTCAATGCAAAAAAGTTCTAAACAAAATTTACAAAATAGAGAATAAAGTGTGAGGATGACTCCTACCAAATTTCATGCAAAACAAAAATGGTATGATGATGCAAAACCTAGGGTTTCTAATTGGGTGCAGGAAAATAGAATTCTGGTTAGGGTTTCTAAGATGCAGATTTTAATTATTTTGTTTGACCTGTTAAAATTAACAAAAAAAGTTGAAAAAATAGAGGACTCAACAGAGAAGATGTTCAGAAAGTTTTAAAAAAAAATAATAAAGTTTTGATGGGTAAAAAGACCAAGGTGTGGACTCCTAACACAGGATTCAGCAATGCAGAAATTTTTAGAAAATAGTTAGGGTTTGAGTTATGAATTTTTTCTAGACTGTTTTAAATCTGAAAATTCCACAAAAATCACAGAAAACGTAGAAAAAACAGATATTAATTACTATGAAAATCAAAGAAAAACAAGAATGTTTGATGGGGGAAACAATCCTATGTTTTGACTAGTTATGCAGAAAGAAACATGCAGCAATTCTACCTATGATGCAAGAACATGCCCTAACCCCACTCTGATACCAAAATTGATGAGGAACAAGATTCTAATATGATGCAGGATGAAATGAAAGGGATGAAAATAAAGAAAATTAGATTAAAGCAAGCAAATATTTTTGGATTTTTTTATGGTTTTGATTCCAGAAACTAGCATAGATTAGGTTAAGGTTATCCTGTATCAATTAGCATCTACCCACATACTAGATTAATCAAAGAGAAAAGACAATCAGGACCCTAGGTCTAAGAAGGCCTATCAGGTGCAAGTTCAATCTTCAAGAAAATAGACAAAAAGAGATGGAAATTAGGTTTAACATACCAGGAAATGATTTCTATGTGCTGTAGAAGAGATTGGTCCACTCAGATCGATGCCTAGATGATTCGATCACTTTTTCGTGAATTTAACGGCTTTTTATCAGCTTCATTTGAAGGAAAACAAGAATTCATCTGAGGAGCATAGCACTGGAGGGATTTTGCAAACGTCGGGGGTTAACCAGAAAGGAAACAAGAAAACAAAAATGGATTAGGTTTGAAGGAAGAAGGACTTAGAGTTTGCTGATGCTAGCAGCTTGGAAGTGGAAGAAGACTCCTTGCTGGGATCGGTTAGGGCTTCTTTCACTTGGGCATGTTAGGGCTTTGAAGAAGGTGGCTTTGGGTGGCTAAGGCTTGGAGGGATTATGCCATATAAGTATCACTCACTCTCACTTCAAAGAAGAACACACAAGAGAACACAAGCTAACAAAATTCACCAGAGTTTATTTCATGAATAAGAGATTATTTTACAAGAGGGGGAGGGGTGGGGTATTTATTTATTCACCCAGGGCCCTTTTCCTATCAAAATTGAATTACAAGTTTGTATGGGACAAGGAGTACAAGGTTTAACTAGAATTAGGAGTACAAAGTTTGATAGAAATTAGGAGGCCTAAATTCTAGTAGGACTTGGACATTGGACTCCTTGTAGAACTTAGAAGCTTTGACTTTTCTCCATGGGCTTGGGCTGGGATAAAATCCTCTAGGCTACTTTGACTTTGCCACTCCTTGCTAGGCTCGGACTTGGGCTAAATGGGGTGCCACTCAAGAAAGGGGCCTAGGCTGGGGCACCATATCTTGAAGGGCCTGGGGGGGCTCCAGCTTTAGTGGGCTAGGATAGGGCCCCAATCTGGGAGGGCGCTGCACCTGGGCTTGGTGGCATGAAGGACCACCTCTTGGGCAGCATAGCTAGGAGGGGCCTGGCAAGGGTCCAGATACTTGAACTCAGCTCTGGTGGACTGGCCTAGTAAATGCTCTAGTCCGGTAATCCTCCTCTTGTACAAAACTTGACTATAAACAAACTTACAAGACTCAAATAAACTAAGGACTCATGATGTTGAGACAAGGGATTCACTGGACTTAATGGACTTTTTGCCTCAACTTATTACAGGATTCAATTGTTGGAATAACTTTATTACAGGACTTGACACATTATTAAAGGATTCAAAATTGACCAACGCATGACTTAGAGAACAAAATTGGAGCTTGAAATCTTTGTTTGATCTGATGTCCCCATCAAAAGAAATTTAGGGTCTCACACCCCGCAATGCCATCATAGCAAAGGAATTGAAGAAAAACTTCTCTCTTTATTCATAAAAAATAGATGTCCTACTAGGGGGTTTAGGGGTGGTATTTATAGACCAATTACAAGATGAGTGTGGGAGACAAATTATAGAGTTCTTGTTGAAAGAGCAAGAAACTCCATGAATTGGCTTCTCTTGGGCATCAAAGACCAATAATTCCTTCTCGTGGGCATCATGGTCTCTTGGAAAATGAATTTTTTGGGCTTCTTCCACTTGGAAGACATCTTTTGAAAATAAGTGTGCAACAAAATAAGAAGAGGCACTAATGAGATGGTGTCCTTTCTTGGTTCTCTTAATTTCAAATGTGAGTCAGCAATAATCGTGTTAGAAGATGGCATCCTCCCTTGATTGGTGTCAATCCATCTCCCTATCTTGGCATCTTCTTGTATTTAAAATTGGATGAAGATAATCCAAACACTGGTGAGATAAGGTTGGACTCCTTTGAAGTAGATAGGCGTCCCTCTAATCCAAACTTCTTTGATTCAAGGAATGGATAAAAATGAGGTGCTCCTTATGTGGGCGACAAATGATGTGAGAAATGTAGAGTCCTTCTGTTTTACTCCTCTTAAAAATTAGCGGTGGAATTTAATTAGGAATCAAAAAAAAATCATATCATGGCCGCCCTCCTTGGATAAACTTGTAATTTAAATGGTGTTTGAATGTCCGGATGTCTTGATGTCCGGATGTTGGATGTCTGGATGTCTGGATGTCCAGATGTCTGAATGTCTCGATATCCGAATATCTGGATGTCCTAATTTTCTTGGAAGATGAGACTTGGACTTTTGGTGGGCATCCATATGGAATTCTTGTGGCTGACCAAGATGACATGGCATGTGATGATGTCCAAGATGATGTGGTAGGTGATGTAGCCTATGGCATGTGACATAGGCATCCA
The DNA here is from genome assembly GCA_021397845.1 of Areca catechu. Lineage (NCBI taxonomy): Eukaryota > Viridiplantae > Streptophyta > Magnoliopsida > Arecales > Arecaceae > Areca > Areca catechu. Next base: position 129,715,984 of record CM038040.1, on the reverse strand, counting down.
AGATTTGAGGATGTGGTGCCATGAATTAGTTGGATGTGGTGCCAAGAATTGGTTAGCACATGTTGAATTGGATTGGAACATGGTTTCATCTGGGGTCTTGATTTGGGTCCACTCTTGTATTACAGGACTCAAAAAAAATAACTAATCACATAACTCAATCAACTAAAAAATTAAAAGGGCTAATTCTAAACCCAACTTGATCAAATTGATCAAAATGCATAATCTCACAAACCAAAAATTAAATACTAACTCAACTCAACTTGGTAAATAAGGTTTGACTCAAATTGATAAATAGAGTTTGTATATATATACAGGTTTTGATTGAATTGGGGTTTAGGGCAGAAACCAACTGGGCTAAAATAACAAAATTTAAAATAGACTATTTAAAGTGATTGGGGCTTGGGGTTTTGGACTTTTATTCACAGGTGATCCACAGGGATATGGGATCGACCTGTTATGTCCTTCTAGCCATGGTGTCATTGGTGTTAACTCTGGTGTTAGCCCTGGTGTCCGCACCACTCTTGGTCCTTTTGCGCACCAAATTGGCATGAAACCAAATGGCGCACCAAGAGTCTACGCCAACATGGACTCTATCACAAAAGTAAAATAAGTCCTAATTAATTCAGATAAAAATTGAAATAGGCTATCTGATGCAGAACGAAAGCTCTGATACCAAAAATGATGCGGAACGAAAACTCTGATACCAAAAATGATGCAGAACGGATATGTGAAATGCGGAAGCAAATTAAAATTAATGTATTTTTTTTTTTTTCAGAAGTCGGCTTTGACTCAAAGGAAAGATAAACTAATGTTGAAAGAAACTAAGAAATGACAGAAAGCACAATTAAAAGGAGTGGATTATCAGAGTAACTCAGAAGTAGGATCGCTGGGGATTGAGAAATCCCAGATCTAGGGTTTGCTTTGAGTTTCAATGAAACAGACAAAGTGAGAAGGGAAGGTTCTTGTTACCTAGCAGTGATATCTCTCCATTTGGTGGAAAAAGACTCTCTCGAGCAGATTATTGGATCACGGGAGTCAAGGTATCTTCGCAATGGATCCTCCGATAATGGTCCTTGGCAAAGTTGGCCTCTTCTTGAACCCTAGATCCTGGAGAGAAGAAGAACAAGGTTAGGAACAAGAGACTCAGGGAAGAGAGTTACCAGATTAGAAGAAAGGATGGGATCTGAAGGTCTTCAGCTGATCTGGAACTCCTAGGCTGCGGATTTGGGACTTCTTCTCCTGGATATGCTGGATGGACTCTGAAGCAGTGGTAGCTGACTTGAAGATGGCTGGACTGGGGTCCTAGTGGTCGGCCACCCTTTGGAAGAAGAACCTTGGAGATGGTGTAGAGGCTAGGGTTTGGTGGTGGTGGAGTAGAGATGGGTGGACTAAGCTAGGGTTTTGGGGTTGAAGATCTCACACCTCCTCAAGGTTCCTAGGGAACCCAGATTTACTCCCTCACAGAGCTCAACACTCAGACTAAGTGCGGAAGAACAAGACTTTGCTAAAAAACAAGGGATTTCATTCATAAGATTTCATAAGATAAGTTCAAGTTACAAAAGGGGTCTAATATATAGACCTATAAGAAAAATCAAAACCATACAAGTTCCCATGTGGGACTAATAAGACTAATCTATACTTTAGGCATCAAATTCTCTTCCTTGGCCAACCAAGACTCCTTCCATGAGTGAGCGGCCCAAAACTCCAAGAAAACTTGAAAATCAGCTCCAAATGGCAGGTTATGGGGTGTCTCCTAGTATCTCTCCATGAATCAAGGATATTCCCTTCATGGTTTGGCTCTTTTGGACACCTCCTAGTCTTGCTCCACAAGTTTAGACTTCTTCTTTTCATGGCTTTGGCACTTTAGGAAACTTTTGGGTGCCTCCTTGATTTTCTTCCCAAGACATGCTCTCTTCCCTTTTATAACTTGGATTTCTATGGAACATTGTGGGGCACCTCCTTGATCCTCTCTTCAAGAAAAATTCTTGCCATCCTGGCTTGGGTTTATCTGGAAAGAAGTTGGCTTCTCCTTGGATTGAGGTATCTTGATGGATTTCTCCCCCAAGTGGCGCAAGAAAAAGGGGAACTTACTTCTTATGGTGTGGGGACCAAAGACATTGGATGGAGATGTGGTAGGGAGTGTGGCACCCACTTGTAGCTGGATCATGGAAGAAAAATGTGGCACCCTATGGCAAAGGGATGTTGGGAATTATGTCCCAAAGCCAATTACCTGGGTTGTAGGTGGTTGAGCTAAATATTGTATTCTTTTTACAAATTAATAAAATATTATATTTGGCAGCTCATCACATATTGTATTTCCCTGAAATGAACTCTTTCCATGTGATGAAGTCCTTAGGACTACACTGACTTCGATACAGAGAGGATGTATCGAGTGGTCCTTAAACCCTGTTCACAACCAAAGGATATATTGTACTGGACGACAATATATCAAGTATAGGTTATTGCAGGTCACATCGTTTGGTTGTCCTTTTGACCAAATGAGTGTGGTGACACTGATGTGATCTGTAAGTGGGATATGTGATATCTCATTGAACGTGACTCCGTGCAGCCCCCTTTCTGCCAAAGGGACACTCACGATTGGATATGGGTATTTGTTTCCCTCTGACCTGAGGTCATCATGGTAGCTTGCAAGCAACTCCCTGTGCTTTGGTGCCGGACTACCCGAATTTTTAATCCGGTGATGGAAGGTTTCTGGGTACAGGCAAGTACTTATGGAGCAGTGATGGACCAAGATGGAATTGACCTGTCCAAACAGTTTGGATTGAATGTCTCGAAGTATCTCAATTTAGCAAATCCTCGGCCGGGGTAGTCCTAGTAAAGAGTCACTGGGCTTGCGAGATTGAGACACGTGATCGACTGACTAAGTCTGGGTTGGCAGCCCAATCTCAGTCATCCTAAGCATTAGAGGTCAAAGGGATGAATTATACGGTAACCATATTCCAGAGGTTCGATAGTTTGCTCCTGCTTCTTCGACCTATTCGGATGCCGGGACCCATTGCTAGATGGTTTCCTGTGCTGGTACTGGAATTGTTCCAGTGCTACTATTTAGGTTCGAACCTATGAGGTCACACGCCACAGAGGATTACTCTCTGATCCGGATACCGATTATGATTGGGAATCGTCTTGGTTTTATGGTCACAGTATTTTTTAGCACTCTTTTTCCCATCCTGCCCTTGTTGTGTCAACCGAAAATTGTTCCGGGTTGACCAGCACTGCGCCAGGATTTTTCTAAATCAGTTTTGAACTGATTCGAAGTTCATTTCGGCCTCCAATTGGTTGTGAACCAACTGAACCCATTTTAATTGGGCTTAAAATGGTTCAATTGAATTGAACCAAGAGTTTTAATTTGGTTGGACTGGTTTTGAACCGGTGTTGTTTTTTTTCTCCCCTTGGACCGTTTTACACGGTAAAACGCTGGGAGGAATTCCTTGCGACTAGAAGGCCAAACGACCGAAACACTCGCTGGGCGTCCCTTCTTCTCCCTCCACCGGCTGGGTTTAATCCTCCCGTTTATTTGCTCGTTAATGGAATGGCAACTGCTGTCGGTTGGCTTTCCCGGCCTCTCCAACTCCCTCCTCCTTGCTGCCTTTAAATACCAGCTTTAGTCCCCTGTTTCAGGAGAGAGCTTTTACACCGTGCAACAGTAAACAAAAGGATCTTCTGGGCGAGTTTTTCTTTGAGAGAGTTCTCCATTTTTGAGAGTTCTTGGGGTTGGCATTTGGAGTGTGTGAGGGAGAGAAACAAGAAGGCCTTATTCCCTCTCTTTTTGAAGTGCTCAAATCTGCTCTGTAGCAAAGAGAAGTTGCTGCAACTTACCTGTGACCATGTCCTCTTCCAGCGGCTAGCACTGCTCGTGAGGGAGGTTCAGGGATCCCCCGGCGTGTCTCCCCTTTAGAGGGAGTATCCCTTTACTCCTGGGAGTAAGAGGGTCGAGCCGGATTCGTTGCTGCAGCTCCAAACACCATGAAGAAGGCTGCTATTTTTCTGCAACAGAAATTCTGGTAGCAAGGTTTTGGGTGATTTGTACACCCAATTTAGCTAACTTTTCCTTGCAGATTTTTGTTGAAAATCAAAGAAGAATCGATCACCTTGTAGCTGCTTCGATTCGGGAGGAAACGGAGGTCCGGAAGTCCCTGTTTGGTCACTGTTTTCAAAGTCCAAAAATAGAGTATTCAACGTCCAAAGGAAGAAGAAAACAGGAATAAACTTATTCTTATTATCCCAGCTATTCCAGTAGATATTCCAGTGTTATTCCAAGTGGAATAAAGGTATGAAAAATTTTATTTTAATCATGCATAAATAGATGTATTTATTTATATATTTTATAAATATTATATGCCTTGTTACATTCCTATTTTTAATACATGCAACTTGAATAGATTAGATTTCTGGACGGAGCAGTTTTCCGCTGCGCGGGTTTTAAAATCATTTTTTAAATCCCCGGTGCTCCCGTGCCCTGTTTGCATGCCTAGTGTAGGTTTATGTCAAACCACTTGCACCTGTTTTCCTTTCAGTGGTATCAGAGCCAGGTTACAGGTGTAATTTATTCATGTATGCATGTATGTAGATTAAATAGTTTAATCAATGAGGGTATCAAATTCTTTTTGGAACCTAGTTAAGACCTTCACCACGACCGTGTGTCTTTAACATGATACGGATAGTCTGTGTTGGCCTTTTCAGAAGGATCCTTAAAGGATATAAAATTAAAAAATTGTTTTAATTTTTGATACATCAAATTTGCATGTTTTTAGGCATATTTTATATTGGATATAAAATATTTGTAAAATATATTGATGCATGATTTTTGTTATGTAAAATTATTTTACATAGAGACTTAATTAAAATTATTTTAATTAAGAATTTGGCTTATTAAATTATTAGGTTTATGAAATCTAATTTGACATGAATAAGCCATTTTGGGTTAATTGGGTTAGTTCTCTAATTGGGTCCTTAACTGGGTTAGACCTAGGTTTAGTTGAACCGGATAAAAGAAGATTAATCAAAAGTTGATTAAGGTCCTTCTTTAGAACTATCTAATAGTTAGATTAGTTGATCCGTTCATCTAAAATGGATACAATTAGTGGCTCAGTGGACGCCCGAGTCTTTAGGCTAGTCTGATCGAGTCTGGTAAACCGACTAGTATCGAGGTAGGTTTGGCATAGTGATCATGGTTGTATGAGGCTACCTCTTTCCTGGCCAACTTGGTTGGTGTCTAGGAAAGATGGTTAATGGCGGATACTCACCCATGATCTCACCTACCTGGCTAGTCGAGTCGACCAGAACTGATTGGAAAAGCTCAATGACTCGAGTTAACCCATGTCACCAGGTTGATCGGTCTGACTGATCTATAGGTGCCCATGGATCATTTGTTGATTTAAATCAACCCTCCTGGAATCTGATCGATTCAGTGAGAGGATGATCCATGTCCTTCTCTTTTCTTCTATCACAACTAAAAAAAAATCCTCTAAAATTATTAGGTCCTTAAAAAGACTAAGTCAAGGAGTTGACAGTGTCTTAGCCTCCCATTAAGTCGGTTAGAAATGTGTCCACTAGCTTGGTGTGCATCGGCAGTTCTAAAGAATGGGTGTACATCCGGTGATTGGAATTTCTATCTGGTCGATGATGGTTCAGTGCAACCTCCTTAACGGGACCAGGTGGGCCGGCCAAAGTCGGGATTGGTCTTTAGTTAGCTGGAAGCATTGGATTAGTCATTTTAATGGTTGGACCTAACCAGAGACCCGCAATAGGAGGCCCCAAGGCCGATTGGGGTGTTCTCTGGGGCAAAATAAAATACTGAAAATTGTTTAGGGAAACAATTGGTTTACGAACCTACCTTTAGGCTCGTATGGGTGAGCCGGCCAAAGTCGGGCTCATGCGAGGCCTATTGGATTTCAGTACCCACTTGAAAAAGTGTTTTCACGGATTGGAGTTAGAGGCTACCAATCTGAAAAATTAGTGGGAGAAACCTTTAGACTAAAGTCCAAGTCTTTTGGTTAAATTATTAATTCATACACTAATTTGGTCTTATTTTCTTTTCAGATGTCTTCTAATTTATCGCTCCGGTCACTTCTCGACAACGAGAAGTTAAAGGGTCACAACTTCGATAGTTGGTATCGAAGGTTGAGAATCGTTCTGGAGCATGAACGGATCCTTTATGTGATAACAGATCCGGCACCTGAAATCCCTCCCGCAAATGCACGGAGTGCGATCAGAGATGCTTATCTGAAGTGGGTCTCTGATCGGACTACTGTCCATTGCATTATGTTAGCGGCGATGAACGACGAGTTCAGTCGCAAATTCGAGGAGGCCCAACCTGATGAAATCCTTCAAAAGTTGAAGGAATCCTTCGGCACCCCGGATGATGTAGAACGATACAAAGTGTCTTATGCCATCTACAACTCCAAGATGCTGAATGGTGGTTCAGTCACTGATCATGTATTGTACATGATCGAGCTGATTGAAAATCTGGGCAAACTCAGATGCCCCTTGCACGAGCAGCTCGGCAAGGATGCGATCCTGAATTCTTTTCCCTCCTCCTATCTTGACTTTCTTGATCATTATAGAATGAACAAGCCTGCAGTCAACTACCATGGTCTTTTGGGGTTGCTGCAAACTTTCGAGAAAGACCACCAACTGAATAAGGGGGTGGTGAATTTAGTGGGAGGAAGTAGAGGTCGTCGTCTCTTTAAGAAAGGGAAGAAAAAAATGAATAAGAAGGGAAAGAAGGTGCAGAATGCTCCTGGCCCTAGTCAGACCAGGAAGTATGAGGCTGATCAGTCTTCTGCAGAGTGCTTCTACTGCAAGAAGAAGGGACACTAGAAGAGGAACTGTCTTCTTTATATTGCGTCCCTTGATCCGAACAGGCCGAGGAAGCAGAAGTCTGTTGAACAAGGTATTTATATGATAAAACCTTGTAATTACTCAATTGTTGATACTGCTAACTGGGTATTGGATACTGGTAATCCAATTCACATTTGTAATTTATTACAGGGACTTCAAGTAAGCAAAAGATTTGAAGATGGAGAACAGTTTCTGAGCATCGGGAATGGAAATCGTGTTCCAGTACTGGCGGTCGGAGTCCTGCGTCTTGTCTTTGAGTCTTGTACTATCGAGCTAGTCGACTGTCACTATTGTCCTAGTTTCATTATGAGCATAATCTCTGTAGGCCTTTTGGCCAATTATGGTTTTGAACTATCAATAAAGGAAGATTTTTGCAATGTTATTTTGAATAACTCTGTGATAATGAAAGCTAGATTAATTAATGGCATATATGTACTATCAAGGCCTGTTAGTGTAATGTACACTTCTAGCAAACGCCCAAGATTAGATAATGTCAATGATTTGTATCTTTGGCACTGTAGGCTAGGTCATATTAACCAAAATAGGATAAACAAGATGCGAGGAGATGGACTCCTCGAGGTCAGTGATTTTGAATCACTGCCCACTTGTGAATCCTGTTTACTTGGTAAAATGACCAAGTCACCTTTTACTGGAAAAGGTGAACGAGCTACAGAACTTCTAAGTCTAATATATACTGATGTATATGGACCGATGACAGTTAGTGCCAGAGGAGGATACAAATATTTCATTACTTTTATAGACGACTTTTCAAGGTTCGGTTATGTCTTTTTAATGAGACATAAGTCTGAGTCGTTTGAAATGTTCAAACGATACCGTAATGAAGTAGAAAAGTAAACTAGAAAAAGTATTGAAACCCTTCGATTTGATCAAGGTGGTGAATACTTATCTGGTGAATTTTTGACATATCTTAAGGAGAATGGAATTCTCTCTCAGTGGACTCCTCCAGGAACACCATAGTTGAATGGTGTGTCCGAAAGGAGGAATCGAACCTTGTTGGACATGGTTCGATCCATGATGGGCTTTGCAACTCTGCCGCTATCCTTTTGGGGATATGCGCTTCAGACAGCTTGTTACTTATTAAATGATATTCCAAGTAAGTCTGTTGTCTCCACTCCATATGAGATATGGACTGGACGTAAACCCTCAATCTCACACCTTCAGGTTTGGGGTTGTCTGGCTTACGTGAAGTGTTTAGACTCAGACAAACTTGGTCCTAGGTCTGATCGGTGTTTATTCATTGGTTATCCTAAGGAAACCAAAGGGTATTTCTTCTATTTGGAAAATGAACAAAAGGTGTTCGTTGCTCTTAGAGCTATCTTTTTGGAAAAGGAGTTCCTTGGAGAAGGAACTATAGCTTCAAAGATTGAACTTGATGAAGTTCAGCCAATAGAATAACCTGCACACTCTAAGGACATCGTAGAACCGGCTGTGATTGAATCACACCCAGAACCCATTAGGAGATCCGATAGAATACCGCATCAGCCGGACAGATACTATGGTTTCTTGGTCCGGGATGGCAATCCCATTGAGCTCGATGAGAACAATGAGGATCCGATCACCTATATGGATGCACTTTAGAGATCTGACTCTGAGGCATGGCTAGGAGCCATGCGATCCGAAATGGAGTCCATGGAAATCAACAATGTATGGACATTGGTTGATCCGCCTGAAGGGATAAAACCCATTGGGTGTAAATGGATCTTCAAGAGAAAAAGGGGCGCAGATGGGAAGGTAGAGACCTATAAAGCCCATCTGGTTTTCAAAGGGTATCGTCAGCGATATGGTATCGATTATGTCGAGACTTTCTCCCCTGTGGCAATGCTCAAATCCATTCGGATCATGCTTGCTTTGGTAGCATATTTTGATTACGAGATCTAGCAGATGGATGTCCGAACCGCTTTCCTAAATGGGGAGATGGAAGAGGAGGTGTATATGATACAGCCTGAAGGGTTCACATCCACAGATGAATCAAAAGTATGCAAGTTGCAGAGGTCCATTTATGGACTCAAGTAAGCATCTCGAAGTTGGAACTTACGGTTTGATAGGTGTATCAAATCATATGGCTTCTTTAGGAATGGAGATGAACCCTGCATCTATAAGTGGGTTAATGGTTCTGTGATTGTATTCCTAGTACTGTATGTTGACAACATTCTCTTAATCGGGAATGATGTCGCAGCATTACAAGGAATAAAGGTCTGGTTATCATCTCAGTTCTCCATGAAGGACTTGGGTGAAGCTTCTTACATACTAGGTATGAAGATCTATAGAGATAGATCTAAGAAGCTTTTGGGATTGTCCCAGTCTACGTACATTGACACCGTGCTGAAATGGTTCAGCATGGAAAATTCTAAGAAAGGCTATCTCCCGATAGGTTCTGGAATTACTCTTTCCAAGAATGATTGTGCGACAACTCCTGAGGAAAGAGAGCACATGAGTAGAGTACCTTATACTTCTGCAGTAGGCTCTATCATGTATGCTATGACTTGTACTAGACAAGACGTGTCATACTCACTAGGAGTAGTGAGCAGATACCAGTCTGACCCAGGTGAGGCGAATTGGAAGGTGGTTAAGTTCATCCTTAAGTATTTAAGAAATACTAAAGATCAATGGCTGATTTATGGAGAACCTGACTTGAAACTTGTGGGGTACTCTGACTCCAGTTTCCAGTCGGATAGAGATGATAGCAAGAGTGTGTCAGGGTTTGTATTTACCCTGAATGGAGGAGCGATCTGCTGGAAAAGTTCCAAGTAGGCAACTGTTGCGGACTCGGTATGCGAAGCAGAATATATTGCAGCATCAGATGCAGCAAAGGAAGCTATATGGTTGCAGAAGTTCCTTGGAGAGCTAGGGGTGGCACCTTTCATAGATGGTCCTGTTCTGGTGTACTGTGATAGCACTGGAGCCATTGCCCAAGCTAAGGAGCCTAAAGCTCGTCACCGCACCAAGCATATTCTGCGATGCTACCACCTCGTACGAGAGATCGTAGAACGAGGTGACATCAATCTTCTGAAGATCGATGGAAATGAAAATCTGGCTGACCCCTTCATTAAAGCCCTCGGAATAAAAGAGTTCGACTATTGTAAATGGGAAATGGGTATTAGATACTCTTCTGATTGGCTTTAGTACAAGTGGGATTGTTGGGAATTGTGTCCTAAAGCCAATCGCCTGGGTTGTAGACGGTTGAGCAAAATATTGTATTCTTTTTATGAATTAATAAAATATTATTTTTGGCAGCTCATCACATATTGTATTTCCTGAAATGAACTCTTTCCATATGATGAAATCCTTAGGACTACACTGACTTCGATACAGAGAGGATGTATCGAGTGGTCCTTAAACCCTGTTCACAACCAAAGGATATATTGTACTGGACGGCAATATATCAAGTATAGGTTGTTGCAGTTCACATCGTTTGGTTGTCCTCTTGACCAAATGAGTATGGTGACATTGATGTGATTTGCAAGTGGGATATGTGATATCTCATTGAACGTGACTCCGTGCAGCCCCCTTTCTGCCAAAGGGACACTCATGATTGGATATGACTCCGTGCAGCCCCCTTTCTGCCAAAGGGACACTCACAATTGGATATGGGTATTTGTGTCCTTCTGACCTGAGGTCATCACGGTAGCTTGCAAGCAACTTCCTATGCTTTGGTGCCGGACTACCCGGATTTTTAATCCGGTGACGGAAGGTTTCTGGGTATAGGCAAGTACTTGTGGAGCAGTGATGGACCAAGATGGAATTGACCTGTCCAAACAGTTTGGATTGAATGTCTTGCAGTATCTCAATTTAGCAAATCCTCGGCTGGGGTAGTCCTAGTAAAGAGTCACTGGGCTTGCGAGATTGAGACACGTGATCGACTGACTAAGTCTGGGTTGGCAGCCCAATCTCAGTCGTCCTGAGCATTAGAGGTCAAAGGGATGAATTATACGGTAACGATATTCCAGAGGTTCGATAGTTTGCTCCTGCTTCTTCGACATATTCAGATGCCGGGACCCATTGCTAGATGGTTTCCTGTGCTGGTACTGGAATTGTTCCAGTGCTACCGTTTAGGTTCGAACCTATGAGGTCACACACCACAGAAGATTACTCTCTGACCCGGATACCGATTATGATTGGGAATCATCTCGGTTTTATGGTCACAGTATTTTTGAGCACTCTTTTTCCCATCCTGCCCTTATCTGTGTCAACCGAAAATTATTCCGGGTTGACCAGCACTGCACCAGGATTTTTCTGAATCAGTTTTAAACTGATTCGGAGTTCGTTTTGGCCTCCAATTGGTTGTGAACCAATTGAACCCAATTTAATTGGGCTTAAACTGGTTCAATTGGATTGAACCAAGAGTTTTAATTTGGCTGGACCGGTTTTGAACCGGTGTTGTTTTTCTTCTCCCCTTGGACCGTTTTACACGGTAAAACGCTGGGAGGAATCCCTTGCAACAAGAAGGCCAAACGACCGAAACACTCGCTGGGCATCCCTTCTTCTCCCTCCACCGGCTGGGTTTAATCCTCCCGTTTATTTGCTCGTAAATGGAATGGCAACTGCTACCGCTTGGCTTTCCCAGCCTCTCCAACTCCCTCCTCCTTGCTGCCTTTAAATACCAGCTTTAGTCCCCCTGTTTCAGGAGAGAGCTTTTACACCGTTCAACAACAGTAAACAAAAGGATCTTCTGGGTGAGTTTTTCTTGAGAGAGTTCTCCATTTTTGAGAGTTCTTGGGGTTGGCATTTGGAGTGTGTGAGGGAGAGAAACAAGGCCTTATTCCCTCTCTTTTTGAAGTGCTCAAATCTGATCTGCAGCAAAGAGAAGTTGCTACAACTTACCTGTGACCGTGTCCTCTTCCAGCGGCTAGCACCGCTCGTGAGGGAGGTTCAGGGATCCCCCGGCGTGTCTCCCCTCTAGAGGGAGTATCCCTTTACTCCTGGGAGCAAGAGGGACGAGCCAGATTCGTTGCTGCAGCTCCAAATACCACGAAGAAGGCTGCTATTTTTCTGTAACAGAAATTCTAGCAGCAAGGTTTTGGGTGATTTGTACACCTAATTTAGCTAACTTTTCCTTGCAGATTTTTGTTGAAAATCAAAGAAGAATCGATCACCTTGTCGCTACTTCGATTCGGGAGGAAACGGAGGTCCGGAAGTCCCCGTTTGGTCACTATTTTCAAAGTCCAAAAATAGAGTATTCAATGTCCAAAAGAAGAAGAAAACAGGAATAAACTTATTCCTGTTATCCCAAGTATTCCAGCAAATATTCCGGTGTTATTCCAGGTGGAATAAAGGTATGAAGAATTTTATTTTAATCATGCATAAATAGATGTATTTATTTATATATTTTACAAATATTATATGCCTTGTTACATGCCTATTTTTAATACATGCAACTTGAATAAATTAGATTTCTGGGCGGAGCAGTTTTCCGCTGCGCAGGTTTTAAAATCATTTTTTTAAATCCCTGGTGCTCCCGTGCCCTGTTTGCATGCCTAGTGTAGGTTTATGTCAAACCACTTGCACCTGTTTTCCTTTCAAGGGAATGGCGCCAACCTGGACCTGGACTTGGACTGAGTCAACATGACTCAACAAAAATTGAAATGACAAAATTACAGACTCAAAATTGGGTTGATCAGGTCAATCCTTATTACAAACCTTAATTTTCTCGGGCAAGGTCAATCAGAGATCCAGATGGAACCCTGAAGACTTCTTCTGATTCTGGTACCCGCACCAATTCTCCCGGGGTGGGAGGAATTCGACCCTGTCGAGTATGGATCAAGCTGGCTCTAGTATCTCTCCAAGAGGTCTGGGTCCAATTCTTGTAATTCTTCTCGGGAGATCCAAGAGTCATCAGAATCTGGCCTTCCTTGCCAGCGGACAAGGTATCTTTGGTATCCTCGATTACGAGTAGAGATAACCTGATCATCCAGGATCTTTTCAATTTGCTCTTTCGTCATAGGCCAGTTTGTTGGTGGACACACAGGGTCGGGATCACTCTCAATAACAGGATTAGGTTCAAAAGGCTCAATGGGAATCACAGCTAGCTCCCTGTACTCTACTAGGTCTGTAATGTTGAAAGTGGAGCTAATGCCTAGCTCTGGAGGCAACTCAAGTACATAGGCATTGTGTCCCACTCTCTTCATCACTCTAAATGGTCCAGCTCCTCTAGCATGTAGCTTTCTAACGGTTCCAGGAGGAAACCGCTCAGGCCTTAACCTAATCATTACATAGTCTCCCTCAACAAAAGTTTTGACTCGTCTTTGAGAATCAGCCAACTTCTTATAAGTTTCATTACTTAAAGTTATTTTGGCATGAATTTCTTTATGCAAGTTCTTTACATGCTGTGCAAAGTCTTCAGCAGACTCGGAGACTCGTGTGTGGACTGGCAAAGGAACTAGGTCAAGTGGTGTGTGAGGCTTGTACCCATGAACAATCTCAAAAGGGCTTTTACCTATAGACCTATTGACCGAGTCATTATATGCAAATTCAGCCCTGGGTAAATACAAATCCTAATTCCTGGTATTCTCACTCAACCAAAATCTGAGTCAATATCCTAAACTCGACTGACGACGCATTCCTAAAGAATGGACTTTATTCAAAGGAACCCTAGGTCTAAACATAACAAACTAAGGCTCTCTAGGTTTGACCTTGGGTCGGAGGATGGCATGTAGAGCATGAAAACTTATCATGGGTGCCTAGTAGGTGCCATAAGGTCTTCCAGAAGTAGGTGGCAAACCTAATAGGTTCTGACACGTGGTTCACTCTAAAAACTTTGACAAATTATACTTGGATGGTGTAGAAGCATTAGAAGTCCTAGAGAAAGGGAGAAAATATGAGGTGGAGTCTCGAATTACCTGCTGACTAAAGGTGGTGACCTGAAGGTTTGAATGGTGATCTATGAGTGTCAACTGGTCATCCTTACGAAAGGAAAAGTTTGCTACTACTAGGAATGGATCAAGAGATGGTTCGGGGAGTAGCCTAGGACATGTGATTGCAATAGTTAAGGTTTGTTCTCTAAGCAAATAATGATCAACTTTCTCAAGAAATGGATTAGAGAATGATTCATGGAAGGGCCTATGGATGATGACCTCAAGACTTGAAATATGACCTATGGGAGAGGAAAGGTATACTCTATAGAAGGGTAGGTCAGTCATGCGAAGGAAGGGGTCTGGGGCCATAAGGAGGACTTCTACAGGACTAGGTGAATCAATCCGCTCAAGAAAATGTTGTTCAACTGAGATTACGGGAGAGACCTTAGTAGCTGGGCATGGGACAAGGTCCAATTGTAAGAGGCTTGATTCAGTCATCCTAAGGAGAGGATCTACCATAGGGTGGGCAAACTTAAACAGTTCAGTGAAAAGATCTTCAATTGGTACTTGGGGAATGACTGTCATTAGAGGGTACGAACTGATAGCTCGGGCTAACACTATGAGTTCTTCTGGGGGTATTTGACTAAAGGAACCTGGTTCTCACAAATCTCTTGAATTTCTAAACTATGTCCTACCACTTGGTTGCTTTACAAGGTCTCCTCAGGTAAAGAACCAATAATATCGATGTCACATTCTTCAAGTTCTTCCCCCTCATATTCATCAACTAGACTCAAGCCAGCATCATATACTTCCTCAATGCCATCTTCAATGGATTTCGGGTCAGTGGTAATCGGGTCAACTGATTCTGGGCTTGTCATACCTAACCTTTCTTCCTCATTGGTAGGCTTGGGTTCTCCCTCATTAATGTCATCCATAGGATTCTTACCACTTAGCTATGCACAAGCCAGTCCTATGCATGGGCACTGACTAGTTTTATGGCCTCTTTCACCATAAAACCAACATTCTTGCGATATAGGAACTGGGTCATACTGGGTTTCAAGCTAGTAGAGACCTTACTTGGGCATGGGTGTGGATCTAAATGGATTGATCTAGAAGACTTGGGTTGTTGAGTGACTGGTCTAGAATATTGTAAGACCTCTCATAGACACGATCCACACTATAGATATCATGGTTAGGCTTCCTAGGGTTATGCTCGGGATCACGGTATAAGGTCCTCCTAGGCTCCTGGCATGGGTGAGGTTGGGGCCTATTATATTTTGGATCAGGGGTCCAATTTTGATGTCTACGTTTCTCAAGTCCCTGGGCTCGATCTCTAAACTGGGCAAAACCCTCATTCATATCCTGACTCAATTTGGTCATACTTTCGGTAAGAGTTCTAATCATGGCCTCTAAATCAGGTTAGGTTTGACCAGGTTGGTAGGGTACTCCATTCCGGGTGGACATGATGATGCAAGCAAGCACACCAAATGAGACTCGACTGAAACGACTACGGGCTAACTAGACCTAGAGCCAAGACTAGATGCCCAATCAGAGTGGCAAGCTAGCTTGTAGTAACTCGGGACTCAGCCAGGCAGGTGTAAGGGGAGTGTTAGGTCCCTAATTGCCAATCCTAGACACCAATCAGTGATTGGCCAGGTAGGCGGACCAGCACACAAGCTCTTCGGGATAGAATCCTTGAACCACCGTTCTAGACACTGAGTACAAAGCACACACAGAGTAACTAGACAAACTGACTCAACACTAGCCTAGACCCGACCAGTTGGTGTCCCTAGCCCACTAGGGCAAATTAGGTCTAATTAATTTTAAGATTAAAGGCTTAGGTTCGAATGCACGGGAAGTAGTTTTGGGCTAAGGAGAGGGTCTAAATCCTCCCCTTATGTTGCAACTTCGGTGCCCTTAAGATAGGTTCAATTTATGCACACTCAAATAAAAAAAAAAAAATAGCTTGCAGAAAATAAAAAATGCAGAACGACAGTAATATTGATCTCAGAAAATCTACATAAATTAATAAATCATGACAATTTTAATTAAATTACTTTCAATTATACCGGTTCCAGAAAAATAAGAATTACTTAATTTGAAATTTTTTGAGAGAGAAACAATTTGAATAATAGGGCAGTTATTGGTAGAAAACAGAACGTATGTCCCGTTTACAATCCCTTCCTAGAAGTTATAACCCAGCGGCACCCCTACACGCCCTAGGAACCCCCGTAGAATGGGAGGAGGAGGCTTGCGTATCGCTTGTTCCTAGGACCGGATGGCCAGGGGAGTCTACTCCAGGCAGCAAAAGTAAAAAGGAACGAAAAAAAAATCAAACAAGCAAGAACCCTATACAGGGCTCTGATACCAAAAATGATGCAGAACGAAAGCTCTGAAACCAAAAATGATGCAGAACGAAAGCTCTGATACCAAAAATGATGCAGAACGAAAGCTCTGATACCAAAAATGATGCAGAACGAAGCTCTGATACCAAAAATGATGTAGAACGAAAACCTGATACCAAAAATGATGCAGAACGGATATGTGGAATGCGGAAGCAAATTAAAATTAATGTATTTTTTTATATATATATATTTTTCAGAAGTCAGCTTTGACTCAAAGGAAAGATAAACTAATGTTGAAAGAAACTAAGAAATGACAGAAAGTACAATTAAAAAGAGTGGATTATCAGAGTAACTCAGAAGTAGGATCGCTGGGGATTGAGAAACCCCAAGATCTAGGGTTTGCTTTGAGTTTCAACGAAACAGACAAAGTGTGAAGGAAGGTTCTTGTTACCTAGCAGTGATATCTCTCCATTTGGTGGAAAAAACTCTCTCGAGTAGATTATTGGATCCCGGGAGTCAAGGTATCTTCGCAATGGATCCTCCGATAATGGTCCTTGGCAAAGTTGGCCTCTTCTTGAACCCTGGATCCTGGAGAGAAGAAGAACAAGGTTAGGAACAAGAGACTCAGGGAAGAGAGTTACCAGATTAGAAGAAAGGATGGGATCTGAAGGTCTTCAGCTGATCTGGAACTCCTAGGCTACGGATTTGGGACTTCTTCTCCTGGATCTGCTGGATAGACTCTGAAGCAGTGGTAGCTGACTTGAAGATGGCTGGACTGGGGTCCTGGTTGTCGGCCACCCATTGGAAGAAGAACCTTGGAGATGGTGTAGAGGCTAGGGTTTGGTGGTGGTGGAGTAGAGATGGGTGGACTAAGCTAGGGTTTGGGGTTGGAGATCTCACACCTCCTCAAGTTTCCTAGGGAACCCGGATTTACTCCCTCACGGAGCTCAACACTCAGAATAAGTGCGAAGAACAAGACTTTGCTCAAAAACAAGGGATTTCATTCATAAGATTTCATAAGATAAGTTCAAGTTACAAAAGGGGTCTAATATATAGACCTATAAGAAAAATCAAAACCATACAAGTTTCCATGTGGGACTAATAGGACTAATCTGCATTTTAGGCATCAAATTTTCTTCCCTTGGCCAACCAAGACTCCTTCCATGAGTAAGCGACCCAAAACTCCAAGAAAACTTGAAAATCATCTCCAAATGGCAGGTTATGGGGGTGTCTCCTAGTATCTCTCCATGAATCAAGGATTTTTCCTTCATGGTTTGGCTCTTTTGGACACCTCCTAGTCTTGCTCCACAAGTTTAGGCTTCTTCTTTTCATGGCTTTGGCACTTTAGGAAACTTTTGGGTGCCTCCTTGATTTTCTCCCTAAGACATGCTCTCTTCCTTTTTATAACTTGGATTTTTATGGAACATTGTGGGGCACCTCCTTGATCCTCTATTCAAGAAAAATTCTTGCCATCCTAGCCTTGGGTTTATCTGGAAAGAAGTTGGCTCCTCCTTGGATTGAGGTATCTTGATGGATTTCTCCCCCAAGTGGTGCAAGAAAAAGGGGAAATTACTTCTTATGGTGTGGGGACCAACGACACTGGATGGAGATGTGGCAGGGAGTGTGGCACCCACTTGTAGCTGGATCGTGGAAGAAAAAATGTGGCACCCTATGGCAAAGGGAATGACGCCAACCTGGACCTGGACTTGGACTGAGTCAACATGACTCAACAAAAATTGAAATGACAAAATTACAGACTCAAAATTGGGTTGATCAGTCAATCCTTATTACAAACCCTAATTTTCTCGGGCAAGGTCAATCAGAGATCCAGATGGAACCCTGAAGTCTTCTTCTGATTCTGGTGCCCGCACCACTATCCTAATTAAGACACAACCCAATTTAAGTCCCCTTAAACTGGTTAGCTCAATTAGCAAGCAACTGGATCCAATCCAATTAGGTTAGGAGTTGGGCTAGCCAACATGAGCTAGTATATCAATTAGCTAGCCAATTAGGATCCCAAGACCCTAATAAAAACATAATTGACTTCCTTGGAAAATTCTCTAATGTGTGTGACCCTTTGGGTTCCATATCTAGCCAGCAGTAGGTCTAGGTCCAAGCTAATTAGATCCAATCGAAACCGATTTGATCTAATTAGGTCAAATTAAGCTGACTTAAGTTGTCAATTTGAACTAACTTCCAAATTGACTCATGAATCCAATTGAGTTGATCCATAAAAACCCACAAGACATGATTGACATCTAGCAATATGTCATGCCTACCCGGAAGATGAGAAATTTAATTGAAATTATCAAAATATCCTTTAGTGAAAAGTTATCATGTAATTCAATCCTTCGATCTTCCTTTATCCCGATTAAGTGATGGGAATTGATAAATGTCAAACCATAGCACATAATGCTTTCAAATTTCAATTCGATAATGAAGACTCGATCGTTGATAGATTAGAAACCCTATCTAGTCTCATCATGCTTTGATCAAAGACTTCCTGAGTCATCATTCAAAGAGATCACATGAGAAAACATCTCCTCTTACTAGGAGTGATCGATTCCTTGTTGACCTACTCATTATCTTCATACACAATCCACCATATCCAGTAACACCTCATACATGACTTAATTGCCATGAATGAGTATGTATCAAAACATGAGTTTATGTGCACAAGATACTATGGTAATCTCAAGTCTAAGGACCACATGCACAACTCTCACTAAGTGAACATTCTTTTGATAAGTAAGCAAGACTTCCATTTGATGTTCTCTTGTCGAATCAGTTCAGTGGACTCATAACCTAATGAGCACCCACATCCTTGTATTAGTGTCTTTACACATATGGCTATGACACCAACCACCCTCTCCAACGAGCATACATAGGATGTGCTAGTCTTTCCGGATTCATCGATCCCTAAACCGATGGTCCATCGACTAGGAATGTTTTAGATTAGGGTTTATAGGAACTTAGGTCTCACTATTATGATTTCCATCATAACCCTAATTCCATTTCCCTAACCTATGGGGTTCATCATAATCTAATATAGATGCAACAATATGATGAATCAAAATTATCTTTATTTAATTAAATAATGTCATACAAGGGTTGGTAGATTACAATAATGCCCTTACAAAGATTGGCTTTTAGGATACTTTTCTTTCAATCTCCCATTTGCACTAAAGCCAATCACTCTTGTATCTTAAACCCATACAATTTAAGTGGCGATCAAAATGCTGCTGAGTAATGCTTTAGTGAATGGGTCTGCTATGATGTTCTTTGTTTTTACTTGTTCGATGACAACATCTTATCTTTCATAATCTCTCGAACAAGGTGGAAGCATCTTAGGATGTGCTAGGACTTATGATGAGACCTTGGTTCCTTAGCTTGCACAACAGCTCCAGTGTTATCATAATAAAGTGGCACCAGTTGTTGTATAGCAGGAGCCATGCCCAATTCCATGATGAATTTCTTCCTCCATACAGCTTCCTTTGCGGCTTCACTCGCAGCTATGTATTCTGCCTCAGTGACTGATTCAGCTACAGATGGCTGCTTGGTACTCTTTCAACTCACTGCATCACCAAATAGGGTGAAGACATACCTTGATATGGATTTGCTATCATCCAGATTTGATTGAAAACTAGAATCCGTATACCCTTCTAGTTTCAACTCTGATTCATCATATATAAGAAAAATATATTTAGTCCTTCTCAGGTACTTAAGAATATTTTTCACATCTTTTCAATGATCCTCATCTGGATCACTCTGGAACCTGCTTAATATGCCCAAGGCATGAGCAACATCAAGTATGGTACATAACATGGCATACAGAATTGATCCTATAGCCGAAGCATAAGGTATCAAACTCATCCTTTCTCTCTCCTCTAGTGTCTTAAGAGACATTTTGTTAGAGAGTTGTATGCCTTGACTAATAGGTAAGTAACTCTCTTACTTTCATCCAGTTGAATCTCTTGAACACTAAGTCAATGTACCTTGATTGGGATAAGCCTAGCACCCTCTTAGATCTATCTTTATAGATTTTTATGCCTAGTATATTGGATGTCTCTCCCAAATCCTTCATGAAAAACTACTTTGATAGCCAAGATTTGACCGATTACATCATTGGAATATCATTTCCAATGATGAGTATGTCATCAACATACAAGACCAAGAAAGCAAGTGCACTCCCACTTGCCTTCTTGTACATACATGGTTCATCCACATTCTTGATAAAACCAAACTCCTTTATTGTTTCATCAAAGCGGATGTTCCAACTTCTCGATGCTTGCTTTAATCCATAAATGAATTTTCTAAGCTTGCATACTTGGTTTGGTCTCCCATTTGAGATAAAACCCTTTGGCTATGTCATATAGACTTCTTCCTCAAGATTTCCATTGAGGAATGTAGTCTTAACATCCATCTACCAGATCTCATAATCATAGTATGTGGTGTGGGCACCAGGATCCAACATAGGCTCCTCAACCCTCTATGGATCTCAGATTAGGGTTCCCCCTTCTATGAGTCTTGTAATAAGGCCTTGAGCCAAAGCAATTTCATAATTTCATGTCAAAGTTTGTTTAGTCCAGTACCTTGACCAATTTGGGTCAAGTTAGGTCATAAGTCCTGTATTTGTTCGAGTCTGAGTTTGGACTGGGCCCAAGCCCAATTGAAGTCACCCTGGTTTTCTTCACCAAATCAAGTTCTGGTGGGCCAACCCTCCCCTTCAACTTGGGATAATGCCAACTCAGGTGCCACCTCAGCTACCTACATGGTGCCAAATCAGCTGCCACTTGGGCATCCAAGGAGGGAAACAAAGTGGCACCCTCATGCTTTCCACACGCCTTGGGCAACATTGGAAGGAAGAAACACCATCCCCCTCTTCCCTCCCCAACATCACACCTTGTTCCATCAAAAGAGGGGCGTTGAAGATCCTTGAAGAAACCAAGCCTCAAAGCAAGCCCCCTTCCAAGCTTTCTTCCCAAAGTGTTCATGCAAGGAAGGAAGGTCAAAGGACACACTCCCCTCTTCAAGCCCTCAACTATGCAACACCCATGGATCTCTCCCTTGGCCGGCCTTAAATCAATCAAGAGATGGCATTGAAGAGTTCAAGGGAACACATCCCTCCAAGCAAGCCATGCCCCACTCTTTCTTCCCAAAATAAGCATGCTAAGGAAGGAAGTCAAGAGACCAATCCCTCTCTCCAAGCCTTCCCACATGCCATGCCCAACCCCAAGTCATTTGGTCGCCAAAGAGAGGAGGTGATGGAGAGGCGCCACCATGAAAGTTGTAATTTGAATTTCAAATGGGCCTTGGGTGCCTATTTAAAGGACCCAATCCCTCCCTTGTAGAACTATTGAATGATTGAGTGATTATTGAAAAAGTTTAAATTTTTTCCACCCTCCAACCATTGTCTATTAGGCTAAGTTTGAGTGGAATTGCCTTCGTCCCAGGGACGTCAAGTGGTGTGAGGCCACCTATCCGTCGCCCCAGGGCGTCACGAATCCTTCGTCCTCCAGGACGTCGCATGGTGTGAGGCCACATTCCTTCGTCCTCCGGATGTCGTGGGGTGCGAGGCCCCAAGTTATCTCCAACTTCGACTTCGGAATCCAACCGGACACCGGGCTCGAAGCCCCTTCCCAACTCCATCTCAATTCCTTTCCGTGCATCTCCACATTTCGCTGACCCTTCTTTTGTTTGCCTACAGGTCCTCCCTGGCATCTCGGGCATTGGAGACAGTCAGCTTTGCCATCGCGACCTCCCGACCCAATGCCAGTGCTCCCACGGGATCGACTGCTTGGGCATCCAGGCTGCATCCGTCGAGTTGAGCGATCTCTGCACCGGGCACTCCAGAAGTTTGAGGTTTGCTTTCTCTTTATCTCCTAAGTAGATATTGTAGGTCGAGCTAGTCCTATCGGGGTTTCTTAATCCCGGGGTCCTATTCTCGTATTAACTTTTAGGGCTTTGAACTGCTAGCATAAGCTTTCATTACTGTTCTTTGTATTTCTTACCTTTGCTTGTGATCGGGAATCGAAACCCTAAAAAAATATCTAAAACTCATCAAACATAAAAAAAGAAATTCCTTGCATTATAAGCATCCATCCTAGCATCCCTTGCCTGACATCAATCTTGGTATCAAAGCAAGGCTAGGACTAGTGCATTTATTTCATTTTCTGCATTCTGGTCAGTCCGTATATGGTCTGATCATTGGATTGTTTTCTCTATAGAGATATCCAAATTTTGTGATTTCTATTTTTTTAGATCGCATTAATTTCAAAGTATTTTTTCTATTTTCTCAAATTTTATTTCAGTTTGTAGAGTTTCTATAAGCCAACATACTACCTGAGAAAATCTCAGGTCTGAAATTTCAGCAAGCATCTCATCTTTTGATTCATTCATCCATCTAGCTTGTTTTTTTTGCATGTTTTAATTCCTGCATTTTGTTTAGTATTCACCCATCTAAAAGACACAAAAGAACAAAAAAAAAAAAAAAAATTAAGTCATTTCATTAGTCATTATTGTGCTTCATTTTACATAACTTATCTTAAGGGCGTCAAATTAACATAGGGTCGGGATTTCATTACCTGTCCCTAGCCCAAAAACCACCACCCAGCATATCGAATCCTAGCCATTAACTAAAATCAATTAGACGTTTAATCTGCTCTAGTGAGCTAGGGACACCCACGAAGTCAGGTCAACCCAAGTGCCGAGCCAAGCTAGATTGCTTGTTGGTGTGTGCTTGTGTAGCTGGTGTCTAGGCAAGTAGTTCAGGGACTAGAGCCCGAAGGGAAGTGGGTTGGTTCGCTTACCTGGCCAATTTATAATTGGTGTCTAGGCAAGCAAAGAGGAACCTCCACTCACCTTACACTTACCTGGCCAGGTGCCAAGTTACTACTTCCAGGTTCATCTTCTTGACTTTACTTTGGAGAGATCTCCTAGGTCTAGCAAACCGTAGCATCGTTTTGTTACATGTGCACTAGATCAGGAACCTCTTTTCACCCACCTTCTCCACCCTCTACAGACACCATGGACCAACTGCGAGCCGACATTGGAGCCTTAACCCAATCCATGACCCAGTTGATCAATAGACTAGACCAGATAGAGACCAGACTGAGACCCCTAGAGGAAGCTGCTAGGCCCCGACCTGAACCCAGTCCTGAGTCCCCTCACCCAAGGAGGAACCTGCCACAAGACCCTTACTTTGAGGATGACATTGGGAGAGACCCTGACCCTTTTGTTGATACCCGTCCTAGGAGACCCAATCTCGAGGACCGTGAAGAAAGAGCCCTTAGGAGCATCAAGCTTGAGGCACCGACTTTCGATGGTAGCTTAGATCCCGGGGTATATGAAGATTAGGAGTCTGCTATGGAGCAGTATTTTGACTGGTACTCTATGTCTGAGAGAACTAAGTTTAAGTTTTCGAAGCTTAGGTTGGTTCACCAAGCTAGGTTGTTCTGGAACAGTGTTGAGAACTACATAGAGCAGAAAGGTCAATTACATATAACCGCCTGGGGGGAGATGATAGAAAAGCTTAGAAGGAAATACTTACCTGCATCTTACACCCAAAAACTGTTGGACCAATGGCAGACCTTAAGTCAAGGGAGTAAGAGTGTGGCCGATTACATTGCCAAGTTTGATGAATATGTTATGCGATGTAAGGTTGTTGAATCACCTGAGGTAACCCTGTCTTGGTTTAGGGCTGGCCTACACCCAGACATCCAGAGAGAGCTATATTTTAGATCAACTAGAACCTTGGAAGAAGCTTACCAAGTTGCTAGGCTTTGTGAGCGTTTCCAGAGAGCTCCCACCTATAGAAACCCGAGCCCTTTAGAAACCCGAGCCGTATCCTGGATCCACCCAAGGTTACAATCAAGCTTACCTGAGTCGACCAAACCCAAACCGAATTGAACAAAGTCGACCAAACCCAGCCTGACCCAGTCCTAGTCGTCCCAGCCTGAATCGACCCCAGTATAGTAGAGAAGAAAAGGGTAAGGCTGTTGAAGTCCAGAGGAGACCTGATCCCCAAGGTAAATACTTTAGGTGTTATAAACCTAGACATTTTGCTAGCCAGTGCACCGCCTCTGCCCTACTCATAGAAGAACCAACTGAGACTGAACCCGAACCAACCGTAGAACCTGAAGAGGACATCTATAATCCCGAAAATCAGTTATTAGAAGGGTATGAGGGAGAGGAAGAAGTGTTTGAATCTGAGGACCTTGTAGGGGTAGTCCGATGCATCCTAGCCCAAAACATAGTACTGGAAGACTGGCGTAGGACCAACATCCTACAGACCCTGATCAAGCTAGGAGATAAGGTTTGTAAGGTCATCATTGATAGTGGAAGCTGTGTTAATGCCCTTTCCTTGAGTACAGTTAAATCTTTAGGACTAGCCACAGTTCCCCACCCCAACCCTTACAAAGTCTCCTAGATAGATTCAACTTCAATCCCTGTAAAGTCTAGGTGCCAGATCAAGATCAAAATGAGTTCCTATGAAGAATCGATTTGGTGTGACGTCTTATCCATGGGTGTGGGTAGTATCATTCTAGGACGACCCTGGCTTTTCGACCATGATGCCACCCTTTATGGTCGATCCAATACCTGTGTCTTTCTCCACCAAGGGAAAAAGATCACAATCAACCCAATCCAACCTAAGGACCCCGTCAAGAAAGGATCTAGCAGCCTCAAGGAGAAGAAAGCAGAAGTCAACCTGATCACACCTAAGGAGCTAGAGAAAGAGATTTTAGAGGGAGCCCCTATTTGGATTCTAGCCACCAAGGAGAGTCACGAGCCATCCAATGTAGAACACCCCAAGAGGTAGTAAAGACTCTGAAAGAATTTGAGGATGTTTTCCCGGAAGAATTACCTGATCAAGTACCACCCCTTAGGGACATCCAGCATGCTATAGATTTGGTTCCAGGATCCACTTTGTCCAACCTTCCCCAGTATAGGATGAACCCCACTGAACATCAGGAGCTTCAAAAACAAGTGGGAGAGCTGCTTAGGAAGGGTTTTCTTAGTGAGAGTTTAAGTCCCTGTGCCATCCCTGCCCTACTTACCCCTAAGAAAGACGGGACCTGGAGGATGTGTGTTGATAGCAGGGCTATCAACAAAATTACAATCAAATATAGGTTTCCTATTCCCTGCCTGGATGATATGCACGATATGATGGCCGGTGCCACTATCTTTTCAAAGATAGACCTCAAGAGTGGTTACCACCAGATTAGAATTCGACCGGGGGATGAATGGAAAACAGCCTTTAAGACTAAGGATGGTCTGTTTGAATGGGTAGTGATGCCTTTCGGGTTGTCTAATGCACCGAGTACCTTCATGAGAGTCATGACCCAAGTCTTGCACGAGTTCACTGGAAAATTCCTTGTAGTGTATTTTGATGACATCTTGATCTATAGCAAGACCAAGAAGGACCATCTTCACCACTTAAGGTTAGTCTGCCAAACCCTTAGGGAGAATAGCCTTTACGCCAACCCTAAGAAGTGTGAATTTATGAAAACTAGGGTTATCTTCTTAGGCTTTGTAGTTACCCCTAAAGGAGTTTCAGCCAACCCCGAAAAGGTTAGAGCTATAGTTGAGTGGCCTGTCCCTGCTAGCATCCACGATGTACGTAGTTTCCATGGCCTAGCCACATTTTACAGACGATTCATTCGGGGATTCAGTTCAATTATAGCACCGATAACTGACTGCATCAGGAAGGGAGGTTTTCAATGGACTAAAGCTGCAGACAAAGCCTTCCTTGAAATTAAGGATAGAATGGTACAAGCACCTGTCCTGAGATTGCCAGATTTTTCTAAGGTTTTCGAGGTTGCTTATGATGCTTCGGGAGTTGGGATTGGTGGAGTACATAGTCAGGAAAATCACCCTGTGGCCTTCTTTAGCGAAAAACTTAATGAGGCCAAACTTAAGTACTCGACTTATGATAAGGAGTTTTATGTAGTCGTCCAAGCCCTTAGGTATTGGAGGCACTACCTTTTACCCCATGAGTTTGTCCTGTTTTCAGACCATGAAGCCCTTCGATACCTAAACTCCCAGAAGAGATTGAACTCTAAGCACGCTAAGTGGGTCGAGTATATCCAAGCCTATACCTTTGTGCTTAAACATCATGCTGGTACTGAAAATAAGGTAGCGGATGCCCTTAGCCATCGTGCTCTTTTGTTGAACATGGTTAGGACTGAGGTTGTAGGATTTGACCGACTTAAGGAGCAATATGAATCTTGTCCTGACTTCAGTGAGATCTTCCAGTCTAAGCTTCAAGAACCATTTAGTGCCCATAGTGACTATACCTTAAAGGATGGTTATCTTTTCAAGGGTAATAAGTTGTGCATTCCCAAGACCTCACTCCGAGATTTTTTAGTGTGGGAAACCCATACGGGAGGCCTAGCTGGTCACTTTGGTAGGGAGAAGACCATTCTAGCTATTAAAGACCAGTTCTTTTGGCCTAGCCTTAAGAAAGATGTAGCCAATATTGTCTCTAGGTGTCGAACCTGTGCTGTGGCCAAGCAGTAGAAACAGAATACTGGCCTGTACACCCCCTTGCCTGTACCTAGCCACCCTTGGCAAGACCTCAGCATGGATTTTGTGGTAGGATTACCCAAGACCGCAAGGAAGCACGATTCTATCTTTGTAGTAGTGGATAGGTTTTCCAAAATGGCTCATTTTATACCCTGCTCCCAGACCCTAGATGCTTCCAAAGTCACCAAGCTTTTTCTGGAACATGTGGTTAAGTTACATGGCCTACACAAGACTATAGTGTCCGATAGGATGTCTGCTTCACTAGCTATTTCTGGAAAACCCTTTGGCACCTCCTAGGAACCAAGCTCCAATTCTCCACTACCTACCACCTGCAAATCGACAGACAAACTGAGGTGGTCAACCGCAACTTGGGAAACCTTCTTAGATGCTTGATAGGTGAACATACGGGAAACTGGGATCTTCTTTTACCTAGAGCCGAGTTCGCCTATAACAGCTCTGTAAATAGGACCACCGGGAAGAGTCCTTTTGAAGTTGTCTCTGGTTACAAGCCTAACCGACCTCTTAACCTAATTCCCCTACCCATCGATGCACGTGTCTCCGAGTTAGCTGATTCACTTGCACAGCATATTAGGGACATGCATAAAGAAATTAGCCAGAAAATTAATATAAGTAATAACACATATAAAAGGCTGGGTGATTCTCGAAAGTGAGCAAAAGAGTTTGAAATAGGGGATTTTGTAATGCTTAGGCTTCGGCCTGAACGGTTTCCACCGGGAACCATTAAGAAGCTTCATGCTCGTGGGGCGGATCACTTTAAAGTAATTAGGAGAATGGGCCCTAACGCCTATGTGCTAGAACTACCTCCGGATTACGGAATTAGCTCGACAATCAATATCTCTGACTTAGTCAAGTATAGGGAACCTGCAAACATACCCAGTGAGCCGTTTGGGCCTGACCTCCCTTTTGAGAGTGAACCTGAACCTTAGTGTCCACCTCCAAATATACCTGAGCGAGGAGAGCGGATCGAGCATGTCCTGGATGACCAAGCCATCACTACCCGGGGCAAAGGCTACCAGCATTACCTGGTTTGATGGCAAGGTCGACCTGAATCCAATGACTCATGGATCACACAGGAGGACTTGCAGTGCATCGACCCCGATATCCTGGAGAGGTATTAAAGCCAAGCTAACCCTTACTCGACAGGGTCGAGTTCCTCCCACCCCGGGAGAATTACTGTGGGCACCAGGATTCGACAAAGGCTCCTCAACCCTCTGTGGATCTCATATTAAAGTTCCCCCTTCTATGAGTCCTGTAATAAGGCCTTGAGCCAATGCAATTTCATAATTTCTTGTCAAAGTTTGTTTAGTCCAGTACCTTGACCAATTTGGGTCAAGTTAGATCATGAGTCCTGTATTTGTTCGAGTCTGAGTTTGACTGGGCCCAAGCCCAATTGAAGTCATCCTGGTTTTCTTCACCAAATCAAGTTCTGGTGGGCCAACCCACCCCTTCCACTTGGGATAATGCCAACTCAGGTGCCACCTCAGCTACCTACGTGGCACAACATCAGCTGCCACTTGGGCATCCAAGGAGGGAAACAAAGTGGCACCCTTATGCTTTCCACATGCCTTGGGCGACATTGGAAGGAAGAAACACCATCCCCCTCTTCCCTCCCCCACATCATGCCTTGTTCCATCAAAAGAGGGGCATTGAAGATCCTTGAAGAAACCAAGCCTCAAAGCAAGCCCCCTTCCAAGCTTTCTTCCCAAAGTGTTCATGCAATGAAGGAAGGTCAAAGGACACACTCCCCTCTTCAAGCCCTTAAATATGCAACGCCCATGGAGCTCTCCCTTGGTGGCCTTGAATCAATCCAAGAGATGGTGCTGAAGAGTCCAAGGGAACACATCCCTCCAAGCAAGCCATGCCCCACTCTTTCTTCCCAAAATAAGCATGCTAAGGAATGAAGTCAAGAGACCAATCCCCCTCTCCAAGCCTTCCCACATGCCATGCCCAACCCCAAGTCATTCGGTGGGCCAAAGAGAGGAGGTGATGGAGAATTTTGGGCACCACCATGAAAGTTGTAATTTGAATTTCAAATGGGCCTTGGGTGCCTATTTAAAGGACCAATCCCTCCCTTGTAGAACTATTGAATGATTGAGTGATTAATGAAAAAGTTTGAGTTTTTTCCACCCTCCAACCATTGTCTCTTAGGCTAGGTTTGAGTGGAATTGCCTTCGTCCCCAGGGACATCGAGTGGTGTGAGGCAACCTGTCCGTTGCCCCAGGGCGTCGCGAATCCTTCGTTCTCCAGGACGTCGCGTGGTGTGAGGCCACATTCCTTCATCCTCCGGGACATCGCGGGGTGCGAGGCCCCAAGTTATCTCCAACTTCGACTTCGGAATCCAGCCGGACACCAGTCTCGAAGCCCCTTCCCAACTCCATCTCAATTCCTTTCCGTGAATCTCCACATTTCGCTGACCCTTCTTTTGTTTGCCTACAGGTCCTCCCTGGCATCTCGGGCATTGGAGACAGTCAGCTTTGCCATCGCGACCTACTGACCCAAAGCCAGTGCTCCCACGGGTTCGACTGCTTGGGCATTCAGGCTGCATCCGTCGAGTTGAGCGTCTCTGCACCGGGCGCTCCAGAAGTTTGAGGTTTGCTTTCTCTTTATCTCCTAAGTAGATATTATAGGTCGAGCTAGTCCTACCAGGGTTTCTTAGTCCCGGGGTCCTATTCTCATTTTCACTTTTAGGGCTTTGAACTGCTAGTGTAAGCTTTCATTACTATTCTTCGTATTTCTTACCTTTGCTTGTGATCGGGAATCGAAACCCTAAAAACATATCTAAAACTCATCAAACATAAAAAAAGAAATTCCTTGCATCAAAAGCATCCATCCCAGCATCCCTTGCCCTACATCAGTATGCTGCTATAGCAAAAAATATCCAAATGGACTTTAGCATGGCTACTGGTGAAAATGTTTCATCATAGTCAATGCCATGTTTTTGTTTGAAACCTTTTGCCACCAGCTTGGCCTTGTAGGTATTTATTTGACCATATGCTCCACTCTTCT
Organism: Areca catechu; assembly: GCA_021397845.1. Lineage (NCBI taxonomy): Eukaryota > Viridiplantae > Streptophyta > Magnoliopsida > Arecales > Arecaceae > Areca > Areca catechu. The sequence continues at coordinate 129,686,415 of CM038040.1, read as the reverse complement.
TCTTGAAGATCTATTTATACCCTATTGGGTTAATTCCTTCAGGTGGATCTACTAAAGTCCAAACCTGATTTGAATACATGGAGTCGATTTCAAATTTCATGGCATTTAGCCATTTGTCAGAGTCTTTACTCTCGATAGCTTCCATATAGGTCACAGGATCATCATCCTGTATGATATTGGCTTCATTATCATTTCCAATGATAAAGCCATATCTGAGAGGTGCACCCCACACCTTCTCTAACCATTGGAGAGGAGGTGTGTGTTGTGGTTGTTCCTGGACTTTTGAAAAATCTGGTTAAGGAATTAATGTAGGTTGAACTTCTTCAAGTTCTAAAATCCTCCCACTACCTCCTTCTTGGATAAACTCCTTTTCCAAGAACGTGGCATGCCTACCGACAATGACCTTTTGGTCAGTATGATGGTAGAAAAGGTAACCTATACCTTCTTTAGGATATCCTATAAACCTACATTTATTAGCCCTAGCACTTAACTTATGTCTAAAAACATTCCTGACATAAGCAGGGCAAACCCAAATCTTAAGATACTTAGGACTTGGCCTTTTTCCTTTCCATAATTCATATGGAGTGCTCTTAACTACCTTTGATGGTACCCCATTCAATATGTAGGTAGCAGTCTCTAGGGCATAATCCCAGAAAGACACTAGAAGATCTGTGAAGCATATCATGGACCATACCATATCTAACAAGATACGATTCCTTCTTTTTGCTATACCATTTAGCTGTAGTATATATGGAGGGGTCCATTCAGAGAGAATTCTTTTGTTTTAAAGATGATCAAGAAATTCATTAGATTAGTATTCATCACCTCGATCAAATCGAAGGACTTTGATACTATGTCCAGTTTGTTTCTCGACTTCACTTTGATACTCTTTGAATTTTTCAAAGGCTTCGGACTTGTGTTTCATAAGATACACATATCCAAATCTTCATAAATCATCAGTAAAACTAATGAAATAAGAGTATCCTCCTCTAGCCCATGTTATCACAGGACCACACACATCTATGTGTACTAGTCCTAATAATTTAGTTGCCTTTTCTCCATGTCTAGTGAATGGAGACTCGGTCATTTTATCCATGAGACAGGATTCACAAGTTCCTAATGATTCATGATCAAAGGTTCAAAGAAATTTTTTTGTATAACTTGTTTATCCTAGACTCATTGATATGACCCAAACAATAATGACAGAGATAAGTGACATTTATATCTTCCTTCTTTCTTTTTTTGTCTTCAACAAGCAATACTTTATCATTGAGTACTAAAGTTAAAAGGCCATTGATGAAATAACCATGTCCAAATACTTTATTAGAATAAAGAATAGAGTAGCCACTGCTCTTTACACTTATTTCATATCCTTGTTGTAATAATAAGGGTATAGAAATAATGTTTCTTACAATATTTGGGACATAGTAACAATCTTCTAACTTTAGTAGATTACCCGAAGGTAATAATAGAAGATAGGTGCCCACAGCTTCAGCATTCATGGCTTCACCACTTGCGCCATATAGCTCAAAGTCACCTTTCTTCAAGCTTTTAATTCTATGGAGTCCCTGTAATGACTTATAGATATGAGACCCATATGCGATATCCAATACCCATGAATTAGAAATGGAAGCACTCAATGATAAATTTATTTGTATCATGTACAAACCTTTAGATGCTCCTCCGACATCTTGCTTCACACTTGCAAGATATATCTTGAAATTTTTTCTTCCAATGCCCTGCTTGCCGCAGTGAAAATAGGCTCCATCATTAACAACCTTCTTTGCTTTCTTCTTCTTCTGGATGCTCTTTTTAGGATTAAACTTTCATTTCAAACCATTCTTCGTTGCTTGTTTCTTCTTCCCATCAACAAGAAGAAGATGAGACTTATCTCCCTTAGAATGGCTCTCTGATATCTTAAGCATGTTAAGCACCTCAAGCAAAGAAGTATTAGTTTGTTCATAAGATAATTTAGAACAAACTGAGAGAAGGAATCTAGAAGTGACTACAGGATCAAGTCCTAGTTGAGTTCACCATCCATTACAAAATCTAATTAGCCTAATCAGGTGATTAAGTTAATTATTTTCAAAACATGGGTTTGAACTAATAAACCCTCACTCATGCATCCACGGAACAGCTACTTCGATATCTCATATCGAGTAGCCCTACTTTACTCTCCATAAAGCTCCTTTAGATTTGAGCAATATGGACTGAGGTTCCATCTCTTCATGTTGCCTCTGATGCTCATTGCTCATTGAGGCCAACATGATGTACTTGACAGTCATGCTGTCATTTAGCCACATTTTATGTATGGCCTTTTCCTCCTTAGAAGCATCCTCTCTGATCGGCTCTGAATCTAGAGAATCAAGAATATAAGAAAGCTTCTCCAGAGTTAATACTATCCTCAAGTTCCTTAACCAATCAACATAATTGGGACCGATCAATTTGTTGGCATTTAAAATGCCTTGTAGTGATAGACTTGATGCCATAATACTTAAATCTACATGAATATAAAGAATAACTATAAACAGACCACTCAAGATGACATCCATAACTAGGTAAGGACTTTATATCTAATTATGTCTCCCACTATTTTTTTGAATACATAACCCTCACCTATGGTAAGAGAGAAACCTTACCAGGTTTCTTTTGTGGGGTTAAGATCCTAATTTCTCATGAATGCCTTGTGTTACACAACAAGCATTCATGAGTTTAAGGGTAGGAAAACCCCTTTCTAATTGCATCCCTTATAATTCTCAACATAACACTTACCTCTAAGACACTTATAGCCTTGTGTGTGCACAACAAACCATAATATCTTAATTTAGTTAGACCTTTTATTTCTATATAGCCATGATCGAATAATGTTTTCCTTATGTTACACAACAAAGCAACATTGCCAATCATGCTATAAATCACTAAGTGCACCAAGACAAATCTTATATCAAACCCTGGAGCAGGTCTTGTGTTACACAACAAACTACTATAGTTTTTTATATTAATTTGGCTGGCATGACGGAAGACAATTTGTAGTGTGCTTAATCAATTAGCATTTCCAATTTAAGGTCTATATATGACCAAATTGGCCAGGTAAGTGGAAGGGGTGAGGGGGTCCCCTTGTTACTTTCCTTAAATACCAATTGAATTAGCCAGGTCAGACAATGGAACCAATTAAAAACTTCATGCCCTTTACCTTCCCAGAACCACTTGCCTAGACACCAATTGGCTGATCATACCTTAATCAAATTTTAATCATGATTAAATTACACTATGAATAAATATGATTTTAATAAGCACTTTGATGGTCTCATACATATCCTAATTAATCATGTTAACATGACATTCATTCCAACACACAAGCATATTAACCCTAATATGCATAACCGTAGCATGATTAAAACAATACTCCATTCACCTAACTTGTTCAAGGGATATGACCACAGCGGCACCCCCTACATGCCATAGGAGGAGATCCCATTGAATGAGAAGAGAGGACCTTTAAACCCTACTTAGCTCCTATGACCGGATGGCCATGGTGACTAACCCAATTCGAAGCAGTTACTAGGATATAACATATCACATGTATTTATTTGAACTAATCATGCATCAATTCATAACATAGAAAACAATCAACACCAAAGAGATTTCTAATTGCATGCATCAAGGTTGCTCTGATACCATTGTTGGGTTACCTAGGCCGGGTGTAGCAGAAGGCTAGGTTTAAAATTTTATTATCGAAATCCTGACCGATCGGAACCCTAAACCCTAGGACCACTTGAGCATGGCAATCAATAACTCTAAACTTTAGGACTATAGAAGAATACCTGGAGTGCCATTATCCTTTATTTCCATGAGGCACACAAGTGCATGCCCTTCAAAGGTGATCCACATAGGAACCGAACCAAGGAAGCACTCCTATAACAGTTGCTTGTTTGATTGGGACTCCTTTTGGCAGCCTTCTAGACTTTCTTCCTTAATGGACTCCCTACCCTCCTGTAGGGCACTCTAAGACCTCTCTATATCTATTCTCAGATCTTAGATACCACTTTTATTTTTCTCTCTAGGCTCTTATCTTAAAAGACTGGCCTTGTCTTAAAGGAACAAGCCTTGTCTTAATAAGACAAGTCTTGTCTTAAGGGGAGGGAGAGAAAAATAGCAGGTTAGGTTTTTTTATGGGAATTGAGATATCTGGCATCAAATCACTGATGCCTTTTATAGAGTAGGTTGGGGTGCCTGATAAGCCTATCCAACAGCCATTTGATAAGACTCTTCAAATTGGAAGAGTCTTATATGGATGGAAAAACCTTATCTAGAAGAGACCCTTCATGGACCAAGAGACAAGACTTTGTCTCATCGGTTTCCAGCCAATCTATTCTTCTGCCATGTGGAAATAACCGATTGCAGGAAAGCCAAAGGGCATGAAAAGAGAAGTAAAGCATCGAAGAATTTTAAGATACTTAAAGCAGAAGGACTCTGCCTTCTCAATTTGGCACAAACAATGAAGGGAAGCATCCCTTCATTGTGTGCATTCCACATTCACGTCACTTCCCACCAATTTGACTGGTCAAAGCCCTTTAACATGGAATGGAGATGAGGGAGGAATCCCTTGGGACTTTATCCTATTTTTGTTATTCATCAGCAGAAGGACTCTTGGTCCTTCTGCGCACTAAATTGGCGTGAAACCAAATGGCGCACCAAGAGTCCATGCCAACTTGGACTCTATCACAAAAGCAAGATAAGTCCTAGTTAATTCAGATAAAAACTGAAATAGGATATTTTAATTAAGACACAACCCAATTTAAGTCTCTTTTAAATTGGTTAGCTCAATTAGCAAGCAATTAGACCAAATCCAATTGGGTTAGGAGTTGGGCTAGCTAATATATGCTAGTATGTCAATTAGCTAGCCAATTAAAATCCCATGACCCTAATAGAAATATAATTGACTTTCTTGGCTAAATTCTTAAAGTGTGTGATCCTTTAGATTCCATATCTAGCCAGCAGTTGGTCTTGGTCCAAGCCAATTGGTGCGTACACCAAAGGCACCAGAATAAGGCAGAGGCTTCTCAACCCTCTGTGGATCACTTAAATGACATTCGAGTCCACTGTAATAAAGCTTAGTCCAGCTGAGTTGTTTTCATTTATGTCTTGTAATTATTTAGCTCATGTTGAGCTAGTCCAGTCCAATGTTAGTTAGCTCATGTCGAGCTAATTTTATTTTTTGAGTCCTGTTCAACCATATTGAAGACTCAAGACCACATCATACAAGTGAAGACCAAGTCCAACCTGATTGAAGACATGGATGTTGAGCCCGAGTTCAACCTAACTAGAAGGCATGAAGATCCCCGGAGGAGAATTAAAACAAGTGCAAACCTGAAGCCTGGAGACCAGCTAGAAGGAAACTGGGCCAGCCCAGGCCCAGGAAGAAATTAGGGCGCCCCTCCTTAGAATTACCTTCCCCTTGGTCGGCCACTTATGGTCACCCCCTTGGCCGACCAAGACAAGGAGAGGGAGTCCCATTCCTTTTAAAATTTTCTACCTAGGTTGCCATGTATTCCTAGTTAGAGTTTGTAAGGGAAAAGGAGTCCTATGTAAAGTCTAAAGTACCCTTACTTGGGGCCCAAGGTTAATGGTCTATTTAAGGGACCCTAGCCTCTTGTATGAAGTTAGAATTTTTGATGACTGAAAACCTTGAGTTCTTCTATTGAGTTGTGTGATACCCTGCTGTGTGCATAAAGGGGTTTGCGAGAGTTTTTTCTTCCCAGTGCTGCAATCATCTTCCTGCTGCCAACAAGCATCTCAGATCCCTGGATGCCCACTCCAAAAGAAGCCTTCCCTTGCTATTTTTTCTTTGTTTTCTTATTCCTTTGTGAGTTTTCTAACCCCTGACAGGTCGTTTACAGGTTTCCGAGTTCCTACGAATCCAACGACTCCAGCCAAGCCTCAATCGGATCACCGAGCAGAAAGCCGGGTATTTGCGGGTCTTTGGCTCGGTTTTCCAGGCCGCATCCATCGAGGAATGAGAGACCCTTTTGCTGCGATCTTCAAAGATGTTGTCAGGTACACCCCCTCTACCTCCAATAGTTTTATTGTAGGAGAACTTGTCCTAACCGAGGCTTCTCAGCCCCGGCGATCCTTCTTTTCTACTTTTCTAGGTCCTAATCTGCATGCTGATATTCTAAAATTCATATAAAATTCCCTACAACTTATTTTAATCTAAAATTCGGGAATTAATCACTCAACCCCACATATAAAACATACAAAAAAAATTGCATGCATATTAGTCCCCCATCACCAATTCGATCCAATCGAAACTGATTTGACCTAATTAGGTCAAATTGAGCTAACCTAAGTTGCCAATTTGAACCAACTTTAAAATTTACTCATGAATCTAATCGAATTGATCCATGAAAACACACAAGACATGATTGATGTCTAGCAACATGTCATGCTAACCTGGAAGATGAGAAATTTGGTAAAAATTATCAAAATACCCTTCAGTGAAAAGTTACCATGCAATTCAATCCTTCGATCTTCCTTTATCCCAATTAAGTGATAGGCATGGATAAATGTCAAACCCTAGCACTTAATCCTTTCGAATATCAATTCGATAATGAAGACTTGACCGATGATAGATTAGAAACCCTATATAATCTCATCATTCTTTGATCAAAGACTTCCTGAGTCATCATTCGAAGAGATCACACGAGATAACATCTCCTCTTACTAGGAGTGATCAATTCTTTGTTGACCTACTCATTATCTTCATACATAATCCACCATATCTAATAACACCTTGTACATGACTTAATTGCCATGAATGAGTATGTACCAAAACATGGATTCATGTGCACAAGATATTATGGTAGTCTTAGGTCTAAGGATCACATGCATAACTCTCACTAAGAGAACATTCTTTTTACAAGTAAGTAAGACTTCCATTTGATGTTCTCTTGTCGGATCAGTTCAGTGGACTCATAACCTAATGAGCACCCACATCCTTGCATTAGTGTCTCTACACAAGTGGCTGTGACACCAACCACCCTCTCCAACGAGCATACATAGGATGTGCTAGTCTTTTCGGATTCATCGATCCCCGAATCAATGGTCCATCGACTAGGAATGTTTTAGGTTAGGGTTTATAGAAACTTAAGTCTCACTATTATGATTTCCATCATAACCCTAATTTCATTACCCTACCCTATGGGGTTCATCATAATCTAATATAGATGTAGCAATATGATGAATCAAAATTGCCTTTATTTAATTAAGTAATGTCATACAAGAGTTGGTAGATTACAATAATGCCCTTACAAAGATTGGCTTTTAGGGCACTATTCTTTCAAGTGAAGACCTTCAGCCTCTTGACTCCCCATTCATGGGATATTCTTAACCCCATGAGGTGTGCCTCCTATTTTGCTTGATTATTGGTCACCTTGAAAAAGAAATGCAATGCGTATTTCGTGACGACCACATCAAAGTTGGTGAGAATGAGGCTGGCTCCACTCCCCCCGATGTTGGACGTGCCATCGACGTGGAGCACCCACATCATCTCCTAAGAAGTCGGGTCCGACCTGAATTCAGCCTATCGGTCCTCTGACTCTAGATCTTCATCTGCCTATGTGCATTCCACTAGGAAATATGCAAGGACCTGGGCCTTCTACGCCGGTCACGGGCGGTAAGTGATGTCGAACTCATTGAGTTTCACCACTCACTTGGCCAGGCACCTAGAAGTATCAAGGTAGCTCAAAAGGTCCCTCAAGGGCTGATCAGTGAGGACGGGATGGCGTGTGCTTGGAAGTATGACCTGAGATGCTATGCAGACATTATTGGTACAAAAATAATCTTTTTAAATAAGGTGTATCTGGTTTCTGCATCATGGAGCAGCTTACTGGCATAGTAGACTAGCCATTGGGAGCCATCCTTATTAGTACGGACCAAGATTGAGCTAACTGCTAGGTATAGAAGGAGTTCTTCCCTAGGTTCAGGTTTGGATAGTAGTGGAGGGGAGGCAAGGAGCTTCTTTAGCCCTTCGAATGTCTCCCGGCACTCCTCAGTCCAAGCAAAGTTGTTCATCTTTCATAGCACTTTGAAGAATGGTTGATAGTGCTTGACGAAGTACGTGATGAAGCGGCTTAATGTCGCGATGCATCCCATTAGGCATTGAAACTCCTTCTTGGAGACAAGGTGTCTTATGTCGGTAATCGCCTGGATCTTCTTAGGGTTGGGCTCTATTCCCCTCTAGGTGACTATAAACCCCAGGAACTTTCCCGCCGCCATGCCAAAAGTGCACTTGGCAGGATTTAGCTTCATCTGGTGAGACAAAGGTTGCCAAAAGCCTCTGCCAGGTCGATAATGTGACCCAACTCTGGGATGCTCATGACGAGCATATCATTCATGTAAACTTGCACGTTGCAGCTGATCTGATCTTTGATGATCTTGCTGACCAGATGCTGGTATGTGGCTCCCACATTCTTAAGACCAAATGGCATCATCTTATAACAGTACTTACCTCTGTCGGTCATAAAGGCTTTGTGCTCCTCATCCTTTAGATGTATACGAATTAGGTTATACCCAGAAAATGCATCCATGAAGCAGAGGAACCTGTGACCCGAAGTCGCATCCACCAACTAGTCTATCTTTGGGAGTGAGAAGCTATCCTTCGGACATGCTTGGTTTAGGTTAGTATAGTCTACATAGATTCTCCACTTTCTAGGGGCTTTCCTGACCATCACCATTTTGGCAAGCCAATCTGGATACCGTACGTCTCGGATGAAGCCCGCCGTAAGGAGTTTTTTGACCTCCTCATCAATCTCCTTCTTTGCTCTAAGGCGAAGCTCCTTTTCTTCTGCCAGACTAGGTGGTTGTTGGGGTTAATATTCAGGCTATGGGTGATCACTTCCGGAGGGATGCCAGGCATGTCGGTAGCTATCCAACTGAAGATGTCTGTGTTGGCCTGCAGAAAGCCAAGCATACGGGACCTCTCTTCTTCAGATAGCAGGGCCCCAACCTATACAGTCCTCGAGGGATCCTCCCCCAGGGGGAAAGATAACAACGGCTCAACTCACCCTTGATGCAGGACTAACTAGATGCAAGATGAGAGGAATGATATACGTGAATTTGTTCTTTGTAATTTTTAGTTTTTTTTACGATGTAGGATTTCCGAAGATAGACAAAAAGTAGATCCAAGGTTCTACAATAATAAGAAATTCAAGAAAATAAGTAAGTCCCTAAACAGGATTGGAAGAGGACCCCAGGATTGAGAAACCCCGTAGGACTTAGCTCTCGAATCAATATCAACTTAGGAGTTTTAGGATTGCAAACCTTAAAAGCACTGAAATGCTCGATGCCGAGTTCACTCGCTCTCGTGGATGCGGCTTGGATGATCGAGCCTTCAACCCCCGCGGATGCGCTGATTTTCCGTCTGAAGGTCTCGAAGGCAAGGGAGACTGATTCCATGTTCGTGGTACTTGGAGGACCTGCGAGCAATCAAGGGGAAGGATTAGAAATCAACAAGTAGCAGGAAAAAATAAAGGATGAATGGTTGAAGATGATGTTGATTGGAGGTCTTCTTGCTGGGCGCCTAGATGGATCATCTAGTCGACCTCTGAACTCGAAGATGGAAGATGGATTGGTGGAAGGAAGAGAAGGCAACTTGAGGCCTTACACCTCTCGATGCCCGAAGGCGAAGGCGCTCCCTCATGGAGATCGACGTTCTTAAGGAATGAAGGCAATAACTAGAAGAGTAGCACTCAAAATATTTTCTTTCATTCATCAACATTAAACATTACAATGGAGGGGTAAGGCCCTTTATATAGGCACCTTAAAACCCATTCAAATTTCAAAAATATAAAGCTTCATGAAGAGGGCACCCAAATTCAAATTTCTTCTTCCAAGGTTTTATGGCTTGATTTGGGGCATGAAAGATGGGAGTTGTCTCCTTGATTTGAGGGTCAATGATTTTCTTCCATAGCTGACCAAGCACTTTAAAAAGATGGCTTGATATGGGGCTTGAAACAAGGGAGTTCTCTTCTCGATTTGAGGGTCAATGATTTTCTTCCATAGCCAACCAAGCACTTGAGGAAGAAGTCTTGATATGGAGCTTGAAACAAGGATCATGCCTTCATTGCCCATTGACCTTCCTTGGCTGCCCATAGCTCCTTTGGATAGAGGCTTGATAGGGGGAGGGAAGAGAGGAATGAATCAAGGAGTGGCACCCATAAATTCTAGCATTTTCTTCTTGCCTTGGCTGTCCACATGTCAAGGTGATGTGGCGCCACATGGGATAGATGAGGTGGCACCAAGTGGCATCCTTCATGGCTTGGGAGATGGCTTGACCCATTACAAATTAGACTAGACTCGAAGACCATTCCGGCTTGGGTCCAATCTTCAAACAGACTCGAACTGGAATCATTACAGGAATGGACTCAATACAAGACACAACTTGATCCAATAGGTCAATGTACAGGACTAAACAAAATAATTGAGACTAACTTCATGACTAAAAATTACAATGCATAGGCTCGAAGCCTTATTACAGGACTCGAAAAATTGAAACCCTAATCAGAGGTCTGGTGCCCACACCAATTCTCCCAGGGTGGGAGGAATTCGACCCTGTCAAGTAAGGGTTGATTTGGCTCTGATATTTTTATAGAATGTCAGGGTCGAGATGCTACAAGTCCTCTCGGGTATCCTACGAATCATCGAATTGGGTTGACCTTGTAATCGGACCAAGTAACGCTGAAAGCCTTTGCCCTGGGTGGTCATAGCTTGATCATCCAAGACACTCTCGATATGCTCTCCTCTCTTAGGTAAAATTGGAGATGGACACTCTGGGTCTGGTTCGCTCTCATATGAAAGGTTAGGCCCAAATGGCTCACTGGGTATGTTTGCTAGTTTCCTATACTCAACTAAGTTCAGGATATTGAAAGTCAAGCTAATGCCATAATCTGGGGATAGCGCAAGCACATAGGCATTAGGGCTAACTCTCCTTATCACTCTAAAAGGGCTAGCTCCATGAGCATGAAGTTTCTTAAACATTCAGGCCTAAGCCTAACCATTATAGAATCCCTTATTCAAACTCTTTGGTTCTCTTCTAGGAATCAACCAAATTATTTTAAAATTTATACTTAATGCAGAATTCTAACATGATGTAAAATGTAGACTCAACTATGCATTCTTATTGAGAGAAATTTTATTGGGCTCCTAGGGTCTAAACCTAATAGACTACTGACTCTCTAGGTTTGACCCTGGTCTGGTATGCACAAGAAAAATTACCATGGATCCCTAGCAAATGACATAAGGTATACCAGAAGTAGGTAGCAAATGGGATGGGCTCTAAGAATTCATGCAACCTAGAAATCTCAGCAAAATGTAACACCATAGCTCTAGAAACATGAGAAGGCTCAGGGAAGGGTAGAAAATAGGAATCGGAGTCTTGGGGTGGCTTATGGTAAACATGAAACAGACCTTGGTTATTCAGGATGACCTTAAAATTTAGACATTGTTCTATATGTGTCATATGGTCCACTTGTTCCGGTAGATCTTGGGGCTCTCTAGGGTCAATCCCACAATGAGGAAGGTCTGTTAAAGAGGATCCTGGGACCAAGTCTATAGTATGCTGGATGTCTCTCAGGGGTGGAAGTTGATCAGGTAACTCATCAGGAAGTACATCCTCAAATCCCTTCAGAGCTTCAACTATCTCTTGAGGATGTTCTCTTTGGGTCGGTTCATTAAGGATTTGTTCCTGAACTCCTTCTGTGGACAAGACTAGCAAACCCTCATGTTCATTTACTAAATATGATCCTGGCTCGGTCATTTCTTCTTCAAATTCTTTAGTGGGTTCAGGATCTTTTTCCTTTGATTCCTCAATGATTTCAACCTTGGGCCCATCTTCACCATACTCCTCTACTAAACTTGGCTCATACATGTTTTTGTTGGATTCTTTGATGGGCTCCAGAGTTTCTTTTTCTATATTTTCAATGGGTTCAACCCTTTCATAATTAAAGACTTCAATGGGCTCAGGAGTTTTCTCATTTAAATTCTAAGAACGTTCAACCTTTTCTCCTTGAAATTTGTTAAAGGGTTCTTCCTTAGTAACCTCTTTCTCTAACTCCTTAGACTTGATCAGGGTGACTCCAGGCTTCTCTTCCTTAAGGCTACTTGATTTTCTTTTAACCTGGTCCTTAGAATGAATTGGTTTGATTACAAATTTCTTCCCATGGTGACAAAAGGCACAAGTATTAGTCCAACCATAAAGGATGGCATCATGATCGTAAAGCCAGGGTTGACCTAAGATAATGCTACTGACTCCCAGGGGAAGGACATCACACCAAATATCTTCCTCATATGATTGCAATTTGATCAAAACTTGGCATCTAGACTTGATAGGTATGGAAATCAAATCTATCCATGAGACCTTATAAGGGTTGGGGAGAGGAATTGGGGTCAATCCTAGGGCTTTGATAGTACTTGAAGAGATGGCATTAACACAGCTCCCACTATTAACTATGATCTTACGTACCTTATCCCCTAACTTGACAAAGGTTTTGTTGCCCAGATATGGTCCCCAAGAGGGGGGGTGAATTGGGTATTTAAAAAATTTTAAGGCAATATATGTGCTATCAAGTTCTAAGGTGAAGAGTGATAGTGCTTTAAAAATTGTGCAACGGAAGCAACGAAATAAAATGACAATTAACGAGCTAAAGAAGTTAAAGAGCAAGCCAATGCAAACACACAAGAAATATAGTGGTTCGGTGCACCTAGCACCTACATCCACTCCCCAAGCTCCACTTGGGAATTTCCACTATAATCTTTTAGATTACAGCCGACTTGTTTTACCAGGCTCACAAGTCAAAACCTTACACACTTGTTTTGGCTTCGGGCTAACAAGCAACCCTAGTTGGTTTTATCAATTGGCTCACCAACAAACCTCACTCACTTGTTTTGGCTTCGGGCTTACAAGCAACCCTAGTTGGTTTTATCAATTGGTTCACCAACAAACCTCACTCTAGTTTCAAATTCCCTTGAAACTAGCAAAAGACAAAAGAGTATGAATACAAGTAATGAAAACTAAACAAACTCCTTTTGAGCAAAAAATAAATTCGTTGAAGCTCTTGATGGAGACTCTTCAAGCCTTTTGTCTTGGAATCTTGGACCTCACTAAATGCCAAACACTTGAATGTTGGATTTCTCAAAAATGGAAAGCTTTTGGGAAGGGAATCTCTTGGTTTTCTCACACTTTTTGACTTTGGAAGTGATTGAAGGCTTTGTACTTTGAACCTATACTTTTTCACTTTGTCTCCTTATCTTTTTTTGAAGTTTGGTGGAGGTTAAATACCTCATTCATGCTGAAACAACTCCATAAGACCGTTAGATTCAAAAATATGGCCGTTTATGGCCGTTAGAAATCAAATCAGAAGTTCAGAAAAACTAGCCGTTATGCCATGAGTCGACCTCTGGATCAAGTGTCGACCTCATGAGTCGACCTCCAGTATATTTTAGGCAAAAGTTCAAAGTACCATAGTTCTGCCCATTTTGAATTCTCAGGCTATGAGTCGACCTCTGGTGTCGACCTCTGGACAGGTGTTGACCTCTGGTGGTCGACCTCTGGAGCGTGCCACTGAGATTTTGCCGTGCCGGCCATGCTGAACTTTTCTTCTCTTCATGAGTCGACCTCTGGTGGTCGACCTTTGACAAGGTGTCGACCTCTGGTGGTCGACCTCTGATCTGAATTTTTCTGAAACTCTTTGAGAAGTGCGTGCCATGCTTGAGTTTCTCTAAGCCTTTGTTTCTTTTGTCAATAATTTCTTAACAAGAAGGTCCAATTTGAGTATTTTGATCTTGTCCAAGGTAGAAGAGCTCTTTTCCAAATCAGGTAAACTTAGTTTCATCAATGTACTTTTGATACTCTTTTTGAATAACCTAAGTCCTGAAACTTTTATCTAGAGATGAAACATTAGTCCAAACATATACTCAACCTTTTGTTAATCATCAAAACTAAGGAGTCAAAGCCAACAATCTCCCCCTTTTTGATGATGACAAAACCTTGAGTATATATGCAATTAAGTCCAAGAGCAAAATATAGCAATAATAAAAATTTTCAAAGTATCCTTTCATGCAAGAGTGTATCATAAAAGTTTTGTGAAAATATTCTCAAGAGTCAAAAAGATTTTACTTTTCATTTATTTCTTTCTTTTTGTGAAAACATTCTCATAAGTCAAAAAGATAAGAATCATATAAACTTTACTACTCATAAGATGGAGTCTCATAAATACATATATACTTTTCTACTCCCCCTTTTTGTCAAGAATCAAAAAGTCATTTTTGTAGTAAAAGATATATTAATGAAACTTATGTTGAATTACAATAAGGTATAAAATATATGCTCCCCCTCAATTTGTGCATACAACAAAATATTCTAACTTGAGGGTTTAAGAAGATAAATGCTAAGAGCTGGTATCAGATAAAATGGCACAATATAGATAAAAGCAAATGTATTCAGTTACAAAATTGCTTACAAGGTAGGCACAAAACACTGATACAACAAACCATACAAAGCAAACTAAAATACAACAAGTAAATCTATGAGGCTACTCCTCATCAGAAGGTATGTCAAAAGATACAGGAGCCATGATCCTAGATGAGGATTTTGGAGTCCTATGAGAGGAACTCCGAGTCCTCAGAGAGGGACCAGACCTAGGGGTAGTCCTACGAGATCTATATGTCCTAGGTAAGGGTTCCACAGATGTCGAGATAGAGGCAGTAGCTGAAGGAGTGGACGGATCAGCATGCTGAGTAGACTGAGCTGGGGTCTGCCTGCTGACTAGCTCATAAGCTGTGGGATCATCGATATCTGTCTCTGTATGCTCATCTATGTCATCCGGAATCCCAGTGATAGTCTCAAATAGTGACTCTGTAGGCTCAATATCAACTGGCACAGCTGTGGCTGGAGGATCTGAACTCGGAAGATCAGTGGAAGGAGGATCAGCTGAAGGGGGAATCTCTAGAATCGGCTCTGCAGGTGGAACATCAGAACTACCTGCTCCAGGCTGATCTCCATCACTGTCACTGTATCCACCAGAGTCATCAGCATCATCATCATCATCATCATCATCATCATGTGGAGGAGATACTGTCGGATCTGCAGTCCCTGATGGTAGTGCTAATCTCAATAAGCTGAGGATCTGTCTGAATCCTGTATCCATACTAGCTGAGAGAGCACTAATGCGTGTGTCTGTGTGTATCCGCAGATCATGAAGCTCCTGTCGTACACCAGTGATCTCTGTCCGGACCTCTGAAATCTGATCAGTCACTCGCTGCTCGAAGTCCGATATCCTCACTGAAGTCCTCCGTGGTGTAGCAGTAGGTGCCGGAGCTGATGAAGGTGGTGGCGTGAATGGCTCAGGCTCCATAGTCTCTGTCTCCGGTGCTAGGCGAGGAGGTGTACCATGATCAGTAGGCCCTGAAGGCCCTGCCTCAGCAGCTCGGATCTCATCCTCCTCATCTGGCTCCTGGCCAGACTCTCGTCGTACCCATCGGTCACTAATCAGTCGAAATCCCATCCTATGAAGGAATTTCTCTCCATAAGTATCTGTGTGCTGTAGCTGACTGAAGGGTATGCCGTCGAATGAGACACCATGCTCTCTGAATATCTGAGTCAGTCCCATGCCGTACGGCTGAACGAGTCTCCTGTGAGAAGCTGCCTCACCCATCTGCTGAAGCATGATCTTGGGAAGGTTGATGGGAGTCCGCTGGCTCAGGGACACCATCAACACCAGCTCACGCTCAGTGATAAAATCAAATCTCCCGCTCTTCGGAATCAAGATACGGGCGATGATGTGATGCAACACTCTCATCTCTAGTGAAAGCTGGTTAGCGGACACTGTGGAAATGCCGCTAACATCCTCACGCTCTAGGATACACCTGAAGGCGTGCTCTCTGTCGCTGATCGTAGTGGCAGCAGTGCCATGAAGTGGAATCCTCCAGATGCGACTGATGACCTCAGGTGTCACTGGAATCTCAATCCCTCGAACTGTAGCGGACCATCCAATGCCATCAGTGGCCATGGATCCATAAAACTCTCTGATGAGGTCTGGGTATAATCTCTCGGACATGGTACAAAAATGAACCAGACCTGCATCTCTCAGTACATCTCCAATGAAGAAGTGATGCTGATCCCAGAATGGAATATCTACGCGCCTCCCACTAGCAATGCTCTTCCGGACTAGGCTGGCTGGCACTGGTGCAGGTGGCTTGGGGTCGGCTCACGCTCATGTCTGACTTTCCTTCGCCGCTCAGTACTACCCTGCCCCTGTTCCAATCTCCTTTTCCTTACTGCCTGGTGTTTTCTCGGACCCATGTGTAAGGATGAGGGGTAACTTAGGGAGAAATGCAAAGAGGTAAGGCTAAGAGAGGTTCACTGATTGGGAAAAAGAGGAGAATGTGAAATAGTGAAATAGGGTTTGTGAGATTGGAGAAAATCGAGAGTAAATGAGGAAAAGGTAAGAAACGGACAAAAGAAATACGTGTTTTCAATTGAAAAACAGCCGAGATTTGAGGGTAGAAAGATTCGAGGGCTTTCGGTTGTCCAAAATCAAGAAAACGGTCAAATAGAAGGTTGATTCCAAGAAAAGCAAGAGAGGAGGTGAGGATTTCCCAAAAAGATCGAGGAGAGGGGTGGAAATCCACTATTTGGAGGTTTAGGGAAGTTGTAGGGGGACCACACGAAGGAGAGGTAAAGAAAACAATGGGAAAAAAAGGCTTGCGGACGGGTTTTTAAAAAGCAGGTTTTCGTTCAAGTGTCGACCTCTGAGAATTTTCAGGGGTCGACCTCAAGTGTCGACCTCCAAAACTTAAGTGTCGACCTCAAGTGTCGACCTCCGAAAATCTCAAGTGTCGACCTCCAACAAAAAATCACCCAAAATAAAATTCTGTAAAATTTTAAAAAATTGATAAAATTTAGAAAAAAAATAACCTTTAAACATATTTGAAAATTTATAAATCATTTTTGAGGAATTTTGATGAAAATTGAAGAGTTTCAAGCAAAAGGATCAATGACTCCCAGTTCTCTTCTAATCATACAAAATCTATCTTCATTCAATGGTTTTGTGAATATATCAGCCAATTGATAATCAGTACATATAAATTCTAACAACACATTAGAGTTTTGAACGTGATCTCTTATGAAGTGATGTCTTATTTCAATATGTTTGCTTCTTGAATGTTGAACAGGATTTTTCGTTAAATTGATTGCACTAGTATTATCACATCTTATGGGTGCTTAGTTAGTTTGATGCCAAAGTCCTCGAGTTGTTGTTTGATCCATAAAATCTGAGCACAACAGCTTCCAGCTGCTATATATTCGGCTTCTGCCGTAGATAGAGCAACCGAATTCTGTTTCTTACTGCTCCATGAAATCAAATTAACTCCTAGGAATTGACAAGTTCCACTAGTACTTTTTCGATCAAGTTTACACCCAGCAAAATCAGCATCAGAATATGCAATTAATTCATATGATGACTCCCTAGAGTACCAAAGACCAATTTCGATAGACCCAGATAAGTATCTAAGTATACGTTTTACAGCTAAGAGATGTGATTCTTTAGGAGCAGACTGAAAACGTGCACACATACAAACACTAAACATTATATCTGGTCTACTGGCAGTTAAATATAGCAAAGAACCAATCATGCCTCTATATAATTTTTGGTCTACTGATTTACCACATTCATCTTTGTCTAATTTACATGAAGAGCTCATAGGGGTACCTATTGGTTTTGTGGTCTCCATCCCAAACTTTTTCAAAATTTCCCTTGTGTACTTGGCTTGGTTGATGGAGATCCCCTCTTTGGTTTGCTTAATTTGGAGTCCGAGGAAGAAGTTGAGTTCTCCCATCATGCTCATCTCGAACTCACTCTGCATTAACTTCGCAAATTCTTGACAAAGACATTCGTTAGTAGCACCAAAAATAATATCATCTACATATATTTGTACTACTAAGAGATCATCATTTTTCTTTTTCAAAAACAATGTATTGTCTACATTACCTCTAGAAAAATCATTTTTCATCAAAAATGAACTTAATCTATCATACCAAGCTCTAGGAGCTTGCTTTAAACCATACAATGCTTTATGCAATTTAAACACATGATTAGGAAATTCATGATTTTCAAAACCAGGAGGTTGTTCAACATAAACTTCCTCTTCAATAAATCCATTTAAAAAGGCACTCTTTACATCCATTTGAAATAACTTGAAATCCATAAAACAAGCAAAAGCAAGTAAAAGTCTAATTGCTTCTAGCCTAGCAACAGGAGCAAAGGTTTCATCGAAGTCGATTCCTTCTTCCTGGTTGTAGCCTTTAGCAACAAGTCTAGCTTTGTTCCTAATTACAATACCATGTTCATCAAGTTTATTTCTAAAAACCCATTTTGTGCCAATTACAGAAACATTAAAGGGTCTTTCAGTTAAAGTCCAAACATTATTTCTTTTAAATTGATTTAGTTCATCTTGCATAGCATTAATCCAATTACAATCTTTTTCAGCTTCTTCTATTGACTTAGGCTCTATCTGAGATACAAAAGCTAAATAATCACAAACATTTCTAATAGAAGAGCGTGTACTTACCCCCTTTGATGGATCACCTATTATTAGCTCTTTAGGGTGTCCATGTGCATACCTCCATTCTTTAGGTAATGGTTTTGGTGAAGTTGCATTGATTTCTTGAATTTGATCTTGACTTTCTTGATCATCATCTCCTTTGGGCTCATCTTCATTGATTGTCAATTGTTCAAGTTTCTTTGTACCTGTTTCAACATCAATAGAATCTTCTTTTCTAGAAGATTTTTCGTTAGATTCATCAAACACTACATGAATTGATTCTTCAACCAGAAGTGTTCTTCTGTTGATGACCCTGTATGCCTTGCTAGAAGTAGAGTATCCTAAGAAGATACCCTCATCTGACTTGGCATCAAATTTACTGATATTGTCTTTGCCATTGTTTAATATGAAACAGCGGCAACCAAACACACGAAAATACTTGAGATTAGGTTTTCGATTTTTCCAAAGCTCATATGGTGTTTTCTTCAAAATAGGTCGAATTAAAACACGATTTAAAATGTAACAGGAAGTATTAATGGCTTCTGCCAAAAAATATCTAGGTAAATCGTTTTCGCAAAACATTGTGCGTGCCATTTCTTCAAGTGTCCTATTCTTTCTTTCTACCACCCCATTTTGTTGAGGTGTCCTAGGTGCAGAGAAATTATGACTAATACCATTTTCATTACAAAAAGTTTCAAAATCATGATTTTCAAATTCAGTTCCATGATCACTACGCAAAGAAACAATAGTGAGATCTTTTTCATTTGAAACCCTTTTATGAAATTTAACAAAAGCTGAAAAAGTTTCATCCTTATGAGCTAAAAACATTACCCAAGTAAATCGTGAGTAATCATCTACAATTACTAGCCCATATTTTTACCTCCCAAACTAGTGGTTCTGGTTGGTCCAAAGAGGTCCATATGCAATAATTCAAGGGGTCTAGTAGTAGATACTACTCCTTTAGGTTTGAAAGTAGACTTAGTTTGTTTTCCAAATTGACATGCAGCACAAATTTTATCTTTTTCAAAAGTGAGTTTTGGCAATTCTTTTACAAGATTCTTTTTGCTTAATTTTGAAATCAACTGCATACTAGCATGCCCTAGCCTACGGTGCCAAAGCCAACTAGTTTCTTTTGCTTAATTTTGAAATCAACTGCATACTAGCATGCCCTAGCCTATGGTGCCAAAGCCAACTAGTTTCACTTGCCTTGGCTTCCTTAGCCACTAGGCATTGACCACTTTCCATGGCTTGATCATCAAGATCAACCATGTAAATGTTTCCATGCCTAAGACCAGTGAACTTGATGCCATCGACATCTAGACTAGATACCATGCACAAAGATGATTCAAAAGTTACTTTAAAACCTTTATCACAAAACTGACTAATGCTAAAAAGATTATGCTTCAAGCCATCAACAAATAATACATTATCTACATAAGCATTAGGGGTGATATGGATTTTACCAATTCCGACGATTTTGCCTTTTCCATTATCACCAAAAGTGACGTTTCCACCATCAATTGCAGCTAGTGATGAGAATTGCTTCACATCCCCAGTCATGTGCCTTGAGCAACCACTATCCAGATACCACATTCTTCTTTTATTTTTGGTTGCAAGGCACACCTGCAAAAAAATGATCAAGTTGAAACTTTAGGTACCCAAGTCATCTTGGGTCCTTTAGGGTTAGTCAAATTGGTTCCTTTTGGAACCCAAATCTTTTTAAAGGTATTTAATTTTCTTCTATTACAAACATATGATTTATGACCTACTTTACCACATGCATAGCAGGTAATATTAGAAGATGCAGGTATGAAAAAGTTTTTGTAAAGTTTTTGCTGATTGTGTGGTTTAAATCCAAGTCCAGCTTTATTAAACACTGCATGTTGGCTATTTAAAAGCATATTTAGTTTTTCTGAACTAAAGGTAAACTTTTCTACAAAGGGTTTTACTTTTTCTAACTCTTCCTTGTAATTCTTATTTTGAAGCAATAGTTCTTTATTTTGTTTTTCAATGTTCTCATTAGTTTTAAGACTTATATTATTTTTAAAGAATTATTTTCTTTAAAAAGATTATCTTTATCATTTGTCAAAGTCTTTACATGTTCTTTTAATTTCTTGTTTTCTTGAGTTAAATTTTCAATTTCACTTGAAAACTTTTCTGAATTTTTGGTAAGCTCAAAATTTTGCTTTCTTAATTTCTTATTTTTTAATTTTAATTTTTCATATTCCATTAATAAGTCATCAAAAGTATCATGCAATTCATTGAAAGTAAATTCAGTTTCAGGTTCAGAGTTTACCTCATTATCTTCATTGGCCATGAAACATAGGTTGGCGACTACCTGCTGCTCTTCTTCACTGCTGGAGTCCTCACTCTCACTCCAGGTAGCCATCATGGCCTTCTTTCTCAACATCCTTCTACTCTTTTTAAGCAAAGGGCAATCCGTTTTGTAATGTCCAGGCTTCTTGCACTCGAAGCAGATGGGTGGATCCCTTTCTTTCTCTTTCTCCTTCTCCTTGTTGTGATCACCTTTTGTGGCCTTTTCTTGTAGAAGCCCTTCTTCTTTCTCATGAATCTTTTAAATTTTCTTGTAATTAGGGCTGTCTCATCATCATCATCTTCTTCTTCAGATTCATCACTTGACTCTTCTTTTGTAGTGGACTTGAAGGCTATGGCTTTCTTTTTCTTGTCATTGTCCACTGTTTTCTGCTTTAGTGAAAGCTCGTAGGTCATCAGTGATCCAAGAAGCTGCTCGAGAGGTAGAGTGTTGACATCTTTGGCTTCTTCTATGGCTGTAACTTTCGCATCCCATGAAGCCGGAAGAGACCTGAGAAGTTTGTTAACCAGTTCACCATTAGATATAATTTTTCCCAAACTCCTCATACCATTTACTATATTGGTAAATCTAGTATACATTTCACTTATGCTTTCAGTTGGTTCCATCCTGAACATCTCATACGTATGAATGAGCATGTTCACCTTAGTGGTCTTCACTTGATGTGTACCCTCATGGGTAACCTCAAGTGTATCCCAAATTTCTTTGGCGGAAATACAATTTGATATTCTGTTGAATTCACTAGGATCAAGTGCACAGAATAACAAATTCATCGCCTTAGCATTTAACTCAGCTTGTTTGATATCATTGTCATCCCATTCTTCTTCAGATTTTGGGGTGATAATGCCATTAACCAAGTGAGTGGGCTGATGAGGCCCTTTAGTGATTACTCTCCAAATATGATAATCTACAGCTTGTAAATAAATACGCATACGAGTTTTCCAATAAGTGTAGTTTGTGCCATTAAAGAAAGGAGGACGATTTGATGCTTGTCCTTCAACTATACCCATTCCAATTGGGGCGGCCATGATCTTTCACTCAAGATCGTTGGACCTACAAGAGAGTACCGGTGCTCTGATACCACTTGTTGCCCAGATATGGTCCCCAAGAGGGGGGTGAATTGGGTATTTAAAAAAATTTAAGGCAATATATGTGCTATCAAGTTCTAAGGTGAAGAGTGATAGTGCTTTAAAAATTATGCAACGGAAGCAACGAAATAAAATGACAATTAACGAGCTAAAGAAGTTAAAGAGCAAGCCAATGCAAACACACAAGAAATATAGTGGTTCGGTGCACCTAGCACCTACATCCACTCCTCAAGCTCCACTTGGGAATTTCCACTATAATCTTTTAGATTACAGCCGACTTGTTTTACCAGGCTCACAAGTCAAAACCTTACACACTTGTTTTGGCTTCGGGCTAACAAGCAACCCTAGTTGGTTTTATCAATTGGCTCACCAACAAACCTCACTCACTTGTTTTGGCTTCGGGCTTACAAGCAACCCTAGTTGGTTTTATCAATTGGTTCACCAACAAACCTCACTCTAGTTTCAAATTCCCTTGAAACTAGCAAAAGACAAAAGAGTATGAATACAAGTAATGAAAACTAAACAAACTCCTTTTGAGCAAAAAATAAATTTGTTGAAGCTCTTGATGGAGACTCTTCAAGCCTTTTGTCTTGGAATCTTGGACCTCACTAAATGCCAAACACTTGAATGTTGGATTCCTCAAAAAATGGAAAGCTTTTGGGAAGGGAATCTCTTGGTTTTCTCACACTTTTTGGCTTTGGAAGTGATTGAAGGCTTTGTACTTTGAACCTATACTTTTTCACTTTGTCTCCTTGTCTTTTTTTGAAGTTTGGTGGAGGTTAAATACCTCATTCATGCTGAAACAACTCCACAAGACCGTTAGATTCAAAAATATGGCCGTTTATGGCCGTTAGAAATCAAATCAGAAGTTCAGAAAAACTAGCCGTTATGCCATGAGTCGACCTCATGAGTCGACCTCTGGATCAAGTGTCGACCTCATGAGTCGACCTCCAGTATATTTTAGGCAAAAGTTCAGAGTACCATAGTTCTGCCCATTTTGAATTCTCAGGCTATGAGTTGACCTCTAGTGTCGACCTTTGGACAGGTGTTGACCTCTAGTGGTCGACCTCTGGAGCGTGCCACTGAGATTTTGCCGTGCCGGCCATGCTGAACTTTTCTTCTCTTCATGAGTCGACCTCTGGTGGTCGACCTTTGACAAGGTGTCGACCTCTGGTGGTCGACCTCTGATCTGAATTTTTCTGAAACTCTTTGAGAAGTGCGTGCCATGCTTGAGTTTCTCTATGCCTTTGTTTCTTTTGTCAATAATTTCTTAACAAGAAGGTCCAATTTGAGTATTTTGATCTTGTCCAAGGTAGAAGAGCTCTTTTCCAAATCAGGTAAACTTAGTTTCATCAATGTACTTTTGATACTCTTTTTGAATAACCTAAGTCCTGAAACTTTTATCTAGAGATGAAACATTAGTCCAAACATATACTCAACCTTTTGTTAATCATCAAAACTAAGGAGTCAAAGCCAACAGGTTTGTAGGATGTTAGTCCTACACCAATCTTCTTGCACTATGTTTTGGGTAAGGATGCACCTGATTATTCCTAAAAGGTCTTCAGACTCTAAGGAAGGATCATGCTGAGGGTATTCCCTAGGGTGAGTGGTGGGGACACCGGAGGCACCAGAATAAGACAGAGGCTTTTCAACCCTCTATGAATTGATCAATAATTTATGAGTCCATCTGTAATAAGGGCTTAGCCCATCTGAGTCTATATTAGTTGTTATTTGAGTCTTTTGAGTTATTATTTCAGTTCTGTACTAGTCAGCTCATGTTGAGCTAGTTCAGTCCAATGCTAGTCAGCTCATGTTGAGCTAATTTTATTTTTTTGAGTCCTGTCCAAGCATACTGAAGACTCAAGACCACATCATACAAGTGAAGACCAAGTCCAACTAGATTGAAGACATGGAAGTTTAGCCCAAGTCTATCCCAGCTTGAAGATTTGAAGACCCCAGGAGGAAAATTCAGAAAACTCTGATTTCTTACAGATGCCCTCCAGATGCCCAGATTCCCTTCCAGATGCCAAAGTATATTCATAGACCAGGGAATCCATGATTCTAAAGGTCCATCTGCATCCTAGCCCAAAGAAATCAAGCCAAGGTGCCAAACCTAAGCCTTAAAGAAGCAAGATACCAAGGAATATTCCTGCTACATGGCTACTAGGCCACCCCAGCTTCCAGAGGCCCAAACCCATGCACCCGAGCCCCTTTGGGCTAACCTCTTGCTGCTCCTAGAAGCCCAACGCGCCCCCTAGGCATCCTTGGAGTGTTGGCCAAGTCAAGAGAATTTTTAGGAATTTTTTCTATCTAATGTTTCCTTATTTTCTAGCTAGGGTTTGAGAGGGAAAATAATTCTCATGTAAAGACTAATGTGCCCTTACTTGGAGACCAAGGTTAAGGGTCTATTTAAAGGAACCTAGCCTCTTGTATGAAGGGGACTTTTTGATATGAATTAAAACCTTGAGTTCTTCTATTGAGTTGTGTGATACCCTGCTGTGTGCATAAAGGGATTCGTGAGAGTTCTTCTTCCCCGTGTTTGCAATCATCTTCCTGCTGCCAACAAACCCTCCAGATCCCTGGACGCCCACTCCAAAAGAAGCCTTCCCTTTCTGTTTTTCCTATGTTTTCTTGTTCCTTTGTGAATTTTCTAATCCCTGACAGGTCGTTTGCAGGTCCTTGAGTTCCTACGAATCCAACGACTCCAGCCCGCCTCAATCGGACCACCGAGCAGAAAGCCAGGTATCCGCGGGTCATTGGCTCAGTTTTCCAGGACGCATCCATCGAGAAACGAGAGACCCCTTTGCTGTGATCTTCACAGACATTTTCAGGTACATCCCTCTACCTCCAGTAGTTTTATTGTAGGAGAACTTGCCCTAACCGAGGCTTCTCAGCCTCGGCAGTCCTTCTTTGCTACTTTTCTAGGTCCTTGCATGCTGATCTTCAAAAATTCATACAAAATTCTCTACAAATAATTTTGATCTAAAATTTGGGAATTAATCACCTAACTCAACATGTAAAACATACAAAAAGAACTGCATGCATATTAGTCCCGCATCATTTGGTATCAGAGCTTAGATTAGGGCTTGTTTTCGGTAATTTTTTTGTCCGTATATACTTTGTTTGTTTAATTATTTCTCCCCAATAAAAACTCCAAAAACTCTGAAATTTATTTTTCTGGATTCATCATAATTCACAATGATTTTAAGAACTTTTTCAAATTTTATTATGGCCTGTGAATTTTTTTCAAGCCAAAATACAGCATATAAATTTTTGGCTCTATTTTTTTTCAGCAAGACAAGTTTGGAAGTTTTAGGGTTTTGTTTAGCATCTTTTGCATATCTTTTAATTTTAGTATATTTCTTGCATATTAGGCCATGATTTTCAAGTTTTCTTCTATTTAAAAAAATACCAAAAAAAAAAAATACATATTCTCCAAAAATACCAAAAACATCTAAACCCTAATTTGCATCCTCATCTGCCTGCCATCATTGCATAATTTACTTTTAAGGGCACTCTTGCTATATCAGATGGGGGGAGGATTTGATCACCTCTCCTTAGCCCAAAACTGCATCCCTTGCATTCGGTCCCAAGCCTTAACCTAAAATTAACTAGACTTAATTTGCCCTAGTTGGCCAGGGACACCAACTGGTCGGGTCTGGGCTAGTGTTAGATCACTGTGTCAAGTTAACTTGTGTGTGCCTTGTGCTCAGTGTCTAGAATGGTGGTTTAGGGATTCAATCCCGAAGGGCTTGTGTGCTGGTTCGCCTACCTGGCCAATCTCTGATTGGTGTCTAGGATGGCAATCAGGGACCTAACACTCCCCTTACACCTGCCTGGCTGAGTACAGGGTTACTATAGACTAGTTTGCCACCCTGATTGAGCATCTAGTTTGGACTTTAGGTCTAGTGGTGGGGACACCTGAGGCACCAAAATAAGACAGAGGCTTTTCAACCCTCTGTAAATTGATCAATAATTTATGAGTCCATCTATAATAAGGGCTTAGCTCATCTGAGTCCATTTTAGTTGTTATTTGAGTTTTTTGAGTTGTTATTTCAGTTCTGTACTAGTCAGCTCATGTTGAGCTAGTTCAGTCCAATGCTGGTCAGCTCATGTTGAGCTAATTTTATTTTTTTTTTGAGTCCTATCCAAGCATACTGAAGACTCAATACCACATCATACAAGTAAAGACCAAGTCCAACCAGATTGAAGACATGGAAGTTTAGCCCAAGTCCAACCTAGCTTGAAGATTTGAAGACCCCAGGAGGAAAATCAGAAATCCTGATTCCTTGCAGATGCCCTCCAGATGCCCAGATTTCCTTCCAGATGCCAAAATATATTCATAGACCAAGGCATCCATGATTTTAGAGGTCCATCTGCATCCTAGCCCAAAGAAATCAAGCCCAGGCACTAAGCCCAAGCCCCTAAGAAGCAAGATACCAGGGAATATTCCTGCTACCTGGCTACCAGGCCACCCCAGCTTCCAGAGGCCCAAACCCATGCACCCGGGCCCCTTTGGGCCAGCCCCTTGCTGCTCTTAGAAGCCCAACACGCCCCCCTAGGTGTCCTTGGAGTGTTGGCCAAGTCAAGAGAAATTTTAGGAATTTTTTCTACCTAATGTTTCCTTATTTTCTAGCTAGGGTTTGAGAGGGAAAAGGATTCTCATGTAAAGACTAATGTGCCCTTACTTGGAGCCCAAGGTTAAGGGTCTATTTAAGGGACCCTAGCCTCTTGTATGAAGGGAGAATTTTTTATGAATGAAAACCTTGAGTTCTTCTATTGAGTTGTGTGATACCCTGCTGTGTGCGTAAAGGGGTTTGTGAGAGTTCTTCTTCTCAGTGCTGCAATCATCTTCCTGCTGCCAACAAGCATCCAGATCCCTGGATGCCCACTCCAAAAGAAGCCTTCCCTTGCTATTTTTTCTTTGTTTTCTTGTTCCTTTGTGAGTTTTCTAACCCCTGACAGGTCGTTTACAGGTCCCCGAGTTCCTACGAATCCAACGAATCCAGCCAAGCCTCAATCGGATCACCGAGCAGAAAGCCGGGTATCCGCGGGTCTTTGGCTCGGTTTTCCATGCCGCATCCATCGAGGAACGAGCGACCCTTTTGCTGCGATCTTCACAGACATTGTCAGGTACACCCCCTCTACCTCCAGTAGTTTTATTGTAGGAGAACTTGCCCTAACCGAGGCTTCTCAGCCCCGGCGATCCTTCTTTTCTACTTTTCTAGGTCCTAATCTGCATGCTGATCTTCTAACATTCATATAAAATTCCCTACAACTATTTTAATCTGAAATTCGAGAATTAATCACTCAACCCCACATATAAAACATACAAAAAAAATTGCATGCATATTAGTCTCCCATCATCTAGTCAGCTATAGTCAGTCTGATCGAGTCTTGCATGAGCACTAGATTAGGAGTTTCATATCACCCACCTCCTTCACAAATGTCTGAACCCATGGAAAATTTACAAGCCCAAATAAAAGCCCTAGTTGTTCAAATGGCCCAGATGGCTACCCAGATAACTACCCAGACGACTACCCAGATGACCCAGTTAACTCAGTCTGGTATTCAAACCAATGATAGAATTGACCATCTTGCCAGCAGGTTTGATCAGTTAGAAGTCCGGGTAGGGACCCCAGAAAAAACCCATGGGTCACAGTCTAAGCCAGATCCTAATTCCCCTCAACCTAGGAGGATCCCAAATCCTAATCTATACCCTGAGGTCGAACCTAGGAGAGCCCCTCATCCTGACCCATAATAAGAGGTCGAACCTAGGAGAGCCCCTCAACCTGACCCATACTACAATCCTGAGCCCAGGAGGACCCCAAACCCTGATCCATATCTTGAGTTTGAAACTAGAAGAGGCTATCGTCATGACCCAATCCCTAAGGTTAGTCCTAGAAGACCCAATCAGGATTTTATAGACCAGGAAGATAGATCCTATTTACCCTCTCCCTATAAGCCTAGTATACCCACAACCTATAGATCTTATGACTCCAAATCCTATGAACCTAGAACCTATGAATCCATAACCTATGAACCTAGATCCTGACTCTAGATCCCATGTTCATAGATCCTATGCACCCACACCCTATGAGCCTAGTAGACCCAACACCCAATATTCTGACCCATATAGGGAGTCCAACCCTAGGAGAACCCAATATTCTGACCCATATAGGGAGTCCAACCCTAGGAGAACCCAGTATTCTGACCCATATAGGGAGGAGGTGACTCAGACTCAAGCTTGATGGATGGTCTAATGTTCTTTTTTAAGGCTCCAATTCTATCTTCAAACTTATAAAGCCTATTGTTTATCCTACCTAACTGTTCAGTGATGACCCTTAAGTGATTCTCTTGGGTGTTTTCCATGGGTTTACTTGACTTGGAATGATGGGGCTGATAAATGACTCCTGATCTAATCGACATGCAATACATAATGAAAGATGTTATGGGTTTACTAGACCTACGAGATCAAACCAAATGTTAGGTCAAGAAGACAATCTTGGTGGTAGTAACTTGGCACCTAGCCAGGTAAGTGTAAGGTTGGTGGAGGTTTCTTTTTGCTTGCCTTAGACTCTAATTAGAAATTGGCCAGGTAAACGAACCAAACCACCTTCCTTCGGGCTCTTGTCCCTGAACCACTTGCCTAGACACCAGATACTCAAGCACACACAAACAAGTTGTCTAAATTGGCTTGACACTTGGTTCGACCCGACTTCATGGATGTCCCTAGCTCACTAAAGCAAGTGTATACTCTATTTTACTTAGGGGTCGGTTTTGTTACGCAGGTTGATGATGGGGGACTAATATGCATGCAATTCCTTTTATATGTTTTACATGTTGAGTTAGGTGATTAATTCCCGAATTTTAGATCAAAATTATTTGTAGAGAATTTTGTATGAATTTTTGAAGATCAGCATGCAGATTAGGACATAGAAAAGTAGCAAAGAAGGACCGCCGGGGCTGAGAAGCCTCGGTTAGGGAAAGTTCTCCTACAATAAAACTATTGGAGGTAGAGGGGTATACCTGACAACGTCTGTGAAGATCGCAGTGAAGGGGTCTCTCGTTCCTCGACAGATGCGGCCTGAAAAATCGAGCCAATGACCCGCGGATACCCGGCTTTCTGCTCGGTGATTCGATTGAGGCTTGGCTGGAGTGTTGGATTCGTAGGAACTCAGGGACCTGCAAACGACCTGTCAAAGGTTAGAAAATTCACAAAGGAACAAGAAAACAAAGGAAAAATAGCAAGGAAAGGCTTCTTTTGGAGTGGGCGTCCAGGGATCTGGAGGGTTTGTTGGCAGCAAGAAGATGATTGCAAACACCGGGAAGAAGAACTCTCACAAACCCCTTTATGCACACAGCAGGGTATCACACAACTCAATAGAAGAACTCAATGCTTTAATTCATATCAAAAGTTCCTTCATACAAGAGGCTAGGGTCCTTTAAATAGGCCCTTAACCTTGGGCTCCAAGTAAGGGTACATAAGTCTTTACATAAGAATCCTTTTCCCTCTCAAACCCTAGCTAGAAAATAAGGAAACATTAGGTAGAAAAAATCCCTAAAAATTCTCTTGACTTGGCCAACACTCCAAGGATGCCTAGGGGGGCGTGTTGGGCTTCTAGGAGCAGCAAAAGGCCGGCCCAAAGGGGCTCGGGTGCATGGGTTTGGGCCTCTGGAAGCTGGGATGGCATGGTAGCCAGGTAGCAGGAATATTCCCTGGTATCTTGCTTCTTAGGGGCTTGGGCTTGGCACCTGGGCTTGATTTCTTTGGGCTAGGATGCAGATGGACCTCTGGAATCATGGATGCCCTTATCTATGAATATACTTTGGCATCTGGAAGGGAATCTGGGCATCTGGAGGGCATCTGCAAGAAATCAGGGTTTTCTGAATTTTCCTCCTGGGGTCTTCAAATCTTCAAGCTGGGTTGGACTTGGGCTATACTTCCATGTCTTCAATCTAGTTGGACTTGGTCTTCACTTGTATGATATAGTCTTGAGTCTTCAGTATGCTTGGACAGGACTCAAAAAAATAAAATAAGCTCAACATGAGCTGACTAGCATTAGACTGAACTAGCTCAACATAAGCTGACTAGTACAGAACTGAAATAACAACTCAAAAGACTCAAACAACAACTAAAAAAAAGACTCAGATGGGCTAAGCCCTTATTACAGATGGACTCATAAATTATTTATCAATTCACAAAGGTTTGAGAAGCCTCTGTCTTATTCTGGTGCCTTTGGTGTCCGCACCAATTCTCCCGAGGTGTGAGGAACTCGACCCTGTCGAGTGAAGATCAGACTGGCTCACATATCTCTCGAGAAGGTCTGGGTTGAGGCGTTGCAAGTCCTCTCGAGAAATCTACGAATCATCCGACTCTGGCTGGCCTTGCCATCGGACCAGGAAGCATTGATAGTCATGGCCCCGGGTCATGATGGATTGATCGTTCAGGATACGCTCGATCCGTTCTCCTCTCTCAGGCCAATTTGTTAGTGGACACTCTGGGTTAGGGTCACTCACAATGAAAATGAATAGGTCCAAAGGCCTTACTAGGTATCGCTGCCGGTTCCCTATACTCAACCAGGTCTGTAATATTGAAGGTAGAACTAATGCCCAAATCCGAAGGCAAGTCTAACACCTAGGCATTTGATCCAATCCTTCTCTATCACTTTAAAAGATCCGGCTCTGCGAGCATGAAGCTTCTTTTAGGCCTAAGCCTAACCAAGATAGAATCCACTACATCAAATTCTTTGACCCTTCTTCGGGAATTAGCCAGTTGTTTTAAGATTAGTGCGGGTGGTGAACATGCTAGGCACATGCAGACTCCTAACAAATGATGCAAAGGACTCATACTGACACATAACAGACTCGACTATGCATTCCTATCGAAGGAAATTTTATTGAACTCTTTGGATCTAAACCTAATAGATTATAAGTTCTCTAGGTTTGATCCTAGCTTGACATGCACATGAAAATTTACAGTGAACTCCTAGCAAATTCCAAAGAGTATGCCAGAAGTAAGATGCAAACCTAACATGAATGATGAATGAATGCAGTATGCTAACCTCAGCTAAATGCAATTTAATGATCCTAGAAATGCTGGAGGTGTCAGGAAAGGGCAGAAAATAGGAAGTGGGTTCAGAATTAGTTTGGTAAGGTAGAGAAAAAGGTTCATGGTTAGTTGGATAAAGTAGGATAAAAGACGGGGTGTCAGGAACTAATCCTATACTAATGAGGTTAACCTTATGAGGTTGAGCTATATCTACAGGGTTTGCATAATGGAAGGATGGGTCACCAATTTCGGGGAAAAGGTCCTTAATGGGAACTATAGGAGGGGACTCATCTTGAAGGTATTGATTCAAAGAGATAAGGTCCTTAATAAATTCTTCTGGTTCTTGTATTTTAGGACTAGACTCTATAATTTGGCTCTCCTCTATGGTTTCCTCAGGTAAGGCTCTAGCAGCAGTACCTAGGTTCTCTTCCTCTATTTGTTCTTCCACTATAGCTTTAGGTTGGATATGGTCAAGGTCAATTAGCTCTGGGTTGGTTTCTACCTGGGTATATACTGGGTCAGCTAATTCTAGGTCATCTAAAGGTGTCTCCTCTTCTCCCTCATACTCATCCACTAGGCTCCCATCAGCTTCATACACTTCCGCGTTAATGTAAGCCTTGCGAATCTCAGGAATGGTTGGAGAAGGTCGGCTAGCAGGAAATTGGTTAGGTTCTGGTCTCTGATTATGGGTACTACTCCTAGTAGGTTTAGGTTGTATAAGAGGTAGTGGCTCACTATTGGGTTCATATTTAGGGATACTAATCCTATGGGGTTCAAGTTGACTAGGGGAAGCATGACTAGTACTAGGTTGATACCTAGGGATTATGGGCTCCCTAGGCTTATAGGACAAGGGTGCAGATCTATGGGTCAGGGGATTATAGGATCTGGGGTTCTAAGGATGGATCATGGTATGGAGTCCTCCTAAGGTTGGGCTCCCTATATGGGTCAGGATATTGGGTCCTCCTAGGGTTGGACTCCCTATATGGGTCAGAATATTGGATTCTCCTAGGGTTGGACTCCCTATATGGGTCAGAATATTGGGTTCTCCTAGGGTTGGACTCCCTATATGGGTCAGAATATTGGGTGTTGGGTCTACTAGGCTCATAGGGTGTGGGTGCATAGGATCTATGATCATGGGATCTAGAGTCATAGGATCTAGGTTCATAGGTTATGGATTCATAGGTTCTAGGTTCATAGGATTTGGAGTCATAAGATCTATAGGTTGTGGGTATACTAGGCTTAGAGGTTGTGGGTAAATAGGATCTATCTTCCTGGTCTACAAAATCCTGATTGGGTCTTCTAGGACTAACCTTAGGGATTGGGTCATGACGATGGGCTCTCCTAGGTTCGACCTCTTGGTATGGGTCAGGGTCTGGGGTCCTCCTAGGCTGAGGGTTATAGTATGGGTCAGGATGAGGGGCTCTCCTAGGTTCGACATCAGGGTATGGATTAGGGTTTGGGGTCCTCCTAGGTTGAGGGGAATCAGGATCTGGCTCAGACTGTGACCCATGGGTTTTTCTTGGGGTCCCTACCCGGACTTTTAACTGATCAAATCTATTGGCAAGATGGTCAATTCTATCATTGGTTTGAATACGAGACTGAGTTAACTGGATCATCTGGGTAGTCATTTGGATAGTTATCTGGGCCATTTGATCAGCTAGGGCTTTTATTTGGGCTTGAAAATTTTCCATGGGTTCAGACATTTGTGAAGGAGGTGGGTGATATGAAACTCCTGATCTAGTGCTCATGCAAGACTCGATCAGACAGACTATAACTGACTAGACCTAGAGTCCAAACTAGATACTCAATCAGGGTGGCAAACTAGCCTATAGTAACCCTGTACTCAGCCAGGCAGGTGTAAGGGGAGTGTTAGGTCCCTGATTTCCAATCCTAGACACCAATCAAAGATTGGCCAGGTAGGCGGACCAGCACACAAGCCCTTCGGGATTGAATCCCTAAACCAAGGTTCTAGACACTGAGCACAAGGCACACACAGGTTAACTTGACACAGTGATCTAACACTAGCCCGGACCCGACCAGTTGGTGTCCCTAGCCCACTAGGGCAAATTAAGTCTAGTTAATTTTAGGTTAAGGCTTGGGACCGAATGCAAGGGATGTGGTTTTGGGGATAAGGAGAGGTGATCAAATCCTCCCCCCATCTGATATAGCAAGAGTGCCCTTAAAAGTAAATTATGCAATGATGGCAGGCAGATGAGGATGCAAATTAGGGTTTAGATATTTTTTGGTATTTTTGAAGAATATGTAATTTTTTTTTGGTATTTTTTTAAATATAAGAAAACATGCAATTTATGTCCTAATATGCAGGAAATAAACTAAAATTAAAAGATATGCAAAAAGATGCTAATCAAAACCCTAAAACTTCCAAACTTGTCTTGTTGAAAAAATAGAGCCAAAAATTTGCAGGCTGTATTTCGGCTTGCAAAAAATTCACAGGCCATAATAAACTATACAAAAATTCTAAAAATTACTGTGAATTATGTTGAATCCAGAAAAATAAATTTTAGAATTTTTGGAGTTTTTATCAGGAAGAAATAATTAAAATAATAAAGAATATACGGACTGAAAAATTACAGAAAACAAGCCCTAATCTGAGCTCTGATACCAAATGATGGGGGACTAATATGCATGCAATTCTTTTTGTATGTTTTACATGTTGAGTTAGGTGATTAATTCCCAAATTCTAGATCAAAATTATTTGTAGGGAATTTTGTATGAATTTTTGAAGATGAGCATGCAGATTAGGACATAGAAAAATAGCAAAGAAGGACCGCCGGGGCTGAGAAGCCTCGGTTAGGGAAAGTTCTCCTACAA
Organism: Areca catechu; assembly: GCA_021397845.1. NCBI lineage: Eukaryota > Viridiplantae > Streptophyta > Magnoliopsida > Arecales > Arecaceae > Areca > Areca catechu. The sequence continues at coordinate 129,652,514 of CM038040.1, read as the reverse complement.
TAAAACTACTGGAGGTAGAGGGGTGCACCTGACAATGTCTGTGAAGATCACAGTGAAGGGGTCTCTCGTTCCTCAACGGATGCGGCCTGGAAAACCGAGCCAATGACCCGCGGATACCCGGCTTTCTGCTCGGTGGTCCGATTGAGGCTTGGCTGGAGTTGTTGGATTTGTAGGTACTCAGGGACCTGCAAACGACCTGTCAAAGGTTAAAAAATTCACAAAGTAACAAGAAAACAAAGGAAAAATAGCAAGGAAAGGCTTCTTTTGGAGTGGGCATCCAGGGATCTAGAGGGTTTGTTGGCAGCAAGAAGATGATTGCAAACACCGGGAAGAAGAACTCTCACAAACCCCTTTATGCACACAGCAGGGTATCGCACAACTCAATAGAAGAACTCAAGGCTTTAATTCATATCAAAAGTTCCTTCATACAAGAGGCTAGGGTCCTTTAAATAGGCCCTTAACCTTGGGCTCCAAGTAAGGGTACATAAGTCTTTACATAAGAATCATTTTCCCTCTCAAACCCTAGCTAGAAAATAAGGAAACATTAGGTTGAAAAAATCCCTAAAAATTCTCTTGACTTGGCCAACACTCCAAGGATGCCTAGGGGGCGTGTTGGGCTTCTAGGAGCAGCAAAAGGCCAACCCAAAGGGGCTTGGGTGTATGGGTTTGGGCCTCTGGAAGCTGGGGTGGCATGGTAGCCTGGTAGCAGGAATATTCCCTGGTATCTTGCTTCTTAGGGGCTTAGGCTTGGCACCTAGGCTTGATTTCTTTGGGCTAGGATGCAGATGGACCTCTGGAATCATGGATGCCCTTATCTATGAATATACTTTGGCATCTGGAATGGAATCTAGGCATCTGGAGGGCATCTGCAAGAAATCATGGTTTTCTAAATTTTCCTCCTGGGGTCTTCAAATCTTCAAGCTGGGTTGAACATGGGCTATACTTCCATGTCTTCAATCTAGTTGGACTTGGTCTTCACTTGTGTGATATAGTCTTGAGTCTTCAGTATGCTTGGACAGGACTCAAAAAAATAAAATAAGCTCAACATGAGCTGACTAGCATTGGACTGAACTAGCTCAACATAAGCTGATTAGTACAGAACTGAAATAACAACTCCAAAGACTCAAACAACAACTAAAAAAAAGACTCAGATGGGCTAAGCCCTTATTACAGATAGACTCATAAATTATTGATCAATTCACAGAGGGTTGAGAAGCCTCTGTCTTATTCTGGTGCCTTTGGTGTCCGCACCAGTTGATGATTTTTTGGGCTAGGGATAGGTAATGAAATCCTGACCCTATGTCAAATTGATGCCCTTAAGATGATTTATGAAAATGATGGCATACAAATGATCTAATGAGATGGATCTAATTTATGTTTTTTTTTTTTGGGATGTTTTTGAATGATGAAAGCAGAAATAAAATGATGGGAATGACAAGAGATGATACTAAATGCAAAATTAAACTACATGAAAAATGAAAACATGAAAAGATGCACTTGCTAAAAAATCACAGAATAGATTTTGCTCTTAGGTAGTATTCTGGCTTGTAGAAATTCTACAGGCTGCAATAAAATCTGAGAAAATTATCAAAAATACTTTCAATTATGTGTGATCTAAACAAAATAAAAATCAGAGAGTTTGGAGGTCCCTACAAATGGCAATACCTAAAACAACATACCATATACGGAAAGGAAAAAAAATACAGAAATTAAAAGAAGATGAGATCTAATGATGCAAAAATTTTCTTTTGGGTTTTTAAAATGTTTATTCTTGTGTTCCCCTTCAAAGGTCAATCATAATGGCACCCTACATGCCTTAGGAGATCCCCGTGGAATGGGAGGAGAGGGTCTTGAAACCCTACTTTTCTCCTAAGACCGGACGGCCTGGTGAAGAATCTAATCCAAGTACTTAAGAAGTGCTAAGTCCTAACCATGCTCTAATACCAAACATTATGCGGGACTAACTAGATGCAAGATGAGAGGAATGATGCAAGTGAATTTGTTCTTTATGATTTTTAGTTTTTTTAGGATTTAGGATTCTCGAAGATAGACAAAAAGTAGATCTAGGGTTCTACAATAATAATAAATTCAAGCAAGCAAGTCCCTAAACAGGATAGGAAGAGGACCCCGGGATTGAGAAACCCCATAGGTCTTAACTCTCGAATCAATATCAACTTAGTAGTTTTAGGGTTGCAAACCTTAAAAGTTCTAAAGCGCCCAATGCCAAGTTCACTCACTCTCGCAGATGCGGCCTGGATGATCGAGCCTTCAAATCCCATGGATGCAACGATTTTTTGTCCAAAGGTCTCGAAGGCAAGGGAGACTGACTCCGTGTTCGTAGTACCTGGAGGACCTACGAGCAATCAAGGGGAAGGATTAGGAATCAACAAGTAGCATGAAGAAATAAAGGATGAATGGTTGAAGATGATGTTGATTGGGGGTCTTCTTGCTGGGCACCTAGATGGATCATCCAGTTGACCTCCGAACTCGAAGATGGAAGATGGATTGGTGAAAGAGAAGGTAACTTGAGACCTCACACCTCTCGACACCCGAAGGCGAATGTGCTCCCTCATGAAGATCGACGTTCTTAAGGAACGAAGGCAACAACTAGAAGAGTAGCACTCAAAATCTTTTCTTTCATTCATCAACATTAAACTTTACAAGGGAGGGGTAAGGCCCTTTAAATAGGCACCTTAAAACCCATTCAAATTTTAAAAATACAAAGCTTCATGAAGAGGGCACCCAAATTCAAATTTCTTCTTCCAAGGTTTTGCGGCTTGATTTGGGGCTTGAAAGATGGGAGTTGTCTCCTTGTTTTGAGGGTCAATGATTTTCTTCCATAGCCGACCAAGCACTTTGAGAAGATGGCTTGATACAGGGCTTGAAACAAGGGAGTTGTCTTCTTGATTTGAGGGTCAATGATTTTCTTCCATAGCCAACCAAGCACTTTGGGAAGAAGTCTTGATATGGGGATTGAAACAAGGATCATGCCTTCATTTCCCATTGACCTTCCTTGGCTACCCATAGCTCCTTTGGAAAGAGGCTTGATAGGGGGAGGAAAGGGAGGAAAGAATCAAGGAATGGCACCTATAAATTCTAGCATTCCCTTCTTGCCTTGGCCGTCCACATGTCAAGGTGATGTGGCACCACATGGGATAGATGAGGTGGCACCAAGTGGCATCCTTCATGGCTTGGGGGATGGCTTGACCCATTACAAATTGGACTAGACTCGAAGACCACTCTGGCTTGGGCCCAATCTTCAAACAGACTCAGACTAGAATCATTAGAGGACTGGACTCAATACAGGACACAACTTGACCCAATTGGTCAATGTACAGGACTAAATAAAAATAATTGAGACTAACTTCATGGCTAAAAATTACAATGCATAGGCTTGAAGCCTTATTACAGGACCTGAAAAATTGATACACTAATCAGAGGTCTGGTGCCCACACTAGCCCTCCCTTCGATTCCGGCTTTGCCGGATTTGGCTGATTGATTAAGGGGCTCTGTCCGGCCCCTCGAAGTCCTGGGAGGGCCTACAAGAAGTGCGAGATAGGCTGGCATGATCCTCTCATCTCTTCGGTCCCCCATGGAGTCGCGAACTAAATGAGGGACATCTTGTGAAGATGGTAGCATCGAGCGATTGAGGCCAAGATGCCCTAAGATAGCGTTGTAAGGTGAGGGGAGCCTCACAATAGTAAATGTTGTCAGCACCGTACTTTATCGAGGCAGCACCGTACTTTATCGAGGCAGGGTCCCGGTAGTTATTAGGAGTGTAATCTCTCCTTCCACCCCAATTGAATCTCCGGTAAAGCCCACCAGGGGTGTGAATACCAGCTTTATTTGGCCAGCAGACAAGTTCATCCTTGCGAATGCAACATAAAAAGGGATATTCATTGAGCTTCGACTATCAACCATGATTCTTTTTATAGGATGCTTCGCTATCATCATTTCAATGATGACAGCATCATTATTTGGATTATCCTCCCCAGTCGACCCCTCTCCTATGCAAGGGAGTACATGATCACTCTCCTCTCTTGCCTTAGCTCTCTTTGAGATTTTCACTGCCCTCTAGGATATCATCTCTACTATCTTTTCAATGGGGTGATTATCGATGGTGAGAGGTTAGGGCTCCCCATTCTGGTTTGTTGGGGGCACCCCTCCCTCTACATCTTGCCGAGGTAGCCGTGCTTGATCAGCTCTTCTATCTCCCTTTTCAGATGGTGGCATTCCTCGATGTCATGACCATGGTCCCAATGAAAATGGTAGTAACGAAACCTATCTACCCAGTAGACAGCCTCAAGGGAGGAGGATGGTGAAAGAAGTGCTTGCCCTCAATCTCCATCAATATCTTCACTCTTGGGACAAGGAGAGGAGTGAACTTCTCTTTTTTAGAGGGGTCAATTCTGGGTCTCGGCTCTGATCGCTGGACCGGTGCCGTCTTCTGAACTAGGGGAGCAGATGCTTCCTCGATGGCCTACCTCTTTACGGGCCTCCCATCCAACTCCCTCCTAGTGTGGTCAGCCACCTCGACACAGATGTACTTTTACACCCAGAGAAGGAGCTTCGAATAAGTCTCGAAGGCTTCTTATCGAGGGAGTAGGTAAAGCGAGAGGTCCGCAACCCCCTCTTCAGGGCTAGCATCGCAACTAGCTTGTCGAGGTTGTAGATCTCTAGGGTGGCGGCTTTGAACCAGGACATGTAATCCTAGAGGGACTCTTGGTCCTTCTATTGGATCGAGAAGAGGTTGTCGGCCTTGCGCAGCACCTTTTAGCATGAATCGAAGTGCACCACAAACTTTCTCTTGGCATGCATCGAAGTGCACCACAAACTTCCTCTCCAGCTGAGAGAAGGAATCGATACTTTCAGACTCGAGTTTGGAGAACCAAACTCGGGTGACCTTCTCTAGGGTAGCCAGGAAGGCGATGCAAAGGAGAGCATCGGCAGCCCCATGGACCCTCATGAGGGCCTTGTAGTTTTCCATGTTATCTAAGGGATCAGTCATCCCATCATAGAAATCGACCTATGGCATACAGAACCAGTAGGAGATCGGTTCCTATTGGAGTCTTTGGGAGAAAGGAGGATGGGTGTTATAACCTGTGGGCTCACTGGGAGAGCCCTGAGCTTCCATAAATCAGTGGGTTAAGTTCGCCAGCTTGCATTCATGCTCCTCGAGGTGCTTCTCCACTCGACGATGGATGGCCTCATCAGTGGAACCCTTGGCAGAGAATGTCAGGGGCAAGGAGGGTCAGAGTGGAGTAACTCTCGTCCAAGTTCCTGGCCACACCGACATCATTGGTGCAAGAGCATGTCGTGTTCTGAGACTGGGAAGCGGCTCTCCCAGCCGATCAGACCATGCTGTGGCTTCTTCCCAATCGTTCGATGGGCTACTCGTGATTGGGAGCTTGCATGAAGTGGCCCATCCCGAAAGGACCGCAAGCTGGTGTAGGGATCAGCAGCACGGGCCACAGGGGTCTCTGGTTGCTGTTGGGTCTCAGGGACCAGTGCCTCTGATGAAGCTGATGCATCATCGCAGCTAGGGCATGAACCTGCTAGGCTAGTGCGGTGATCTGGGGGTCCGTTGAAGGAGGTGGTGGCATAGTGGGAAGCTCCCTCTCTAGGCACTAATCATCATGGTGAGTGGGTTCTCCTGCATGGTCGGTGGAGACTTCGTGTGCTCATGTGGTCACCATCGGAGCATGGGTTTTCATGAATGCCTTTCTAAAAGTAGGAGACCTGGTATCAAACCAATAGATCCATATACCCCCTTCTTGGCATGCCAATCTGTTGCCACCAAGATCGCCATGGCTTGTAGCTTTGATGCATCAGGTTCTCACAGGGCACTTGCTTCTCTCTTCCGGTCGACCCCTTGGCTGGCTGACCTGTAAAATAGAGGAGACCCGGGCTTGGGATTCTGGCAGGAACACTTCAATGATCAAGTCAGTAAGATGATCGAGGGAAACAGAATCTCTACGGGGAGAGCTTGGGGGACTCTCCACGTAGAGGGTGAAAAATGGAATGGAAATAGGTTGAGAGAAACGAGAGAGAGCTTGGGAGGTTCCCTCGAGTGGTTCCTTGCCTTTTTGCTTCCTCTATTTGCTTATTTACCTCCTTACTTACCTCCCCTCTCTAATTTTATATGCATGGGGTGGCCCAAACCAGGTCTGGAGCTTCTTCCAGGTGTCCGTTTCCATTCTAGGGGGAAGCGTTGGAGTTTTGCAGGGCCTGGGGCCTTAATAGAATACCCTTCTTGGAAAGGCTCAGGTTATGGTGTCATGTGGGGTTGCATCATGAAGGTCATTAAGGTGGTGTGCTGCGGAGCCTGTATTTGTGGCAGGACATGCACCACCTCCTGAAGGTAGTGGATGGATAGGTCCTCCTTTGTCATGATTTGAATGTCCATTGATCTTCCTCCCCCTCGCACCATTGGCAGGAACTATGGCCTTTGCGGGACAAGGGGAGCCCCGCATTAGGGGGCTTTCTACCTTGCAGCATGAGCACGACCCTAGCCTGGAGCTGACCTCAGATGGAGGGCTCGCCCTATGAGCACGACCCCAGCTGGGAGCTGACCTTGGCAGGAGGGCTCGCCTTGCAGCATGTGCATGACCCCGGTCAGGAGCTGACCTCAGATAGAGGGCTCGCCTTATGAGCATGACCCCAATCGGGAGATAACTTCAGATGGAGGGCTCGCCCTATGAGCACGACTCTGGCTGGGAGCTGACCTCAGTAAGAGGGCTCACCTTGGCACATGAGCATGACCTCAGCTAGGAGCAGACCTCAGACGGAGGGCTTGCCCATTGAGCATAACTCCGGCTAGGAGCTGACCTCATTTAGAGGGCTCGCCTTGGCCCCTTACTAGGCCACTATGTCCAAGTGGCAAAGCTTTTGCCATCATGGCCACCAGCAAGGCTCCACATTAGCAAATGTACCATATTAGTATCAGAGCCAGGTTCATTTGTATGATTATTTAACATGTAGATATGAAATCTTAGTTTCCTTTCACATAGGAAGTACTTGGATTAAGGTGAATTCACCATGGCCATCCAGTCATAAGAGAGAAGTAGGGTTTAAAGGCCCTCTCTTTCCATTCAATGGGATCTCCTATGGCATGTAGGGGTGCCGCTTGCATCATGATCTTATGAAGAAGAAAAGTGAAAGGTTTAGTAAATTAAAATAGTTTTAATCTTGTACGTTAGATCTTTTATTTGTTTAGATATGATCTAATACAATGATATGATCTAAATCCACTAAAAAGTTTAGTGAAAATCTTTGATTTTTTGTAAAATTGTTTCACATATTTAAAATTATTTCAAATAATAAGTGATTAATTAAAAATACTTCAATTAGAATTGATAAACTTAATTATGAATTAAGTTGTCTGATAACCTTTTAAGATCTAGGAATGTGATTAAAAACCTTAAGACATGATCATAACCTTGGGTTAATTGGGTTAGCTATGATTAAGTCCTTAATTGGATTAGACTTAAGTTTAGATGAAATGGATTAAATGAAGAATAAGTCTAATCAAATATTGTATTAGGTCTCTTCTCTATAAATCACTCTAATTAGCTAGTTTGATCGGTCCATACATCTAAATGGACTTAATTTTTGGCTTCATGGTGAGCCCGAGTCTTTAGGTTAGTCCAATTGAGTCTGGTATACCAATTGGTGTCTAAGATAAGTTTGGCATCTTGATCAAGATTCTTTGGGACTAACTCTTACCTGGCCAACTCAAGGTTGGTGTCAAATGCAAGAGGCTTACTTGGCAAAAACCATCCCTTAATCTCACTTACCTGGCCAATGTGGTGAACCAAAATTGATTGGATAACTTGGTGATTTGAGTTAACCCATGTCAAATAAGGTTAATCAGTAATGACTGGCTATTAGGTGCCCAAGGACCAATTGATCATGAACCCCTTTATGAGATAGTGGGAGGTTTCTTGATTAGGTCAATGTCTTCTCTTAATGTGTCACAATGAATTAAATCCTCTAAATTATTAGATCCTTTAAAAGACAAAGTTATAGGATAACCTAGTATTAGCCTCCCATTGACTGGATGGTAATGAGTCCATTAGTAAGGTGATCATCGACAGATCCAAAGATCGGGTGGTCATCAGGCTGGTGGAATTGCCATTCATAATTTGATGGCTCAGTGCAACTATCTTAATAAGTGGTCAGGTTAGCCAGCCAAAGTTGAGCTCATGTATAATCTATTGGATTCTAAAACCTGCTTAGGAGTAAGTGTTATTCTTTGGATTGGCGTGTAGAGGCTACCAGTCTACACAAAATAGTGGGAGAAATCTTTAGACAAAAGTCCATATCTTTAGGATGTTAATAATTCATATACACTAATATTTTTGTTGGGGTTTTTCATTTTAGATAATGTCTACCAATTCATTTCTCCGGTCACTACTTGACAATGACAAACTTATGGGTCCCAACTTCCATAACTGGTATCGAAGACTCAGAATAGTTCTAGAGCATGAAAAGATCCTATATGTGATATCAGGTCCTGCACCTGAGGAACCAGCTGCCAATGCCCGTATTGTAATCAGGGATGCATATCAAAAGTGGCTCTGTAACTGTACTATATTACGATATATTATGTTGGCGGCAATGAATGATGAGTTCAGTTGTAGGTTTGAGGAAGCCCAGCTAGAGGAGATTTTTCAAAAGTTGAAGGAGTCTTTTGGCACACCTAATGATGTTGAGCGGTACAGGATTTCCTCTACCATTTTTAGAACTCGGATGTGTGATAAAGCATCAGTCACCAATCATGTAAATTGAGTTGATTGAGCATTTAGGCAAGCTCGGATTTTCCTTGCATGAGTAGCTAGGGAAGATGCGATTTTGAATTCCTTGCCTCCCTCCTACTTAGACTTTCTTGATCACTACAGATTGAATAAGCCTATAGTTACTACCATGATTTGTTGGGTTTACTACAGACCTACGAGAAAGATTATCAGCTCAATAAAGGGTTGGTAAACCAGTGGGAGGTAGTGCAGCTAGACATCATCCCTTCGAAAAAGGAAAAAATAAAAAGAATAAATCCAAGAAGGTGCAAAGTTCTGGGCCTAGTTAGACGGGGAACAAGGTTGGTCAGAGTAAGGTAGAGTGCTTCTATTGTAAGAAGCAGGGTCATTGGAGGAGGAACTATAAATGCCTACCTTGCTACTCTTGACCCGAACAGGCCGAAGAAGAGAAAACAGCAAGCTATTGCTGCATAAGGTAATTATATGATAATACCTTATAATTTCTCTATATGTGATACTACTAATTGGGTATTGGATACTAAAAATCCTATTCATATCTACAATTCTTTGTAGGGGCTTCAAGTTAGTAAGAGATTCAAGGATGGTGAGAAATTCTTGAACATGAAAAATGGAAGACAAGTTCCAATCCTGGTGTTGGAAGTTATCAAGCTAGTTTTCATATCTTGTAATGTCATTTTGAATGACTGTCATTACTATCCATCTTTTATTATGAATGTCATTTCTGTAGGCCAGTTGGCCAATAAAAATTATGAGTTTTTAATAAAGAATGATGTTTTTTCTATCATTATGAATGGTATGAAACTTATGAATGGACGTTTAAGTTATGGCATATATTTACTATCATGACCTGTTACAATATTGACTACTTCTTGCAAATGCCCTAGGATAGATAATGTCAGCAATACTTATCTCTAGCACTGTAGGCTAGATTAATAAGAATAGGATCAACAAGTTGTTAGAGAAAGTCTCCTGAATATCAGTGATTGTGAATCACTACCAACTTGTAAATCTTGTCTTCTTGGTAAAATGACAAAGTCACCTTTTTCTAGAAAATGTGAGCAAGCCAATGATATTCTTAGTCTGGTACACACTAATGTATATGGATCAATGAATACCAGTGCCAAGGGTGGGTATAACTATTTCATTATGTTTACAGGCGACCTATCCAGGTTTGGTTATGTCTTCTTAATGAGACATAAATCTGAGTCATTCAAAATGTTCAAACGATATTATAATGAAGTAGAAAAATAAACTGAAAGTTTATTAAAACCATTCGATCAAATCGAGATGGTAAGTATCTTTCTAGTGAGTTTCTGACTTATCTTGAGGAGAATGGGATTCTTTCTCAATGAACTCCTCCAGGGACACATCAATTAAATGGAGTGTCTGAAAGGAGGAATCGGACTCTATTAGACATGATCCGATCCATGATGGGCTTAGCCACTCTACCTATATCCTTTTGGGGATATGCTCTTGAGTCAGCATGTTATCTTCTGAATAGGCTTCCTAATAAATCCATTGACAAAACTCCATATAAAATATAGATTGGGTGTAAGCAAACACTTTCACATCTTTGGGTTTGGGGATGTCTGGCTTATGTCAAACATTTGTAGATGAATAAATTTGGACCAAGGTTTGACAGGTGCCTCTTTATTGGGTATCCAAAGAAGTCTAAAGGGTATTTTTTCTATATGCCTGAGGAACATAGAGTGTTCGTCAGTCTTAGGGCTACCTTTTTGGAAAGGAAGTACCTTATTAGGGGCACTCAAGCTACTGAGGTTGAACTTGGGAAAGTTCAACAGGTAGAAAAAACAACACATTCTAGAACCATTATAGAACCATATTTGATAAGATCTGAGCCTATTATGCAACCATTAAGGAAATCCAGTAGAATACCACATCAACCGGATAAATACTATGATTTTCTGGTCCGGGATGGTGATCCTATTGAACTCAAAGAGAACAACGAGGATTCGATCACCTATATGGATGCAATATAAAGGTCTGACTGTGAGAAATGGCTTGAGGCCATGAAATCTAAAATGGAGTCCATGGAAATCAATAATGTGTGGACATTGGTTGATCCACCTGAAAGAATAAAACCCATTGGATGTAGATGGATCTTCAAGAGGAAGAGGGGCACAGATGGACAGGTGGAGACCTATAAAACCCGTCTGGTTGCCAAGGGATATCAGCAACATTATGGTATATACTATGATGAGATGTTTTTCGCTGAGGCAATGCTCAAGTCTATTCAGATTATGCTTGCTCTGGCAGCATATCTAGACTATGAAATTTGGTAAATGGATGTCCGGATAGCTTTCCTAAATGGTGAATTAGAAGAGGAGGTGTATATGATGCAACCTGAAGGGTTCACATCCATAGATGAGTCTCTAGTGTGCAAGCTTTAGAGGTCCATTTATAGACTGAAGTAGGCATCTCGGAGTTGGAACATGCATTTTAATAAATGTATCAAGACATATGGCTTCATTAGGAACAAAGAAAAACCCTGCATATATAAATGGGCTAATGGTTCTGTAGTTGTATTTCTTGTTTTGTATGTGGATGACATTCTCTTAATCGATAATAACATTCCTACATTGTAGGGAATAAAGGTCTGGTTGTTATCTCAGTTTCTATGAAGGACTTGGGTGAAGCTTCCTACATACTTGGTATGAAAATCTATAAAGATTGATCTATGAAGCTTTTAGGATTGTCTCAATCTACGTACATAGACAAAGTGCTAAAATAGTTCAACATAGAAAATTCTAAGAAAGGCTATCTTCTGATAGGCCATACAATTATTCTTTCGAAGAATGATTATGTGACAACTCCTAAGGAGAGAGAGCGTATGCGTAAGATTCCATATGCTTCGATAGTGGGTTCTATCATGTACGCCATGACATATACTATACCAGACATGGCATACTCACTAGGATAGTGAGTAGATACCTATCTGACCCAAGTGAGGTACATTGGAAGGTAGTAAAGACTATCCTTAAGTATTTTCAAAATACTAAAGACCAATGGCTAATTTATGGAGAACCTGACTTAAAACTTATTGGATATACTGATTCCAATTTTCAGTTAGAGAGAGATGATAGCAAGAGTGTATCCAGATTTGGGTTTACTCTAAATAGAGGAGCCATCTACTAGAAAAGTTCCAAGCAGCATATAGTGGTGGACTCAATATGCAAAGTAGAGTACATTGCAGGATCAGATGCGGTAAAGGAGGCTGTGTGGTTGTAAAAGTTTCTAGGCAAGCTGGGAGTGGCACCTTCCCTGGATGGTCCTATTCCAGTGTACTATCACAACACTGGAGCCATTGCTAAAGTCAAAGAGCCAAAGTCCCATCAGCGTACCAAGCATATTTTGCATCGCTACCATCTTGTACGAGAGATCGTGGAACGAGGTGACATCGAACTTATGAAGATCGATGGAAAGAAAAATCTAGCCAACACCTTCAGTAAAGCTGTTGGAGTTCTAAAGTTCAATGATTATAAATGGAAGATGGGAATATAATTCTATTCTGATTGGCTTTAGTCTACATGGGAGTTGTTGGAAAATATGTCCCAAAACCAATCAACTATCTTGTAAATGGTTGAGCTATTATTGTAATTATATGTAAATTTTACTAAATAAAATATTTATTCTAGCTGTTCATCACATTTTATATCTTCATGTAATGAACTCTTGTGTGATGAAGTCCTTAGGACTACTTTGATGTGATATAGGGAGCATATATCATCTAGTTCTTAAATTGGTTCGCGACCAAATGATACATTGTTACAGGACGATAGTGTATCAAGTGTAGGTCATTATAAGTCATAATCATTGGTTGTCCTCTTAACCAAAGAGTATGAAGATACTGGTATAGCATGCAAGTATTGTGTATGACACTTCACTGGACTTGACCCATCTATAGAAAATTCTTTATGCTAAAGAGTAGTTCGTATTAGGATATGGATATAAGTGTTTCTCTGACTTGAGATCACCATGGTAGCTTGCAAGCAACTCACTGTGCTTAGGTGCCAGACTATCCAGATTTCTAATATAGTGATGAAAGGTTACTGGGTATATTCAAGCACTTGTGTAGCAATGGTTGGATCAAGATGGGATTAACCCCTCCAAATGTGTTTGGAGTGAATGACTCATTATGTCTCAATTAAGTAAAACCTTGGCCAGGGTAGTCCTTATAAGCAGTTACAGGGATTTTGAGTTTGAGATATATTATGATGGACTATGCTAGGGTTGGGCAGTTAAACCCTAAGTCATCTGGAGTATTGAGGGTTAAAGAAATGTATTATATGATTATCATATCCATTTGGTTCTTGATAGTTGCTATGCAACCTTCAACCTATCTAGACACCAGGTGTCATTGCTAGATGGTGACTTTGGCTAGTATCGAAAGTGTTCCAGTACTATCGGCTTAGTGTTCGAACCTATGGGATCCCATACCATAGGGGTTTTTGATTGACATAATGGCTATTGAATGATTGCAAATCATTTTTTTGGACTCTTTGGACAATTTGATTGTCCATGTACATTTCGGAGTCGACTCAGTTATAGGGATTTGATGATTCATTAAGTGTTGACACATCATGTTACAAATATTATGACAAAGGTTTTAATTACTAAATGTTGATAATTATATGAAGGGTTAGTGGAAATGTGATTGCTTGATTAACTCAATTTGATTAAGCAATTTAATTTGGGTCAAACCTAATATGATTCAGTATAGGCTCGGGTTAGGTCCAATGTGATTAGGCTAAATCATTGCATCCCATTTCAGATTTAAGTTTGAATTATGAATTCAAATTTTGATTTGGCAATTAAATTTAGAATTTAGTTTGAATTTAATAGGATATAACTCCCATGGCCTTGAATGTCATGTAACCCCCCATGATTATGTAATCCCATAACTTATGTAACCCCCTTTGTTTTGTAACTCTCCCCTTTTCTTCTCTCCCCACTTATCTCTATTTTTGGGGGCTGAATGATGATGTGGAGAAGAGAGATTTTTGAAAGTTGTTTGCTGAAAAAAACTTTAAAAAAATGAGAAAAGGATAAAAGATTTTGAGACCTTTGTGTGGGGAAGAAAGGTTTGGGTTTGAGTGTGTGCTGCCTAGTGAGTGTCTTGGGAATGGTTCTTGAGTACACTTTCTAAATCCTCCATAGTACTTCTTCATCTCCTGGAATGTTCCGGCGAAGAAGAAGAAGAAGAGTCCATAAGCCATTTCGTTCTGGCGAAGCTAGTACTTCAAAGGAAGAAGGTCAAGGAAGAACTCCGGTGTGGATTCCCTGTAAAGTCCGGACACGTGTGCGGCTTCTAGAGCAATTGTCTTCCTTGGTGAGCTTTTCCTTAACCCGGCGAGTATCATATCAGATTAAAGGTTGGTTCTTGGTGAGTTTGCTAAAGAAGTGTGCTTTAGCACGTGCATCGAACATGGAGTGGTTCTATGTGATGCATGACTTTATGTGCTTATGTTTTCTTTCATTTGCATGTTAATACTCATGCATGATCCTATTTATAGCCTATATTAGAAAATTCTAATATTATATATTGATTAATATGATTAATCTAGTCTTCCACTATGATGCAAGGTTGAAAAAAATTTAAAGTTGCATGATTATTGCCTATATAATGCTTCCTTATAACGAGCTGGTTGTATACCTCCCTGTTTGCGACCTCCACTTGGGAGTTGTGGTTCGAGAAATGGTCCGGGTTGCTCCAGACCTAGTTGCCCCCTTCGACCAAGGTGAAGAAGTATCTATTCTTCTATCTGATGCAGGGTGCAATGGACAGGGATGAACATGCAGGAAAAGCAGCAACTAATAATTTTAATTAATTTTTAGATTTTATATTTGATGGCTATGTTCCCGAGAAAGATGAAAAGAACTATCAAAAGGAAGATGTAAAGACCAACTACACTACCCATAATTAAGATCATGCAAAGCAATAAAGACTAGGGCCATGAGGGTTGAGAAACCACTCGGTTAGGATAGTCTTATCTTCAACAAATCAGAACTATGAGTAGGGTTTGGGTTCATACCTAGCAACGATGAGATCTTGATCAAAGATGGGATCGCTCTGCACTCTTGATCTGATGATCCTCCTTTTGAACTTGACTTGAATGAAAACCAAAAATTTACAAGACTCATGTGATAGGATCTTGACTAGACTAAAACAACAAGACTTCACTTGACTTAGTGAACCCAACTGGCTCACTTTATTACAGAACTCAAAATTAGATTTCATTACAGGACTCACAAAATTGATGAACACATGAATCAGAGATCGAAAGTGAAACCTTAAAATTCTGGTATGCTCCTGATGTCCCCTTCAATTCTTCCGGGATGGGAGGAACTCGACTATGTCGAGTAAAGATCAATCAATTATGGTACTGCTCCAATGGGTCTGGGTTGAGGCATTGCAGATCCTCTCGAGTGATCCATGAAACCTTAGATCTTGGTCAACCTTGACAACGAACCAAGTGACATGGTAGCCTTTGATCCGAGTACTAATGGCATGGTCATCCAGGATACGCTCAAACATTTCCTCTCACAGGCTAATTTGATGGTGGACACTCAGGGTTGGGTTCACTCTCAAAGAAATGGTCAGGCTCAATAGGCTCTCTGGTATCATTTCTAGCTCCCTATACTCAACTAAGTCTAAGATATTAAAGGTTGAGCTTAATGCCTAATTCAGGTGGTAACTTAGGCACTAGGTCCAACATTCTTTATCACTTCGATGGATCCAACTTTATGGGTATGTAGCCTAATCATCACAATTTCCCTAGCAAACTCTTGGACTCTTTTCGGGAATTAACCATGTCTTTAAAAAAATCATTGCTTATATTAATCTAATGCCCAATTCCTTATGCAAATCTCTAATTGATGTGGGACTAACTAGATGCAGGATGAGAGGAATGATGTAAGTGATTTTTTTGTTGGTGATTTTTAGGTTTTTTTATGGATTTAGGATTCCCGAAGATAAACAAGAGTAGATCTAGGGTTTCTAGAATAATAAGAACTTCGAGCAAGCAACTAAGTCCCTAAACAAGGATAAGAAGAGGACCCCGGGATTGAGAAATCCCGTAGGACTTAGCTCTCGAATCAATACCAACATAGGAGTTTTAGGGTTGCAAACCTTAAAAGTTCTGAAGCGCTCGATGTCGAGTTCACTCGCTCTCATGGATGCGGCCTGGATGATCGAGCCTTCAACCCCCGTGGATGAGCTGTCTTTCCATCTGAAGGTCTCGAAGGCAAGGAAAACCAACTCCATATTCATGGTACCCGGAGGACCTACGAGCAATCAAGGGAAAAATTATGATTTAGCAAGAAGAAAACAAGAGATGAAGGAATGAGAGTTGAGGTTGGTGGTGGATGGAGTTCTTCTTGCTAGGTGCCAAGGTGGATCATCCCGATGGACTTTGAGCTCGAAGATGGAGGGTGGCTTGCATAGAAGAGAAGGTAACTTGAGGCCTCACATCTCTCGACGCCCGAAGGTGAAGGCGCTCCCTCACAGAGATCAACGTTCTTAAGGAATGAAGGCAACTAACAAGAAGAGTAGCACTCAAATCTTTTTCTTTTCATTCATCAATGATATGGCAAGACCGCTGACATGGAGAAATCTGCGGGCGCCATGTAGAGAGGGATGCCACGTCGACCCTCTGGCTCGGATCCCATTACCAAGATGAGCCAAACTCCCCCAAGGCAGCAGATGGAGCCCAGTCCTCCGCCTGGTCAAGCTCATGAGCTTGGCGCCTAGGCCGGAGCCAACATTCGCCCTCCAGAGGGGACCCTCGAAGGTTAGTGCCCCCCCGGTCGAGGTCAAGCCAAGAGCTCACCTGTTAAGGTCAAGTCTCTCCGAGTGCGCACCCTCTAGACCGGGTCCACCGACATCCGCCCTCCAGAGGAGACCCTTGGAGGTTAGTGACCCCCCGATTTAGGTCGAGCCAAGAGCTCACCCGTCGAGGTCGAGCCTCTCCGAGTGCGCACCCTCTAGACCGAGTCCGTCGACATCCACCCTCCAGAGGAGACCCTCGGAGGTTAGTGACCCCCCGATATAGGTCGAGCCAAGAGCTCACCCGTCGAGGTCGAGCCTCTCCTAGTGCGCGCCCTCTAGACCGAGTCCGCCGACATCCACCCTCTAGAGGAGAACCTCGGAGGTTAGTGCCCCCCGGTCGAGGTCGAACGAAGAGCTCACCTGCCGAGGTCGAGCCTCTCCGAGTGTGCGCCCTCTGGACTGGGTTCGCCGACATCCGCCCTCCAGAGGAGACCCTCGGAGGTTAGTGCCTCGTGATCGAGGTCAAGCCAAGAGCTCGCCCGCCAAGGTCGAGCCTCTCTGAGTGCGCGCCCTCTGGACCGGGCCCGTACTTCGCCCTTCTCCACAAGGTCATCCCCGCCAGCCCGGAGCATCTAGGATGGAGTGAGCCCAGCCGTCCCAGCTTGGCCTCAACCTAGAAGAAGTCCTCACCAGCCGAGGGCACCGGCGAGCCTCTCGAGGACCGTACCAGAATGCCTCTCGGGCCGTACTGACTACCTGACACCACCAGTTACACCAAAAAGGCAAGCGATGCACCGATCGAGGCACCACATTCCTCACCAACCACTCAGATCACCCAGGAAAGAAGGCCATCTGGGAGATTCGAACCCCGCGGGCGGTGGCCGGCCATTCGAGACATCCCTGATTTCCCGGAACAAGGCAATCATAAAGGAGTGCGGGAACACCTGACAGCACCTTATCATGAAATAGGAAAGGGCTTCCTGGGACACTGCCATGCACGTCTGACAGCACGGCGGGAATCCCATAACAAGCTCCCAATGGCCAGTCTTCGACTACAAAGAATGATCGGCACCCCCCAAGGGGGGAGATGTAACAACAGTAACAACAACGACAAGACAGGGCAAGCTCACTCAAAAGAGCACAAAAAAAAAGGCCATCACCACCACGAATGGAGGGAGCCGAGGGGCTTATGGAGAGGCGGAGGAACAGAGCATCCCTCTGTCCCTGCTACCAATCTCCCCTTGCGACGTTCACACCTCCACACACACATATCTTTCACTCCTCATAGCATGGAGTCCATCAAGAGGGGCCCGGCCAGGAGGATCTGTTCCCCTGGACCGTCACTGACTTGATCATCGGAATGCCCCCATCGGAAACCCGGCCTGGTTCTCTAACCATTGTCTCACAGGCCCTGGAGTAGAGGACCACCAAACGGCGGGAGTCGGGGATCCGAGAGCCAAGCACGATAGGCGGCAGGAGGAGCGCACTTCGACGCGGGAGCTACAGGCCATGATGGTCCTGGCAACAACAGATTGACATGCCAGGAAGGGGGGATAAGGACAGGTATGACTAATCCCTTCACCACCCCCCAGGGTTACACGCCCGAGGAGAGCAGTGACGACACAGGCTAGAATGGCCGATAGACAGGCGACCTTTTCCTAGCCCCCCACAGTATATCGCTTCCCCTGTCCCCTTCAATGAGGAAGCTGTTGATGAAACCACTAGTCACGTGGCAAAAGTATGCCTGAGGAAGTATAAGCACCAGCTGGTGGGATTCTTCCCCCCCCCCCCGTTGGATCGTCAATGCACGGGGCTCGGCTATCGGGCCCTAGGGCTGCAGTGCCCACAACCGGAGAAGCCCTCCACCGGCCATAGTGATATCACAAGGCATCGTAACGATGAACAGAAGACCCATCTCTTAAGATTCATGATGTAGGGTAGACTCCAAACGGGGGCCCCGAACAGTTTGCCGGTCCCCCGTCGCCTCCGACTGCAAACGGCCACACCACTGCACAAGCGGCGGATGTTATCACCCACAGAATTGCACATGCACCCAAGGAGACTTAGGGGTTGAAAAGCCTCAGGGATAACCTCCTCGCTACGTGACAAGAAGAAAGTAAAAGAAGAAAGCTAAACCAGGAGGCCGCAGTCGACGACACGACAGTGGCAAACCACCATGCGAAGACCCCTGCGAGATGGCCCAAGTCCCGCCATGAGAAGTTCATCACCTCGAACGACATGGCAGCGTGAGGTTCCTCGAGGGCGAAGAGCCCACGGCCCGCAGAGACACTCCCGATGAGGTAAGTCCCCTCACCAATAATTTTGATGACGATTTTTTCCCTTGCATGGGCGTCTGCATGTTTTGCAAGAAAGGGTCAACAACGTCCACGAGCCCAGCTCCAGGACATCGAAGAAACTTCGAGCCACGTAGCTCCCACTTCCCGGCACCCCCGAGGCTAGCTCCAGGATGCCAGAGGCACTTTGAACCATGTAGATCTCCAACTCCAAGCGTGCCCGAGCCTAGCTCCAGGACGTCGAAGAAACTTCGAGCCACGTAGCTCCCACTTCTCGGCGCCCCCGAGCCTAGCTCCAGGATGCCAGAGGGACTTTGAGCCACGTAGCTCTCCAACTCCAAGCATCCCCGAGCCCAGCTCCAAGACATCGAAGAAACTTCGAGCCACGTAGCTCCCACTTCCCGGCACCCCCGAGCCTAGCTCGAGGATGCCAGAGGGACTTTGAGCCATATAGCTCTCCAACTCCAAGCATCACCGAGCCCAGCTCCAAGATGTCAAAGAAATCTTGAGTCATATAGCTCCCACTTCCCAGCACCCCCGAGCCTAGCTCCAGGATGCTAGAGGGACTTTGAGCCACGTAGCTCTCCAACTCCAAGCATCGCCGAGCCCAGCTCCAGGACATCGAAGAAATCTTGAGCCACATAGCTCCCACTTCCCAGCACCCCCGAGCCTAGCTCCAGGATGCCAGAGGGACTTTGAGCCACGTAGCTCTCCAACTCCAAGCGTCCCCGAGACTAGCTCCAAGACATCGAAGAAACTCGAGCTGAGCAGCTCTCTATCTCAAACATCTCCGAGCCTTGCTCCGAGATGCCAAGGGATCACGAGGCCATGTAGCTTCCGTCAATGCCTCGAGCCTAGCTCCAAGGTGCCAAAGACCTAAGCTAAGATCTCAAGCAATCCCTGGGCCCGAGCCTAGCTCCATGTCCAAGAAGGCCTCGAACCTAGCTCCAAGGCAACCAAGACCGGTAACCCCCTACCCTAATCTCCCCACTCGAAATGAAAATGGGAGGGGAACGAAAGAAAGGGAACAAAGGGGGGAAGCCCGGCAGCCCTCCTCTTTGATCTCCCCTCTTGAAAAGAAGGCGAGAGGGGAAGGAAAGAAAGAGAGCAAAAATGGGGGGCCAGCCAGCATTCTCTCTTCTGATCTCCCAACTCTAAAATAATAATAATAATAATAATAATAAAATGAAAAAATGAAATGAAATGATGACGATGATGAGAGAATAAAATGAAAAGAAAAATGAACAAAAGAAGAGTGGGGAAGGAAAGAAAAAGGGAGTGAGAAGAAAATACAGCACCATCAAAACTACAGCTCTCAGTAATCTCCGTCCCCGAGCCCAGCTCCAGGACATCTTCTAAAGACTAGAGCTAAGATCTCCGGCCAAGGAAACTTCGAGCCAAGCAGCTCTCAGCAACCTCCGTCACCGAGCCCAGCTCCAGGACATCTTCTCAAGACCAGAGCTAAGATCTCCAGCCAAGGGAACTTCGAGCCAAGCCACTCTCAGCAACCTCCATCCCCGAGCCCAGCTCCAAGACATCTTCTCAAGATCGGAGCTCAGATCTCCGGCCAAGGGAACTTCGAGCCAAGCCTGGTGTGGACAGCAGAAATCGAAAGAAACTTCACTCCAACAAGGTTAGCTTTATCCCAATTTGGATCGAAGATAATTATGTTACCTTGTATCCTTTAGTTCAAAAATGTTTTATTTTCAAGAGCCATTTCCTTTTCAAGAGTCCTGTAAATGTTTTATTTTTAAGAGCCATTTTCTTTTCAAGAGTCCTATAATTAATCAAGAGTGTTTATTGAGTCCTGTAATTACTTTTAAAAAAAAAATAAAAATTTCATTTCCTGCAAGTCCGTTTCAAGTTTAGGTCAGTCAAGTCAGTTCAGTTGAGTTAAGTCTATTTCGGTTAATCAAGTCTTAAAGCAATGAAAGCCAGCAACAAGACTCAAATTCTGGACCCCAAATTTGACCACATGAAGAAGAGAAGACACATCAACCCCAAGCAAGAGAAAAGGACCATCAACTAGGACCACTTGGCGCCACATGTCATTCCTTATCCAAGTAGAAGACCATCTCATCATGCCACGTCATCAGGAGCCACCTCACTAGTCACCTCATCACTCTTTGGCACCAACAAGGAAGATTCAAATTCAAGGAGGTTGGCCACACCCCTCCAAATCCTCCACCAAATCCTCCAACCCCCCCCCCATCCCTCCAAACTCTCCGCCAAATCCTCCAACCCCCCCTTGTAATCCTCCTCAATTTGGGGAGTTTTTAAATTTCAAAAGCTAGCTTTGTGAGGCTATTAAAGACCTTGGATGCCCATTGTAAAGGGGATTGATTTTGGGAATGAATGAAAATTGAAGTTGAATTTTGGAAGTAGAAGTTGTCTTGTGTTTTTTTCCTTATGTGAAAGTTTCCCATCCTCTTCCTCCACACCAAAGCCATTCTTTTCCCCTAGCAAAGCATCTTCCAAGCTCATGTGAAGGCATTGGAGTCAGCCAGATCTTCTCAAATTTCTGTTCTTAGTTCATAAATTCTCCCATCCCTTCTATATGTTCTTATCCTTCTTCCTTAACTTTGATCTTCATTGCAGGGTCCTTCGAAGTCTTTGAGTTGTGAACCGGGTTCACCTTGACAAAGAACCAACAAGCTGAAGCCCCAAGTCTAGGGTTCTAATCTCTGTTATCCAGGTTCTTCAGTTCTGAGCATTGGTAGTTTCAAGGTATGAATCAAAAGAAGGCTGGAAAGCTCATCAAGGTAAGTCCACAATCATTAGCCCCTATTGTCTTGATCTTCTTCCTTCTTAGTTTAGGATTGTGTCTAATCAAGTAAAAATCCCATTTCTTATAATCCTTAAGTCTTATTATGATGAGTACAATGCTAGTGTAATTAGGTTTCATTGCTCTACAAACCATATTCAAAACATTAATCATATGCTTGCCGCATCATTTGGTATCAGAGCATGGTTGCATTAGGGTAGAATAGTTTTCTTTAAATCCAAGCAAGATCTAAAATTCATGCCTCTTGAGCGGGTGTACTCCAGTACACTGTCATGACCCATGAGAATAATGAGCCCCTGGCTGGACGTGAATTTTTTAGATTGAAGTTTGGGTAAGCCATTGCACTTGTTTGATTAGGTTCTGTTTTCTAAAATTTTCATCTGTTTACTGTAATCCGTTTGCAGCTCCAAAGGAAAGTCACTAATTTTTATTGAAATATTTCTTTTTCATGTTTCTTTTTAAGTTAGTTATTACCATATTAAATTTCATCATCAGAAAAAAATATAAAAAAAATGAAAATTTTTGAAGTTCGACACTAGCATTAGGGTTCTGTTCTGTCCTTTTTATTTATCTTCATTTGTAAGATCTGCTTATAGTAGTATAGATTTTAGTTTTAAAATTCCTTTCATTCGCATTGAAACATATAAGTTAGAAATCCTCTGTGGATTTTTCAGAATTTTTGGATATTTTTTTCATCACGTTTTCCACACCACTTTCAAATTGCAACATACTTCTGCAGCACCTTTGCATTTCATTCATCTCATGAGAAATCAAATTAAGGGCATCAATTTGACATAGGGTCAGGGTTTCATCACCTATCCCTAGCCCAAAAATCACCAACCAGCATATCGATCCCAGCACGTTAATTAAAATTGAGTAGAACGTTAATTGCCCTAGTGGGTTAGGGACACCAACAAGTTGGGTTCAGGTTAGGGTCAAGTTAACTGTATCAGCTAATTGGTGTGTGCTTACTGGCTTGGTGTATAGGATTGGTGCATCAGGGCTTGTGATTTGATCTGCCTACCTGGCCAATCTCAGATTGGTGTCTAAGGATTGGCAATCAGGGACCTTCACTCCCCTCCACCTACCTGGCTAAGTCCCATAAGTACTACTAGCTAGTTGGTTCACTTAATTAGACCTCTAATTTGTGCTCTAGGGCTAGGAAACCTTAGCTCGAGCTTGATTCTACTTGCATGAATGAAAACTAGATCAGGGGCCTCATATTCACGAGTCCAGACCCAGTCCAGTGTAGCCATGGACCCGAATCTTGAAACCATGCTGAAAGGCCTAAATGATCTAATGGCCCAATTGAACCAAATTATGGCTAAACAATTTCCCTTAGACCAACCAACTCCTACTATCCCATTAGCTCATATGAATGATAGGAGTAAGAACCCTGAAGTACAGGTTGAGTTCATTAATACCCAAGACTTAGGGTATCCTCAAACTGAAGGGCTAGGGAAGGAAGAAGGCAAATCTGAACCTAGTAAATATGTGTATGAGACTAACATAAGTTTAATAGATGAATATGAAGGGGAAGACTGTGAAGAGAACAACTTTAGTACCTTACCTGAGGAAACCTTTGGTAAAGAAAATATTATTGAGCCTAGTCCTGAAACATCAGAACAACCAAAATTTAATGAGGACTTGGTTCCGTAAGACAATGACCTCAAGAAGAACCCAATACTTTAGCTTCAACACAAGAACTCCTTCAGGTACCTGAGAAGAACCCAATCATTATTTTAGAAGACTTTCCTGATGACCTTCAACTACCTAGAAGCATCCTGCCTGTAGATCAAAATTCTAATCTTAAGATCATCATGAGTAACCAAGGTCTGTTTCAAGATTCTCCTAAATTATCCCAAGTCTCGGATTCCTATCATAATTTTAGAGCCATTAAGTTTCATTTTGATGAGATTACTAGGATGCATGAGCTTTTAAGGCCTATTCCTTTTGCTACCTACTTTTGGAAAACCTTATGGCATTTGCTAGGAACCCATGGTAAATTCTCATGTGCATGCCAGACCAGGGTCAAACCTAGAGAGTCATTAATCTATTAGGTTTAGGCCCTAGAGAGTCCAATAAAATTCCTCTCAATAAGGATGCCTAGTTTAGTCTGCATTTCGTAAGTGCTTGTGTAAGTTTCTGAGTCTGCTGAGTCTTTTGCACAGCATGTCACAAATCTGCATAAAGAAATCAGTAATAAGATCAACCTGAGCAATGAAACTTATTAACACTTAGCTGACTCACATAAGAGGGCTAAAGAATTCTATGAAGGGGATTATGTGATGATTAGGCTCAACCCTGAACGGTTCTCCTCTGGAACCATAAAGAAGCTGCATGCCCGCGGAGCGGGACCTTTCAAAATCTTAAAGAAAATAGGGCCTAATGCATATGTTTTGGAACTTCCACCATATATGGGTATCAGTACAACCTTTAATATTTCAGACCTAGTAGAATACAAAGAACCAGTACTAATACCTAGTGAGCCTTTTGGGCCAGAAACTTTTATTGAGAGTGAACATATTTCTGAGTGTCCACCACCAACCCTACCTGAGCGGAGAGAGAGGATTGAGAGAATCCTAGATGACAAGACCATTACTACCAGGAATAAAGAGTATCAGCGATACCTGGTTCAATGGCAGGGTCGACCTGAGTCCGACAACTCTTGGATTACTCGAGAGGACCTGCAAAGACTTAACCCAGACTTGTTCGAGAATTACCAGGGAAAAACTGAACCATACTCGACTGGGTCGAGTTCTGCCCACCCCAGGAGAATTGGTGGTGCGGGCACCAGACTCAGAAGAAGACTTCAGAGCTCCATCTGGATCTCTTATTGACCTTTCCCGAAGAATTAGGATTTTCTAGTTTGTAATAAGGGTTGACTTGATCAACTCAATTTTAGCTTGAGTCTGTATTCCCTGCAATTTATTTTGTTGAGTCATGTTGACTCAGTAGTGGTCTAGGACTTCAACCTGCGGTGTCGCATTTTCTTCCAAGGCCAAGCAAGTGGGCACCACACTCCCAGCCACACTCCCAGCCACACGCCTGAGTCCAGGGGGTGCCACATCTCCATCCAGTATGCTCTGGTCCCCACACCACAAGATACCAGGTCCCTTCTTTCATGCGCCATTTGAGGAGAAAGCAATCTGGGATCCACAATTCAAGGGGACGGCCCACAATATTCCATAAGAGCCAAGCTATGAAAAGAAAGAAACTCTTCTTGGAGAGTACTTCAAGGGGGCGCCCATTCCATGCCAAAAATGCCCAAAGCAAAGATGGGAAGAACCATGACTTAGGGAGAAAGAAAAGGAGGAGTCCAAAAGAGTTGAGCCATGGAAGAAATGAAATTCTCTCTTGAAGAACAAGGCTAGGAGGCGCCACTTACCTTCCTTTTAAAACCTCCAATCCACTTTTTTGGAACCTTTGGCCGGCCATATATGTATGGATTGATCCTACAAACCTAATTTGAAGATCCCCTCCTTTAGTCCCACACGGGAAGATGTAAAACCCTACTCTCTTATAAAGTCCTATAAATTAAATCCCTCTTGTAAATTTTAAAGTAATCTGATGAATGAATTCAAGTTTTTGTGTGAGCAAACTCTGTGTTTTCTCTCTTCCGCACTTGCATCCAGGTGTTGAGCTCCGTGAGGGAGTAAATCTGGGTTCCCCAGGAACCTTGAGGAGGTGTGAGTCTCCAAACCCCTAAACCCTAGGTTAGCCACTTCAACTCCAAAACCCTTGCCGCCCATCATCCACTTCAATCCACCAAACCCTAGCCTATCCCACCTCCCACGGCCTCTCTCTCCAAGTCAAGGCCGACCACCAGCATCCGGGTCCAGTCCGGATACTTCAGCTTCAGAGCAAATTTCAGAGGGAGCCAGATCAACCTCCAGGAGAATCCGGATTTCAGCAACATCAGCTTTCAAGTTCTTCAATCTGGTAAATCCTTCCTTGAGTATCTGATTCCATCACTTATTCTTCTTCTTTCCCAGATCTTGAGTCCAGGAGAAGCCGACTCAGCCACAGGACCAGTATTGGAGGATCCATTGCGAAGGTATCCGAATCCGAGGATCCAACAATCTGCTCGAGAGAGTTCTTCCACCAAACTTTGTGAAGATCACTGTCTGGTTGGTAACCCATCTCTTCTCTTTATTTCTATCCTGTTAAAAGTTCAGAGCAAAACCCTAGGTCTGGGAGTTTCTCAACCCCCAGCGATCCGTTACTTCTGAACCACTCTGATAACCTAGTTTCTTTTAAATTGTGCTTTCAGTTATTACCTAGTTTCTTTCAATTTAGTTTAGCTTTCCTTTGAGTCAAAGCCAATTCTGAAAATATATAAAAAAAAATAGAATTAATCTTAATTTATTTCCGCATCACATCATCTCTTCTTTTGTTCTGCATCATTTTGGTATCAGAGCCCAGTCTAGGGTTTCTGTTTTGCTTGCTTGTTTTAAGTCTCTCTCCTTTTTACTTTGTCTGCTCGAAGTAGACTCCCCAGGACGTCCGGTCCTAGGAATGAAGTGAGGTGCAAACCTCCTCTTCCCATTCCACGGGGTGTTCCTAGGGTGTGTAGGGGATCCGTTGGGTTACAACTTCATAGCAGGAATTGTAAACGGGGGAAGCACCCTGTTTTCAGTCTATAACTGCCCTGTTACAGGAATTGTTTCTCACTGCAGGTAACTCCAAATTGCATGATTTTTGTTTTGCTGGAACCAGTATAATTGAAGCTATTTTATAAAGTTTTCCTGTGATTTATTGGTTTCTGTGAAATTTCTGAGAGTTAAATTATTGCAACTCTGTTTCTGTGTTTCTGCAATTCAATTTTTTTTGAGTGATCATCTCCTAATTCATCTTAAGGGCATTTGAGCATCTAAGATAAGGGGAGGAGTTGATAACCTCTCCTTAGCCCAAAACCACCACCCACTCATTCGATCCTAAGCCTAATTTTAAAATTTATTAGACTTAATTTGCCCTAGTGGGCTAGGGACATCAACAAGTCGGGTCAAGGCTAGTGTTGAGTCAGTTTGTCTAGTTACTCTGTGTGTGCTCTGTACTCAGTGTCTAGAACGGTGGTTCAGGGATTCTATCCCGAAGGGCTTGTGTGCTGGTCCGCCTACCTGGCCAATCACTGATTGGTGTCTAGGATTGGAATTTAGGGACCTAACACTCCCCTTACACCTGCCTGGCTGAGTCCCGAGTTACTACAGGCTAGCTTGCCACTCTGATTGGGCATCTAGTTTGGGCTCTAGGTCTAGTTAGCCCGTAGTCGTTTCAGTTGAGTCTCATTTTGTGTGTTTGCTTGCATCATCATGTCTACCCGGAATGGAGTACCCTACCAACCTGGTCAAACCCAACCTGATTTAGAGGCCATGGTTAGAGCTCTTACTAAGAGTATGAACAAATTGAGTCAGGATGTGACTGCCACTATTGCCCAGTTTAAAGAATAAGTCCATGAGAATTTTGCCCAGCTTAGGGATCGAGTCCAAGTACTTGAGGAACCTAGGCATCAGAATTGGACTCCTGACCCAGATTTTAATGTGCCTCAACCTCACCTACACCAAGAGCCTAGAAGACCTTTATATAGAGATCCTGAACCTAATCATAGGAGGTCTGACCCAGAACCTGAAGATAGAGATGATAGGTTCATTCGGAACATCAAATTAGATGCACCCACTTTTGATGGTAGCTTAAACCCTAAGGTGTATTCTAATTGGGAGGGTGAGATGGACCAGTACTTTGAGTGGTATGCCATGTCTGAGGAAAGAAAGTTCAAGTTTGCCAAGATGAAGTTAGTACGTCAAGCTAGGTTATACTGGTGGAACATTGAGCTGACCACTAGAAGACGAAATGTAGAGCCCATAACCACTTGGCAGGGTATGAAAGAGAAGCTTAGAGATAAATATCTACCCATTTCATACCAGCAAAATCTGTTGGACCAATGGCAGACTTTGAAACAAGAGAACCGATCTGTATCAGACTACATAACCACCTTTGATGAGTACCTGATGAGATGTAATGTGAGTGAAGCCCATGAGGTCACTTTGTCTAGGTTTAGGGCTGGACTTAGGGAAGACATAAAGAGGGAGTTGTTTCTGAGAGAGGTTACTGACCTAGACCAAGCCTATCAGATTTCACTGAACACTGAGAAGTTTCAGAGAGGACCTATACCTTCTAGGGTTAGTGCCCCAATCCCAAGAAATGGACCTAGCCAAGTTACCCCTAGCAAGCCTAATCAGGGCATCCCCACCCCTAGGCCCATGGACAAAGGTAAGGTGCCTGACACCCAGAGAACCCCTAGTATCATCTATTTTAAGTGCCAGAAGCCCGGTCATATCTCCAACCAGTGCACAACCATAGCTTATTTTATGTGCCACATGGTAGGTCATGTTTCTAGCCAGTGCCCTCGTAGATCCCTCTACATAGAAGAAGGAGGAGAAGAGAATTCCGGACCCAATGAAGAGTTTGAAGAAGAAGTTTATGAGGCCGGAATGAATTTGGTCGATGAGTATGAAGGAGAGGAGGAATCCACAGAGTCTGACCAATTAGGGGTTGTGAGATGCATCCTGTCCCAGAATAGAGTTCAGGAAGATTGGCGTAGGACTAACATCCTACAGACTTTCCTTAAACTAGGGGATAAGGTATGTAAAATCATCATAGATAGTGGGAGCTGTGTGAATATCATTTCTGCTAGCACTGTCAAAATGTTAGGCTTAACCCCAGTCCCCCACCCCAACCCCTATAAGGTTTCTTGGGTAGACTCTACCTCTATACCCATCCAGTCTAAATGTCAGGTCCAAATCCAAATGCAATCCTATCAAGAGAAGATTTGGTGTGACATCTTGCACATGGGGGTGAGCAGTATAATTCTTGGAAGACCTTGGTTATATGATCATGATGCCACCCTCTTAGGAAAATCCAACACCTGTGTCTTTAGTTTTAATGGGAAGAAAATCACAATCCATTCAGTCCCTCCTAAGGACAAGGTAGCTAAAGGAACCAATAAGGTCAGAGAAATGAAGACTGGAGTGAACCTAATTAGTGCTAAGGATCTAGAATAGGAAATTCATAGTGGTTCACCTATTTGGATGTTGACTGCTAAGGAACTTAGGACTCCTACACCCTCAGAGCCTCCTCAGGAAGTTAAACCTTTGTTAAAAGAATTTGAGGATGTTTTTCCCGAGGATCTGCCAGACCACCTTCCACTCTTAGGGATATCCAGCATTCCATAGATTTAGTCCCAGGAGCTACTTTACCCAACTTGCCCCATTATAGGATGAATCCATCTGAGCATCAGGAACTGCAAAAACAGGTTGGAGAATTATTGAGGAAGGGGTTCATTAGAGAGAGTCTTAGCCCTTGTGCAGTCCCTGCACTTCTGACCCTAAAAAAGGATGGCACATGGAGGATGTGTGTTGATAGTCGTGCCATCAACAAAATCACAATCAAGTATAGGTTCCCCATCCCTAGACTAGATGACATGCTAGATATGATGGCTGGTGCAACGGTTTTTTCTAAAATTGATCTCAAGAGCGGCTATCATCAGGTTAGGATTAGACCAAGGGATGAGTGGAAAACCGCTTTCAAAACTAAGGATGGTCTCTATGAATGGGTTGTTATGCCTTTTGGGTTGTCCAATGCCCCTAGTACTTTCATGAGGATTATGACCCAGGTACTTAGAGCTTTCATAGGGAAGTTTGTAGTGGTCTATTTTGATGACATCCTGATCTATAGTAAGACCCCTGCAGATCACCTAGGCCACCTTAGACAAGTCTGCCAAGTTTTGAGGAATGATAGTCTCTACGATAATCTCAAAAAGTATGAATTCTTGACCAATAGAGTTATCTTCCTTGGTTTTGTAGTAACCCTGACGGCGTGGCTACCGATCCAGAAAAGATTAGGTCCATAGTAGAATGGCCAGAGCCGACCAGTGTGCATGAAGTCAGAAGTTTCCACGGCTTGGCTACCTTCTATAGGCGATTCATCAAGGGGTTTAGTACTGTAGTTGCTCCTATCACAGACTGTATTTGGAAGGGAGAATTCCTGTGGACTAAAGCAGCCCATAAAGCCTTCCTAGATCTTAAGGATAGGATGACCCAGGCACCCATTTTGAGGTTACCCGACTTTTCAAAGGTATTTGAGGTTGCCTGTGATGCTTCAAGAGTAGGCATAGGTGGAGTCCTAAGCCAAGAGAACCATCTCATAGCATTCTTTAGTGAAAAACTTAATGATGCTAAGCTTAGGTATTCTACCTATGATAAGGAATTTTATGCGGTAGTGCAAGCTTTGCGTTACTGGAGACATTATTTGCTACCGCAAGAATTTGTGCTATTTTCGGACCATGAGGCTCTTATATTCTTGAGTTCCCAGAAGAAGCTTAACCCTATGCATGCTAAGTGGGTAGAGTATATCCAGTCCTATACTTTTGTTTTGAAGCATAAGGCTGGGTCTGAAAATAAGGTAGCTGATGCCCTTAGTCGTCGATTTTGTTGTTGAATTCTGTTAGGGCTGAAGTCATAGGGTTTGAGCAAATCAAAGAGGAATATGAGTCGTGTCCAGATTTTAAGACTGTGTACCAGGATCTAACTCAAGGACCATCTAGTGACCATAAGGATTATACCCTTTAGATGGCTTTCTGTTCTTTAAGAATAGGCTTTGCATCCCTAGAACTTCTCTTAGGGAATTTTTGATTTGGGAAAGTCATGCTGGAGGTTTAGCTGGCCATTTCGAAAAAGACAAGACCACCCTGGCTATTGAAGACCACTTTTTCTGGCCTAGCTTAAAAAGAGATGTAGCACACATTATGGCTAGGTGTCGGACCTGCGCTGTTGCCAAACAGCAAAAATAGAACACCGGCCTTTATACCCCACTCCCTGTCCCAGATCGTCCTTGGCAAGATGTGAGCATGGACTTTGTATTAGGTTTGCCTAAGACCCAGAGGAGGCATGACTCTATCTGTGTTGTAGTCGACCGATTTTCCAAGATGGCCCATTTCTTGCCTTGTTCCCAAACATTTGATGCGTCTAAGGTAGCCACCCTGTTCTTTAATGAGATAGTTCGACTCCATGGCCTACCTAAGACAATTGTTTCCGATAGGGATGTCCGGTTCACCAGCTATTTCTGGAAAACCCTTTGGCATATGTTAGGGACAAAACTTAAGTTTTCAACTGCCTATCATCCCCAGACTGATGGCCAAACCGAAGTAGTGAACCATAGTTTAGGCAATCTGTTAAGGTATCTTGTTGGAGAAAACATTAGGAACTGGGATTTGTACTTACCTAGAGCTGAATTTGCATACAATGACTCGGTCAATAGGTCTACGGGTAAGAGTCCATTTGAAATTGTGCATGGTTACAAACCTCACACACCTCTTGACCTAGCTCCTTTACCAGTCCACACATGAGTCTCCGAGTCTGCCGAAGTTTTTGCACAGCATATAAAAGACATGCATAAAGAAATTCATGCCAAAATAAATTTAAGTAATGAAACTTATAAGAAGTTGGCTGATTCTCAAAGGCGAGTCAAAACTTTTGATGAGGGAGACTATGTAATGATTAGGTTAAGGCCTGAACGGTTTCCTCCTGGAACCGTTAGAAAGTTACATGCTAGAGGAGCTGGACCATTTAGAGTGGTGAAAAAAGTAGGATCCAATGCCTATGTGCTCGAGTTACCTCCAGAACTAGGCATTAGCTCCACTTTCAATATTACAGACCTAGTAGAGTATAGAGAGCCAGCTGTGATTCCCAGTGAGCCTTTTGAGCCTAATCCTACTCTTGAGAGTGAACCCAACCCTGTGTGTCCACCAACAAACTGGCCTGTGAGGAAAGAGCAGATTGAAAAGATCCTGGATGATCAGGTTATCTCTACTCGTAATCGAGGATACCAAAGACACCTGGTCCGCTGGCAAGGAAGGCCAGATTCTGATGATACTTGGATCTCCCAAGAAGAATTACAAGAATTGGACCCAGACCTCTTGGAGAGATACCAGAGCCAACTTGATCCATACTCGACAAGGTCGAGTTCCTCCCACCCCGGGAGAATTGGTGCGGGCACCAGACGCAGAAGAAGACTTCAGAGCTCCATCTGGATCTCTGATTGACCTTGCCCGAAGAATTAGAGTTTTCTGGTTTGTAATAAGGGTTGACTTGATCAACTCAATTTTAGCTTGAGTCTGTATTCCCTGCAATTTATTTTGTTGAGTCATGTTGACTCAGTAGTGGTCTAGGACTTCAACCTGGGGTGTCACATTTTCTCCTAAGGCCAAGCAAGTGGGCGCCACACTCCCAGCCACACTCCCAGCCACACGCCTAAGTCCAGGGGGTGCCACATCTCCATCCAGTATGCTCTGGTCCCCACACAACAAGATACCAGGTCCCTTCTCTCATGCGCCATTTGAGGAGAAAGTAATCTGGGATCCACAATTCAAGGGGGCGGCCCACAATATTCCATAAGAGCCAAGCTATGAAAAGAAAGAAACTCTTCTTGGAGAGTACTTCAAGGGGCGCCCATTCCATGCCAAAAATGCCCAAAGCAAAGATGGGAAGAACCATGACTTAGGGAGAAAGAAAAGGAGGAGTCCAAAAGAGTTGAGCCATGGAAGGAATGAAATTCTCTCTTGAAGAACAAGGCTAGGGGGCGCCACTTACCTTCCTTTTAAAACCTCCAATCTACTTTTTTGGAACCTTTGAATGGCCATATGTGTATGGATTGATCCTACAAACCTAATTTGAAGATCCCGTCCTTTAGTCCCACATGGAAAGATGTAAACCCTACTCTCTTGTAAAGTCCTATAAATTAAACCCCTCTTGTAAATTTTAAAGTAATCTGATGAATGAATTCAAATTTTTGTGTGAGCAAACTCTATGTTTTCTCTCATCCGCACTTGCATCCAGGTGTTGAGTTCCGTGAGGGAGTAAATCCGGGTTCCCCAGGAACCTTGAGGAGGTGTGAGATCTCCAAACCCCTAAACCCTAGGTTAGCCACTTCAACTCCAAAACCCTAGCCGCCCATCATCCACTTCAATCCACCAAACCCTAGCCTATCCCACCTCCCATGACCTCTCTCTCCAAGTCAAGGCTGACCACCAGCATCCGGGTCCAGTCCGGATACTTCAGCTTCAGAGCAAATTTCAGAGGGAGCCAGATCAACCTCCAGGAGAATCCGGATTTCAGCAACATCAGCTTTCAAGTTCTTCAATCTGGTAAATCCTTCCTTGAGTATCTGATTCCATCACATGTTCTTCTTCTTTCCTAGATCTTGAGTCCAGGAGAAGCCAACTCAGCCACATGACCAGTATTGGAGGATCCATTGTGAAGGTATCCGAATCCGAGGATCCAACAATCTGCTCGAGAGAGTTCTTCCACCAAACTTTGTGAAGATCACTGTCTGGTTGGTAACCCATCTCTTCTCTTTATTTCTATCCTATTGAAAGTTCAGAGCGAAACCCTAGGTCTAGGAGTTTCTCAACCCCCAGCGATTCGTTACTTCTGAACCACTCTGATAACCTAGTTTCTTTTAAATTGTGCTTTCAGTTATTACCTAGTTTCTTTC
Source organism: Areca catechu (assembly GCA_021397845.1). Lineage (NCBI taxonomy): Eukaryota > Viridiplantae > Streptophyta > Magnoliopsida > Arecales > Arecaceae > Areca > Areca catechu. The sequence goes on along the minus strand of CM038040.1, from coordinate 129,619,319 downwards.
AATTTAGTTTAGCTTTCCTTTGAGTCAAAGCCAATTTTTGAAAATATATATATAAAAAAAAAGAGAATTAATCTTAATTTATTTTTGCATCGCATCATCTCTTCTTTCGTTCTGCATCAATTGGTGTGGACACCAGAAATCGAAAGAAACTTCACTCCAACAAGGTTAGCCTTATCCAATTTGGATCGAAGATAATTAGGTTACCTTGTATCCTTTAGTTCAAAAATGTTTTATTTTCAAGAGCCATTTCCTTTTCAAGAGTCCTATAAATGTTTTATTTTCAAGAGCCATTTCCTTTTCAAGAGTCCTGTAATTAATCAAGAGTGTTTATTGAGTCCTGTAATTACTTTTTAAAAAAAAAAAAATTTCATTTCCTGTAAGTCCGTTTTAAGTTTAGGTCAGTCAAGTCAGTTCAGTTAAGTTAAGTCTATTTCAGTTAATCAAGTCCTAAAGCAATGAAAGCCAGCAACAAGACTCAAATTCTGGACCCCAGAATTTGACCACATGAAGAAGAGAAGACACATCAACCAAGCAAGAGAAAAGGACCATCAACTATGACCACTTGGCGCCACATGTCATTCCTTATCGAAGTAGAAGACTATCTCATCATGCCACATCATCAGGCGCCATCTCACTAGTCTCCTCATCACTCTTTGGCACCAACAAGGAAGATTCAAATTCAAGGAGGTTGGCCACACCCCTCCAAATCCTCCACCAAATCCTCTAACCCACCCTCCATCCCTCCAAACTCTCCACCAAATCCTCCAACCCCCCCTTGTAATCCTCCTCAATTTGGGGAGTTTTTAAATTTCAAAAGCTAGCTTTGTGAGGCTATTAAAGGCCTTGGACGCCTATTGTAAAGGGGATTGATTTTGGGAATGAATGAAAATTGAAGTTGAATTTTGGAAGTAGAAGTTGTCTTGTGTTTTTTTTCCTTATGTGAAAGTTTCCCATCCTCTTCCTCCATGCCAAAGCCATTCTTTTCCCCTAGCAAAGCATCTTCCAAGCTCACGTGAAGGCATTGGAGTTAGCCATATCTTCTCAAATTTCTGTTCTTAGTTCATAAATTCTCCCATCCCTTCTATATGTTCTTATCCTTCTTCCTTAACTTTGATCTTCATTGCAAGGTCCTTCGAAGTCTTTGAGTTGTGAACCGGGTTCACCTTGACAAAGAACCAACAAGCTGAAGCCCCATGTCCGGGGTTCTGATCTCTGTTATCCAGGTTCTTCAGTTTTGAGCATTGGTAGTTTCAAGGTATGAATCAAAAGAAGGTTGGAAAGCTCATCAAGGTAAGTCCACAATCTTTAGCCCCTATTGTCTAGATCTTCTTCCTTCTTAGTTTAGGATTATGTCTAATCAAGTAAAAATCCCATTTCTTATAATGCTTAAGTCTTATTATGATGAGTACAATGCTAGTGTAATTAGGTTTCATTGCTCTACAAACCATATTCAAAACATTAATCATATGCTTGCCGCATCAAAGCCGCTCTCAGCAACCTCTGTCATCAAGCCCAGCTCCAGGACATCTTCTCAAGATCGAAGCTCAGATCTCCGGCCAAGGGAACTTCGAGCCAAGCCACTCTTAGCAACCTCCGTCCTCGAGCCCAGCTCCAGGACATCTTCTCAAGACCGGGGCTCAGATCTCCGACCAAGGAAACTTCGAGCCAAGCCGCTCTCAGCAATTTCCGTCCCAGAGCCCAGCTCTAGGACATCTTCTCAAGATCGGAGCTCAGATCTCCGGCTAAGGAAACTTCGAGCCAAGCCGCTCTCAGCAATTTCCATTCCCGAGCCTAGCTCCAAGGCATCTTCTCAAGATCGGAGCTCAGATCTCTGGCCAAGGGAACTTCGAGCCAAGCCTCTCTCAGCAACCTCCATCCTCGAGCCCATCGCCAGGACATCTTCTCAAGACCGGAGCTCAGATCTCCGGCCAAGGGAACTTCAAGCCAAGCCGCTCTCAGCAATCTCCATCCCCGAGCCCCACTCCAGGACATCTTCTCATAACCGGAGTTCAGATCTCACGACCTTCGGCCAATGACTTCTTCGAGCCTAGCGGCCGATGAGTGCCTCAACCTCAGACAAGGAGAAGCCCTTCTCTCTGAAGTCCCCAAGCAAAAAAGAAAAAAAAAAAAAGAGGATAGAAGAAGAGAGGGGAAGAGGGAAGGATAAAGAAAGAGTCTCTAACAAAGCAATCCAAGCTTTATTGATCAAATACAAATTACAAGTATTTTCTGGGCCCTAACATGCCAAAAGACCCTGAACAAGTACAAGAAGCAAAGAAGTACAAACTGAAGCAAAGAAAAGAGAAGAAGTCATTCCACGCCGGCTGGCTTTTCGGATGGGTCCAAAGGCTGGCTGCCCCCGCCGTCAGGGGCTTCCGACTCAGTCACCCATGCGGCAGGAGAACCACCCCTGGCTTGTGTCAAAGGCATTGAACCGACGACCTCCTCGTCGACCTCCTCCGAAGCCGAAGGGTATCTGAGGCAATCGCGGTGCTTGTCAGGGAAAAATGACTCGACCCGGCCGTGTAGGTACATGAACCCCTTGTAAAAGGAGTCCGACACCATCTGCTGGATGTCAGCAATGAACTCCTCCAAAGCCTTAAAGTTGGCAACGGTGCTTTTGGCATCCTTCTCGACCGTAGTAGCCACCTTCTTCAGCTCGACAGCCCTCAACTTGGCTGCCTCCACCGAGCTGACCGCCGCCTCTGCCGCTTTCTCAGCAGTGGCAAGCTTCTCTCTCACGCCCGCCAGCTCCACCTGGGTAGCCTGGGCGGTCTCCTTGTGCCTGTCGGCCTCGGCACCATACTAGTTCAACTTCTTCTCGATGATGGAGAGGTCGTCGATTGCCTTCTTTGAATGGCTCCACTCCAGATCGCAGGCCATCAAGAGGCCTTTTGCTCACCCCTCAGCATCGGCGAGCTCTTTTTCGAGATCCTTGATCTTCAACTCAAGGGCCCCGTTGGTGCCGGCCTTCTCCTTCAGGTCGATCTTTAAAGATTCGATCTCGGTGACTCGTTGTCGCTCGAGGCGATCCCAATTCTGAAAGTGCTCCCTGAGGAAGAGTGCCTCAGCACTGAACTGCACAAAAAAAAATGAAGAAAAAATGAAAATGATGAATGAAAGTGATTAGAAGAAAATGAAGAGCAAGCAAAAGAGGCGAAGGAACTCACCGAGTATAGCTGAGAAAAGAGGATCTTGAAGACATCGGCCACGTGCATTCTGGCCATGTCTTGTTGGTCGCACGCCTGGATGGAAAAGTCCATCAAGCATTCGGTGAGCTCAGGGCTCTGAAGGACCGAGTTCCCCGGCCCCATTCGGAAGGGGAGGTAACGTCGCCCTCCTCCCTCCGACTCTCTCTGGGGCGGGGCGGCTGTGCATCACCGACCAAAGGCCCCCCGGGGGCAAGCTGGGAGACCGGGGTAGACACGGATGGCACAACTGTCGCAGCCTCGAAAGCGGCCCGAGTCTCCCCACCCCTGGCATCGGCAATAGACGGACCCGGAGGGGGGCACGGCACAGCAGCAACGGCAGCGGCTCTCGCACGGACCACTACCTCGGGCTTTGCAACAGGGATCTACTGGGATGGCTTCGGGGCCGTGGGAGCTTCCCTCTCCACTACCGTAGGAGCGGCGCGGGCCACCTCTGATCTCGAGCCGGTAGCCATGGTCGAGCTCAGCCCCAACCACCACCGCCGGGGCAGCCGCAGGTGTGCACTCACCTCGGGGCCGCCTGGAAGTGGGCTCCGAGCCAATCTTGCCAGTCGCCTCTTCTTAGTAATGGCCAGGAGATCGCTCTCGAAGAATATCATACCTACACACAATATACACAGTGGTCAGAACCTGTGGAAAATTGTACAAAGATCATGCAAAGGAAAGAAAAGAGCAATGTTCAGGCCGGACTCACCCGACCCATTCGCTGGGTCGATCCCAGAGTCGGCGAGGTTCTGCTCAGACAACAGGACCTCAAGAGAAGGAATCTATGCACTACAGAGCTGCTTGTAGTCATCTCAGTCAGCCCATCGATGATAGAGTTTCGGTTGGAGGACTGGTCCGGATCACTCCAGACCCAATCAACTCCCTCGACCTCGACAAAGAAGAACTTACTCTTCCATCCCTTGATGAAAGAGGGGAGCTCAAACTTCATGCCCCTCGGGCGGGAAGATAAAGACCACCAGCCGTCTTCGGTTGGGTGACGTTTCAGGGCGAAGAAGGCCCTGAACAAAGAAAATCGGGCCACGAACCCGTGAAGGTGACAAAGCACAATGAAGGAGAAGAGAACCCTAATAGCGTTTGGTACCAGCTGTGCCGGGACCAAACGATAGTTGTCCAAGACTGACAAAAAGAAGGGATGGAAAGGAAAGCGGAGACCTCCAGAGAAGGTCCCCTCATAGAAGGCAAGACAGCCCGGGCCACTCGAAGTAACCCGCTCCCCAGGATGAGGGATCATAAGCCGGACAGAATGAGGGATGCCATAGACATCCCGGACAATCCCGAGTTCTCCGACGATGATCATGGAGGCGACCCCACCAGGACCTGCAGACCGAGCAGACTCGGGGACAGGAGCAGAAGAAGGAGGGGGAAAAGAAGAACCTGACCCCGGTTCCCTAATAAGAATCGGGCCGAGAGGACGCCTCCCACCGAGTTCGTAGCGAGCTATGCCTCCCTCCCCATCAGAAGAAGAGGAAGAAGACGCCGGCCTCCATTCGGAAGGACCAGCCTCACCCTGGTCAGTGGAGGGATGGAAGCCTAGACCAAAATGGGACATCCTCAAAAACAAAGAAGAAGAAGAAAAAGAGAAACACAAGGTCGAAGACCGAAGAAGAAACCACAGACCCCGAGAGGGAACCCTACTCTATCGGGAGGAAGAAAGAGGAAGAAGCTAACCTGTTGCCTTGAGAAGAAACTTGGGGTGATGGGGAAGAAGAAGAAGCCTGGGCGCAGCAGTAGCAGGCACGGAGAATTCAAAAAGAATAGATTGTTCGAGTAAGGCCCTCCTTTCACTCCGAAATGACCCAAGGGGTCCGTATCGCGTCAGCCGCTCACCAATAGATCCGCACCACGTGTCACCCATCGGAGAGAATGGCATCCCGGCCACTCTGAATTCTGTGCCAGCATTAACTGCTCCTCGGACGTGGCCAGGTGGCGCCCCCGCATTGGCCCGCAGGAGTGGTCCCCGAAGCGCCAGCAGTCACGGCCATCATTGCAACCGATCTTTACCTTTCCATATTAGCACCGCAATTACTCTCATTGGCCCGAACGGCGTGCACTAACAAGCCTCGAGAGTGGGGGAAAATGACATGGCAAGACCGCTGATGTTGAGAAATCTATGGGCACCATGTGGAGGGGGATGCCACGTCGACCCTCTGGCTCGGACCCCATTACCAAGATGAGCCGAACTCCCCCATGGCAGTAGATGGAGCCCAGTCCTCCGCCAAGTCGAGCTCATGAGCTCGGCGCCTAGGCCAAAGCCGACATCCACCCTCTAGAGGAGACCCTCAGAGGTTAGTGCCCCCCCGGTCGTGGTCGAGCCTCTCCGAGTGCGTGCCCTCTAGATCGGGTCCGCCGATATCCGCCCTCCAGAGGAGACCCTCGGAGGTTAGTGCCCCCCCGGTTGAGGTCGAGCCAAGAGCTCACCCTCTGAGGTCGAGCCTCTCCGAGTGCACGCCCTCTAGATCGGGTCCACCGACATCCGCCCTCTATAGGAGATCCTCGGAGGTTAGTGCCCCCCCGATCGAGGTCGAGCCAAGAGCTCACCCACCGAGGTCGAGCCTCTCCGAGTGCGCGCCCTCTGGACCGAGTCCGTCGACATCTACCCTCCAGAGGAGACCCTCGGAGGCTAGTTGCCCCCCGGTCGAGGTCCAGCCAAGAGCTCACCCGCCGAAGTCGAGCCTCTCCGAGTGCGCGCCCTCTGGACCAGGTCCGTCGACATCGCCCTCGAGAGGAGACCCTCGGAGGTTAGTGCCCCACGGTCGAGGTCGAGCCTCTCCGAGTGCAGGCCCTCTACACCGGGCCCGTACTTCACCCTTCTCCACCAGGCCATCCCCGCCAGCCCAGAGCACCTAGGATGGAGTGAGCCCAGCCGTCCCAGCTCGGCCTCAACTCGGAAGAAGTCCTCACCAGCCGAGGGCACCAGCGAGCCTCCCGAGGACCGTACTAGAACGCCTCTTAGGCCGTACTGACTACCTGACACCACCAGTTACACCAAAAAGGCAAGCGACATGTCGATCGAGGTGCCACATTCCTCACCAACCACTCAGATCACCTAAGAAAGAAGGCCGTCCAGGAGATTCAAACCCTGCGGGTAGCGGCCCGTCATTCGAGATGTCCCTAATTTTTCGGAACAACGCAATCATGAAGGAGTGCCGAAGCGCCTGACAGCACCTTATCATGAAATAGGAAAGGGCTTCCTGGGACACCGCCGCGCCGTCTGACAGCCCAGCGGGAACCCCAAAACAAGCTCCCAATGGCCAGTCTTCGACTACAAAGAACGATCGGCACCCCCTAAGGGGGGAGAGGTAACAACAGTAACAACAACAACAAGACAGGGCAAGCTCACTCAAAAGAGAAAAAAAAAAAAAATCCATCACCACCACGAATGGAAGGAACCAAGGGGCTCTTGGAGAGGCTGAGGAATAGAGCATCCCTCTGTCCCCACTACCAATCTCCCCCTGCGACGTTCACGCCTCCACACACACATATCTTTCACTCCTCCTAACGCAGAGTCCATCAAGAGGGGCCCGGCCAGGATGATCTGTTCCCCTGGACCGTCACTGACTTGATCGTCGAAGTGCCCCCGCCAGAAATCCCAGCCCGGGTCTTTAACCATTGTCTTGCAGGCCCTGGAGCAGAGGACCACCAGACGATGGAGTCGGGGATCCGGGAGCTAAGCACGGCAGGCGGCGGGAGGAGCGCACTCCGACACGGCAGCTACGGGCCACGATGGCCCTGGAGGCAACAATCAACATTAGCATTACAAGGGAGGGGGTAAGGTCCTTTATATAGGCACCTTAAGATCATTTCAAAATTTGAATAAAAATTACATCACTTCTCTTGATAAGGCGCCAAAAAAAATTCTGAAATCCCTTCTCCTTGGCCGACCAAAGCTTGCTTGTGATTTGGGCGTGGCATGATATTGGGCTTGGAGGAAGGATCTTTGCACCCTTTGACATGGAAAGTTGATCTTCATTTTGGGAAGAAGGCATGATGCAAGGCTTTTGTCATCCTTCTTTCCTTGGTTGCCCACCCAACTTTGGAGAGAAACTTGATATGGGGCTTGGAGCAAGGCTTGTGTCTTTCTTCTTTCCTTGGTTGCCCATCCAACTTTGGAGAGAAACAAGATATGGGGCTTGTGGCAAGGCCTTTTTCTTCAACCTTTCCTTGGTCGCCCATGACTCCTTTAGCAAGTAGCTTGATGGGGGGAGGGAAGGGAGGAAAAGATCAAGTGATCTTATCTCCTTTGCACCCAAGAAATCAAACTTGTGCCGCCCACTTGGCAAGGTGAGGTGGTACCACATGGGATGATGAAGTGGCACCCCAGGACTGAAAATGTCATCCTTCAAGGCTTGGCCCAATAGTAGTTGAGTTGGTCTCAAAGACCACTTTGGCTTGGGCCCAAACTTCAAATGGACTCAGACTGGAATCAATATAGGACTCATAGATACAACTTAACCAAATTGGTCAAGGTACAAGACTAAAACAAAAGCAATTGAGACTAACTTCATAACTAAAAAATACAATGCTTAGGCTTGAAGCCTTATTACAATTTTCTGAAACTCATAACACTGCCCCTATTTATAGTTTTAAGAGGGTGTGTGATATGTCCAGGCATCAACTTATCATATTTGATTTTTCAAGACCGAAGAGAAGTTATCTGGCTTGAAAAATCATATCCAATATGTCGATTCATGCACCAAGGCCCATATCCGCATCCTTTCTCATTCCTGGATGATTTCTCACTAGCCACATGGCAAGTACTGGTCTATGGGAAGCCAAGAGACATCTCTTCAATCTCCAAGCATCGAAGAATTTGAAGAGTCCTTATAGTAGAAGGAATCTGCTTCAGACAGCATGCCAAATGAAGAGATGCGTCCCTTCATGCACGCGTTCTACTTCCAAGCCTTTTCACGCCAATTCAAAATAAGTTGACCAGTCAAAAATAATACTAAAAGGCAAGGGGATATATGACAAGAGAGTCCTAGATGAATCAGCCAGAGTGATTCATCTGTAGAAGGACTCTTGGTTTTTTATGCGAACTCTTTCCTTGGTGCACGCACGTATGCGCCCAAGGTGTCCATGCCGACATGGACTCTAGTCCAGTGGCATTCCACGTCCAATTAAATCAGGATAAAACCTGATATAGGTTGTCTTAAATAAGACATAACCCAATTTAAGTCTCTCTTAAATTGGTTAATCAAATTAGCAAGCAACTGGACCCAAATCAACTTGGGTTAGGAATTAGGTTAGCATACACATGCTAGTGTGCAGTCTAGCTAACCAATTAGGATCCCATGACCCTAATTAAATTATAAATGACTTCCTTGGTCAACTCCCTAACATGTGTGACCCTTTGGGTTCCACATCTAGCCAGCAGTAGGTTTAGGTTTAAGCTGATTCGAACCAATCGAACCCGATTGACCTAATTAGGTCAAATTGAGCTGACCTAAATTGCCAATTCGATTTGTCCATCGAATTTACTCATGAAACCAATATAATTGGTTCATGAATACCTACAAGACATGATTGATATATAGCAACATGTCATGCCTACCTGGAAGATGAGGAATTTAGTGGAAAGTATCAAAATACCCTTCAGTAGAAAGTTACTATGCAATTCAAGCTTTCGATCTCCCATTATCCCGATTAAGTGATGGGTATGGATAAATGTCAAACTCCTAGCACTTAGTCATTTCAAATCTCTATTCGATAATGAAGACTCAGCTGATGACTGATTAGAAACCACTTCCAGTCTCATCCTGCTTTGATCAAAGACTCCTTGAGTCATTAATCGAAGAGATCACTTGGGATAAATTTCTTTTACTAGGAATGGTCGATTCCTTTTTGGTCCACTCATATCCTTTATACACCTTCCATCATATCCGAGAACACCCCATACATGACTTAATGTCATGAATGAGTATGAACCAAAACATGGCTTATTGTGCACAAGGAACTATGGTGACCTCAGGTCTAAAGTTCACATGCACAACTCCTACTTTGTGATCTATCTTTTGACATGTAGTAAGACTTCCATAAGATAGTCCCGATGCAGATCAATTTAGTGAACTCATACCCTAATGAGCACCCTTATCCTTGTATTAGTGTCTCTACACAAGTCACTGAGGCAGCTATGTATTCTACCTCAGTGACTAAGTTAGCTACGGTTGACTTCTTTGTACTCTTCCAACATACTGCACTACCATATAGGGTGAAGACATACCCTAATATGGATTTGCTATCATCTAGATATGATTGAAAACTAGAATCCGTTTATCCTTCTAGTTTCAACTCGAATCCTCTATAAATAAAAAAAATATCTTTAGTCCTTCTAAGGTACTTAAGAATATTTTTCACAACTTTCCAATGATCCTCACCTGGATCTACCTGGAATCCACATACTATGCCAAGGTATAAGCAACATCAGGCCTGGTACATAGCATAGCATACATAATTGATCATATAGCCAAAGCATAAGGAATCATAGCCATCCTTTCTCTTTCTTATGATGTCTTAGGTGACAATTTCTTAGAGAGATGTATGCCTTGACTCATAGGTAAATAACCCCTTTTACTTCCATCCATGTTGAATCTCTTCAATACTAAGTCAATGTTCCCAGACTGGGATAAGCCTAGCATCTTCTTAGATCTATCTCTATAGAGCCTTATGCCTAATATATAGGATGCTTCTCCCAAATCCTTCTTGGAAAACTTTGGTTATAGCCAAGTTTTAATCGATTGTAACATTGGGACATCATTCCCAATGGTTAGTTTGTCATCAACATACAAAACCAAGAAAACAAGTGCACTCCCACTTGTCTTCTTATACACACATAGTTCATTCACATTTTTGACAAAACCAAATTCCTTGATTATTTCATCAAAATGGATGTTCCAACTCCTCGATGCTTGTTTTAGTCCATAAATAGACTTCTTTAGCTTGCATACTTGGTTTGGTCTTCCACTTGAGACAAAACCCTCTGGCTGTGTCATATAGACTTCTTCCTCAAGATTTCCATTAAGGAAAGCAGTCTTGACATCCATCTACAAGATTACATAATCATGGTATGCTGCTATTGCAAGCAATATCCAAATGGACTTGAGCATGGCTACTAGTGAAAAGGTTTCATCATAGTGAGTGCCATGTTTTTGTCTAAAACCTTTTGCTACCAGCTTGGCCTTGTAGGTTTCTACTTGACCATCTACTCCTATCTTCTTCTTGAAGACCCATTTACACTCTATTGGGTTAATTCTTTTAGGTGGATCTACCAAGGTCCATACCTGATTGGATACATGGAGTCCATCACAGACTTCATGGCACTTAGCCATTTATCAGAGTCTTTTCCCTCGACAGCTTCCAAATAGGTCATAGAATCATCATCCTGAATAATACTAGCTTCATTGTCATCCTCGATGACAAAGCCATATCTAAGAGGTGCTCCCATCACCCTCTCCGCACTTCGAAGAAGTGGTGTGTATTGTGGCTATTCTTGATCTACAAGAACTTCTGGTTGAGGAATTTCACTTGAAGACTTATCAGGTTGGCTCTGTTCTTTACTTAATTCGAGTGTAGAATTACTACTTCTTTCTTGGATGAATTCTTGCTCCAAGAATGTAGCATGTCTACTGACAAATACCTTTTATTCAGTAGTATTATAAAAAAGGTATCCAACACCCTCTTTAGGATAACCAACGAACCTACATTTGTCAGTCCTGGCACTTAACTTATGTCCAAAATTATTCTTGATATAAGCATAGCAACCCCAAATCTTTAAGTACTTAAGATTTGGTCTTTTGCCATTTTATAACTCATATGGAGTGTTAATCACTGATTTAGATGGTACCCTATTCAAAATATAGGCAGTAATCTACAGAGCATATCCTTAGAAAGAAATGGGAAGATTTGTGAAGCTCACTATGGACCTCACCATGTCTAACAAAGTACGATTTCTCCTTCTGGAACACCATTTAATTAGGGTGTATAATGAGGGGTCCATTCAGAGATTATGCCTTTGTCTTTAAGATGGTTTAGAGACTCACCAGACAAGTATTCACCTCCTCGATCAAAACAAAGAGTTTTAATACTATGTCCAGTTTGTTTTTCAACCATGCTTTGATATTCTTTAAACTTATCAAAGGCTTCAAACTTGTGTTATATTAGATACACATGACCAAACCTAGACAAGTCATCAATAAAAGTGATGAAGTAAAAATATTCACCTCTGGCTTGAGTTGTCATAGGTCCACACACATCAGTATTCATAAGACCTAATAACTCTATTGCCCTGTCCCCATGTCTAGTGAATGGAGACTTGGTCATTTTTTCTTTGAGGCAAGACTCACAAGTTCCTAATTAATGAAAATCATAAGGGTCAAAGTAATTATCTTTGACTAACTTGTTTATTCTTGACTCACTAATATGACCTAACCGGCAATGCCAGAGAAATGTGACATTGACATTATCTCTCTTTCTCTTCTTGTTATCAACAAGTAATATTTCATCATTGAGTTCTAACATCAGAAGACTATTTATAAAATAACCATGTCCGAATATTTATTGCAATAAAGAATAGAGCAGCCACAACTCTTCACATTTATCTCAAATCCTTGTTGTAACAATAAGGGTATTGATACAATGTTTCTTACAATATTCGGTACATAGTAGCATTCTTCTAACTTTAAAATATTATCCATAGGTAATAATAGAGGATAGGTGCTCACAGCTTTAGCATACATGGCTTTTCCACTTGTTCCATATAGTTTGAAATCACATTTCTTCAATTCTCTAATTCTGTGAAGTCCTTGTATGTTAGGTTCGGTGACCAGTGCGGAAGTGTGGATTTCAAAAACTTTATGAAATCAGGTCCGAACCCTAATCCCAAAATCTCCTTATTAGCAATTAAAACTTATGACTACATGCATGTCCAAATTTAAACATAGTTTAGATACTAACCTTAGATCGCTATATCCAATCTGATGTAGAAATAAACTCCAAATGGAGTAACCTTTTGAACACACCAGGCGTCCACTTGTCCGCCCTCCGATGGTGATCCACACGGACAGATGATCAAGACAGTGACTCCTCAATTGGGTTCCTTCCAATCAAGTTCTACCCCAAGAACTTGATATATGGGCTATTGGCTAGGACACCTCTAGCCAAACAGGGACTAAAACTTTCTCTCTTACCCTTCTCCTAGTTTTTGGCAACTTTGGCCCCTTAAGACACTCTTGTCTTAAGAATAAGCCCTTGTCCTAAAGTGAGACAAGGCTTGTCTTGGAGGGAGAAGAAAATTAAGACAAAGTTGTCTTAATGTAAGAAAGAAGGAAAAAGGGGGCGCCTTCTTCCTTTACCGTCGGAGAGTTTCTTTCTCTGACTCTCCTTCTGTTCTGAGATTCGACAGAGCCTAGGCTCTGTAAAGGAATCAAAGAAGAAAGAGAGGAGGGGGAAACAGTCTTCTGGAGAGGGAGAAGGAAAGAGAAGCAAGGCTTCGCCGTAGAAAATCTGGAATCAATTTTTACGGTGAAGCCTTCTTCTTAAATAGGCGACAGAGAGGCGCCTTCTCCTTCTGAAAAATCCTCTCACGCCCCTCTCTCCCTTCTCACGTCTTCTCTCTTAATCTCACGGCCCTTGGGATTAATCTCACGGCCTTTGGGATTAATCTCACGGCCTTTGGGATGGACAGACGCGAAGAGGGATCGAGAAAAACTCAGAAGGGCGCGCGCAGAGAAAAGAGTCGCGCCCCTTCGGAGTTTTTTCTCTTTCTTTTCACCGTAATTCCCATTTTGAAGAGTCCACGCCTAGGTGGACTCTGATCCATGCCTCATCAGCCAAAAGACGCCGTTCCCTTCTTTCTTTTCACGCAAAAATGCGATTTGGAGAGAGTCCACGCGCGTGTGGACTCTTCTCCTTGCGCGCGCGCGTGGGAAGAGAGGGGGAGGGGTTTTAGGCGATGTGGGAAAGGGGTTTAGCCTCTTAGGTTAGCCCAATTGCTAGCCTATTGTTAGCCCAACGTTTTAAATCTTCAATTAGATTCAAACCGGAATGAATTTGGATCTAAAAAAGACCAAATCGGAACCCTAACTCGAATCCGATTCAAGTAGAAGTCATGGTTTGCAACACATGCTAGTGTGTTCATCTGCAAACGAGATTTAATTCCAAATTAAATCCTTGATTATCTGTCCTAAGTGTGTGACCCATTGGGTTCCATACTTAGCCAGCAGTGGGTCCGAGTGCAAGTTGACCTAATCTGATCAGAACTCATTCTAATCGATTTAGGTCAAATCGAGCTAACTCGAGTCAGTCAATTAGGACTCCTCCTAATTAGTGATCCAATTAAACCATTTAATTTGATCAACCCACAAGACAAGATTGACGTCTAGCAACGTGTCATGTTTACCCGGAAGATATGGAAATTCTGGTGTAATTCCAAAACTACCCTTCAGTGGAAAGTTCCCGTACAATTCGATCCTTCAATCATCTTGCATCCCGAATATAACTATGGATATGGAATCATGTCAAATCCAGTTTATACTCATTCCCAGCTCAGTCATACACTAATGATTCAATTAATTTGATATTAGAAATCATTTCTAATATCTGTACTTTGATCAAAGATTTCCTGAATCATCATCTGACCTAATTTGGCTGGATGCAATCTCCTCCTACTAGGAGTGATCAATTCCTTGTTGACCTACTCATTACCTTCATATACAATTCACCATACCCAGCATCAACCTCGTACATGACCCAGTGTCATGATTGAGATTGAACCAAAGCATGGGTTCATGTACATAAGGTATTATGGCAGTCTCAGGTCATAGGACTACTTGTACAACTCCCACTATGTGAAACATCTATTGACATGCAGCTAAGGCTCCATTAGATGTTCTCAAACTGGATCTATTCAGTGGACTCATTCACTAATGAGCACCCACATCCTTGTATTAGTGTCCTACACAAATGACTGTGAGAGCAGTCACCCTTTTCAGCATACATAGGATGTGCCAGTCTTACCGGAAAACCTGATCCCCAACTCAGGGTTCCTATGACTAGGAATATTCTAGATTAGGGTTTTAAGGCCTTAGATCTCACTAGTATGATCTCATCATAGCCCTTCAACCATAGCCCTAATCTATGGGGTTCATCATATAATGACACAGCGAATGATAAAAAATTATTGCCTTTATTAATTTGTCAATTTACAATGGTCTGGGAGATACAGATATTGGCTTATAGGGCATAATCCTTTCAATCTCCCACTTGCACTAAAGCCAATCGCTCTTATTCTTTAACCCCATACAATCAAGGTGGCGATCAAACTCCCGCTGTGGTAGAGCCTTAGTGAACGGGTCTGCTATATTGTTCTTTGTATCTACTCTATTGATGCAGACTTCTTGTCTTTCGATTATCTCTCGGACAAGATGGAAGCGTCTCAGAATGTGCTTGGACTTGTGATGGGCTCTCGGTTCCTTAGCTTGAGCAACTGCTCCAGTGTTATCACAATAGAGTGGCACCGGGTTCTCAATCTCAGGAACTACTCCCAACTCTGTGATGAATTTCTTCATCCAGACAGCTTCCTTGGCGGCTTCACTGACAGCTATGTACTCTGCCTCGGTAGTTGAGTCAGCTACAGTCTGCTGTTTAGTGCTCTTCCAACTTACTGCTCCACCATTCAAGGTAAAGACATACCCTGAAATGGATTTACTATCATCTGGGTCTGATTGAAAACTAGAGTCTGAATAGGCTTCTAGTTTAAGATCAGATCCTCCGTATATAAGAAAAATATCCTTAGTCCTTCTCAGGTACTTAAGAATATTTTTCACAGCCTTCCAGTGATCCTCTCCTGGATCAGCCTGAAATCTACTGGCTACACCCAAGGCATATGCCACATCAGGCCTAGTACATAACATAGCATACATAATCGACCCTATAGCCGAAGCATAAGGTATAGAACTCATTCTATTTCTTTCTTCAGGTGTCTTAGGAGACATCCTCTTAGAAAGACGTATGCCATGACCAATAGGTAAGTAACCTCTTTTACTTTCCTCCATGCTAAATCTCTTTAGCACCTGGTCAATGTACCTAGACTGGGACAAGCCAAGCATCCTTCTTGATCTATCTCTATAGATTTTTATACCCAGTATATAGGATGCTTCTCCCAAGTCTTTCATGGAAAACTGTTTCGATAACCACACTTTGACTGATTGTAACATTGGGATATCATTCCCAATAATAAGTATATCATCAACATATAGAACTAAGAAAACTATGGCACTCCCACTAGTCTTCTTGTACACACAAGGTTCATCCTCATTTTTGAAAAAATCAAATTCTTTGACTGTTTTATCAAATCGGATGTTCCAACTCCTGGATGCTTGCTTTAATCCATAAATGGATTTCTTTAGCCTACATACCTGATTAGGTTTAGTCTCCAAGACAAAACCTTCTGGTTGTGACATATAAACCTCTTCCTCAAGGAAACCATTGAGGAATGCAGTTTTTACATCCATTTGCCAGATCTCATAATCATGATATGCTGCTATAGCAAGCATAATCCGAATGGATTTGAGCATGGCAACAGGGGAAAATGTTTCATCATAATCTATTCCCTGTTTTTGTCTGAAACCCTTAGCCACCAATCTGGCTTTATAAGTTTCAACTTGGCCATCTGCCCCAATCTTCCTTTTATAGACCCATTTACACCCAATAGGGTTAATACCCTCTGGTGCATCAACCAAAGACCATACTTGGTTGACATACATGGAGTCCATCTCGGATCTCATGGCTTCCAGCCATTTGTCTGAGTCTCTACTCATGACTGCTTCCGTATAGGTTAGAGGCTCATCATTTTGAATGATTTGGGCTTCATTATTTTCAATTATGAACCCATACCTCTCAGGTGCCTGTCGCACCCTATCAGACCTACGGATAGGAGTGTGTTCAGGTTCTATATTAACTATGTTGTTACTTGACTGAGAAGTGTCTATTTGTTGAATCTCATTAAGTTCGATATTTCTACCAGTGCCCTTTTGTAGGATAAATTCCTTTTCCATAAAAGTGGCATGCCTACTGACCAAAACCTTTTGTTCAGTAGGGTGGTAGAACACATATCCTATACTATCTCTAGGATATCCGATAAATAGACATTTGTCTGCTCTAGCATCTAGTTTATGTCCAAAATTCCTTTTTACATAGGCTGGACATCCCCATATCTTAATATACTTAAGATTGGGTTTCTTACTTCTCCATAATTCATATGGAGTGCTAGAGACAGTTTTAGATGGTACTCTATTCAAGATATGAGTTGCTGTTTCCAAAGCATATCCCCAGAAAGAAAAAGGTAACTCCGTGAAGCACATCATGGACCGTACCATATCCAATAAAGTACGATTCCTCCTTTCAGCAACACCATTTAATTGTGGTGTGTAAGGAGGAGTCCATTCAGAGATGATCCCCTTATCTTTAAGGTGATCAAGAAACTCAGTGGATAAGTATTCACCTCCTCTATCTGATCGGAGGATCTTTATACTTTTTCCTGTTTGTTTCTCTACCATACTTTGATACTCTAAGAATTTTTCAAAAGCATCGGACTTATGTTTCATTAGATACACAAATCCATACCTTGAAAAATCATCAGTAAATGTGATGAAGTATGAGTATCCACCATAGGCTTGAGTTGTCATAGGCCCACATACATCTGTGTGTATGAGTCCTAATAACTCTTTTGTCCTTTCTCCATGTCCACTAAATGGAGTCTTGGTCATCTTACCCATGAGACATGATTCACAAGTTCCTAATGACTCGTAGTCATAAGGATCAAAGAAATTTTCTTTGTACAACTTGTTAATCCTAGTCTCACTAATATGTCCAAGTCGACAATGCCAAAGTAAGGTATTGTTAACATCATCTCTTTTCCGTTTGTTAGAAACATGAAAAACATTGTCATTAGTGGAAAGAGTTAAGAGACCATTGCAGAATATGCCATAACATATAATTTCATTAGATAAAGAAATTGAGCAGCCACTGCTCATTACATTCATAGTATATCCTTGTTTAAGTAACAAGGGTACAGATATGATATTTCTAATGATTTTTGGCATATAGTAACAATTCCTTAGCTCCAAGATCTTCCCTGAAGGTAACTTCAAAACATAAGTCCCTACAGCTTCTGCTTGGATGGGGTCCCCTCCAGCACCGTAGAGCTCAAAGTTGCCTTCCTTCAATACTTTAAGCCCCTGAAGTCCCTGCAATGATTTGCAGATGTTATGACCACAGGCGGTATCCAACACCCAAGTATTTGAAATGGAAGAATCCAATGACAAAATAGTATGAACTTCTTTCATACCTTTTGGTGCCTCTGATGCACCAGGCTTCAAACTTGCAAGGTAAACCTTGCAGTTTCTTTTCCAATGACCCGGCTTGCCACAATGAAAGCAGGTCATCTGTCCGGAGGCCTTCTTTCCTTTCTTCTTCTTAATGCCCCCTTTGGGATTCATCCTCTTATTGGAACCCCTTTTGCCTGTCTTCTTCTTATCCACAAGAAGAACTGGAGCCTTATTTTTCTTTACATGGCTCTCTGCTGTTTTCAACATATTCAACAGCTCAGGCAAGGAAGAATTAAGTTTGTTCATATGGTAATTAAGAACAAACTGTGAAAATGACTCTGGGAGTGATTGCAAGATCAAGTCTTGATTCAACTCCCCATCCATTACAAAACCTAATTGACCTAATCGAGTGATTAGATCAATTATCTTTAATACATGGTCTTGTACTGATGTACCTTCTGTCATCCTTGCATGGAACAACTGCTTAGATATTTCATATCTAGCAGTTCTACTGTGTTCTCCATAAAGCTCTTTTAAATTTAGCAGTATGGAGTTAGTATCCATGCTATCATGCTGCCTCTGTAACTCGTTAGTCATAGAGGCAAGCATAACACATTTGACAGTAAGTGAGTCATTTTGCCACATATTATATGTGGTCTTCTCCTCTTGCGAGGCATCTTCCCTTGGTGGTTCCAAAATCGGGGTATCAAGAATATAGGAAATTCTTTCTTGACTGAGTACTATTTTCAAATTTCTCAGCCAATCAACATAATTCGGCCCAGTCAATTTGTTGGCATCTAAAATACTACGGAGTGAGAGTGAAGAGGCCATTTATCTACATTTAAACAAAGAACGAAAACATAAGCAAACAACCATGAAATGACAACACATAATTAAATTAGGACTTTAATTTAATTATGTCTCCCACTATATTATCGAGCATCATAACCCTCCATACGATGATCGAGAAAACCTTAATTGATCTTTCTTAGTGGGGTTGAGATCCCAATCCCTCATAAAAGACCTTGTGTGTACACAACAAATCTTATATAAGTTCATAGGTAGGAAAACTCTTTCCAATTGTAACCTGTACAATTCTCAACTTATCTCGGCCTCTAAAATATTAATAGCCTTGTGTATACACAACAAACTATAATATTTTAGTTAAGTAAGACCCTTCATAGCCATATAGTCATGACTTTAATAGTAATACCCTTGTGTGTTCACAACAAAATATTACTTTAAATCATGCCATAAACAAATAATTGTATTAGGCCAAAAATTGTGTTAGTCACCATATTAGGTCTTGTGTGTACACAACAAACCTAGTATAGATCATAACACAATGATGACCTATCATGAAGGAAGGCCAATAATAGTATTTTAACACCAAGCATGTTAGTCAAGAATTAAATCAATCAGATCGGCCAGGCTAGTGGAAGAGATGTGGGGGTCCCCCCGTTGCTTTCCTAGACACCAATTTAAAATTGGCCAGGTCAGTCAACGGAACCAATTAAAAACCACGATTCCCTTTACCTTCCCAGAACCACCTTTCTAGACACCGAAATGACTAATTATCCATCATGACTAATAATGCTTATTGGTTAACTATACTACCACTTAATATAATTTTAAGAGGGGTTCATGCAATGCCAGCACATTCAATTAAAAGCTATCACATATATTAATACATGCTTTAAACTAAGCAAATATGTGAAATGTGTGCCATCATACTAGGACAACCATTTACCACATAATGGATACACCATTATGCCAGGGCAACCTTATTTCAGTATGATGGCTCCAGGGCTACTCATATCTCTAAGACAATTAGGGTTTCAGTGGAAAACCCTAACTGGTGGCAATCATCAAACTCATGTTCAATCAAAGACATGCACTGTGCATCAATATAAAAACTTTAACATGATACTACATCATGAATTGAACTTCATAAGTTTTAATCCTAATAAGGATGGCTCTGATACCACTGTTAGGTTCGGTGACCAGTGCGGAAGTGTGGATTTCAAAAACTTTATGAAATCAGGTCCGAACCCTAATCCCAAAATCTCCTTATTAGCAATTAAAACTTATGACTACATGCATGTCCAAATTTAAACATAGTTTAGATACTAACCTCAGATCGCTATATCCAATCTGATGTAGAAATAAACTCCAAATGGAGTAACCTTTTGAACACACCAGGCGTCCACTTGTCCGCCCTCCGATGGTGATCCACACGGACAGATGATCAAGACAGTGACTCCTCAATTGGGTTCCTTCCAATCAAGTTCTACCCCAAGAACTTGATATATGGGCTATTGGCTAGGACACCTCTAGCCAAACAGGGACTAAAACTTTCTCTCTTACCCTTCTCCTAGTTTTTGGCAACTTTGGCCCCTTAAGACACTCTTGTCTTAAGAATAAGCCCTTGTCCTAAAGTGAGACAAGGCTTGTCTTGGAGGGAGAAGAAAATTAAGACAAAGTTGTCTTAATGTAAGAAAGAAGGAAAAAGGGGGCGCCTTCTTCCTTTACCGTCGGAGAGTTTCTTTCTCTGACTCTCCTTCTGTTCTGAGATTCGACAGAGCCTAGGCTCTGTAAAGGAATCAAAGAAGAAAGAGAGGAGGGGGAAACAGTCTTCTGGAGAGGGAGAAGGAAAGAGAAGCAAGGCTTCGCCGTAGAAAATCTGGAATCAATTTTTACGGTGAAGCCTTCTTCTTAAATAGGCGACAGAGAGGCGCCTTCTCCTTCTGAAAAATCCTCTCACGCCCCTCTCTCCCTTCTCACGTCTTCTCTCTTAATCTCACGGCCCTTGGGATTAATCTCACGGCCTTTGGGATTAATCTCACGGCCTTTGGGATGGACAGACGCGAAGAGGGATCGAGAAAAACTCAGAAGGGCGCGCGCAGAGAAAAGAGTCGCGCCCCTTCGGAGTTTTTTCTCTTTCTTTTCACCGTAATTCCCATTTTGAAGAGTCCACGCCTAGGTGGACTCTGATCCACGCCTCATCAGCCAAAAGACGCCGTTCCCTTCTTTCTTTTCACGCAAAAACGCGATTTGGAGAGAGTCCACGCGCGTGTGGACTCTTCTCCTTGCGCGCGCGCGTGGGAAGAGAGGGGGAGGGGTTTTAGGCGATGTGGGAAAGGGGTTTAGCCTCTTAGGTTAGCCCAATTGCTAGCCTATTGTTAGCCCAACGTTTTAAATCTTCAATTAGATTCAAACCGGAATGAATTTGGATCTAAAAAAGACCAAATCGGAACCCTAACTCGAATCCGATTCAAGTAGAAGTCATGGTTTGCAACACATGCTAGTGTGTTCATCTGCAAACGAGATTTAATTCCAAATTAAATCCTTGATTATCTGTCCTAAGTGTGTGACCCATTGGGTTCCATACTTAGCCAGCAGTGGGTCCGAGTGCAAGTTGACCTAATCTGATCAGAACTCATTCTAATCGATTTAGGTCAAATCGAGCTAACTCGAGTCAGTCAATTAGGACTCCTCCTAATTAGTGATCCAATTAAACCATTTAATTTGATCAACCCACAAGACAAGATTGACGTCTAGCAACGTGTCATGTCTACCCGGAAGATATGGAAATTCTGGTGTAATTCCAAAACTACCCTTCAGTGGAAAGTTCCCGTACAATTCGATCCTTCAATCATCTTGCATCCCGAATATAACTATGGATATGGAATCATGTCAAATCCAGTTTATACTCATTCCCAGCTCAGTCATACACTAATGATTCAATTAATTTGATATTAGAAATCATTTCTAATATCTGTACTTTGATCAAAGATTTCCTGAATCATCATCTGACCTAATTTGGCTGGATGCAATCTCCTCCTACTAGGAGTGATCAATTCCTTGTTGACCTACTCATTACCTTCATATACAATTCACCATACCCAGCATCAACCTCGTACATGACCCAGTGTCATGATTGAGATTGAACCAAAGCATGGGTTCATGTACATAAGGTATTATGGCAGTCTCAGGTCATAGGACTACTTGTACAACTCCCACTATGTGAAACATCTATTGACATGCAGCTAAGGCTCCATTAGATGTTCTCAAACTGGATCTATTCAGTGGACTCATTCACTAATGAGCACCCACATCCTTGTATTAGTGTCCTACACAAATGACTGTGAGAGCAGTCACCCTTTTCAGCATACATAGGATGTGCCAGTCTTACCGGAAAACCTGATCCCCAACTCAGGGTTCCTATGACTAGGAATATTCTAGATTAGGGTTTTAAGGCCTTAGATCTCACTGGTATGATCTCATCATAGCCCTTCAACCATAGCCCTAATCTATGGGGTTCATCATATAATGACACAGCGAATGATAAAAAATTATTGCCTTTATTAATTTGTCAATTTACAATGGTCTGGGAGATACAGATATTGGCTTATAGGGCATAATCCTTTCATTGTAAAGATTTATAGATATGTGACACATGCGGTATCCAATATCCATGAATTAGAAATTGAAGCACTCAATGATAAATTAGTTTGTATCATGTACAAACCTTTAGATGCTCCACTTGCATCTGGCTTCACACTTGCAAGATATGTCTTGCAATTCTTTTTCCAATGCCCCTGCTTGCCATAGTGGAAACAGGCTCCATCATTAACCGCCTTCTTGACTTTCTTCTTCTTCTAGATGCTCTTCTTAGGGTTAAACTTTCTTTTCAAACCCTTTCTATTTGCCCATTTCTTCTTCCTGTCAATGAGAAGAAGATGAGCCTTATCACCTTTTGAGTGACTCTCTACTGTCTTTAACATATTTAGCAGTTCAGGCAAAGATATATTTAGTTTGTTCATGTGATAATTAAGAATAAACTAAGAGTAGGAATTTGGAAGTGATTGCAGGATTAAATCCTGATTGAGTTCACCATCCATCATAAACCCTAATTGACCTAATTAGGTGATTAAGTCAATCATTTTTAATACATGGATTTGTATAGATGAACCCTCACTCATCTATGCACTGAGCAACTACTTCGATATCTCGTATCGAGCAGCCCTACTTTGCTCTCTATATAGCTCCATTAAGTTGAGCAATATGGACCAAGGTTCCATACCTTCATGTTGCCTCTGGAGCTCATTGCTCATCGAGAATAACATGATGCACCTGACAGTTGTACTGTCATTTTGCCACATTTTGTGTATGGCAATTTCCTTCTCTGATGCATCTTCCCCGATCGGCTCAGGGACTGAAGAATCCAGAATATAAGAAAGATTTTCTTGAGTAAGAACTACTCTTAGGTTCCTCAACCAGTCCACATAATTGGGACTAGTTAACTTATTGGAATCTAAGATGCCCGCAGTGACAAATTTGAAGCCATTATATAAAAATCCTACATTTAATTAAGAACAATATAAGTAGACCACTAAATATGACATTCATAACTAGATAAGGACTTATGTCTCCCACTATTTTATTTAAATACCATAACCCTCAATCTATGGTAAGCGATAAACCTTACTGGTTTCTTTAGTGGGGTTGAGATCCCAATTCCTCATGAGTGCCTTGTGTTATATAACAAACAATCATGAGTTCAAAGGTAGGACTTCCTTTCCAATTGCAACCTATGCAATTCTCAATAAATAAACTGCCTCTAAGATACTTATAGTCTTGTGTTACACAACAAACTATAATGTCTTAGTTTAGTCGGACCCTTCATTTCTATATAGCCATGATGGAATAATGTTGCCCTTGTGTTACACAATAAAGCAACAATTTCCAACCATGCCATAAAGCACTAAGTGCACTAAGACAAATTTTATATCAAACCCTAGAGTAGGCCTTGTGTTACACAACAAATCTACTATAGTTTTGATATTAATTTGGCTTAGCATGAAGGAAGGCCAATTTTAGTATGCTCAACCAATTAGCATTCCCAAGTTAAGGTTTAGATATGACCAAATTGGCTAGGTATGTGGAAGGGATGAGGGGGTCCCCCCGTTGCTTTCCTTAGACACCAATTGATTTGGCCAGGTCAGACAATGAAACTAATTAAAAACCTCATTCCCTTTACCTTCTCAGAACCACTTGCCTAGACGCCAACTGGCTGATCAAACCCTAATCAGTTTTTCATCATGATTGAGTTTATACTATGACTAAATATATTTTTATGAGGACTTTGATGGTCTCATACACATCCTAAATAATCATGTTATCATTGTTCATAACAACAAGTATAAACAAAAGCATATCAATCCAGCATATGCAAAAATATGATTATCCATCAGGCATATTTATCTTAAGATGCAAATCATAGCATGATTTTACAATTCTCCATTCATCTCACTTATTCATGGGATATGGCCATAGGGGCACCTTTATTACATGCCATAAGAGACCCCATTGAATGGGAAGAGAGGGCCTTTAAACCCTACTTAATCCCTATGACCAGACGGCCATGGTGACTAACCCAATCCAAAGCAATTACTAGGATAAGTCATGTTAGTAAGATGCAATTGATTAGCAATATGCATAATATCATATTGAAACAATAACATGCTCTTTTCATGATAATATTTACTATCATACATAGATTAGGGCTTAAGAGTAACAGCCCCTAATCCATTAGTAAACATCGTACTATGATTATTTTTCATAACCATACAGCATTCCACTGAACCCTAAGTAATGGCATGCATCAAAAGCGTATGATCAAACTATGTTGCCCAGATATGGTGCCCAAGAGGGGGGGTGAATTGGGTATAAAAAAAAATTTAAGGCAATATATGTGCTATCAGGTTTTAAGATGAAGAGTGATAGTGCTTTAATAATTGTGCAACGGAAGCAACGAAATAAAATGACAATTAATGAGCTAAAGAAGCTAAAGAGCAAACCAATGCAAACACACAAGAAATATAGTGGTTCGGTGCACCCAGCACCTACATCCACTCCCCAAGCTCCACTTGGGAATTTCCACTATAATCTTTAGATTACAGCCGACTTGTTTTACCAGGCTCACAAGTCAAAACCTTACACACTTGTTTTGGCTTCGGGCTAACAAGCAACCCTAGTTGGTTTTATCAATTGGCTCACCAACAAACCTCACTCACTTGTTTTGGCTTCGGGCTTACAAGCAACCCTAGTTGGTTTTATCAATTGGCTCACCAACAAACCTCACTCTAGTTTCAAATTCCCTTGAAACTAGCTAAAGACAAAAGAGTATGAATACAAGTAATGAAAACTAAACAAACTCCTTTTGAGCAAAAATAAATTCGTTGAAGCTCTTGATGGAGACTCTTCAAGCCTTTTGTCTTGGAATCTTGGACCTCACTAAATGCCAAACACTTGAATGTTGGATTCCTCAAAAATGGAAAGCTTTTGGGAAGGGAATCTCTTGGTTTTCTCACACTTTTTGGCTTTGGAAGTGATTGAAGGCTTTGTACTTTGAACCTATACTTTTTCACTTTGTCTCCTTGCCTTTTTTGAAGTTTGGTGGAGGTTAAATACCTCATTCATGCTGAAACAACTCCACAAGACCGTTAGATTCAAAAATATGGCCGTTAGAAATCAAATCAGAAGTTCAGAAAAACTAGCCGTTATGCCATGAGTCGACCTCATGAGTCGACCTCTGGATCAAGTGTCGACCTCATGAGTCGACCTCCAGTATATTTTAGGCAAAAGTTCAGAGTACCATAGTTCTGCCCATTTTGAGTTCTCAGGCAATGAGTCGACCTCTGGTGTCGACCTCTGGACAGGTGTTGACCTCTGGTGGTCGACCTCTGGAGCGTGCCACTGAGATTTTGCCGTACCGGCCATGCTGAACTTTTCTTCTCTTCATGAGTCGACCTCTGGTGGTCGACCTTTGACAAGGTGTCAACCTCTGGTGGTCGACCTCTGATCTGAATTTTTCTGAAACTCTTTGAGATGTGCGTGCCATGCTTGAGTTTCTCTAAGCCTTTGTTTCTTTTGTCAATAATTTCTTAACAAGAAGGTCCAATTTGAGTATTTTGATCTTGTCCAAGGTTGAAGAGCTCTTTTCCAAATCAGGTAAACTTAGTTTCATCAATGTACTTTTGATACTCTTTTTGAATAACCTAAGTCCTGAAACTTTTATCTAGAGATGAAACATTAGTCCAAACATATACTCAACCTTTTGTTAATCATCAAAACTAAGGAGTCAAAGCCAACAATCTCCCCCTTTTTGATGATGACAAAATCTTGAGTGTATATGCAATTAAGTCCAAGAGCAAAATATAGCAATAATAAAAATTTTCGAAGTATCCTTTCATGCAAGAGTGTATCATAAAAATTTTGTGAAAATATTCTCAAGAGTCAAAAAGATTTTACTTTTCATTTATTTCTTTCTTTTTGTGAAAACATTCTCATAAGTCAAAAAGATAAGAATCATATAAACTTTACTACTCATAAGATGGAGTCTCATAAATACATATATACTTTTCTACTCCCCCTTTTTGTCAAGAATCAAAAAGTCATTTTTGTAGGAAAGATATATTAATGAAACTTATGTTGAATTACAATAAAGTATAAAATATATGCTCCCCCTCACTTTGTGCATACAACAAAATATTCTAACTTGAGGGTTTAAGAAGATAAATGCTAAGAGCTGGTATCAGATAAAATGGCACAATATAGATAAAAGCACGATGTAGACAAAAACAAATGTATTCAGTTACAAAATTGCTTACAAGGTAGGCACGAAACACTGATACAACAAACCATACAAAGCAAACTAAATACAACAAGTAAATCTATGAGGCTACTCCTCATCAGAAGGTATGTCAAAAGCTACAGGAGCCATGATCCTAGATGAGGATTTTGGAGTCCTATGAGAGGAACTCCGAGTCCTCAGAGAGGGACCAGACCTAGGGGTAGTCCTACGAGATCTATAAGTCCTAGGTAAGGGCTCCACAGAAGTCGAGACAGAGGCAGTAGCTGAAGGAGTGGACGGATCAGCATGCTGAGTAGACTGAGCTGGAGTCTGCCTGCTGACTAGCTCATAAGCTGTGGGATCATCGATGTCTGTCTCTGTATGCTCATCTATGTCATCCGGAATCCCAATGATAGTCTCAAATAGTGACTCTGTAGGCTCAATATCAACTGGCACAGCTGTGGCTGGAGGATCTGAACTCTGAAAATCAGTGGAAGGAGGATCAGCTGAAGGGGGAATCTCTGGAATCGGCTCTGCAGGTGGAACATCAGATCTACCTGCTCCAGGCTGATCTCCATCACTGTCACTGTATCCACTAGAGTCATCAGCATCATCATCACCATCATCATCATCATCATCATGTGGAGGAGATACTGTCGGATCTGCAGTCCCTGATGGCAGTGCTAATCTCAGTAAGCTGAGGATCTGTCTGAATCCTGTATCCATACTAGCTGAGAGAGCACTAATGCGTGTGTCTGTGTGTATCCGCAGATCATGAAGCTCCTGCCGTACACCAGTGATCTCTGTCCGGACCTCTGAAATCTGATCAGTCACTCGCTGCTCGAAGTCCGATATCCTCACTGAAGTCCTCCGTGGTGTAGCAGTAGGTACCGGAGCTGATGAAGGTGGTGGCATGAATGGCTCAGGCTCCGTAGTCTCTATCTCCGGTGCTGGGCGAGGAGGTGTACTATGATCAGTAGGCCCTGAAGGCCCTGCCTCAGCAGCTCGGATCTCATCCTCCTCATCTGGCTCCTGGCCAGACTCTCGTCGTACCCATCGGTCGCCAATCAGTCGAAATCCCATTCTATGTAGGGATTTCTCTCCATAAGTATCTGAGTGTTGTAGCTGACTGAAGGGTATGCCGTCGAATGAGACACCATGCTCTCTGAATATCTGAGTCAGTCCCATCCCGTACGGCTGCACAAGTCTCCTGTGAGAAGCTGCCTCACCCATCTGCTGAAGCATGATCCTGGGAAGGTTGATGGGAGTCCGCTGGCTCAGGGACACCATCAACACTAGCTCACGCTCAGTGATAAAATCAAATCTCCCGCTCTTCGGAATCAAGATACGGGCGATGATGTGATGCAGCACTCTCATCTCCAGTGAAAGCTGGTTAGCGGACACTGTGGAAATGCCGCTAACATCCTCACGCTCTAGGATACACCTGAAGGCGTGCTCTCTGTCGCTGATCGTAGTGGCAGCAGTGCCATGAAGTGGAATCCTCCAGATGCGACTGATGACCTCAGGTGTCACTGGAATCTCAATCCCTCGAACTGTAGCGGACCATCCAATGCCATCAGTGGCCATGGATCCATAAAACTCTCTGATGAGGTCTGGGTAGAATCTCTCGGACATGGTACAAAAATGAACCAGACCTGTATCTCTCAGTACATCTCCAATGAAGAGGTGATGCTGATCCCAGAATGGAATATCTACGCGCCTCCCACTAGCAATGCTCTTTCGGACTAGGCTGGCTGGCACTGGTGCAGGTGGCTCTGGGGTCGGCTCACGCTCATGTCTAACTTTCCTTCGCCGCTCAGTACTACCCTGCCCCTGTTCCAATCTCCTTTTCCTTACTGCCTGGTGTTTTCTCGGACCCATGTGTAAGGATGAGGGGTAACTTAGGGAGTAAGGCTAAGAGAGGTTCACTAATTGGGAAAAAGAGGAGAATGTGAAATAGTGAAATAGGGTTTGTGAGATTGGAGGAAATCGAGAGTAAATGAGGAAAAGGTAAGAAACGGACGAAAGAAATACGTGTTTTCAATTGAAAAACAGCCGAGATTTGAGGGTAGAAAGATTCGAGGGCTTTCGGTTGTCCAAAATCAAGAAAACGGTCAAATAGAAGGTTGATTCCAAGAAAAGCAAGAGAGGAGGTGAGGATTTCCCAAAAAGATCGAGGAGAGGGGTGGAAATCCACTATTTGGAGGTTTAGGGAAGTTGTAGGGGGACCACACGAAGGAGAGGTAAAGAAAACAATGGGAAAAAAAGGCTTGCGGACGGGTTTTTAAAAAGCAGGTTTTCGTTCAAGTGTCGACCTCTGAGAATTTTCAGGGGTCGACCTCAAGTGTCGACCTCCAAAACTTAAGTGTCGACCTCAAGTGTCGACCTCCGAAAATCTCAAGTGTCGACCACCAACAAAAAATCACCCAAAATAAAATTCTGTAAAATTTTTAAAAATTTGATAAAATTTAGAAAAATAACCTTTAAACATATTTGAGAATTTATAAACCATTTTTGAGGAATTTTGATAAAAATTGAAGAGTTTCAAGCAAAAGGATCAATGACTCCCAGTTCTCTTCTAATCATACAAAATCTATCTTCATTCAATGGTTTTGTGAATATATCAGCCAATTGATAATCAGTACATATAAATTCTAACAACACATTAGAGTTTTGAACGTGATCTCTTATGAAGTGATGTCTTATTTCAATATGTTTGCTTCTTGAATGTTGAACAGGATTTTTCGTTAAATTGATTGCACTAGTATTATCACATCTTATGGGTGTCTTAGTTAGTTTGATGCCAAAGTCCTCGAGTTGTTGTTTGATCCATAAAATCTGAGCACAACAGCTTCCAGCTGCTATATATTCGGCTTCTGCCGTAGATAGAGCAACCGAATTCTGTTTCTTACTGCTCCATGAAATCAAATTAACTCCTAGGAATTGACAAGTTCCACTAGTACTTTTTCGATCAAGTTTACACCCAGCAAAATCAGCATCAGAATATGCAATTAATTCATATGATGACTCCCTAGAGTACCAAAGACCAATTTCGATAGACCCAGATAAGTATCTAAGTATACGTTTTACAGCTAAGAGATGTGATTCTTTAGGAGCAGACTGAAAACGTGCACACATACAAACACTAAACATTATATCTGGTCTACTGGCAGTTAAATATAGCAATGAACCAATCATGCCTCTATATAATTTTTGGTCTACTGATTTACCACATTCATCTTTGTCTAATTTACATGAAGATCTCATAGGGGTACCTATTGGTTTTGTGGTCTCCATCCCAAACTTTTTCAAAATTTCCCTTGTGTACTTGGCTTGGTTGATGGAGATCCCCTCTTTGGTTTGCTTAATTTGGAGTCCGAGGAAGAAGTTGAGTTCTCCCATCATGCTCATCTCGAACTCACTCTGCATTAACTTCGCAAATTCTTGATAAAGACATTCGTTAGTAGCACCAAAAATAATATCATCTACATATATTGGTACTACTAAGAGATCATCATTTTTCTTTTTCAAAAACAATGTATTATCTACATTACCTCTAGAAAAATCATTTTTCATCAAAAATGAACTTAATCTATCATACCAAGCTCTAGGAGCTTGCTTTAAACCATACAATGCTTTATGCAATTTAAAGACATGATTAGGAAATTCATGATTTTCAAAACCAGGAGGTTGTTCAACATAAACTTCCTCTTCAATAAATCCATTTAAAAAGGCACTCTTTACATCCATTTGAAATAACTTGAAATCCATAAAACAAGCAAAAGCAAGTAAAAGTCTAATTGCTTCTAGCCTAGCAACAGGAGCAAAGGTTTCATCGAAGTCGATTCCTTCTTCCTGGTTGTAGCCTTTAGCAACAAGTCTAGCTTTGTTCCTAATTACAATACCATGTTCATCAAGTTTATTTCTAAAAACCCATTTTGTGCCAATTACAGAAACATTAAGGGGTCTTTCAGTTAAAGTCCAAACATTATTTCTTTTAAATTGATTTAGTTCATCTTGCATAGCATTAATCCAATTACAATCTTTTTCAGCTTCTTCTATTGACTTAGGCTCTATCTGAGATACAAAAGCTAAATAATCACAAACATTTCTAATAGAAGAGCGTGTACTTACCCCCTTTGATGGATCACCTATTATTAGCTCTTTAGGGTGTCCATGTGCATACCTCCATTCTTTAGGTAATGGTTTTGGTGAAGTTGCATTGATTTCTTGAATTTGATCTTGACTTTCTTGATCATCTCCTTTGGACTCATCTTCATTGATTGTCAATTGTTCAAGTTTCTTTGTACCTGTTTCAACATCAATAGAATCTTCTTTTCTAGAAGATTTTTCGTTAGATTCATCAAACACTACATGAATTGATTCTTCAACCAGAAGTGTTCTTCTGTTGAAGACCCTGTATGCCTTGCTAGAAGTAGAGTATCCTAAGAAGATACCCTCATCTGACTTGGCATCAAATTTACTGATATTGTCTTTGCCATTGTTTAATATGAAACAGCGGCAACCAAACACACGAAAATACTTGAGATTAGGTTTTCGATTTTTCCAAAGCTCATATGGTGTTTTCTTCAAAATAGGTCGAATTAAAACATGATTTAAAATGTAACAGGAAGTATTAATGGCTTCTGCCCAAAAATATCTAGGTAAATCATTTTCGCAAAGCATTGTGCGTGCCATTTCTTCAAGTGTCCTATTCTTTCTTTCTACCACCCCATTTTGTTGAGGTGTCCTAGGTGCAGAGAAATTATGACTAATACCATTTTCATTACAAAAAGCTTCAAAATCATGATTTTCAAATTCAGTTCCATGATCACTACGCAAAGAAACAATAGTGAGATCTTTTTTGTTTGAAACCCTTTTATGAAATTTAACAAAAGCTGAAAAAGTTTCATCCTTATGAGATAAAAACATTACCCAAGTAAATCGTGAGTAATCATCTACAATTACTAGCCCATATTTTTTACCTCCCAAACTAGTGGTTCTGGTTGTTCTAAAGAGGTCCATATGCAATAATTCAAGGGGTCTAGTAGTAGATACTACTCCTTTAGGTTTGAAAGTAGACTTAGTTTGTTTTCCAAATTGACATGCAGCACAAATTTTATCTTTTTCAAAAGTGAGTTTTGGCAATTCTTTTACAAGATTCTTTTTGCTTAATTTTGAAATCAACTGCATACTAGCATGCCCTAGCCTACGGTGCCAAAGCCAACTAGTTTCACTTGCCTTGGCTTCCTTAGCCACTAGGCATTGACCACTTTCCATGGCTAGATCATCAAGATCAACCATGTAAATGTTTCCATGTCTAAGACCAGTGAACTTGATGCCATCGACATCTAGACTAGATACCATGCACAAAGATTATTCAAAAATTACTTTAAAACCTTTATCACAAAATTGACTAATGCTAAAAAGATTATGCTTCAATCAACAAATAATACATTATCTACATAAGCATTAGGGGTGATATGGATTTTACCAATTCCGACGATTTTGCCTTTTCCATTATCACCAAAAGTGACATTTCCACCATCAATTGCAGCTAGTGATGAGAATTGCTTCACATCCCCAGTCATGTGCCTTGAGCAACCACTATCCAGATACCACATTCTTCTTTTATTTTTGGTTGCAAGGCACACCTGCAAAAAAATGATCAAGTTGAAACTTTAGGTACCCAAGTCATCTTGGGTCCTTTAGGGTTAGTCAAATTGGTTCCTTTTGGAACCCAAATCTTTCTAAAGGTATTTGATTTTCTTCTGTTACAAACATATGATTTATGACCTACTTTACCACATGCATAGCAGGTAATATTAGAAGATGCAGGTATGAAAAAGTTTTTGTAAAGTTTTTGCTGATTGTGTGGTTTAAATCCAAGTCCAGCTTTATTAAACACTGCATGTTGACTATTTAAAAGCATATTTAGTTTTTCTGAACTAAAGGTAAACTTTTCTACAAAGGGTTTTACTTTTTCTAACTCTTCCTTGTAATTCTTATTTTGAAGCAATAGTTCTTTATTTTGTTTTTCAATGTTCTCATTAGTTTTAAGACTTCTATTATTTTTTAAAGAATTATTTTCTTTAAAAAGATTATCTTTATCATTTGTCAAAGTCTTTACATGTTCTTTTAATTTCTTGTTTTCTTGAGTTAAATTTTCAATTTCACTTGAAAACTTTTCTGAATTATTGGTAAGCTCAAAATTTTGCTTTCTTAATTTCTTATTTTTTAATTTTAATTTTTCATATTCCATTACTAAGTCATCAAAAGCATCATGCAGTTCAATGAAAGTAAATTCAGTTTCAGGTTCAGAATTTACCTCATTATCTTCATTGGCCATGAAACATAGGTTGGCGACTACCTGCTGCTCTTCTTCACTGCTGGAGTCCTCACTCTCACTCCAGGTAGCCATCATGGCCTTCTTTCTCAACATCCTTCTACTCTTTTTAAGCAAAGGGCAATCCGTTTTGTAATGACCAAGCTTCTTGCACTCGAAGCAGATGGGTGGATCCCTTTCTTTCTCTTTCTCCTTCTCCTTGTTGTGATCACCTTTTTGTGGCCTTTTCTTGTAGAAGCCCTTCTTCTTTCTCATGAATCTTTTAAATTTTCTTGTAATTAGGGCTGTCTCATCATCATCATCTTCTTCTTCAGATTCATCACTTGACTCTTCTTTTGTAGTGGACTTGAAGGCTATGGCTTTCTTTTTCTTGTCATTGTCCACTGTTTTCTGCTTTAGTGAAAGCTCGTAGGTCATCAGTGATCCAAGAAGCTGCTCGAGAGGTAGAGTGTTGACATCCTTGGCTTCTTCTATGGCTGTAACTTTCGCATCCCATGAAGCTGGAAGAGACCTGAGAAGTTTGTTAACCAGTTCACCATTAGATATAATTTTTCCCAAACTCCTCATACCATTTACTATATTGGTAAATCTAGTATACATTTCACTTATGCTTTCAGTTGGTTCCATCCTGAACATCTCATACGTATGAATGAGCATGTTCACCTTAGTGGTCTTCACTTGGTGTGTACCCTCATGGGTAACCTCAAGTGTATCCCAAATTTCTTTGGCGGAAATACAATTTGATATTCTGTTGAATTCACTAGGATCAAGTGCACAGAATAACAAATTCATCGCCTTAGCATTTAACTCAGCTTGTTTGATGTCATTGTCATCCCATTCTTCTTCAGATTTTGGGGTGATAATGCCATTAACCAAGTGAGTGGGCTGATGAGGCCCTTTAGTGATTACTCTCCAAATATGATAATCTACAGCTTGTAAATAAATACGCATACGAGTTTTCCAATAAGTGTAGTTTGTGCCATTAAAGAAAGGAGGACGATTTGATGCTTGTCCTTCAACTATACCCATTCCAATTGGGGCAGCCATGATCTTTCACTCAAGATTGTTGGACCTACAAGAGAGTACCGGTGCTCTGATACCACTTGTTGCCCAGATATGGTGCCCAAGAGGGGGGGTGAATTGGGTATAAAAAAAATTTAAGGCAATATATGTGCTATCAGGTTTTAAGGTGAAGAGTGATAGTGCTTTAATAATTGTGCAACGGAAGCAACGAAATAAAATGACAATTAATGAGCTAAAGAAGCTAAAGAGCAAACCAATGCAAACACACAAGAAATATAGTGGTTCGGTGCATCCAGCACCTACATCCACTCCCCAAGCTCCACTTGGGAATTTCCACTATAATCTTTAGATTACAGCCGACTTGTTTTACCAGGCTCACAAGTCAAAACCTTACACACTTGTTTTGGCTTCGGGCTAACAAGCAACCCTAGTTGGTTTTATCAATTGGCTCACCAACAAACCTCACTCACTTGTTTTGGCTTCGGGCTTACAAGCAACCCTAGTTGGTTTTATCAATTGGCTCACTAACAAACCTCACTCTAGTTTCAAATTCCCTTGAAACTAGCTAAAGACAAAAGAGTATGAATACAAGTAATGAAAACTAAACAAACTCCTTTTGAGCAAAAATAAATTCGTTGAAGCTCTTGATGGAGACTCTTCAAGCCTTTTGTCTTGGAATCTTGGACCTCACTAAATGCCAAACACTTGAATGTTGGATTCCTCAAAAATGGAAAGCTTTTGGGAAGGGAATCTCTTGGTTTTCTCACACTTTTTGGCTTTGGAAGTGATTGAAGGCTTTGTACTTTGAACCTATACTTTTTCACTTTGTCTCCTTGCCTTTTTTGAAGTTTGGTGGAGGTTAAATACCTCATTCATGCTGAAACAACTCCACAAGACCGTTAGATTCAAAAATATGGCCGTTAGAAATCAAATCAGAAGTTCAGAAAAACTAGCCGTTATGCCATGAGTCGACCTCATGAGTCGACCTCTGGATCAAGTGTCGACCTCATGAGTCGACCTCCAGTATATTTTAGGCAAAAGTTCAGAGTACCATAGTTCTGCCCATTTTGAGTTCTCAGGCAATGAGTCGACCTCTGGTGTCGACCTCTGGACAGGTGTTGACCTCTGGTGGTCGACCTCTGGAGCGTGCCACTGAGATTTTGCCGTGCCGGCCATGCTGAACTTTTCTTCTCTTCATGAGTCGACCTCTGGTGGTCGACCTTTGACAAGGTGTCGACCTCTGGTGGTCGACCTCTGATCTGAATTTTTCTGAAACTCTTTGAGATGTGCGTGCCATGCTTGAGTTTCTCTAAGCCTTTGTTTCTTTTGTCAATAATTTCTTAACAAGAAGGTCCAATTTGAGTATTTTGATCTTGTCCAAGGTAGAAGAGCTCTTTTCCAAATCAGGTAAACTTAGTTTCATCAATGTACTTTTGATACTCTTTTTGAATAACCTAAGTCCTGAAACTTTTATCTAGAGATGAAACATTAGTCCAAACATATACTCAACCTTTTGTTAATCATCAAAACTAAGGAGTCAAAGCCAACAAACTAGCTATCTAATAAGCATCTGATCATACAAATGACCATTAATTGAATGAATTAAGGGTTGCTCTGATACCACAGATGGGTTTCTAAAAGGGTCATCATGCATGTATAATGCACTGGATTTCAAAAATTTTACACAAAGAAAAACCCTTATTGACTAGAAACCCTAATCCCAAGATCTCCTCATTCATATACAACTAATATATCACTAATATGGTTTATGATAAATACCTGGAACACTGTTTTCTACTCCTTTCCACTAGGCTCACAAGTGCAAGCCCTCCAACGGTGATCCACATATGAATTGACACAAGGAAGAACTCTTACTTCAGTTGCTTGCTTGACTAGGACTCTTCTTGATAGCCTTCTGGACTTTGACCTCTATAGGACACCCTACCCTCTTGTAGGGTACTCTGAATGCTTTCCAAAAGCACTCTTGGATTTGGGATTTCCCTCCTATAGGACACTCTAGGCTTATGTCTTAAATTCCAAGACTTGTCCTAGTAATAACAACCTTGTCTTAAAAAGACAAAGTCTGTCTTAAGGAGGAGGGAGGGAGAAAAACACTCAGAATAAACTACGATGGAAATCACTTCTAAAACTCATAACACCACCCCTATTTATAGTTTTAAGAGGGGCATGTGATATGTCCAGCCATCAACTTATCAGATATGATTTTCAAGATTGAAGAGAAGTTATCTGGCTTGAAAAATCATATCCAATATGTCGATTCATGCACCAAGGCCCATATCTGCATCCCTTCTCATTCCTGGACGATTTCTCACTTGACACATAGCAAGTACTAGTCTCTGGGAAGCCAAGAGACATCTCATCAATCTTTAAGCATCGAAGAAATTGAAGAGTCCTAATAGCATAATGATTCTACTTCAGACCCCGTGCCAAATGAAGAGACACATCCCTTCATGCGCGCATTCTCCTTCCAAGCCTTTTCACGCCAATTCAAAATAAGTTGACTGGTCAAAAATAATCCTAAAAGGCATGGGGATATGTGCCAAGAGAGTCCCAGATGAATCATCCAGAGTGATTCATCTGCAGAAGGACTCATGGTCCTTTCGTGATCTCTTTCCTTGGTGCACGCACATATGCACCCAAGGTGTCCATGCCGACTTGGACTCTAGTCCAAGTGGCATTCCATGTCCAGTTAAATTAGGATAAACCTTGATATAGGATGTCTTAATCAAGACATAACCCAATTTAAGTCTCTCTTGAATTGGTTAATCAAATTAGCAAGCAACTGGACCCAAATCAACTTGGATTAGGAATTTGGTTAGCCCACACATGCTAGTGTGCAATCTAGCTAACCAATTAGAATCCCATGACCTTAATTAAATTATAAATGACTTCCTTGGTCAAGTCCCTAACATGTGTGACCCTTTGGGTTATACATCTAGCCAGTAGTAGGTTTAGGTTTTAGCCGATTCGAGCCAATCGAACCCGATTGACCTAATTAGGTCAAATTAAGCTGACCTAAATTGCCAATTCAATCTGTCCATCGAATTGACTAATGAAACCAATCCAATTGGTTCATGAATACCTACAAGATATGATTGACATCTTGCAACATGTCATGCCTACCCGGAGATGAGGAATTTGGTAGAAAGTACCAAATTACCCTTCAGTATAAAGTTACTATGCAAATTAATCTTTCGATCTCCCATTATCCCGATTAAGTGATGGGTATGGATAAATGTCAAACCCTAGCACTTAGTCATTTTGAATCTTTATTCGATAATGAAGACTCAGTTAATGACTGATTAGAAACCACTTCCAATCTCATCATGCTTTGATCAAAGACTTCTTGAGTCATCAATCAAAGAGATCACTTGGGATAACAATTCCTCTTACTAGGAATGATCAATTCCTTGTTGGTCAACTCATATCCTTCATACATCTTCCACCATATTCGAGAACCCCCGTACATGACTTAATGTCATGAATGAGTACGAACCAAAACATGGTTTAGTGTGCACAAGGAACCATGGTGACCTCAGGTCTAAAGATCACATGTATAACTCTTACTTTAAGATCTATCTTTTGACAAGTAGTAAGACTTCCATAAGATAGTCCTGGTGTAGATTAGTTCAATGAACTCATACCATAATGAGAACCCTTA
Organism: Areca catechu; assembly: GCA_021397845.1. Classification (NCBI taxonomy): domain Eukaryota; kingdom Viridiplantae; phylum Streptophyta; class Magnoliopsida; order Arecales; family Arecaceae; genus Areca; species Areca catechu. The sequence continues at coordinate 129,582,094 of CM038040.1, read as the reverse complement.
TCCTTGTATTAGTGTCTCTACACAAGTGGCTGTGAGACCAACCACACTCTTAACAGAGCATACATAGGATAAGCTAGTCTTTCCGGACTTATCGATCCCTGAACCAATGGTCCATCGACTAGGAACATTTTAGGTTAGGGTTTATAGGAACTTAGGTCTCACTATCATGATTTCCATCATAACCCTAATTCCATTTGCCATAACCTATGTGATGCGGGACTAACTAGATGCGAAGATGAGGAATGATGCAAGTGGTTTTTTATTTCTTTTGTGATTTTAAGTGTTCTTAAGGATTTAGGATTCCCGAAGAAAAGACAACAACAGATCTAGGGATTCAATAATGATAAGAACTACTAGCATGTAAATTAGCCCCTACGCAAGGATAAAAAGAGGACCCTGGGATTGAGAAACCTCGTAGGACTTAGCTCTCAGATCAATATCTACTTAGGAGTTCTAGGATTGCAAACCTTAAAAGCTCTGAAGTGCCTGATGTCGAGTTCACTCATTCTCGTGGATGCGGCCTAGATGATCGAGTGTTCAACCCCCGTGGATGTGCGGGCTTTCCGTCCAATGTCTCGAAGGCAAGAAAAACCAACTCCGTGTTTGTGGTACCTGGAGGACCTGCAAGCAATCAATAGAAGGATTAGGAATCAATAAGTATCTGGAAAAAATAAAGGAAGAAAGGTTGAAGATGATGTTGATTATAGGTCTTCTTGCTGGGCGCCTAAATGGAACATCCAGTTGGCCTCCGAACTCGAAGATGGAAGATGGATTTGGTGGAAGAGATGGTAACTTGAGGCCTCACACCTCTCGATGCCCGAAGGCGAAGACGCTCCCTCACGGAGATCGACGTTCTTAAGGAACGAAGGCAACTAACAAAGAGAATGGCTCTCAAATATTTTCTTTTCATTCATCATCATTAATAATACAAAGGATGGGTAAGGTCCTTTAAATAGGCACCTTAGGACTCAATTTAAAATTCAAATGAAAGATACATGAATCCTCTTGATAAGGCACAAAAGAAATTCTGAATTTTCTCCTCTTTGGCCGACCAATGATGTGATTGGCTGTAGCTTGATGTGAGGCTTGGAGGAGGGATCTTGGCGCCCTTGAACTTGGAAGGTTGGTCTCTTGTTTTGGAAGAAGACATGGTATGGGGCTTGTAGCAAGGCTTGTGTTCTCCTCCTTTCCTTGGTTGTTCATCCACCTTTGGTACAAGACATGATATGGGGAGTGGAAGATGGAGCTTGTCTCGGCGCCCATGGATTCTTGCTCTTCCTTCCATACTTGGTCAACTACTTTGGAAAGAAAGCTTGATGTGAAGGCTTGAAGCAAGGGATTTAAATTCTTCAAATCTCAAACTCCTTTGACCTTTCCTTGGCCTGCCACCTATGTTTGGAAAAGTGCTTGATAGGGGGAGGGAAGGAGGGCATGTGTCAAGTGTTGTTGTCCCCTTTATGCCTCCAAAATTCTGATTTTGTGCCACCCACATGGCAAGGTGAAGTGGCGCCACATAGGATGATGATGTGGCACCCCAGGGTTGATTTGGCATCTTCATGTCTTGGCTCAAAAATGACTTAGCCTTCAAGACCAATCTTGCTTGGACCCACGTCAAACAAACTCGGATTGGACTCATTACAGGACTGGACTTAGTACAGGACTTGACTTGACCAACTTGGTCAAAATACAGGACTAGGCACAGACACTTGAGACTCAATTCAAAGCTAAAGATAATTACAAGGTTTAGGCTTGATGCCTTATTACAAGACCCGAAATTGAAACCCTAATCAGAGGTCTGGTGCCCACACCAATTCTCCCGGGGTGGGAGGAACTTGACCCTGTCGAGTAAGAGTTGATTTGGCTTTGATATTTCTCCAGAAGGTCAGGGTCGAGGTGCTGCAAGTCCTCTCAGGTATCCTATGAATCATCGAACTGCGGTTAGCCTTGCAATCAGACCAAGAAATGCGATAGCCTTTGCCCCGGGTGGTCATAGCTTGATCATCCAGGACAAGCTCGATCCGCTCTCCTCTCTCAAGTAAAATTGGAGGTGGACACTCTGAGTCGGGTTCGCTCTCAAATGAAAGGTTAGGCCCAAATGGCTCACTGGGTATGTTTGCTGGTTCCCTATACTCAACTAAGTCTATGATATTGAAAGTCGAGCTAATGCCATAATTCGTGGGTAGCTCAAGCACATAGGCATTAGGGCCAACTCTCATTATCACTCTAAAGGGGCCAGCTCCATGAGCATGAAGTTTTTTAACGGTTCCTGATGGAAACCGTTCAAGCCTAAGCCTAACCATTATAGAATCCCTTTGATCAAACTCTTTGGTTCACTTTCGGGAATCAATCAAATTATTTTAAAATTTATACTTAATGCATTATGCAAAATGCAGACTCAACGATGCATTCCTATATAGCAAAATTTTATTGGACTCTCTATGGTCTAAACCTAACAAACTAATGACTCTCTAGGTTTGACCCTAGTTTAGTATGCACATGAGAATTTACCAAGGGTTCCTAGCAAATGCCATAAGGTCTTCCAAAAGTAGGTCGCAAATGGGATGGGCTCTAAGGGTTCATGCAACCTGGTGATTTCAATAAAATGTAACCTAATGGCTTTAGAAACATGTGTAGACTCAGGAAAGGGTAGGAAATGGGAATCAGAGTCTTGGGGCAATTTATGCGAGGCATGAAACAGACCATGGTTACTCAGGATGACCTTAAGATTTGAATATTGATCTATGGGTGTCATAAGGTCAAATTGATGGATGGAGAATTTGGTCATTGTAAGTGCAGGTTTTTCAAGAAGGGAAGACTTAGTCAGTTCCAGAAAAAAATCATCAATTGGGGTTAGAGGAATGAGGTCTTGGGTTGAGGCTAAAGGAGTAGGTTCTTCCTGAGGGCATTGACTTACAGGACCAAGTCCTCATGGTGGGGACACCTGAGGCACCAGAATAAGACAAAGGCTTTTCAACCCTCTGTAATTGATCAATAATTTATGAGTCCATCTGTAATAAGGGCTTAGCTCATCTGAGTCCATTTTAGTTGTTATTTGAGTTTTTTGAGTTGTTATTTCAGTTCTGTACTAGTCAGCTCATGTTGAGCTAGTTCAGTCCAATGCTGGTCAGCTCATGTTGAGCTAATTTTATTTTTTTTTGAGTCCTATCCAAGCATACTGAAGACTCAAGACCACATCATACAAGTAAAGACCAAGTCCAACCAGATTGAAGACATGGAAGTTTAGCCCAAGTCCAACCCAACATGAAGATTTAAAGACCCCAAGAGAAAAATCAGAAACCCTGATTCCTTGCAGATGCCCTCCAGAAGCCCAGATTTCCTTCCAGATGCCAAAATATATTCATAGACCAAGGCATCCATGATTTTAGAGGTCCATCTGCATCCTAGCCCAAAGAAATCAAGCCTAGGCACCAAGCCCAAGCCCCTAAGAAGCAAGATACTAGGGAATATTCCTGCTACCTGGCTACCAGGCCATCCCAGCTTCCAGAGGCCCAAACCCATGCACCCGGGCCCCTTTGGGCCAGCCCCTTGCTGCTCTTAGAAGCCCAACACGCTCCCCTAGGTGTCCTTGGAGTGTTGGCCAAGTCAAGAGAAATTTTAGGGATTTTTTCTACCTAATGTTTCCTTATTTTCTAGCTAGGGTTTGAGAGGGAAAAGGATTCTCATGTAAAGACTAATGTGCCCTTACTTGGAGCCCAAGGATAAGGGTCTATTTGTGGGACCCTAGCCTCTTGTATGAAGGGAGAATTTTTTGATGAATGAAAACCTCGAGTTCTTCTATTGAGTTGTGTGATACCCTGCTGTGTGCATAAAGGGGTTTGCGAGAGTTTTTCTTCCCAATGCTGCAATCATCTTCCTGCTGCCAACAAGCATCTCAGATCCCTGGATGCCCACTCCAAAAGAAGCCTTCCCTTGCTATTTTTCCTTTATTTTCTTGTTCCTTTGTGAGTTTTCTAACCCCTGACAGGTCGTTTACAGGTCCCCGAGTTCCTACGAATCCAACGACTCCAGCCAAGCCTCAATCGGATCACCGAGCACAAAGCCGGGTATCCGCGGGTCTTTGGCTCATTTTTCCCGACCGCATCCATCGAGGAACGAGAGACCCTTTTGCTGCGATCTTCATAGACGTTGTCAGGTACACCCCCTCTGCCTTTAGTAGTTTTATTATAGGAGAACTTGCCCTAACCGAGGCTTCTTAGCCCCGGCGATCCTTCTTTTCTACTTTTCTAGGTCCTAATCTGCATGCTAATCTTCAAAAATTCATACAAAATTACCTACAAATAATTTTGATCTTAAATTCAGAAATTAATCACCTAACTCAACATGTAAAACATACAAAAAAATTGCTTGCATATTCATCCCCCATCATTTGGTATTAGAGCTTAGATTAGGGCTTGTTTTCTGTAATTTTTCAGTCTGTATATACTCTGTTATTTGAATTATTTCTTCTTGATAAAAACTCTAAAAATTCTAAAATTTATTTTTCTGGATTCATCATAAATCACAGTAATTTTAAAAATTTTTTCAAATTTTATTATGGACTGTAAATTTTCTGCAAGCCGAAATACAGCCTGCAAATTTTTGGCTTTGTTTTTTCAGTAAGACAAGTTTGGAAGTTTTAGGGTTTTGTTTAGCATCTTTTGCATATCTTTTAATTTTAGTATATTTCCAGCATATTAGGCCATGATTTGAAAGTTTTCTTCTATTTAAGAAAATACCAAAAATAAAATTACATATTCTCCAAAAATACCAAAAATATCTAAACCCTAATTTGCATCCTCATATGCCTGCCATCATCGCATAATTAATTTTTAAGGGCACTCTTGCTATATCAGATAAGGGGAGGAGTTGATAACCTCTCCTTAGCCCAAAACCACATCCCTTGCATTCGGTCCCAAGCCTTAACCTAAAAATTAACTAGACTTAATTTGCCCTAGTGGGCTAGGGACACCAACTGGTCGGGTCCGGCTAGTGTTAGATCACCATGTCAAGTTAACCTATGTGTTCCTTGTGCTCAGTGTCTAGAACAGTGGTTCAGGGATTCAATCCTGAAGGGCTTGTGTGCTGGTCTGCCTACCTGGCCAATCTCTGATTGGTGCCTAGGATTGGCAATCAGGGACCTAACACTCCCCGTACACTTGCTTGGCTGAGTACAGGGTTACTATAGGCTAGTTTGCCACCCTGATTGAGCATCTAGTTTGGACTCTAGGTCTAGTCAGCTATAGTCGGTCTGATCGAGTCTTGCATGAGCACTAGATCAGGAGTTTCATATCACCCACCTCCTTCACAAATGTCTGAACCCATGGAAAATTTACAAGCCCAAATAAAAGCCCTAGCTGATCAAATGGCCCAGATGACTACCCAGTTAACTCAGTCTGCTACCCAAACCAACAATAGAATTGACCATCTTGCCAATAGGTTTGACCAGTTAGGAGGTCGTGTAGGGACCATAGCAAGAACCCATGGGTCACGATCTGAGCCAGATCCTGAGTCCCCTTAACCAAGGAGAACCCCAAACCCTGATCTATACCATGAGGTCGAACCTAGGAGAGCCCCTTATCCTGACCCGTACTACAATCCTCAACCTAGGAGGACCCCAAACCCTGATCCATACGAGAGGTTGAACCTAGGAGAGCCCCTCAGCCTGACCCATACTATAATCCTGAACCTAGGAGGACCCCAAACCCTGAACCATATCGTGAGGTTGAACCTAGGAGAGCCACTCAGCCTGACCCATACTATGATACTGAACCTAGATCCTATGACTCTAGATCCTATTTACCCACATCCTATAAGCCTAGTATACCCACAACCTATAGATCTTATGACTTCAAATCCTCTGACTCTAGAATCTACGAACCCATATCCCATGAGTCCAGTAGACCCAAGACCCATAGAGCTGAACCCAAATCCTATGACCCCAGATCTTATAATCCCGTGACCCATAGATCTGCACCCTTATCCTATGAGTCTAGAGAGCCCATAATCCCTAGATATCAATCTAGTACTAGTCAGGTTTCCCTTAGTCAACTTGAACCCCATAGGATTAGCACCCCTAAATATGAGCCCAGTAGTGAGCCACTACCCCTTAGACAACCTGAACCTACTAGGATTAGTGTCCATAATCAGAAACCAGGACCTAGCCAATTTTTCCCTAGCCAACCTTCTCCAACCATTCCTGAGATTGACAAGGCTTACATTAATGCAGAAGTGTATGAAGCTGATGCAAACTTAGTGGATGAGTATGAGGGAGAAGAGGAGACACCTTTAGATGACCTAGAATTAGCTGACCCAATAGATACCCAGGTAGAAGCCAACCTAGAGGTAGTTGACCTTGACCACATCCACCCTAAAGCTATAGTGGAAGAACAAATAGAGGAAGAGAACCTAGGTACTGCTGCTAGAGCCTTACCTGAGGAAACCATAGAGGAGAGCCAAATTATAGAGTCTAGTCCTAAAATACAAGAACCTGAAAAATTTATTAAGGACTTGATCTCTTTAAATCAGTACCCTCAGGATGAGCCTCCTCCTATAGTTTCCATTAAGGATCTCTTCCCTGAGATTAGTAACTCATCCTTCCATTATGCAAACCCCATAGCTATACTGCAACCTCGTAAAGTTAGCCTCATTAGTCTAGGATTAGTCCCTGACATGCCTTCTTATATCGAACTTTATCCAACTAACTTTGAACCTTTTTCCCTACCCTACCAAACTAATTCTGAGCCCACTTCCTATTTTCTGCCCTTGCCTAACACCTCCAGCATTTCTAGGATCATTAGATTGCATTTAGCTGAGATTAGCATACTGCATACATTCATCACGCATGTTAGGTTTGCATCTTACTTCTGGCACACTCTTTGGAATTTGCTAGGAGTTCACTATAAATTTTCATGTGCATGTCAAGCTAGGATCAAACCTAGAGAACCTATAATCTATTAGGTTTAGATCCAAAGAGTTCAATAAAATTTCCTTCGATAGGAATGCATAGTCGAGTCTGTTAGGTGTTAGTTTGAGTCCTTTGCATCATCTTGTTAGGAGTCTGCATGTGCCTAGTATGTTCACCACCCGCACTAATATTAATCAAACTGGCTAATTCCCGAAGATGGATCAAAGAATTTGATGTAGTAAATTCTATCTTGGTTAGGCTTAGGCCTAAAAGAAGCTTCATGCTCGCAGAGCCGGACCTTTTAAAGTGATAGAGAAGGTTGGATCAAATGCCTAGGTGTTAAAATTGCCTACAGATTTGGGCATTAGTTCTATCTTCAATATTACAGACTTGGTTGAGTATAGGGAACCAGCAGCAATACCTAGTGAGACCTTTGGACCTATTGGTGCGGGCACCAGACTCAGAAGAAGACTTCAGAGCTCCATCTGGATCTCTGATTAACCTTGCCCGAAGAATTAGGATTTTTGGTTTGTAATAAGAGTTGACTAGATCAACTCAATTTAGCTTGAGTCTACATTACCTGCATTTTATTTTGTTGAGTCATGTTGACTCAGTAGTGGACTAGGGTTTCAACCTGGGATGTTACATTTTCTCCCAAGACCAGGCAAGTGGACACCACACTCCCAGCCACACTCCCAGTCCAAGGGGTGCCATATCTACATCCAGCAGCCTTTGGTCCCCACTCCACAGATGGCAACTTCCTTCTCTCATGCGCTAGATAAAGAGAAGTCCACCAAGAGACCACAAATCAAGGGGGCGGCCAAGACTTTCCCAAGAAACCCAAAGCAAAGAAGGGAAGAAATTCTCTTGGAAGAGAACTTCAAGGGGGCGCCCACTACCTGCCAAAGACATCCGAAACAAAGATGGGAAGGACCTTGACTTAGGGAGAAAGAAAAGGAGGAGTCCAAAAGAGTTGATCCATGGAAGGGAAGAAATTTTTCTTGAAGATCCAAGCAAGGTGGCGCCATCTACCTGCCTTTTATAACCCAAATCCAATTTTTTTGGTACCTTGGCCGACCATATGTGTATGATTTACCCTAATTTGTAGATCCCCTCCTTTTAGTCCCACATGGGAAGATGTGAAGCCCTCCTCCCTTGTAAAGCCTTATAAATTAAACCCCTCTTGTAAGTTTACACCAATCAGATGAATGAAAGAAATTTTTTTTATGAGCAAACTTGTGTTTTCTCTTTTCCGCACTTGTTTCCAGGTGTTGAGCTCCGTGAGGGAGTAAATCCGGGTTCCCCTGGAACCTTGAGGAGGTGAGAGATCTCCAAAACCCCAAACCCTAGGTTAGCCACTCCACTCCCAAACCCTAGCCGCATCACCCTTCTCTTTCCACCAAGCCCTAGTCTATTTCCCTTCTTACGGCCACCATCTCCAAGTCCAGGCCGACCACCAGCATCCAGCTCCAGTCCAGATACTGCAGATCTACAACAATTCTAAGAGGAAGTCAGATCGGCCTCCAGGAGAATTCGATTTTAGCAACTTCGGCTTTCAAGTTCTTCAACCTGGTAAGATCTTTTCTTGAGTTTCTGAATTCCTTCACTTGTTCCTCTTCTTTCCCAGATCTTGAGTCCAGGAGAAGCCGACCAAACCACGAGACCAGTATTGGAGGATCCATTACGAAGATAGCCGACTTCGAGGATCCCACAATCTGCTCGAGAGAGTTCTTCCACCAAAATCCTGAGAAGATCACTGTCTGGTTAGTAAACCATCTCTTCTCTCTATTTCTGTTTTGTTGAAAGTTCAGAGCGAAACCCTAGGTCTGGGAGTTTCTCAACCCCCAGCGATCTGTTACTTCTGAACTACTCTGATAAGTTAGTTTCTTCTAAATTGTGCTTTCAATCCTTACCTAGTTTCCTTCAACGTAGTTTAGCTTTACTTTGAGTTGAAGCCAATTTCTGAAAAAATATAAAAACAAAAAAAAAAAAAAAGAATTAATCTTAATTTTACTTCCGCATACGCTTCTTTGTTCTTTGTTCTGCATCATTTTTGGTATCAGAGCTTCCGTTCTGTATCATTTTTGGTATCAGAGCTTCCGTTCTGCATCATTTTTGGTATCAGAGCTTTCGTTCTGCATCAATTTTGGTATCAGAGCCCTGTCTAGGGTTTCTGTTTGATTGCCTGTTTGAGTCCCTCTCTTTTTACTTTGTCTGCTCGAAGTAGACTCCCCAGGACATCCGGTCCTAGGAATGAAGCGAGGTGCAAACCTCCTCTTCCCATTCCACAGGGTGTTCCTAGGGCGTGTAGGGGATCCGTTGGGTTACAACTTCGTAGCAGAAATTTTAAACGGGGAAGTGCTCTGTTTTTAGCCCGTAATTGCCCTGTTGCAGGAATTATTTCTCACTGCAGGTAACTCCAAATTCAGTGATTTTTATTTTTCTGAAACCAGTATAATTGAAACTAATTTTCATAATTTTCTCATGATTTATTGGTTTCCGTGCGATTTCTGAGAATCAAATTACTGTAACTCTATTTTTGTGTTCTGCAATCCATTTATTTTGAGTGTTCATCTCTTAATTCAACTTAAGGGCATTTGAGCATCTAAGATAAGGGGAGGAGTTGATAACCTCTCCTTAGCCCAAAACCACCACCCCTTCATTCGAACCTAAGCCTTTAATCTAAAATTGATTAGACCTAACTTGCCCTAGTGGGCTAGGGACATCAACAAGTCGGGTCAAGGCTAGTGTTGAGTCAGTTTGTCTGGTTACTCTGTGTGTGCTTTGTACTCAGTGTCTAGAACGGTGGTTCAGGGATTCCATCCTGAAGGGCTTGTGTGCTGGTCCGCCTACCTGGCCAATCTCTGATTGGTGTCTAGGATTGGCATCTAGGGACCTAACACTCCCCTTACACCTGCCTGGCTAAGTCCTGAGTTACTACAGGCTAGCTTGCCACTCTGATTGGGCATCTAGTTTGGACTCTAGGTTTAGTTAGCCCGTAGTCGATTCAGTTGAGTCTCATTTTGTGTGTTTGCTTGCATCATCATGTCTACCCGGAATGGAGTACCCTACCAACCTAGTCAAACCCAACCAGATTTAGAGGCCATGGTTAGAAATCTTACCGAAAGTATGACCAAATTGAGTCAGGACATGAATGAGGATTTTTCCCAGTTTAGGGATCGAGTCCAAGTACTTGAGAAACGTAGACATCAAAATTGGACCTCTGATCCAAAATTTAATAGGCCCCAACCTCATCCATGCCAGGAGCCTAGGAGGACCTTATACCGTGATCCCGAGCATAACCTTAGGAAGCCTAACCATGATATCTATAGTGTGGATCGTGTCTATGAGAGGTCCTTACAATATTCTAGACCAGTCACTCAACAACCCAAGTCTTCTAGATCAAACCATTTAGATCCACACCCATGCCCAAGTAAGGTCTCTACTAGCTTGAAACCCAGTGTGACCCAGGTTCCTATATCTCAAGAATGTTTGTTTTGTGGAGAAAGAGGCCATAAATCTAGTCAGTGCCCATGCATAGGACTGGCTTGTGCACAGCTAAGTGGTAAGAATCCTAAGGATGACATTAATGATGGAGAACCCAAGCCTACCAATAAGGAAGAAAGGTTAGGTATGACAAGCCTAGAATCAGTTGACCCGATCACCACTGACCCGAAACCCATTGAAGATGGCATCGAGGAAGTATATGATGCTGGCTTGAGTCTAGTTGATGAATATGAGGGGGAAGAACTAGAAGAATGTGACATCGATACTATTGGTTCCTTACCTGAGGAGACCTTGGAGAGCAACCAAGTGGTAGGACCTAGTTCAGAAATTCAAGAGATTTGTGAGAACCAGGTTCCTTTAGTCAAATACCCCCAGGAAGAACTCATAGTGTTAGCCCGAGCTATCAGTTCGTATCCTCTAATGACAGTCATTCCCCAAGTACCAATTGAAGATCTTTGCACTAAACTGTTTAAGTTTGCCCACCCTCTGGTAGATCCTCTCCTTAGGATGACTGAATCAAGCCTCTTACAATTGGACCTTGTCCCATGCTCAGCCACTAAGGTCTCTCCCATAATCTCAGTTGGACATCCTTTTCTTGAGTGGATTGATTCACCCGGTCCTGTAGAAGTCTTCCTTATGGCCCCAGACCCCTTCCTTCGCATGACTGAGCTACCCTTCTATAGAGTATACCTTTCCTCACCCATAGGTCAAATTTCAAGTCTTGAGGTCATCATCCATAGACTCTTCCATGAATCATTCTCTAATCCATCTCTTGAGAAAGTGGATCATTATTTGCTTAGAGAACAAACATTAACTGTTGCAATCACATGTCCTAGGCTACTCCCCGAACCATCTCTTGATCCATTCCTAGGAGTAGCAAACTTTCCCTTTCGTAAGGATGACCAGTTGACACTCATAGATCACCATTCAAACCTTCAGGTCACCACCTTTAGTCAGCAGGTAATTCGAGACTCCACCTCATATTTCCTCCCTTTCTCTAGGACTTCCAATGCTTCTTACACCATCCAAGTATACTTTGTCGAAGTCTTTAGAGTAAACCACGTGTCAGAACCTATTAGGTTTTCCACCTACTTCTGGAAGACCTTATGGAACCTACTAGGCACCCATGATAAGTTTTCATGCTCTGCATGCCATCCTCCGACCCAAGGTCAAACCTAGAGAGCCGTAGTTTGTTAGGTTTAGACCTAGGGTTCCTTTGAATAAAGTCCATTCTTTAGGAATGCATCGTCAGTCGAGTTTAGGACATTGTCTCAGATTTTGGTTGAGTGAGAATACCAGGAATTGGGATTTGTATTTTGTCCAGGACTAAATTTGCATATAATGTTTCGATCAATAGGTCTATAGGCTAGAGTCCCTTTGAAATTATTCATGGATACAAGCGTCACACACCACTTGATCTGATTTCACTATTAGTCCACACACACAAGTCTCTTGATGCACTTGCATAGCATGTAAAGGACTTGCATAAAGAAATTCATGCCAAAATAAATTTAAGTAATGAAACTTATAAGAAGTTGGCTGATTCTCAAAGGCGAGTCAAAACTTTTGTTGAGGGAGACTATGTAATGATTAGGTTAAGGGCTGAACGGTTTCCTCTTGGAACTGTTAGAAAGTTACATGCTAGAGGAGCTGGACCATTTAGAGTGGTGAAGAGAGTAGGGTCCAATGCCTATGTGCTCGAGTTGCCTTCAGAACTAGGCATTAGCTCCACTTTCAACATTACAGACCTAGCAGAGTATAGAGAGCCAGCTGTGATTCCCAGTGAGCCTTTTGAGCCTAATCCTGATCTTGAGAGTGAACCTAACCCTGTGTGTCCACCAACAAACTGGCCTGTGAGGAAAGAACAGATTGAAAAGATCCCGGATGATCAGGTTATCTCTACTCGTAATCGAGGATACCAAAGATACCTGGTCCGCTGGCAAGGAAGGCCAGATTCTGATGACTCTTGGATCTCCTGAGAAGAATTACAAGAATTGGACCCAGACCTCTTGGAGAGATACCAGAGCCAACTTGATCCATACTCGATAGGGTCGAGTTCCTCCCACCCTGAGAGAATTGGTGCGGGCACCTGACTCAGAAGAAGACTTCAGAGCTCCATCTGGATCTCTGATTAACCTTGCCCGAAGAATTAGGGTTTTTGGTTTGTAATAAGAGTTGACTAGATCAACTCAATTTAGCTTGAGTCTACATTACCTGCATTTTATTTTGTTGAGTCATGTTGACTCAGTAGTGGACTAGGGTTTCAACCTGGGATGTTACATTTTCTCCCAAGACCAGGCAAGTGGACACCACACTCCCAGCCACACTCCCAGTCCAAGGGGCGCCATATCTACATCCAGCAGCCTTTGGTCCCCACTCCACAGATGGCAACTTCCTTCTCTCATGCGCCAGATAAAGAGAAGTCCACCAAGAGACCACAAATCAAGGGGGCGGCCAAGACTTTCCCAAGAAACCCAAAGCAAAGAAGGGAAGAAATTCTCTTGGAAGAGAACTTCAAGGGGGCGCCCACTACCTGCCAAAGACATCCGAAACAAAGATGGGAAGGACCTTGACTTAGGGAGGAAGAAAAGGAGGAGTCCAAAAGAGTTGATCCATGGAAGGGAAGAAATTTTTCTTGAAGATCCAAGCAAGGTGGCGCCATCTACCTGCCTTTTATAACCCAAATCCAATTTTTTTGGTACCTTGGCCGACCATATGTGTATGATTTACCCTAATTTGTAGATCCCCTCCTTTTAGTCCCACATGGGAAGATGTGAAGCCCTCCTCCCTTGTAAAGCCTTATAAATTAAACCCCTCTTGTAAGTTTACACCAATCAGATGAATGAAAGAAATTTTTTTATGAGCAAACTTGTGTTTTCTTTTTTCCGCACTTGTTTCCAGGTGTTGAGCTCCGTGAGGGAGTAAATCCGGGTTCCCCTGGAACCTTGAGGAGGTGAGAGATCTTCAAAACCCCAAACCCTAGGTTAGCCACTCCACTCCCAAACCCTAGCCGCCATCACCCTTCTCTTTCCACCAAGCCCTAGTCTATTTCCCTTCTCACGGCCACCATCTCCAAGTCCAGGCCGACCACCAGCATCCAGCTCCAGTACAGATACTGCAGATCTACAACAATTCTAAGAGGAAGTCAGATCGGCCTCCAGGAGAATTCGATTTCAGCAACTTCGGCTTTCAAGTTCTTCAACCTGGTAAGATCTTTTCTTGAGTTTCTGAATTCCTTCACTTGTTCCTCTTCTTTCCCAGATCTTGAGTCCAGGAGAAGCCGACCAAACCACGAGACCAGTATTAGAGGATCCATTGCGAAGATAGCCGACTCCGAGGATCCCACAATCTGCTCGAGAGAGTTCTTCCACCAAAATCCTGAGAAGATCACTGTCTGGTTAGTAAACCATCTCTTCTCTCTATTTCTGTTCTGTTGAAAGTTCAGAGCGAAACCCTAGATCTGGGAGTTTCTCAACCCCCAGCGATCCGTTACTTCTGAACTACTCTGATAAGTTAGTTTCTTCTAAACTGTGCTTTCAATCCTTACCTAGTTTCCTTCAACATAGTTTAGCTTTACTTTGAGTCGAAGCCAATTTCTGAAATATATATATAAAAAAAAAGAATTAATCTTAATTTTACTTCCGCATACGCTTCTTTGTTCTTTGTTCTGCATCATTTTTGGTATCAGAGCTTTCGTTCTGCATCATTTTTGGTATCAGAGCTTCCGTTCTGCATCACCTATTCCTTTTCATTGTGAGAGACCCTAACCTAGAGTGTCCACAAACAAATTTGGCCTGAGAGAGGAGAATGGATCGAGCGTATCTTGGACGATCAAGCCATCACGAACCAGGGCCATGACTATCAACGCTTCCTGGTCCGATGGCAAGGCCGGCCAGAGTCGGACGATTCGTAGATTTCTCGAGAGGACTTGCAATGCCTCAACCCAGACCTTCTTGAGAGATATGTGAGCCAGTCTGACCTTCACTCGACAGGGTCGAGTTCCTCCCACCCCGGGAGAATTGGTGGGGACACCTGAGGCACCAGAATAAGACAAAGGCTTTTCAACCCTCTATAAATTGATCAATAATTTATGAGTCCATCTGTAATAAGGGCTTAGCTCATCTGAGTCCATTTTTGTTGTTATTTGATTTTTTTGAGTTGTTATTTCAGTTCTGTACTAGTCAGCTCATGTTGAGCTAGTTCAGTCCAATGCTGGTCAACTCATGTTGAGCTAATTTTATTTTTTTTTGAGTCCTATCCAAGCATACTGAAGACTCAAGACCACATCATACAAGTAAAGACCAAGTCCAACCAGATTGAAGACATGGAAGTTTAGCCCAAGTCCAACCCAGCTTGAAGATTTGAAGACCCCAGGAGGAAAATCAGAAACCCTGATTCCTTGCAGATGCCCTCCAGATGCCCAAATTTCATTCCAGATGCCAAAATATATTCATAGACCAAGGCATCCATGATTTTAGAGGTCCATCTGCATCCTAGCCCAAAGAAATCAAGCCCAGGCGCCAAGCCCAAGCCCCTAAGAAGCAAGATACCAGGGAATATTCCTGCTACCTGGCTACCAGGCCATCCCAGCTTCCAGAGGCCCAAACCCATGCACCCGGGCCCCTTTGGGCCGGCCCCTTGCTGCCCTTAGAAGCCCAACATGCCCCCCTAGGTGTCCTTGGAGTGTTGGCCAAGTCAAGAAAAATTTTAGGGATTTTCTCTACCTAATGTTTCCTTATTTTCTAGCTAGGGTTTGAGAGGGAAAAGGATTCTCATGTAAAGACTAATGTGCCCTTACTTGGAGCCCAAGGTTAAGGATCTATTTAAGGGACCCTAGCCTCTTGTATGATGGAAGAATTTTTTGATGAATGAAAACCTTGAGTTCTTCTATTGAGTTGTGTGATACCCTGCTGTGTGCATAAAGGGGTTTGCGAGAGTTTTTCTTCCCAGTGCTGCAATCATCTTCCTGCTGCCAACAAGCATCTCAGATCCCTGGATGCCCACTCCAAAAGAAGCCTTCCCTTACTATTTTTCCTTTGTTTTCTTGTTCCTTTATGAGTTTTCTAACCCCTGACAGGTCATTTACAGGTCCCCGAGTTCCTACGAATCCAACGACTCCAGCCAAGCCTCAATCGGATCACCGAGCAGAAAGCTATCCGTGGGTCTTTGGCTCGGTTTTCTAGGCTGCATCCATCGAGGAACGAGAGACCCTTTTGCTGCGATCTTCTCAAACATTGTCAGGTACACCCCCTCTACCTCCAGTAGTTTTATTGTAGGAGAACTTGCCCTAACCGAGGCTTCTAAGCCCCAGCGATCCTTCTTTTCTACTTTTCTAGGTCCTAATCTACATGCTGATCTTCTAAAGGGGTCGGCCCAAAGGGGCCCGGGTGCATGGGTTTGAGCCTCTGGAAGCTGGGGTGGCCTGGTAGCCAGGTAGCAGGAATATTCCCTGGTATCTTGCTTCTTAAGGGCTTGGGCTTGGTGCCTGGGCTTGATTTCTTTGGGCTAGGATGCAGATGGACCTCTAAAATCATGGATGCCTTGGTCTATGAATATATTTTGGCATCTGGAAGGAAATATGGGCATCTGGAGGGCATCTGCAAGGAATCAGGGTTTCTGATTTTCCTCTTGGGGTCTTCAAATCTTCAAGTTGGGTTGGACTTGGGCTAAACTTCCATGTCTTCAATCTGGTTGGACTTGGTCTTTACTTGTATGATGTGGTCTTGAGTCTTCAATATGCTTGGATAGGACTCAAAAAATAAAATTAGCTTGACATGAGCTGACTAACACTGGACTGAACTAGCTCAACATGAGCTGACTAGTACAGAACTGAAACTCAAAATCAATTAAAATGGACTCAGATAGGCTAAGCCCTTATTACAGATGGACTCATAAATTATTGATCAATTTACAGAGGGTTGAAAAGCCTCTGTCTTATTCTGGTGCCTCAGGTGTCCCCACCATTAATCCTTCCACTAGCCAGGTAAGATGTGGGGTGGTGGGAGGCTCCCCCTGCTTGTCACAGGGTTTTAATTAAAAACCACCAATCTGCTTAGGATGTTTGCCACTAGACCTCTAGCCTTGACACCAGCTTCTAGTAATAAGTGGAGGGTTGAGTGCACTAGTTTTTCCACTAGACTTGGACTCGACTTGTTGGTGTTCCTAAATCAATTAGGTTCTAGTTAATTTTAATTAGGCTTCGGTTCGGCATGCAGGTGGTTATTTTGGGCCCAGGATAGGTGATGAAATCCTGCCATGATCTGATAGAGTAGAGTGCCCTTAAGATTAGGTTAATGCAAAGATATGCACACGATGAAACCCTAATATAGTCTAAAATCAGAAAATCGGAGAAAAAAATTTTTTTTTCTTTGCTTTATGAGGTGGCTGACTTAAATTTAAGTTGGTTAGATGGTCAAACAAAATTGGCTTGGGTTGGGGGGTTTTGGATATAAGTTAGGTTCAACTATAGGTTAACATGCAGAATTTAGTAATACAGGGTTATGATTTTGTTGGAGTCAAACCCCCATAGATCAGACAGAGCGGCTGGATTGCTGGCTTGCCTCCTGAAATCCCTGCAAAATAGGTCACCTGACCAAATTTTCTCTAGCGAGGGACACTGCGATCCCTAAGTCAGTGAAGGTTCGAGGAACAGAATAGAGAGTTCTCAAAGAGAGAGAGAGTGAAAAAGACCAAAGAAGATTTTCCTTAGCCTTTTTCTCTTTTTGCTTTTGCTTGGCTTACTTACCGTGAGTGTCCCCTCTTACATTTATAGCAATAGATGTGCCAAAATGCAGTTAAGCCTACTTGCCTCTAGTTAAATGGGGTCGGTTAGCTTAACCCCGCATAATCATAAGTGGTTGCTGCCTGATTCTGGCCACCTAAATATTGTTGGTGTTGGAGTTAGTGACATGGCTGGTTCTGGCCACTTTCATATTATTGGAGTTAGTGGTTATATGGTTGGTTACAACAACCATATCCATGTTTGGAGATTTGAGATTAATTGGAGATTTGCTTCAGGGCCATTCCTTCAGAAGGGACCGAAGCCGAATTGGTTGATCGCCTCGCGCCTATCTTTTTCGGAGTAGGCTGAAGATGCCTTGGCCATTTGCATCAAAATTGACTTCTTCGGAGTAGGCTGGAATATTTACTTCATATTCATCCTTTTCGGAGCAAGTTTTGGAATGAAGTGGCTATCTTCTTCGAACCATCTTCTTTAGACTTATCTAAAGAAGACTGGCCCACCACCTGGCACCTGGGATAGCATGGATCAGGGATATGCTTCGGGACTGACCTCTTTGGTATGGGCCGAAGACTGACCCTGCAATATGACCGGAATGGCGATGTCAAGTTATCACTTTATCAGCCTATGGAGTCACCTTCGAGCCTTCTGGTATGGGCGACCGATTCAAAAAGGATTTGATTGGATCCTTGAACTAGCAATTGGACCCTTGAACCAATAATTAGCCTTTACTGAGCTGGCTTATCCCAATAGTTGCCCCCCACTCCCGATTTTTGAAGTAATTATTTGCTTTGAGAAGTAAGAGAACTTATGGATTGTTGTTTACCGATGGAAAAGGTGCGACCAATGATGGTGAATCTTCGATTCAGTCATTCATAATAACTGCCACCTAATTCGATAGTTATGTGGGGGATAGATGTCACTCTCCTATTGGCTTATAAAAAGAAAATGGCGAGTCGATGAATCGCGTCTCTTCCTTCCATAATGGCGATCTGACAGGCTCTTCAGTTCAGTTTGGATGGAGGTTGTCGCATCATCTTGTTCTTTGGATATACGATACGAACTCCATCCCAACCATCAGATGTGGTCACATGGATCATGACTGATAGTTTGGTTTTTCCCCCATCGAATCGACTGGCATTGTTTGGGTCTTCATATACATGATTGGCACCTTCATACGCGGCATGATCGGAGAGGCATCTCCTCTTTCGAGGAAACTACTCGAACCACCTTTTGCCCCCTATATAAACGGGAACAGGTTGGTAGAGGAAGCTTCTTTACCTTGTGCATTTTGCTTTCTTCTGTCCCATTTTTTATTTTCTTCTTGGTTTATATTTTCTTCTACAAGTAGGGCCTCCCCTTTCCTTCTTCTTTTCCCACCATGGTTAGAACTTTAGAGATCCCTGCCATCAGTAAGACCCCCTCCGGCGGGGGAGAAATTGAATCTTCCAGTGCCCCAGACCTGTTAGGAGGACTATCGTTAAGTCCCGACCGGAGTTAATCCCAAGCTCTCTGTCCTTTGATAGGATCGGTCACCTACAAGAATATTACCACATTCCCGATAACCTTCCTTTGATACTTCCACAACCCGAAGAGAGAGTAAATAGGCCTCCGTCTAGTGCTATCGCCATATATGAAGATCACTTAAAAGCTAGTCTTCGCTTTTCGTTGCACCACTTTTTTGCTAGAGTCTTCCATATGTACCATGTCATTTCCGCATAGCTAACTCCGAATAGCATTCGAAATATTTATGGGTTTTTGGTCCGTTGACACATAGAAAATGTGAGGCCCAGGACTATAGTCTGTTCACCTCTCTCTTCACTCTGAAGAGAGATTTTCATGGCTACGGGTGGTGGGTCATAAGCCCCCATCCTGGCCGTAAAATAATGAAGGATATGCCTAGTGCCATCTATAAGGTGGAAACCCAACTTTTTGTTTGTTTCCTTTTCTTAATCATGGGGATTTGATACAGAAAGGAGAGAACCATGTCTGAGTATGAACGCCAGTAAGAAGATTCTAAAGGCCGACCAACCAGACTTGATATTGTTGTCTAGGTCTGAGGTCACTTCTATCCACGATCTTTAAGAAGAGAGGAATCTTCGTCTCGCTCAGATTAGCGAGTTCTCATCATTAGGTATAACCAGTAGATGGCTTCAGCTTCTATCCAGCTTCATAGTTATCCCAGCTAACTGACCTTGAGATTTGTTTCTATTTATAGGTGGCAAGATGAGGCCTGAAGTTAGCTTACTTCATCAATCTACCAAAAGGAAATCAACCCAAGTTCCTCCAATGGGATTGGAAGTCCAAAAGAAAGCCCAGGAGGAGGGAGCCAACAGGAGCATCGCTCCTGCAAGGGAGTCATCAGGGAGATACAAGGTCCCATCAGTAGAGCTTCCACCCAGGGGGAGTTCTCTGATCCAGATCTCAGAAAGTCCAATCGCAGCCCCGACTGTCGACCTACCACCACCTTGCCCATCTGCAAGGGATAAGGGCAAGGCACCTCAAGTCGAGGGGAGTCCAGTGAGGAACACTCCCCTAGACAGGGATTGCAAAATAGACATCTCCCTCTTCTCTGATATGAGGGGTCTTGCATTTCTCGATGTGGCCAGGAGAGTACTGAAGGCCATACTGTTGCCCTGCGACTGGGCAACCACCCGAAATTGGTGCCTCGTAGAGGTATCAGATTTAGCATTCTCTTCCATGCTGAAGGTACGATGTCTTATCTTCCTTCATCTTCTTATGGTGGTCTTCAGCATAACTAACTTCATATCTCGGTGATTTAATGCAGCTAGTCCATGATATCACTTTCAAGGAAGAAAGCATTGAAGGGTTTGACAACTTCTTTAAGAGCTTGAAAGAAGAGCTTCAAATGGTGAGAGCCAAGAAAGAAGTGGCTGAAGAGCTAAAACGACCATGGAAGAGAAGCTCAACAATAAAGATGACGAGGTTCAGGGTCTAAAAAATGAGCTGAAGAAAGCTCAATGAAAGATCTCTGAACAGAAAAAGGAAGAAACAGGTGTACTCCTTGGAACACTCAGCCAAGGAGATTAAGAAGAAGGTCGATGAGGTAGCCAAGAGGGCTGAAGCAACAGTCAGGGAGTCTGAGGCTTGGAGGGAGCAGGCAGCCAAGGTAGTCAAAGATTTCAAAAAGTCTTCGATGTTTAAGGAGGAGGTAACTGAGTCAAGTGTGGTCAGTTACCACTATGGCTTTAATGATGGGCTCAAAGAGGTCTAGGGGCTTTACCATGATCTTCACCTTTCGAGCATCCCGGTATGTGAGATCATCAAGAAAGAAGAAGGATCTACAACCCCCATCAAAATTGAGCCCGTAGCCCTCGCTGAAGCTAAAGAAGCCTTGGGATAGGCTGAAGAAGTCCCAGCCATGGCTGAAGGCCAAGAGTAGGTCGAAGATCCGACCATGGCTGATCCAACAATTTCGGTTCAAGCAAAAGAGGTCTCTCTTGTGGATCATATTGAAAAGTCTCTTCTTGTGGCTGATCCGGAAGTTCCTGTGTTGACTGTAGTAGGCGAATAGGCCTTGTAGCTTTTGTCTTTTATTTTGTAAAAAAATGATGTGTAATCAGGTCTGCTTGGATATTAATGAAAGCACACTTTTTCTTTCAATTGGATGAAATTTTTCTAAGTATGAAGTCATCGGACACATTGCGATCTTCAAGTAGATAACCATTTCTTAAAAGACATAATAACTTATAACTTGAATGAAAGCCTTCCCAAGTGAGGAGTCTTCTAGTGAGTCACCATCTTCTGATAGATGGCATTCTTTAAATAACCTCCAACAAAATTTTCAAAGTGTGGACTCTTAAGATAGGTGGTTACTTTCGAACATGCAATAACCTTCAACTTGAATATAAATTTTTTAAGTATGACGTATTCGAATAGACTATGGCCTTTAAGATAGAGATTTATCTTTGGGCATAAGAAAGCCTTTGGCTTGAATATAAGTTTCGTCATTGCCTCAGGTTTTTGAACTTGACTTCGGCAAGATCGTTAACCTCAGAGGCAAACCATTCATTCTAGCTTCTCATCAAATCAGCTTTTTCTTGCTCATGAGTCAGACATTTCAGCATTTGGATCCATAATTAAGGAATCTCGATGCTTGATGGGGATCCTAGCTCACCAATCAATACGATGCTCTATCTCTGCCAGATGTCCAATCACCGTTGGTGAGGCTATTATTGCCCAGGTCATGGGATTGCGATGATCAGAGCCATTAAAGCTGTATATGTCAAGAATTAGATTAGTCGTAGCTCTCAGACTTCTCGTAACCATCTTCACATGGATCGAGGCCCCTATTTATTAGGGCAGGCACACGTGGCATAATCGGAGGGCTGTCCAAAATATGGGCAATCAATTTGAGCCGCTAATGGCATTTATATAAGAGACTAAAGCTCCCATAGGTCAAACCTTCTTGAGCCTTTAGCAACATCGCCCCTCGAGTGATCTTTCCCCCTCTTCCTTCTGTAACTAGCTTCAAGGGTCTTGTCAATCATGAGGCCAGACATAGCGCGGCTTCGACGGGCGGTGGGGAAGTGACCAGTGATGGGCCCTCTAGGTAGAAGGTCAAATCAAAAATGGGTCTACTACTAGTGCTCCCATGGGTCTGGACTGATGGTGAAGTTCCTATCGACGTAGGTTCTTCCTTGGGAGAAGAGCAAGTTCCTTCGCATGGACGTCTGGCCAATCTTTCGGCAGGGCTATCAGGAGAGTCAAGCTTGCTGGACGTGAGTAGAGCTCCTGTCACCACTGAGAATACCAAGCCCAAACTTCCAATTATAGAAGGGGAGAGCTCGGGGGGACATGGTGCATCTGTTGCTGGTGCTAGTCTCAACAATCAGGGGCGGACGAAGACTTTGACTGTCCTCCGGAAGGACAAGAAGGAGACCAAGGAGCAAGGGTTAGGGGACCCTTTTTCCTTTATTTACCCCTGGATACATCAGGTGAGTGTCGACGTAAGTGGCATAAGTACATCAGCATCAACCAAACTGACTTTATGTGTGTTTACCCTTGACAGGTCACCCATGATGTCTCTCTATTAGAAGAGAGCATTCATGAGTCCTTCAACTTCGACAAAAGCCTTCAAAGCTAGTTGGCTTCAATCATAGCCAAGAGAGAAGTGGCTGAAGGGCTCCGGGCCGCTGTTGAAGAAAGACTTAACAAAGTTGTCGCTGCCAATGGTTCCTTAGAAAAGGAACTGAGGATACTTGAGATGTATGTGGCTGAACTGGTGGCTGAATTGCAAAAGAAAAAAAGGAAGGCAATCTCAGCTGAACTAATGATGAGGGATTGCCTTGGGAATGCTAAGGAAGCAGTGGCTCACAAGGTCGAACTGGTGAACAGAATTGCCTAACTGGAGATTGATGTTTTATCAACCAATCAGAGGGCAGAGCAAGCTGAGAAGAGCACTTCCCAGGTCATCGAGGCTTATAAAAAATCTAAAGCCTTTGACAATGAAATGCATGAAGATGGGGCAAAGAGCTACTTCTTTGGCTACATAAACTGCTTGAATAAGTTCATGGAGGCTTACCCGGACCTGGATATTTCTTTCATTGCCATACCAGGTGATAAAATGGGAGGAACAAGAATTGCCATCGGAGAGGTGTCAGCCCCTCCAGCTGACAAAGGGGTCGCCAAGGAGGTCTCCATTTCTGCTCCGACTACTGGGTAAGTCGAAGAAAAATAGCTTCTTGCTATAGCTCTCTCTCTTTTCTTCTTTTTCTTCCTTTTTTTATTGATGTAACTCAGTCAATTTTACTACTTTTCCTTCAATGAATGAAAATTCTTCTTTAAAAGAGAAATTTTCTAAAATCTTCTTTTGATGGGTGAATACATTCCAAAGTAATGCTAAGTGTAAACTCTTCAACATCATAAACATTGAGGTAGAGTGCTCATGAAGAATCTCAAGATTTTGTGTCAGCTCCATCTTCTTCTTGGTCTAAGGAGTCAAAGCTCGTTGAAGTTGTAAAGAGATTTATCCATTTGTCTTGATCGGATTCACTATTAAGGTAGGTTGATGAGACCATCCTTAGGCACTTCATGGATGAAAAGGTAGGTTGTTTAGATCCGCCTCGACACGTCTGCGGATTTACCGTAGGGTAGGCTACTTGAACCATCCCTGTGCCTTTGGTTGAGAATAAGATAGGCTGATTAGGCCCACCTTGGCACGTCAACAGATTTATTGTAGGGTAGGTTACTTGAACCACCCCTATGTCTTTGATTGAGAATAAGATAGGCTGATTAGACCCACCTCAGCAAGTCAATGGATTTACCATAGGGTAGGTTACTTGAACCATTCCTGTGCCTTTGATTGAGAATAAGATAGGCTGATTAGGCCCATCTCATTATGTCAGCGGATTTACGGTAGGGTAGGTTACTTGAACCATCCCTGTGCCTTTAATTGAGAATAAGATAGGTTGATTAGGCCCACCTTCGAGTAAACTTTTATCGAAGTCTTCCTAAAAGAGAACTTTTATTGATAGTACTTGAAAAATTCTCTACATTCCAAGGCCGAGGTAGCATAGAACCAGCCAAAGTCTCTAGCTAATAAGTCCTTGGATGTATAACTTCCTTGATTCGGTAAGGGCCTTCCCAATTGGGAGAAAGCTTGCCTTGTTCCATCGACTTGGATACTTCGGACCTTCACAGTACTTGATCTTCGGGTCGGAAGGTTCGTTCCTTCACCCTAGAGTTGTAGTATTTGGTGACTCTCTGTTGGTACGCTACCATCTTCATCTAAGCACAAAGTCTGGTGCCTTGTAGTAAATCTAAATCCACTCTTCGACGTTCCGAATTCTTGAGTTCCTTGTACTGATCGATCCTTAAGGATTGCAGAGTAACCTCCACAAGAAGAACTGCTTCGATGTCGTAGGCCAAATAAAATGGAGACTCATCAGTGGCCATTCTGGGAGTTGTCCGATATGTCCAAAGAACAAAATTTAGTTCTTCGGCCTGGAGCCCTTTGGCATCATTCAATCTGGTCTTCATACCATAGAGAATGGTCTGGTTCATCACTTCAGCTTCCCCGTTAGCTTAGGGATGACCGATATAAGTCAATTTATGGAGTATATGGTATTGAGCACAGAAGTCCTTGAACTTCGGGTTGTCAAATTATCTCTGATTGTCGGTGACTATGGCATGGAAAACTCTGAATTGAAATATAATGAAGTTCCTTATAAAGCTTTCGACCTTTTTTTCGGTAATAATATGCCAAAGGTTCAACTTTGATCCACTTAGTGAAGTAGTCGATAGCCACAATGAGAAACTTTCATTATCCAGATGCTAGTGAGAATGGGCTAAGAATATCCATGCCCCATTGAGTGAAGGGCCATGGTGCCGTTAGCTGGGTCAACTAGCTTGCGGGCCATCTTTGAATATTAGCATATTTCTGGCACTGGTCGCATCTTCGAATAAAGTCAACGGCATCCTTCTGGATGGTTGGCCAGTAATAACCTTGGCATATTATCTTATATGCCAGCGATCTGCCCCCTAGTGATCTCAACATATGCCTTCATGTACTTTTCTTAGGGTATAGTCGACGTCTGATGGCCCCAGGCACTTCAACAGAGGTTGTGTAAAAGATCTCTTATATAGAGCTCCATCCAAGATAACATACTGGGATGTTATCCAACAGACTTATTAGGCTTCAACCTTATCCTCGGGTAGTGTGCCTTCATTCAAAAATTTGAGAATGGGGTCCATCCAGTTGGGCTTGTGCTCAACCAGATGTACCTCTAGTGTTTCTTCCACTGTACTTGGAGCTTCGAGGTACTCTATGAAGGTGCGACCAAGAAAATCTGGGGTGGTGGTGGTGAGTCTGGATAGTGCATCAGCTTGGGAGTTCTCCATCCACGAGACATGGGCGATCTTAAAGAATTCTAACTAGGAAACTATAATCTACAATTTTCCTAAATATTGAACCATGGTAAGATCTCAAGCTTCGAACTCACCCTTCACTTGGTTCACCACTAGATAAGAATCCAAAAAGATTTGGATCTTTTGAATCCCCAGATCTTTCATGATTTGGAGTCCTGCAAGAAGGACTTCGTATTCAGCCTGGTTGTTTGAAGTATGGAAGGAGAAGTGTAGAGAATATTTTATAGTGTGCCCATTTGGGCTGGCTAGTATAAGGCCTGATTGTGGCATACTTATGAAAAATATGGCATGAATGACTAAAACAATTAAGCTAATTAAAACTCTAAAACATATGATCAGAAATCAATCATAGATGAGTCATTTAAATACATTAAAGAAGACTAAACTAGAAGGCTCATATGCTTCGCAGTGCGAGTCTGAATTAAGCTAATAAACTAGGACCTACGTGGCTAGAAGAACCATCTAATTAGGACTATACCCTATTCAGAATTTCAGACCTCAAGAAAGAAGGATAGGGTTTAGATACCAATAATGAACTTTCAAAGACCTTAAACTAGATTCACTACAGGAACCCTCAAGACTGGCGACTGATTGATCAAGCTAAACCACCCATTGGAAGTAGAGGCTCATGCTGTTGAGTTGAAGGCAAGGAAGACTTCACCTCGGATTGGATACTCCTTAGGATCCTGCAAGAATACCCATTAGTGGCATGGAGGAAAATGAAAGTCATAATAAGAAAACCTAATGGACGAGAGGGAGTAGAAGGTTATGGAAGATTTGGATGAAGATGGCCAACTCCCTTGGAGGTAAGGTTGGCGTCCATGAAGAGAAACTTCTTGGTAGGAATTTGGTGGTTAGGGAACTAATTTGAGCCTCACACTCACTCTCTCACAGAGGGCATTTGCAAACACAAATGGTAGAAAGAAATTTCAGGATTTTATTCATCCAAACATAAACCTTTACAAGAAGACTTGGAGAGGTATTTATAAACCACCCAAGCATTTTGAAATCACTAATTTCATGGCCAAAAATGTGCAACCATATAAAGATACAAGGAGTGGCTTTAACCATGATGAGGGTGAGAGGTTGCTTGATTCAAGGAGACTTTGGTGGCTGCCCCATCTTGAATTTGACCTTTGTTTGATTCATGGAGAAAAAAGTGGTCGCCCCATTTGAATTTGAAGTACTCTTCACTCCCAAGCTTAGGTGGCATGGAGCGTGATGTGGCATTGACATGGCAGTCCTTATTGGTGAGGAGATGATATGGCAAATGGGACCCAACTTCTTGGATAAGGCGCCTTGGTGAGGTGGCTACAATCAATGCTTCATTCCATCCAATGGCTCATATTCCATGCACCCTTGACTTGAAGATTTACTTGATGTGGCTTTGGTTCATCCTTTGGTCCAATTGTATGCTCCCTTAGTTGGATTGACTCAAGCTCAAAAGAAAATTACAACTCAATTTGGACTTAAGTACATTTGACTCTTACAACTCAATTTGACCTAAGACTTAACAAAACTCAACACAAAATTCATGATTCAAGAAGACTTAACAAGACTCAAGACTAGACTCAAGACTTAGATTAGGAACAAGACTAGACTCAAGACTTAGACTAGGAACAAGTTAACAAGGTTGGAACTCAATTTGGAATCTATAAGGAATTGGTGTTGACTTGGTTTAATTGAAGTCTTCTTTTAAACTTGGTGCCCGCACCAAGGCTCACTCCGCATCCTGCCAAGTTTGAAGCCCTACATGGAGTATCCATGTAGACTCTAAATCCTTTCGGATGGCCTTACTTTCTTCGGATTGTCGCGAGCAATCTTTTGGACCCCATGTGCATTCGGCTATTAAGTCAGCCAACACCTGTGCTTTTATTGCCGATCTGGGCTGAAAGCTGGTGTCGAATTCTTCAAGCTTTACAGCCCACTTAGCTATCCTCCCTGAAGTATCAAGGCATCAAAGGATAGCTTTGAAAGGTTGATATGTCATGACCACAACAAAGTGGGATTGAAAGTATGGTCATAAGTGCTTCGCCGCAATCACCAGCGAGTATATGAGCTTCTGTATCCTGGGGTATCTCACTTTTGCATCATGCAATACTTTACTGGTATAGTAGATTGGCTTTTGAAAGTTATACGTTCCCTTTCGGACGAGTACCGAATTAATTGCCTCATTCGAAGCGGAGAGGTATATATAGAGGGTTTCTCCTTCTTGGGGTTTAAAAAGTAAAGAGAGATTCTCCAAATACTTCTTCAGTTCTTCAAAGGCACAACACCAGTCCTCGGACCATTCAAAGTGTTGACTCTGGTCTTGATTTTGATGATTGACAAAATTCTTAAGTATATATGAGTACTAATTATGTATTTTAGTGTATTTATCAGATTAAGTACTCATATCAGTTGAAAGAATAAAATACTTGTATTTCAGTTGAAGAAGTCCTTCAAATTTATGAAATTTTAAGTTATAAGAACTTTGGAATATAAGGAAGACTTAGAAGGACTTAAAGTTTAATTTTAGAGAAGTTTTAGTAAGTTTCAGTACCGGCACACTCAAGTATCGACTCATGAAGAAGTTCAAGTGTTGACTAAGGCCTGAGAATAACAAAAATATAGAACTATGAAAATCTAGAATTTTTGTCTTGAGCTGATTCAAGTGCCGACTCATGAACAAACTCAAGTATCGACTCACCAGATTCAAGTGTCGACACTTGGAATAATGGCTAGTTTTTCAGAAATGCAGAATTGATTCCAACTTGCTTCAAACAGCTAGTTTTTCATCTCCAACATTATAAATGGTCATTTATAGTTTGGAGAGCTATATAAACACCAAAAATTAAATGGGGAAGCAATCCTTTAGTGAGATTATTGAATATCCTTCAAGGATTCAAGAGTTGAGTGGTTCAAGCCTTCAGGCTTTCAAAGATAAGAGAGTTGATCCAAGTTCACATCATCAAGCTACAATCAAAGGCTTCAACAAATTAAAGACAAGCTTCTTCAACATCATCCAAGGGCTTCAAAGAGATAATTATTTTTATTAGAAAGCTTTACTATATTATTAACTTTCATTCTTACGTTGTTGTATCAAGGTTTTTGGTGAGCCTTGGAAAAACAAAGAGGTTGTTGGTTAGCCTTTGTGTAAAACCAACATAGGTTGTTGGTGAGCCCATAAATCCATTAGAGGTTGTTGGTTAGCCTAAGTTATAAAACCAACAAGGGGTTTTGACTTGTGAGCCCGAAAAAATAAGTTGAATTTTGATTAGTGAGCTCGGAAAACTAATCAACTCTAATCTTGGTGATTATAGTGAAATACCCAAGGAGAACTTGGGAAGTGGATGTAGGTGCCTTGGAGTGCACCGAACCACTATATATTCTTGTGTTTGTGATTGCTCTTATTCATTGCTTATTTACTCTTGCATTTACTTTGTTTTAATTTCATTGCATATTTTCATTAAGCACACAAACACTTTGGTAAAATATAAGCACTTGATTTGAATTGGCATATACTTATTTTATATCCATTGAAATAGTTCAAATAATTTTTAAAACCCAATTTACCTCCCCTCTTGGGTTGCATCATCATTGGACAACAATTGGTATCAGATCCTGGAACCCAAAATCATTGGTATCTAAACTTGGTGCTTTACAAAGAATCCAACAATTTTGAGTTAAAAGATCATGGCAGTCCTAGAATGTGCTTATCTATAGAACATGCAACTAATAGACCACCATTTTTCAATGGCACTAATTATACTTTTTGGAAAACTTGCATGTGCATCTATATTCAATCTATTAGTTATTATCTTTGGAAAGTTATAGTTAATGGTCCTCATATTCCTTCCATTTTGGTTAATGGCATTTACATTCCAAAGCTCGAAGAGAATTTGAATGAATATGACATTAAGTAATCTAAAATTAATGCTAAATTAATGAACTTGTTTTATTATACATTAGACTTTAATGAATTCAATAGGATCTCTGCATGCACATCGACGAAGAAGATATGAGACTTACTTGAAATTACTCATGACGGTACTCTTCAAGTAAAAAATACTAAAATTAATATGCTTCTTCATTCTTTTGAAATGTTTGAAATGCTACATTTTGAATTATTATCTGATATATATACTAGATTTATGACTATTGTTAATGAATTGAAAAGTCTTAGCAAAGTCTGTACTAATGCTGATTTGGTTAATAAAATTTTTAGATCTTTGCCAATATCATGGGATCCAAAGGTAACGGCGATCCAAGAAGCCAAGATATTGATACCCTACCTTTGGTGGAGCTTATTGGTTCACTCATGACCCATGAGTTGAATTTATGGTATAAAGAAGTGGTTGTTGATCAAGAGAAGAAAAATATAATAGCCCTCAAGGCCAAAAAGAAATTCAAATCAATAATGGCAACTTGGAATGATAGCAAGATTCAAGTTCGGATGTGAACAAGAAGTTGGCTATCTTTGCTTCATGGTAAATGAGGAAGAGGTATGTGCTGAAAATGAATATATTCTTACATTTAATGAATTACATTATGCATTTAATGATCTTGTGCATGAATACAAATTGCTAAAAATTGAGCATAAGAAATTAAAAATGTATGTTGACTATTTTTCTCTTAAGAACACCAATCTTGCCAATAAAAGTCATGATGTTTCAGAAATTGATAAGAATAATCCTTCTAAAGAAAAAAAAATTAGAAAATTTTTTTTTGATTTGAATGAATTATACAATAAGTTTTCAAATAAGAAAAATATTTTATTAAATAAAATAAAAAATCTAAAAAGACCCAATATTTTTGTATTAAATGATGAGCTTTTAAAGAAAAACAAAAATCTTGAGTTGAAAAACAAGAATTTCTTTGTTGATGCATCTTCCAATATGACTTGTTTTAGATGTTGTAAAATTGGGCATATGCATATCCTTGTAAATTAAGAAAAATTTGGATTCCAAAAGGAACCATATTTACTAACCCTAAAGGATCCAAGAAAGTTTGGATACCAAAATTATCCACCTAGTTTATTTTGCAGGAATGTCTTGCAGCCCAATATGAAAAAAGGAAGTTTTTGAAAAGTGGCTATATAAGACAATACAAAGAGTGGACAAGCTACATTTTTGGACTAAATGGTAAAGGAAAGATTATACATATCGGTAAATTCTAAACATTTCCTTCCATAATTAAAAATATAGTTGAATATTTGTTATAAATGTTGCATCAATTACTTTAAAAACTTGTTTTAAATGTTTAATAAGAATCAAGTTTAGACTTATAGTCATTGATTATGATCATGAACTTTTTGATGTTGATGAATTTCATGCTACCATGATTAAACTTGTGATTATAAGACCTTCACTTGATTTTGATTAATGTATCTTAAATTACTTCATGAAAAATACTTTTAAATTTGCATATTATTTTGAAAATTATTTCAATTGATTAATTAGAATCAAGTTTAGACTAATAGTTATTTGTTGTGATCATAAACTTTTTGTTGTTGATGGATTTTATGCACTCATGATTAAACTTGTGATTATTAGACTTTTACTTGATTTTGATTAATATAGTTTTAAACTATTTCAAGTAAAATATTGTGATAAAATGTTTACATTTTTTTGCATCTAAGCTTAAGTTAGAAATGATTTGGATCAAGACTAGAACTGGTAGTTAAGGATTACATTTAAGAAGAAGGTATGCATATTGATAAATTCTTATTCCAGTAGCTAAACTTGGTACTAGATTACTTCTAACATTTGTATGGGTAATCAAAATCATTTCAAATCATATGGTTTTCATGAAATGTATTCCATTTTATGTCCATGCTTAGACTAGAAATAATTTGAAATAAGTATAGAACTGGGAGTTAAAGGTTACATTTAAGAAGAAGGTATGCACATTGAAAAACCCTTAATCCAATAGCTAGACTTGGTATCATATTACTTCTAGCATTTATATGGATATCAAATCATTTCAAATAAATTTGAAATCATGCTAAAAGTTTTTAAATGATCAATCCTTTGCATTTTGAAAATCTTGTATATCTTGAAAATTTAAATCTTTGATTTCATATTTAGTATTTATGTTCATATATCAAATTGTCTAAAATTAGGATGATTGTGCTTTCATATTTTATTCCTCAATGAATGCATATTTTTTAAGAGGGACTAATTTTTAGGGAGAACATCCAAAGATTTGTTGTCATGTATGATGCTTTCAATGTTTTCTTGATATCATACTTATATTGCTCTGATACTCCTCTTTGTTTTCTGTTGACTCCATTATTGATTTTGATGATAAGCAAAATGGTTAAGTATAAATTGAGTACTAATGGTTTCTTTGAAGTATCTTTTTGCTGAAGAAGGTGCTCACAAATTTGAAGAAGTTTGTTTGATTGAAGTAAACCAAGTTTGGATGAAAAGATCTGCTTAAAGAGGACTTGGACAATCAATATTTGCTTAAATGGATAATTGAGTTAAGTAGAAATCTGTTTCAGCTCAAGTTCAGACTTTTCTGTGAAGATTTATATAAGGTGTCGACTCAAAGTGTTGACACATGGAAGTGAAGTGTCAACTCAAGCCGGTACGCAAAGTATGTTTCAGATGGCATGGCTGAAGTATCAATACATGGACCTGAAGCATCGACTCAAAGTGTCGATACATGGATCAGCTCATCGCCTGAGATTTTCAAGCCATAGAACTTGCTTAAAATGAAGAACTGTTGAAGTGTCGACACATGGAAGCTAAGTGTCGACTCACCTGAGAAAGTGTCGACACATCTGAGATTTCTAGAAGACCAGATTGAAGATATTTGAACTAGGTGTCGACTCAAGAAGTTCAAGTATCGATAGGAATTGTCGACTCATAGTCTGAAGTGTCAACACATGGAGTTCTGGGAACAGTAATGGCTAGTTTTTCAAATGCAGAACTCGACCCTTTTGCCCTCCAACAGCTAGTTTTTCAAGTATAATGGGTAGAAACGAGATTTGAGTACTTGGAGAAGTATATACATGCTCCAAATCAAATCAAAAGGAGAGCTACTCATTATTATTGATGAGAGTAAGATAAGAGCATTCAAGTAAGAAGAAAAGTGAGCTTTAACTCCTATTCTTTAAAGATTCAACCACTCTTTAGCAAAAGCAAGCCTCTAAGCATTCAAGAGCCTTCAAGAGCATTAAAGATCATCCATTCTTGAGCATTCAAGAGGCTTCAACAAGTTCAAAGCACTTCTACATCGAGCTTCAAAGAGATACTCGCTTTTGTTTAGAAAGCTTATATTGTTTCTCTACTTTTAAACTTGTTTTATTGTAAGGGTTCTTGGTTAGCCTATTATAAAACCAAGGGAGGTTATTGGTGAGCCTTTGAAAACCAATTAGGTTCTTGGTTAGCCTAGAAAACCAAGGAAGGTTGGTGATTAGCCCGTAAAACAATTTAGATTCTTGGTTAACCCATAAAACCAAGTGAGGTTTTGACTTGTTGGCCTTATGAAAACAAGTTGGGTTTTTGATTAGTGAGCCCACAAAACTAATCAACTATAATCGGTGTGATTATAGTGAATTTCCAAGGAGATCTTGGGGAGTGGATGTAGGTGCATTGGATAGCACCGAACCACTATATTTCTTGGTCTTTGTGGTTGATTGATCTCTCTACTTGCTTTATTTTTAGTGCTCTTTATTTCCACTGCACTTTTTTTAAGAACTTTATATTTGTATTCATAGTACCTTGATTAATTAATTGTTGAAATTAGATTTCATTGTATTAAGTAAATATTTTTTAGTTATCCAATTCACCCCCTTCTTGGGTTGCATACTGGGCAACATTTTTAAATCTAATTCTTTAAGGGGAGTTACATTCAATTGGTATCAAGATTTATTAAAAATCCTAAAAAAATGAAAGAGAAGAGCTCCTAGTAACTGCTTCGGATTGTGTTAGGAGCTATGTAGGGTTTAAAGACCCTCTCTTCCCATTCAATGGGGTCTCTTATGATGTGTTGGGGTGCCACTATAGCCTTATCCCATGAACAAGTGAAGTGAATGGACTGTTTCTTGCTATCAGTTATGCATATTAGAGCAAATATATATTGAATTATTTTTTGCAAGTGCATGTCATTTTTGAGGTATCTGTTCAATTATTATCATATTTAATCGATATTATGATTAATTGATTTCATGCATTGATTCTGATGATTAACTTGCTGCTCTTTCCACCTTCATTTCCATTTTGATTGGATATTCTGATGCTAATTTTGCTGGTTGTAAATTGGATAGAAAGAGTACTAGTGGTACTTACCAATTTCTTAGAGTTAACTTAATCTCATGGTTTAACAAGAAACAAACTTTAATTGCACTATCCACGGTTGAGGCTAAGTATATTACAATAGGAAGTTGTTATGCTCAATTCTTGTAGATTAATCAATAACTTGAAGATTTTGGAATCAAGTTGGCTAGTACACCTATTAAATGTGATAATACTAGTTCTATTTGCTTGACTAAAAATCATGTTCAACATTCTAGGAGTAAACATATTAAAATTAGACATCATTTTATTAGAGATCATGTAGAAAATAATGATGTTGTGCTTGAATTTATTAGTACTGAATTTCAATTAGCTGATATCTTAACTAAACCTCTTCTGGAAGATCAGTTTTATATGATTAGAAGAGATCTCGGGATCATTAATCCTTTTGATTAAGTTTTTCCTATCTTTGACTCAAATTAGATCATTTTGACATCAATTTTACTCAATCATTGTTGAATTTAATCATATATCCAGTGATTTTGATCAACTCTTGAATCTTTTTTTTTTTAATTTTTAAGTCGATGTATCGACACATTGATGTGTCAACACTTGAATGTGTCGACACATTCGTGAGTCGACACTTGAATGGCAGCAGACCAAGAATAAAGGATTTTCAAATGGTTGTTCTCCTCATTTCTTTCTCTCTCTCGAGACAACACATGATCTAAGGTTCTCCTCACTATTCCTTCCCTCTATTTCATGATTTAAACCTGTTGATTCTTCGTTTGAAGCACTTGGTAGTTCGGATTTTGCTAGATTTCACTTCCCATTTGGATTTTGAGCCTTAGAAACCCTAGGTTTTCACCCAAACCTTTCCCAAATCTTTATTCCAAGCAATGGGATCCCGAAAGCAAGTAGTCCATCGATCTCGTCAGTCAAATCAGGAAGAAAAATGAAGGATGAAGGCCAGACATGAGGCTAGAGCTCCTGATCTGCCAGCATGACCACTTTTGTAGCTTCTAGCAGGATGAGCTCGAAGACAGTCGTTGGGAGATGACGAGTGGACTTCACTTTTATCGACCAGTAGCATTTTAAGATCTGACAGTGGATTCAATAGGCTGGTTTGACTTCTTTTTCCTCACTCAACGAGAGATTTATCCCGGGTTGATTAGAGAGTTCTATGGATCGCTCGCCTATGGGACTGATGGATGGATGGCACAGGTGAGAGGCTGGGATATTCCAGTTTCATTAGAGGTTCTGAGTAGAGTATGGGATATTCTGATGACTAGTTCAGTGGTAGACAGCTTGATGGACAGAGTGAGTGGACTCCAGTGTATCTTTGAGTCTGATATATTGCCTGAGGGAGCCACAGTACCTGCATCCCGACTGTCAGCAGAGATGAGATTATTGCACCAAATTGTTGTCCGGATACTTCTATCGAAGATCGGACACTTCGATTACACACTGAGTGGGAGTTGCTAGTGATGGTCTCTTTGGTTCAATGCACGCCTGTCTGCCTTCCAGTGCTTATGATTCACCAGATGATGGAGGCATCGACTAGTCAACGACTCTGCTTGCCATATGGGATGGGATTGACTGTTATGTTTAGAGAGTACGGTGTCAGCTTTGAGGATGAGCCCTTTTGCATGCTACTTCATACTGATGTGTATGACATCAGGTCATTACACCAGATGGGTTATCATCTATTTTGAGGCAAGTGGACTCATAGGATATCTGGTCAGGTCGAGGACAGAGCTGATGACGATGATGCTGTAGAGGAGGAGTGCATCCTCTTCAACGAGGCAGGACCTAGTGAGAGTTAGCCTGAGACAGCAGCACAGCTAGAGGTTGCATCTCAGTTTGATCCTACTACTTCAACACAGCCTCAAGCAACTTAGATGGAAACTCAAGGTATTTCTGATAGCTTATTGGATAGAGTCAGATGCATCGAGATTGATATTTTGATTGTTAGACAGTGTCTTGACTACTTCATAGCTAAGACCAGAGAGAGTCACAATGGACTGAGTGATGGCATCTCAGTTATATTGACTGCACTGTCTAGACCTTCAGTGAGTACTCTGGTTGCTGATACTGCTCCACCTGCTCCTGCACCTGTTGTTGATGTTGATGGTGATGTTGATGGAGATGATGAGGAGACTGACTCTGATGGATTCAACTTTCCAGATCTAACATCAGAGCTAGTAGCGGAGGTGACGGCAGACTTGTCCAAGAGTCCTACTCTTGATCCTTCTAGTTCACCTACCCATACTCTAGTCCCATCCTCTCCTTCCAGATCAGTTGATCATGTTCCAATTCCTACACTATCACTAGTTATTGATTCTCCAGTTATTGATACTCTTGTTATTCATTCACCTATTATTGATTCACCCATTGTTCATACATTGATTATTGACACTCCTATCATTGATACACCGATTATAGACTTACCAGTTCATTCTATAGCTGATACATCTTTCCCTGATACACCTATCGTATCATCAGCTGATACACCAGTTTTTGACACATCCATTGTTGATACTCCTACCATTCACACATCCTCACTTATCCGAGAGCTTGGTTTTATACACCCGATTTTCAGTATCTTGATTCTGGTCCCTCCTTTGATCACACGCCACTTCCGGCAGTCACAGAGACTGTCGAACCGATTAGTTCCATTCCTGTGGAGGACATTACTTCTACCTCTACTGCTCCAGCCAGAGGTCAGACATATCCATGACATAGAGGATGTGGTCGTTGTACCCCTCCACGACCGACTAGGACCCGACTCCGAGATTTTGGATCGATGTGGCCGCAAGCTCGATCTTTTATTGATACAGGATCGATTGAGATTGGATCATCTTCAGATGATGATGATACGGATGAGGATTAGGATATTTATATATTTTTAGATAGTTTAGTTTTATGTATGTTTTGTCTTTTGTTGTACCAATTCTGACTTGAAATGAGATATTATATTGTACTTCATGTTTATGACTTTAAATGAATGAATGATTTCAATTTCCTTGTTATTTCATTATCTTTATGAATTGGAATGAAGTTCTTACATTACACTTCAATGCTATATCTTGAATGTTCAGCCTATTTGTCTTCCTACCTTTTTAATGATAACAAAAAGGGAGAGTAGTATAGTAGTGAGATTTAAGTATAAATGTAATATATTTTTGGGAGTAGTAAGTTTAAAGACAAATGATTTATATATTTGTGATGTGCAAGGGATAAACAAATTTTGAAAATTATTTTTTGAAAACTTGAATTGAAAAATGTTTACAAATTCTTTAAGAAAGGGGGAGCTATACCTTGTTTTCATTGAAAATTATTTTAAAGTGAATTTCATCCTAAAACCTCTCTTTAAATGTTTGAAAAGATATTTACAAACCATTTTATGGATCATGAATTCAGGGGGAGCCTTGTTTATTGCTGAATTTTTCTATAGAGCATCATGATACATGTGTTCTATGTATTAAATATATCCCAAAGCTCTGATACTCTCAATCATTATAACAAGCTCTGACACTGTCAATCTTGACATCACTTTCATTCTAAAATATCATATCATTATTGCAAATTACGTTGATACACTTAATACCTTTTTATGCACCTTGATAAATTCTTTTAAAAAGCTTTTTATGCAATTTATACTTAAGGATTTTGTCATCATCAAAAAGGGGGAGATTGTTGACTCTGTTATTGATTTTGACGATAAGCAAAATGGTTAAGTATAAGTTTTGTACTAATGGTTTATTTGAAGTGTGTTTTTGCTGAAGAAGGTGTTCACAAATTTGAAGAAGTTTGTTTGATTGAAGTAAATCAAGTTTGGATGAAAAGAACAAACAAAGAAGACTTGGACAATTAATATTTGCTTGAATGGATAATTGAGTTAAGTAGAAATCTGTTTCAGCTCAAGTTTAGACTTTTCTGTGAAGATTTCTGTGAGGTGTTGACTCAAAGTGTCGACACATGATACTAAGTGTCGACACATGGAAGTGAAATGTCGACCCAAGCCGGTATGCAAAGTATATTTCAGATGGCATGGCTGAAGTGTCAACACATGGACCTAAAGTGTCGACTCAAAGTGTCGACACATGGATCAGCTCATCGCCTGAGATTTTCACAGAACTTGCTTAGAATGAAGAACTGCTGAATTATCGACACATAGAAGCTAAGTGTCGACTCACCTGAGAAAGTGTCGACACATCTGAGATTCTCAGAAGACCATATTGAAGATATTTGAACTAGGTGTTGACTCAAGAAGTTCAAGTGTCGACAGGAAGTGTCGACTCATAGCCTGAAGTGTCGACACATAGAGTTCTGGGAACAGTAATGGCTAGTTTTTCAAATACAGAACTCAATCCTTTTGCCCTCTAATGGCTAGTTTTTCAAGTCTAACGGTTAGAAATAGGATTTGAGGTCTTGGGAAAGTATATATATGCTCCAAATCAAATCAAAAGTAGAACTATTCATTATTATTGATGAGAATGAGATAACAACATTCAAGTGAGAAGAAAAGTGAGCTTTAACTCCTATTCTTTGAAGATTCAACCACTCTCAAGCAAAAGCAAGCCTCCAAGCATTCAAGAGCCTGCAAGAGCAATAAAGATCATCCATTCTTGAGCATTCAAGAGGCTTCAACAAGTTCAAAGCACTTTTACATTGAGCTTCAAAAAGATACCCGCTTTTGTTTAGAAAGCTTATATTGTTTCTCTACTTCTAAACTTGTTTTATTGTAAGGGTTCTTGGTTAGCCTATTGTAAAATCAAGGGTGGTTATTGGTGAGCCTTTGAAAACCAAATAGGTTCTTGGTCAGCCCGAAAAACCAAGGGAGGTTGGTGGTTAGCCCGTAAAATCATTTAGGTTCTTAGTTAGCCCATAAAATCAAGGTTTTGACTTATTAGCCTTGTAAAAACAAGTTAGATTTTTGATTAGTGAACCCACAAAACTAATCAACTGTAATCAATGTGATTATAGTGAATTTCTAAGAGGATCTTGGAGAGTGGATGTAGGTGCATTGGATAGCACCGAATCACTATATTTCTTGGTCTTTGTGGTTGATTGATCTCTCTACTTGCTTTACTTTTATTGCTCTTTATTTTTGCTGCACTTTTATTTAAGAGCTTTATATTTATATTCATAGTACCTTGCTTAATTAATTGTTGAAATTGGATTGCATTGCATCTAGTAAATATTTTCTAGTTACCCAATTCACCCCCCTCTTGGGTTACTTACTGGGCAATATTTTCAAATCTAATTCTTTGAGGAGAGTTACATTCAATTGGTATTAAGATTTATTAAGAATCCTAAAAAAATGAAAGAGAAAAGCTCCTAGCAACTGCTTCGGATTGTGTTAGGAGCTATGTAGGGTTTAAAGACCCTCCTTTCCCATTCAATGGGATCTCTTATGACATGTTGGGGTGCCACTGTGGCCTTATCCTATAAACAAGTGAGGTGAATGGACTGTTGTCTTGCTATCAGTTATGCATATTAGAGCTAATATACATTGAATTATTTTTTGCATGTGCATGTCATTTTTGAGGTATCATGTTCAATTAGTATCATATTTAATTGGTACCATTATTAATTGATTTCATGCATTGATTTTGATGATCTACATTCTGTTCTTTCCACCTTCATTCCCATTTTATATTGCATTTCATCCTTTTTCATGATGACAAAAAGGAAAAGAAAAATGTTAAGTATGAAAAGGAAAAAGATTTGATAAACATGAAAAATTATATGAGAAATGAAAAAAAATACAAAAGGAGGAGAAGAAAGCAAAATGTTTTAATCTTAAGAGAAGATTGGCAAGGGGGAGAATGTTTAAAAATCTTGAATAATTTTTGAAAATATTTTTGAAATCATATTTTGAGGGGGAGCTTGACACTCATTGATTTTGAGCTTACATGTTCATCTTATTATTAATCTTTTTAAGCTTATCCTGTACATATATTTAAAGGTTTTCTCATCATCAAAAAGAGAAAATTATTAACTCTAGTCTTGGTTTTGATGATTGACAAAATACTTAAGTATATATGAGTACTAATTATGTATTTTAGTATGTTTATCAGATTAAGTACTCGTATTAGTTGAAAGAATAAAATGCTTATATATCAATTGAAGAAGTCCTTCAAATTCATGAAATTTCAAGTTATAAGGACTTTGGAATATAAGGAAGACTTAGAATGACTTAAAGTTCAATTTTGAAGTTTCAGCAAGTTTCAGTACTGGCATACTCAAGTGTCGACTCATGAAGAAGTTCAAGTGTTGACTCAAGGCCTGAGAATAAGAAAAATACAGAACTATGAAAATCTAAAATTTTTGTCTTGAGCTGACTCAAGTGTCGACTCACCAGATTTAAGTGTCAATACTTAGAGTAACGGCTAGTTTTTTAGAAGTAGAAAATTGATTCCAACTTATATCAAACGGCTAGTTTTTCATCTTCAATGGTCATAAATGGTCATCTATGGTTTGGAAAGCTATATAAATACCAAAAATCAAATGGAGAAGCAATCCTTTGATGAGATTATTGAATATCCTTCAAGGATTCAAGAGTTGAGTGGTTCAAGCCTTCAAGCTTCCAAAAATAAGAGAGTTGATCCAAGTTCACATCATCAAATTGCAATCAAAAGCTTTAACAAATTGAAGACAAGCTTCTTCAACATCATCCAAGGGCTTCAAAGAGATAATTACTTTTATTAGAAAGCTTTATTATAGTCTTTACTTTCATTCTTACATTGTTGTTTCAAGGTTTTTGGCGAGCCTTGGAAAATCAAAGAGGTTGTTGGTTAGCCTTTATGTAAAACCAACATAGGTTGTTGGTGAGCCCGTAAAACCATCAAAGATTGTTGGTTAGCCTAAGTTATAAAATCAATAAGGAGTTTTGACTTGTGAACCTAGGAAAACAAGTTGGATTTTGATTAGTGAGCCCAGAAAACAATCGACTGTAATCTTGGTGATTATAGTAAAATACCAAAGGAGAACTTGGAGAGTGGATGTAGGTGCCTTGGAGTGCACTGAACCACTATATATTCTTGTATTTGTTATTGCTCTTATTCATTGCTGATGCGGGATGACTCTAAGATTACAAGAAAAATGGTAAACTAATTTTTTTTTATTTTTTTATAATTTAATTTGTAGGCTATATTCTCAAAATTAAGTAAAGACTAGCAAGGTGACTTGCAATGCAAAGAATCATCATGCAAGTATGCTCATGCACAATAATAAAAATAACAGGACCCAAGAATTGAGAAATTCCTAGCTTAGGATAGTTATTCTTCAATGAATCAGAAATTAAGAGAAGGGAAGGTTTTTTACCAGTCAGAGATTGAGACTTTGCAATAGAAGAGATCACTCACACTCTGATTGGAGCCTGGATGAAGAAGCCTCAGTTTCCTTGAATATGATGGCTGATTTGGGTGGTCCTAGAGGCAAGGAAAGCCTCCTCTTGGGAGGTGAAACACCTCGAGAGATCTTGCAAGCATCAAGGGGTCAATCAAAATAGCAATTAAACAAAAGAATAAAAACTAGGGTTTAGAAGGAAACAAAATTAGGTTTAGGTGTGGGCGTCCTGGGGAAGAAGCAGTTGCTTGACCGGGGCAGTAGCTAGGGCATCTTACTTTAGGCGTGGCTGATCTCTAGGGATGCAGAAGGGTGCTAGGTCAATAGGGGTTTGGCTAGGCACAAGGAGAGCACTCAAACAAAAATAAGAGAACTAACACAAAAGTAAACACAAGGCAATGACTCAAAATTTCAGCAAGGTTGTATTCAAAAGAGAAAGTTATTACAAGAGGAAGAGGGGTGGGGTATTTATAGAGCTCCCATGCCCTCTCCTAACTAGGGTTACACTTGGGTTAACATGTCTTCTTTTAATTAGATTACAAGTCCTTTTCCTAGCTAGGTTAGAATTTCAAGTATTAAAACAATTAGGAAGACAAATCCCAACTAGGTTAGACAAGTCTTCTCCTTCTCCCCTCATGCTTTGACTTGGTCAAGGATGCCTACTCTTGCTTTGATTGGCATATGGGCTTCAAGGGGGCTGCAATGGGTTGGCCCAAAGGGGCTTGGGTGCATGGACTTGGGCCTCTGATATCTGGGGCGCCCTGGTGGGAATATTCTTGGGATCAAAGTGGAATATTGCTTTTTTATGGACCTGGACTTGATCTCCTTAGGCTGGGACATAGATGGACCTCTAGAATCATGGATGCCCTAGTTTAGGAATTTGCTCTGGCATCTGGACTTGAAACTGGGCATCTGAAAAACATCTGGAAGGAATCAGGGTTTCTGGAAGCATTTTGGATCCTGGGGTGTCACACAAAATCTAACAAGCTGATGTAGTGACTTCTGACTCCTAGATGAGGCCTGGTGGAACTCCAAAATAGGGTAACCTCTTCTCTTGTACAAAATTTGATTCTTATTGGACTCATGGCTGAAGTATAGGACTCAAAACTGGACAAAGGTTAAGGGTTGAGACAAATCAACTAACCTCAACTTATTATAGGACTCAATCTTAATTAATTATAAAATTTTCAAAACTTTGACACAAGACTAAGTAAACCAGATAGGGCCCAATAATCTGTGTCTAATCCGGGTGCCCCTACCAATTCTCCCGGTGCGGGAGGAACTCGACCCCGTCGAGTATGGGATAACTTGGCTCTCATAGTGCTGAGTAGGTCTGGGTTGAGGCACTGTAGTTCCTCACGGGTGATCCATGAGTCCTCAGATTATGGCCAACCTTGTCACTGGACCAAATACCTCTGATGGCCTCTATTCCGGGTACTTATGGCTTGATCATCTAGGATTCTCTCAATCTTTTCCTCACTATTTGGCCAATTAGTTGGTGGACACTCAAGGGCAGGCTCACTCTCATTGGAAGGGATAGGTCCAAAAGGCTTGCTCGGAATCGCTGCTGGCTCCCTATACTCTACAAGATCTGAGATGTTAAAGAAAGAACTAATACCTAAGTTGAATTGTAACTCAAGCACATAGGCATTGGGTCCAACTCTATTTATTATCTTGAATGGGCTAGCTCCACCAGCATGAAGTTTCTTTATGATCCCTAGAGGGAACCATTCAGGCCTAAGCGTGATCATCACAAAATCCATTGCAAAAAGATTTTTAGCTCTCATTCGAGAATTAGCCAAGTTCTTATATAGTTCAGTACTTAGGTTTATCTTTTGGCTAATTTCGTTATGCAAATCCCTAACATGTTGTGCAAATGACTCAGCTGACTCAGAAACTTGTGCATGTGAGGGTAAGGGGATCAAGTCAGGAGGTTTATTGGGTTTGTATCCATGCACAACCTAAAAAGGACTCTTCCCTATGGACCTATTAACAGAACCATTATAAGCAAATTCAGCTCGGGATAACAATAGGTCCCAATTTCTCGTGTGTTCACCTATGAGGCATCTAAGAAGGTTTCCTAAGCTTCTATTCACTACCTCAGTCTGACCATCAGTCTGTGGGTGGTAGGCTGTAGAAAATTTTAAGTTGGTCCCTAATAAATGCCAAAGGGTTGTCCAATAGTAACTGGTAAAGCGAACATCCCTATCTAATACTATGGTCTTAGGCAAT
Source organism: Areca catechu (assembly GCA_021397845.1). NCBI lineage: Eukaryota > Viridiplantae > Streptophyta > Magnoliopsida > Arecales > Arecaceae > Areca > Areca catechu. Next base: position 129,539,241 of record CM038040.1, on the reverse strand, counting down.
CCATGTAACCTAACCACATGGTCAAGGAAAAGACGGGCTACTCTAGATGCGTCGAAGGTTTGAGAGCAGGATATAAAATGGGCAATTTTGGAAAACCTATCGACCACAATGAATATGGAATCATGTTTCCTAAGGGTCTTAGTCAGGCCTAAAGCAAAGTCCATGCTTAAGTCCTACCATGGATGGTCGGGTACGAGTAGAGAGGTATATAATCCAGTGTTTTATTTCTGCTGTTTGGCAACAACACAAGTTCTACATCTGGACACTATATTGGCAACATCCCTCTTTTTACTAGGCCAAAAGAACTAGTCCTCTAAAGCTAAGATAGTCTTATTTCTTCCAAAGTGACCAGCAAGGCCTCCAGCATGGGTTTCCCAGACTAAGAATTCACTAAGTGATGTTCTGGGAATACATAGTCTATTGTTTTTAAACAAATAACCATCTTGTAGGATGTATTCACTATGGGTACTAGATGGTCCTTAGGAAAGGGCTTGGAAAATCTCATTAAAGTCTGGACATGCTTCATATTCTTCTTTCAACCTATCAAATCCAATGACTTCAGTGCTAACAGTATTCAGAAGTAAGGCTCGTCTGCTAAGGGTGTCAGCTACCTCGTTTTCAGTTCTAGCTTGGTGTTTGAGTACAAAGGTATAGGCTTGTATAAATTCTATCCACTTAGCATGCCTAGGATTTAATTTCTTCTAGGAGTTCAAAAATCGGAGTGCTTCATGATCAGAATATAAAACAAACTCCTGGGATAGTAAATAATGTCTCCAATATCTAAGAGCTTGTATTACATCATAAAACTCTTTGTCATAGGTTGAGTACTTCAATTTAGCCTCATTAAGTTTCTCACTGAAAAAGACTATTGGGTGATTCTCTTGGCTCAGAACTCCTCCATTTCCTACTCCTGAAGCATCACAAGCTACCTCAAAGACCTTGGTAAAATCGGGTAACCTCAAGATGGGTGCTTGTGTCATCTTAGTCTTGATTTCTATGAAGGCTTTATCTACTACTTTGGTCCATTCAAAACTACCATTCCTAATACAATCAGTAATTGGTGCTTCTATGGTACTAAATCCCCTAATAAATCATCTGTAAAAAGTGGCTAGACCATGAAAACTTCTAACTTCATGGACACTAGTGGGTACTGGCCACTCTACTATGGATCTGACCTTTTCAGGGTCAGCTTCTACTCCTTCAGGGGTCACCACAAAGCCTAGGATGATAACTCTATGGGTCTTGAAATCACACTTCTTCAAATTAGCATAGAGGTTCTCTTTCCTAAGGGTCAAGCAAACTTGTTTTAGATGTTCTATATGATCTTCCTTAGTTTTGCTATAAATCAGGATGTCATCAAAATATACTACCACAAATTTACCTATGAACATCCTAAGGACTTGGTCATAATTCTCATAAAAGTGCTAGGGGCATTGGATAACCCAAAAGGCATTACGGCCCACTCATATAGACCATCTTTGGTTTTAAAAGCTATTTTCCACTCATCCCCATGTCAAATTCAAACCTGATGGTAGCCTCACTTAAGGTCTATCTTTGAAAAGATTGTGGCTCCTGCCATCATATCCAACATATCATCCAAATGGGATGTGGGAAACTTATACTTCATAGTTACCTTATTTATGGCATGGTTATCAACACACATTATCTACATGCTATCTTTCTTAGGGGTTAATAGGGTTGGTACAGCACAAGGACTTAGGCTCTCCCTAATAAATCCTTTTCTAAGAAGCTCACCTACCTGTCTTTGAAGCTCTAAGTGTTTGGTTGGGTTCATCCTATAATGAGGTAGGTTAGGCAGGGTAATTCCTGGGACTAAATCAATTGCATGTTGGACATTCCTAAGTGGTGGTAAGTGGTCAGGTAAATCTTCAGAAAATATGTCACCAAATTCATTCAAGACTTCCTTGACCTCCTGAGGGTACTCTTTATCAATACAATCAGATACTTCCTTCACAGCTAACTTCCAAATTGTAGTGCCCTCAGATATCTCTTTCTCTAGCTCTTTTGCAGCAATTAGATTAATTCCAAACTTTTTCTCCTTAAGTGAGCTAGATCCTCTCTTAATTGATTCCTGAGGTGGGGTGGGGTTTGTGGTGATCTTCTTCCCATGAAAGGTGAACATACATGCATTAGACCGGCTATAAAGGGTGGCATCAAAATCAAAGAGCCATGGCCATCCTAAGATTATACTACTCACCCCCATGGGCACAACATCACACCACACTCTATCCTGATATGATTGAAGCTAGATCTGGATATGGCATCGGGACTTAATGGGTATAGAGGTGGAATCCACTCAGGATACCTTATAGGGATTTGGGTGAGGAACTGTATGTAAGCCTAGGGTTTTGATAGCCTTATGGGATATGGCATTCACACAGCTCCCATAATCTATAATTATTTTGCACACCTTGTCCCCAATCTTCACAAAGGTTTGTAGGATGTTGGTCCTACGCCAATCTTCCTGGGTTTCACTTTGGGAAAAGATGAATCTAGCTACCCCTGCGAGGTCTGATTGATCAAAATCCTCCTCATCACCTTCATATTTTTCAATTAAGTCTGGTTCATCTTCATAGACCTTTTCTTCTTCATTCTCATTGGGTTCAGGCTCATCTTCCTCAAGCTCCCCTATTGGCAAAGACCTGGTGGGACAATAGCTAGAAAAGTGTGTAACGGTTTTGGTGACCAGGGTGAAAGCATGGATTTCAGAAATTTATTATGAATCCACTACCAAACCCATAACCCAAGACCTCCTTACTAGGAATTAAAACATACAAACATGCATATATAATATAAAGTAGAGTTTAGGCACCAACCTGAATCGCTAGTATCCAATCTGATGAAGAAAGCCCTGATTCAGCCTTCTTCTCCACCAGGCGCCCAAACGTTCGCCCTCCAACGGTGATCCACACGAAACATGGACCAAGGAAGAACTCCTTCTTCAAGTTGCTTGGAGAAGTGGAACTCTTTCGGCAGCCTTTGGTCTATTGACCACTGTAGGACACCCTGTCCTACGGTAGGGCACTAAAGACACTCTCCTAAACCACTCTTGGTTTTAGAACAACCCTCCTCTAGGAACCCTTAGGCTTATGTCCTAAAACAAAGCCTTGTCCTAGTAGAAAAGACCTTGTCTTAACAAGACAAGTCTTGTCTTAAAGAAAGGAGGGAGAGAGAGACACCCAGAATAGTACTTCGGTGGAATTGTTTTTTTATCAGACTCATTTCACCGTCCCCTATTTATAGATACAAGAGGGGCGTGTCATATGTCCTCCCATCAACTTATCAGATATGATTTTTCAAGACCGAAGAGAAGTTATCTGGATTGAAAAATCATATCTAATAAGTCCATTCATGCACCGAAGGCCTTATTCACATCCCTTCTTTTATCTGGACGAGTTCTCACTTGCACATGTCAATTACTGGTCCCTAGGAAGTCAAGAGGCGCCTCTTCAATCTCCAAACATCAGAGATTATGAAGAGTCCTGATAGCAGAAGGACTCTCCATCAGAACCGCGTGCCACATGTACAGTTGCGACTCTTCATGCACCGCGCGCGCCATTCTTCTTCCACACAAATTTCAAAGAATGTTGACCAGTCAAAACATAGGCAATATGGGTGTCATTGGAAAGAGCATAAAATTTTATTTCTGACCATATAAATTATATTCAAATCAGAGATCTATAGCTCATTCTGTGCCCTTTGGAAGTTAAGGTATCATTTAGGTACCAAGAGTCCCATGCCATTGGGACTCTTCATGTATGGTGCCTAAAATGCCCTTAAATCCAAATTAAAATCAGATTTAGCTCTGATTAGGCTAGCCCCACTTAGGACTCAACCTAATTTAGATTTTCTATAATTAGGTTAGCCCAATTAGCAAGCAACCGAACCTAATCCAATTGGGTTATGAATTTGGTTAGCCTACATATGCTAGTATGTAATCCGGCTAACCAATTAGGATCCTATGATCCTAATTAAATCATGAATGACTTTCTTGGCCAAGTCTCTATTGTGTGTGACCTATTGGATTCCACTTCTAGCCAGCAATAGGTTTAGGTTTGAGCCGATTCGATCCGATCGAACCCGATTGACCTAATTAGGTCAAATTGGCTCACCTAATTATCCAATTCGAATCACACATCGAATTGACTCATGAAACCAAATCAATTGGTTCATGAAGACCTACAAGACAAGATATACATCTAGCAACATATCATGCCTACCCAAAAGATGAGAAATTTTGGTGGATTTACCAAATTATCCTTCAGTGGTGAGTTACCGGGCAATTCAGTCCTTTGATCTACTTGCACCCTAAATATGACTATGGATATGGATACATGTCAAATCCAATTTCATATTCATTTCTTGCTCAATCTGATAATGATGATTCATTAATAAACCATTAGAAACTATTTGTAATGTTCATACTTTGATCAAAGATTTTACGAATCTTCATTTGATTGAAATCATTTGGATGCGCTTCCCTCTTACTAGGATTGATCGATTTCTTTTTGACCTACTCACAACCTCCATATGCAATCCACCATACCCAGTATCACCCCATGCATGACTCAGTGTCATGATTGAGTGTGAACCAAAGTATGGATTCATGCATACAAGGTACCATGGCAGTCTCAGGTCAAAGGATCACATGCACTACTTCCACTATGAGAACTATCTATTGACAAACAGATAAGGTTCCATTAGATGTTCTCAAGCTGGATCCATTCAGTGAACTTATTCTCTAATGAGCACCCACATCCTAGTATTAGTGTCAAACACAAGTGACTATGAGATCAGTCACCCTCTTCACCAAGCATACATAGGATGTGCTGATCTTACCGGAAACATTAATCCCCTGCTCAATATCCCATCGACCAGGAATATTCTAGATTAGGGTTTTAAGCCTTTAGGTCTCATTGGTATGATCTTATCATAACTCTAGAACCATAGCCCTGATCTATGGGATTCATCATATCTTAATAAAATTAATAAGACACAGCATATGATGAAAATAAAATACCTTTATTAATTGATAATATCAATACACTAGTTTGGGATACAAAAGAAAATCCCATCGAAATACAACATTTCGATTGGCCTTTAGGGCATAATTCTTTCAATCTCCCACTTGCACTAAAGCCAATCGCCTTTAAATTTTAACCCCATACAATCGAGGTGGCGATCAAACTCCCACTGTGGTAGAGCCTTAGTGAATAGGTCTGCTATGTTGTTCTTCGTTTCTACTCTTTTAATGCAGACTTCTTGTCTTTCAACAATCTCTCAAACGAGATGGAAGCGTCTTAGAATGTGCTTTGATTTGTAATAAGCTCTAGGTTCCTTAGCTTAGCGACGGCTCCAGTATTATCACAGTAAAGTGGTACTAGACCTTCAATCTCCGGAACAATGCCCAACTCTGAGATGAACTTCTTCATCCAGATAGCTTCCTTGGCAGCTTCACTAACAGCAATGTATTCTGCCTCAGTTGTTGAGTCAACTACAGTCTGCTGTTTGAACTCTTCCAGCTTACAGCTCCTCCATTTAGGGTAAAAACATACCTTGAAATAGATTTGCTATCATCTAGATCTGATTGAAAACTAGAATCTGAATAAGCTTCCAGTTTAAGATCAGATTCTCTGTATATCAGAAAAATATCCTTAGTCCTTCTCAACTACTTAAGAATATTTTTCACAGCCTTCCCGTGATCCTCTCCTGGATCAGCCTAAAATCTGCTGGCTATACCTAAGGCATATGCCATATCAGGCCTGGTACATAACATAGCATACATTATAGATCCTACAGCCGAAGCATAAGGTATAGAACTCATTCTTTTTCTTTCTTCAGGTGTCTCAGGAGACATCTTCTTAGAAAGATGTATGCCATGGCCAATGGGCAAGTAACCTCTTTTACTTCCCTCCATGCTAAATTTCTTTAGCACTTGGTCAATGTACCTAGACTGGGATAAGCCTAGCATCCTCCTAGATCTATCTATATAGATCTTGATACCCAGTATATAGGATGCTTCTCCCAAGTCTTTCATGGAAAACTGTTTAGATAACCATACCTTTACTGATTGTAACATTGGGATATCATTCCCAATGAGGAGTATGTCATCCACATACAGAACCAAGAAAACTATGGCACTCCCACTAGTCTTCTTGTACACACAAGGTTCATCCTCATTTTTGATAAAGTCAAACTCTTTGACTGTCTTATGAAATCAAATGTTCCAACTCCTGATGCTTGCTTTAATCCATAAATAGATTTTTTCAACCTACATACCTGATTAGGTTTAGTCTCCAAGACAAAACCTTCTAGCTGTGACATATAGACCTCTTCCTCAAGGAAACCATTAAGGAATGCGGTTTTCACATCCATTTGCCAGATTTCATAATCATGATATGCTGCTATAGCAAGCATGATCTGAATAGATTTGAGCATGGCAACAGAAGAAAATATTTCATCATAATCTATTCCTTGTTTTTGTCTGAAACCCTTAGCCACTAATCTGGCATTATAAGTTTCGACTTGGCCATCTGCCCCAATCTTTTTCTTATAGACCCATTTGCATCCAATAGGGTTAACACCCTCTGGTGCATCAACCAAAGTCCACACTTGGTTGACATACATGGAGTCCATTTCGGATCTCATGGCTTCCAGCCATCTGTCTGAGTCCCTACTCATGATAGCATCGGTATAGGTTAGAGGCTCATCATTTTCAATGATCCGGGCTTCATTATTTTCAATAATGAACCCATACCTCTTAGGTGCATGACGCACCCTATCAGACCTACGGATAGGAGTGGTGTGTTATGGTTCTATACTAACTATGTTATCATTTGGTTGAGATGTATCTATTTGTTGAACTTCTTCAAGTTCAATATTTCTCCCACTGCCCTTTTGTAGGATGAACTCTTTCTCCAGAAAAGTGGCATGCCTACTGACAAAAACTTTTTGTTCAGTAGGGTGGTAGAACAGATATCCTATACTATCTTTAGGATATCCTACAAATAGACACTTATGCTCTAGCATCCAGCTTATGTCCAAGATTTTTTTTGACATAGGCTGGACATCCCCATATCTTAAGATACTTAAGATTGGGTTTCTTATCCCTCCATATCTCATATGGAGTGCTAGAGATAGATTTAAATGGTACTCTATTTAAGATATTAGCCACGGTTTCTAAGGCATATCCCCAGAAAGAAACAGGTAACTCTGTGAAGCACATCATGGACCGTACCATATCTAATAAGGTACGGTTCTTCCTTTCAGCAACACCATTTAATTGTGGTGTGTAAGGAGGGGTCCATTCAGAGATAATCCCCTTTTCTTTAAGGTGATCGAGAAACTCGGTGGATAAGTATTCACCACCTCGATTTGATCGAAGGATTTTAATACTTTTCCCCATTTGTTTCTCTACCATACTTTGATACTCTAAAAATTTATCAAAGGCTTCGGACTTATGTTTCATAAGATACACAAATCCATACCTTGAAAAATCATCAATAAACATGATGAAATAAGAGTATCCACCCTTGGCCTGAGTTGTCATAGGCCCACATACATCTGTATGTATGAGTCCTAATAACTCAATTATCCTTACTCTATGTCCACTAAATGGAGTCTTGGCCATTTTACTCATAAGACATGATTCACAAGTTCCTAATGATTCATAATCATAAGGATTAAGGAATTTTCCTTGTATAACTTGCTAATCCTAGTCTCACTAATATGTCCAAGCCGACAGTGCCAAAGTATTGTTTACAACATCTCTCTTTTGTTTGTTACTTACATGAAGTATATTTCATTAGTGGATAGAGTTAAAAGATCATTACAAAATACACCATAACATATAATTCATTAGAAAAGCTGATTGAGTAACCATTGCTCATCACATTCATAGTATAACCTTGTCTAAGTAACAAGGATACAGAAATGATATTTCTAATGACCTTAGGCATATAGTAACAATCTCTCAGCTCTAAAATCTTCCCTGAAGGTAACTTCAAGATATAAGTCCCTACGGCCTCTGCTTGGATGGACTCTCCTCCAGCACCGTACAGCTCGAAGTCTCCTTCCTTCAATACTCTAAGCCTCTGCAGCCCCTGCAATGATTTGCAGATATTATGACCACAGGCGGTATCCAATACCCAAGTATTTGAAATGGAAGAATCCAATGACAAAATAGTATGAACTTCTTTCATACCTTTTGGTGCATCCGATGCACCAGGCTTCACACCTGCAAGGTGAGCCTTGCAGTTCCTCTTCCAATGACCCGGCTTGTCACAGTGAAAGCAGGTCATCTGTCCAGAGGCCTTCTTTCCTTTCTTCTTCTTGATGCCCCTTTTTGGGTTCAATCACCTCTTGGAAACCTTTCTGCCTGACTTCTTCTTGTTGATCCCATCCACAAGAAGAAGTGGAGCCTTATTTTTCTTTAAATGGCTCTCTACTGTTTTTAACATGTTTAACAGCTCAGGTAAGGAAGTGTTAAGTTTGTTCATATGATAATTAAGAACAAACTGTGAAAATGACTCCGAGAGTGATTGCAGGATCAAATCCTGATTCAACTCCCCATCCATAACAAAACCCAATTGACCTAATCGAGTGATCAGGTCAATAACCAACAGTACATGGTCTTGTATGGATGTACCTTCTGTCATTCTCGCACGAAACAACTGCTTAGATATCTCATATCTAGCAGTTCGACTATGTTCTCCATATAGCTCTTTTAGATTGAGCAGTATGGAGTTAGTGTCCATCTATCATGTTGCCTCTGCAACTTATTGGTCATAGAGGCAAGCATGATACATTTGACAGTGAGTGAGTCATTTTGCCACATCTTGTATGTGGTCTTTTCCACTTGCGAGGCATCTTCCCGTAAAGGTTCCAAGGTAGGGGTATCAAGAATGTAAGAAAGTTTTTCTTGGCTGAGTATTATCTTTAGGTTTCTCAACCAGTCAACATAGTTCGGTCCAGTCAATTTATTGGCATCAAGTATACTATGAGTGAGAGTGAAGAGACCATTTAATCTACATAACAAAGAACATAACATAAGCAAACAACCAATATTGACAAAACATAATTAAATAGGACTTTAACTTAATTATGTCTCCCACTATTTTATCAAGCATCGTAACCCTCTATATGATGATCGAGAAACCCTAATTGATTTTCTTAGTGGGGTTGAGATCCTAATTCCTTATAAAAGACCTTGTGTGTACACAACAAATCTTTTATAAGTTCAAAGGTAGGAAAACTCTTTCCAATTGTATCTCATACAATTCTCAACAAAACCTGGCCTCTAACATATTAATAGCCTTGTGTGTGCACAACAAACTATAATATTTTTAGTTAAGTAAGACCCTTCATTCCTTTATAGTCATGATTGTAATAATAATACCCTTGTGTGTTCACAACAAAGTATTATATTAAATCATGCCATAAGCATCAAATGCACCAGGCCAAGATTGTGTTAGTTACCATAATAGGTCTTGAGTGTACACAACAAACCTAATACGGATCATAACATAATAATGACCTAGCATGAAGGAAGGCCTAATGTAGTGAATATTACACTAAGCATATCAATCAATAATTAAGTTAATCTTATTGGCCAGGTAAGTGGAGAGTAGTGGGAGTCCCCCCGTTGCTTTCCTAGACACCAATAAAAATTGGCCAGGTCAGTCAATGGAACCAAGTAAAAACCACGTCCTCTTTACCGATCATGAACCACTTTTCCTAGATACCGAATGATCAACTAATCATCTTGATTATTTTTCTTTTGGTATATGACACTACAACATAATATAATTTTAATAGATGACAATTCAAACAGAAGCATATTCTAATATTACCATTCATTAACCATGCATCATATATCATTTTATAATGTGCCAAGTGTGTCATCATACTAGGACAAACATCTACCACAAAATAGATCCACCATTATGCCAGGGCAACCTTATTTCAGTACGATGACTAGAAAGCAAAACATATCTCTATATCGGTTAAGATTTAAGTGAAAACCGTAACCAGTGACATACATATATGCATAAACATATCAATCATATGTAACTTCAAATTTTGTAGAGTCCTACCAAAATGGGCAACCTCAAGAGTCCTACAAAATTGGGCAACTTCAAATTTTGTAGAGTCCTACCAAAATGGGCAACCTCAAGAGTCCTACAAAATTGGGCAACTTCAAATTTTATATGATTTAGCCCTAATAAGGTGGCTCTGAAACAACTGTAAGGGTTTTGGTGACCAGGGCAGAAGCGTGGATTTCAAAATTTTATTATGAAACCACTACCAAATCCTTAACCCAAGACCTCCTTACTAGGAATTAAAACATACAAACATGCATATATAATATAAACTAAAGTTTAGGCACCAACTAGAACTGCTAGTATCCAATCCGATAAAGAAAACCCTGATTCAGCCTTCTTCTCCACCAGGCGCCCAAACGTTTGCCCTCCAACGGTGATCCACACGAAACTCGGACCAAGGAAGAACTCCTTCATCAAGTTGCTTGAAGAAGTGGAACTCTTTCAGCAGCCTTTGGTCTATTAACCACTGTAGGACACCCTGTCCTACTGTAGGGCACAAAAGACACTCTCCTAAACCACTCTTGGTTTTAGGACAACCCTCCTCTAGGACTCCTTAGGCTTATGCCTAAAACAAAGCCTTGTCCTAGTAGAAAAGACCTTGTCTTTACAAGACAAGTCTTGTCTTAAAGAAAGAAGGAGGGAGAGAGAGACACTCAGAATAGTACTTTGATGGATTTCTTTTTTTATCAGAATCATTTCACCGCCCCTATTTATAGATACAAGAGGGGCGTGTGATATGTCCTCCCATCAACTTATCAGATATGATTTTTCAAGATCGAAAAGAAGTTATCTGGCTTGAAAAATCATATCTAATAAGCACATTCATGCACCGAAGGCCTTATTCACATCCCTTCTTTTATCTGGATGAATTCTCACTTGCCACATGTCAATTACCAGTCACTAGGAAGCCAAGAGGAGCCTCTTCAATCTTCAAATATTGAAGATTATGAAGAGTCCAGATAGCAGAAGGACTCTCCCTCAGAACCGCGCACCACATGAAGAGTTACGACTCTTCATGCACCGCGCACGCCATCCTTCTTCCATGCAAATCTCAAAGAATGTTAACCAGTCAAAACATAGGCAATATGGGTGTCATTGGAAAAAGCATAAAATTTCCTTTCTGACCATATAAATTATATTCAAATCAGTGATCTATAGCTCATTTTGTGCCCTTTTGAAGTTAAGGTATCATTTAGGTACCAAGAGTCCCATGCCATTGGGACTCTTCATGTATGGTGCCTAAAATACCCTTAAATCCAAATTAAAATCAGATTTATCTCTGATTAGGCTAGCCCCACTTAGGACTCAACCTAATTTAGGTTTCCCATAATTAGGTTAGCCCAATTAGCAAGCAACGGATCCAATCCAATTGGGTTAGGAATTTGGTTAGCCTACATATGCTAGTATGTAATCCGGTTGACCAATTAGGATCCTATGACCCTAATTAAATCATGAATGATTTTCTTGGCCAAGTCTCTATTGTGTGTGACCCATTGGGTTCCATATCTAGCTAGCAGTAGGTTTAGGTTTGAGCCAATTCGATCCGATCGAACCCGATTGACCTAATTAGGTCAAATTGGCTCACCTAATTATCCAATTCGAATCACACATCGAATTGACATATGAAACCAAATCAATTGGTTCATGAAGACCTACAAGACAAGATTGACATCTAGCAATGTTTCATTCCTACCCGAAAGATGAGGAATTTTGGTGGATTTATCAAAATACCCTTCAATGGTGAGTTACCTGGCAATTCAGTCCTTCGATCTACTTGCACCCTGAATATGACTTTGGATATGGATACTTGTCAAATCCAATTTCATATTCATTCCTTGCTCAATCTGATAATGATGATTCATTAATGAACCATTAGAAACTACTTCTAATGTTCATACTTTGATCAATGATTTCCCGAATCTTCATTTGATTGAAATCATCTGGATGCGCTTCCCTCTTACTAGGGTTAATCGATTCCTTTTTGACCTACTCACAACCTCCATATGCAATCCACCATACCCAGTATCACCCCATGCATGACTCAGTGTCATGATTGATTGTGAACCAAAGTATGGATTCATGCATACAAGGTACCATGGCAGTCTCAGGTCAAAGGACCACATGCACTACCACTATGAGAACTATCTATTGACAAACAGATAAGGTTCCATTAGATGTTCTCAAGCTGGATCCATTCAGTGAACTCATTCTCTAATGAGCACCCGTATCCTAGTATTAGTGTCAAACACAAGTGACTGTGAGATCAGTCATCCTCTTCACCAAGCATACATAGGATGTGCTGGTCTTACCGAAAACATTGATCCCCTACTCAATATCCCATCGATCAGGAATATTCTAGATTAGGATTTTAAGGCTTTAGGTCTCACTGGTATGATCTCATCATAACCCTAGAACCATAGCCCTAATCTATGGGGTTCATCATATCTTAATAAAATTAATAAGACATAGCATATGATGAAAATAAAATGCCTTTATTAATTGATAATGTCAATACACTGGTTTAGGGTACAAAAGAAAATTCATCGAAATACAACATTTTGATTGGCCTTTAGGGCATAATCCTTTCAAAGTGACCTACCTTATTACACCTAAAACAGGCATTGGGACTGGGGCTTGGGTTCTTCTAAAGAGCTGGTGCCTTACCCTTATCATTCCTAAAAGATGTAGAGTTATTTGAGCTAGCCTGGCTCGAACTTGGGTTAGGGCGAGATGGATTTGGTTTGGGATGGGTTGGGTTTGGGTTGGGCCGACTTAGGTTCGGGTTGGGCCTAAAGCTAGGAGTGTTGGATTTAAAGGGTTCAGGTCTCCTAACTACAGGTATTCTCTGGAACCTCTCATAGTTTTCAGCTACATGATAGGCATGGGTCATGTGTTCAACTTTTCAAAAGTACAGCTCCCTTTGAATATCCTCTCTAAGACCATTTCTAAATGTAGAGAGGGTAACTGACTCAGGTTCATCTATGCCACATCTTAGGGTGCACTCATCAAACTGGGCTATGTATTCACTCACAGTTTTGGTCCCTTGTTTTAATCTCTGTCATTGATCTAAGAGACACTGCTTGTAGTATGGGGAAACATTTTTAGCTAAGCTTTAATTTCATGGCTTTCCAGGTAATAATGGATGGGTGGCCTATTTGATTATTGAGTCACTCTAGATGCTCCCAGTATAATCTAGCTTGATCAGTTAGCTTGAGCTAGACAAATTGACACTTTTCCTCATCACTCAAGGGAAAAATTTGAAATACTTCTCCATGCCTCCTTCCCATTCTATATAGACCTTTGGATCTAGGTTGCCATCAAAGGTCGGTGGGTCAATCCTGATGCTCCTAAGAATCCTATCATCCTGATCTTGGTCCTCATGATTGGGTCTCCTGAGGTTTGGGTCATGGTGTTGATCCTGGTTTTGGTTTCCCCTATGGTTAGGCTCCCTAAATTGGTCTTGGTTCTGGGGTCTCCTAGGGTTATGTCCTACAAAGGGTTCAGGTTTTGGACTCTTATAGGATTATGAGAGGTAGAAGGGATGGAATCAAGGTCTGGTTCAGTGTTAGATTCTTGGGTTCGCTCTACAGTCTTTAGTCAGTTCTCAACTAGGTTAAGCCTATTGGTTAATTGGTTAAGTCTATCGGTTGTTTGGGTGTTTGTTTGGTTCTTCTGGTTGATTTGAACGATCAATTAGGCAAGTTGGGTTTGGGTTTGAGTATTTGATTGGTTCATTTGGGCTAACTAATCTTGGGTTCGGGTGTCAAATTGGTCAAACCTACGGTTCATTTGGGCAAACTAGTTCATGATGGCCTCAAAGTTGGAATCAATGGTTGAGTCGGTTTGGGGTTTAGAATTCTAATATTGGGTTCCTAGTTTAGTGGTCATACAATCAAACAATCAATCAGAATGAGATGGTGCAGCCAAGCGTGCAAAATGGGTTAGCTTAATATAGGGTTTCCTAGACCTTGAGCCAAGACTGGGTGGGTCAGCTCAACTTACACTTAACCCAGTAGCTAATCCTTCCTCTGGCCAGGTAGAGGGTGGGAGTGTGAGAAGCCCCCCCTGCTTTCACAGGGACCCAATTAAAAACCACAACACCACTTAGGTCGTTTGACTCTGGACCCTCAGCCTTAGACACCATATTTCAGTAATAGCCACAGGATTAAATGCAACAGTTGGCCCACACAGCTTAGACCTGACCTGTCGATGTCACCTAGCCCTCTAAGAAAAATTAGGTCAAATTAATTTTAATTAGATTTAGGTCAGTATGATGATGGTTTTTTGGGCCCAGGACAGGTGATGAAAACTTGCCCTGGTGTTAGATATTGATTGCCCTTAAGATTAGATTAAAAAATAATGGCATTCAATGGTCCTGATGCAATCTAAAACAATTAGAAAATAAAATATTTTATGTGTTTTATGAGGTGGCATGTTAAGTTTAGGTTGATTAGGTTAGCAAACAAATTGGGCTTAGGATTGGGGTGTGTGGAAGCTGATTAGGTTAGGTTGAGTCAAGTTCAGAAATATCAAAATTAGGGTTTCAGAAGATGCAGATTTTGACATAGATTTCATTGCAAAAAAAATAAAAGAATTATAGAATAGAGGATGGACGGTGTTGATGAACTCTACCAAATTTTATGAAAAACAAAAATCAAATGATGATGCAAATCCTAGGGCTTTCAAACTGCTACAGAAATCTTAGGACTTTTTTAGGGTTTCTAATATGCCAAATTTTAGTAAATTTGGTTCCTATAAAATTAATTAAAATTATGATAAAATGGAGATAAGATAGAAAACAATTCATGCAATTTTCATAAAAAAAAATTTCTAGATGGTCAAAATCAGATGAAAAACAGACACCTAATGCAGTGGACATGATGCAGAAAATTTAGGAATTAGGATTTTGTGACTCTGATGCAGATAAAAACTATCCTAAACCCACTCTAATACCAAATTGACATAGGATGACTCTAAGATTGTAGGAAAATTAGTAAACTATTTTTTTTATTTTTTTATAATTAAATTTGTAGGCTATATTCTCGAAATTAAGTAAAGACTAGAAAGGTGACTAGCAATGCAAAGAATCATCATGCAAGTGTGCTCATGCAAAATAATAAAAATAACAGGACCTGAGAATTGAGAAATTTCTGGCATAGGATTGTTATTCTTCAATAAATTAGAAATTAAGAGAAGGAAAGGTTTCTTACTAGTCAGAGATTGAAACTTTGCAATAGAAGAGATCACTCACACTGATTAGAGCTTGGATGAAGAAGCCTTGGTTTCCTTGAATCTGATGGCAGATTTGGGTGGTCTTAGAGGCAAGGAAAGCCTCCTCTGGGGAGGTGAAACACTTGGGGGATCCTGCAAGCATCAAGGGGTCAATCAAAATAGCAATTAAACAAAGAATAAAAACTAGGGTTTAGAAGGAAACAAAATTAGGTTTAGGTGTTGGCATCTTGGGGAAGAAGTAGTTGCTTGACTGGGGCAGTAGCTAGGGTGTCTTCCTTTGGGCATGGCTGATCTCTAGGGATGCAGAAGGGTGCTAGGGAAATAGGGGTTCAGCTAGGCATAAGGAGAGCACTCAAACAAAAACAAGAAACCAACACAAAAGTAAACACAAGGCAATGACTCAAAATTTCAGCAAGGTTGTATTCATAAGAGAGTTATTACAAGAGGAAGAGGGGTGGGTATTTATATAGCTCCCATGCCCTCTCCTAACTAGGGTTACACTTGGGTTAACAAGTCTTCTCCTAATTAGATTACAAGTCATTTTCCTAGCTAGGTTAGAATTACAAGTCTTAAAATAATTAGGAAGACGAATCCCAACTAGGTTAGACAAGTCTTCTCCTTCTCCCCTCATGCTTTGACTTGGTCAAGGATGCCTACTCTTGATTTGATTGGCATGTGGGCTTTAAGGGGGCAGCAATGGGTTGGCCCAAAGGGGCTTGGGTGCATGGACTTGGGCCTCTGATATCTGGGGCACCCTGATGGTAATATTCTTGGGATCAAAGAGAATATTGCTTCTTTATGGACCTGGGCTTGGTGCCTGGGCTTGATCTCCTTGTGCTGGGGCATAGATGGACCTCTAGAATCATGGATGCCCTGGTTTGAGAATATCCTCTGGCATCTGGACTGGAATCTGGGCATCTGAAAACAACTAGAAGGAATCAGGGTTTTGGAAGCGTTTTAGATCCTAGGGTGTCACACAAAATCCAACAAGCTGATGTAGTTCCTTTTGACTCCTAGATTAGGCCTGGTGAAACTTCAAAATAGGTTAACCTCCTCTCTTGTACAAAATTTAACTCTTACTGGGCTCATGGCTAAAGTACAGGACTCAAAATTGGACTAAGGTTGAGGGTTGAGACAAATCAACTAACCTCAACTTATTACAGGACTCAATCTTAATTGATTACAAAATTTTCAAAACTTTGACACATGACTAAGTAAACCAGATAAGGTCCTGTAATCTGTGTCTGATCCTGGTGCCCCCACCAATTGCTTATTTACTCTTGCATTTACTTTGTTAATTCCATTGCATATTTTCATTAAGCACACAAATACTTTGGCAAAACATAAGCACTTATTTGAATTGGTACATACTTGTTTTATATCCATTAAAATAGTTCAAATAAATTTTAAAACCAATTCACCCCCCTCTTGGGTTGCATCATCACTAGGCAACACAAAGTTTTGTGACTGACGAAGGACTTTGAAAAAAGGGAGACACCTTTTGGCTGATCGGGAGATGAATCGGCTTAAAGAGGCGATTCTCCTGATCAACTGTTGTACCTCCTTCTTACAAGTAGGATGTCTCATGCTTCAAATAGCTTGTATCTTCTTCGGGTTGGCCTCTATCCTTGTTTGGCAGTAATAAGAAATACCAAGAATTTGCCAGAGGTCACCCTGAAGGTAAACTTAGCTAGGTTCAGTTTCATCCATTGGCATCGCAAAGCATTGAAAGATTCCTCCAAGTCTTTAATATGGTCCTCTTTGAGGAGGCTTTTCACGATCATGTCATCAACATACTTCTCCATATTCTTTCCTAGTTGCTTCTCAAATACTTTATTGATTAGCCTTTGGAATGTTGCTCCGACATTTTTCAGACCGAATGGCATCATCTTGTAGCAATATAGTCCCTTCTCGATTACAAAGAATGTCTTCTCTTCATCTTCAGGATCCATTTGTATCTGTTGTAGCCGAAAAAAGCATCCATGAAGCTTAGTAGCTGGTGACAGTGGTGGCGTCGACCAACTGATCTATCTTTAGTAAGGGGAAGATGTCTTTTGGGCAAGCCTTGCTAAGATCTGTGTAGTCGATACAGATCCTCCACTTGCCGTTGGCCTTCTTTACCATCACAACATTAGCTAGCCACTCGGATAATGTACCTCCCTGATGAATCTGGTTCTGAGAAGCTTATCCACCTCTTCGTCTATCACCCTCTGTCTTTCAAGGGCAGAGTTTCTCTTCTTCTGCTGAACCGACTTATAGTTAGAGGCAACTTCCTACCGATGAATAATTACTTTAGCAAAAATTCCAGGCATGTCTGAAGCTGACCAAGCGAAGACATCGGTGTTGTTCCATAGAAAATGAATCATCACATCTTTGTTCCTTCATCAAAGGCTTTCAATATACACTACTTTGGTTGGGTCATCTTCGGCAAAGACATAGAAATAGTCTTCTCCATCGGTTCCCCACAATTCCTAGTTTGATCTCTTGGGTCTAGCTGGTCTAGTATGATGAGATCAGTCGACTGCTTGTCTTTTATCATCAGTCATTGTCGGGTGGCTCTCTGATCCCCTCTTGCTTCTCTGATCCCACTTCTGGTGGGAAAGTGCATTAGAAGGTGGTATGTCAAGATTGCAGCCCTAAACTTGTTCAAAGCAGGACATCCCAATATCGCATTATAGGCTGATGGGGTTCGGACTACTACAAATTGATGGGGAACATCTTTTGACATGGCTTTGTGCTGAGGGTTATAGGCAGTACTATTTCTCCTTTGACTCCAACTTGGTTGCCCCCAAATCCAGTCAAAGGTATAGGAGATTTTTGTAGCTTGTTTCAAGATAGACCCATTCTGGAGAATGCATTATAAAGTAAAACATCTGCAGAGCTTCCATTATCTACTAAAATATGTCTTACATCATAATTGGCCATGATGGCCGAAACTATAATGGGATCATTGTGCAGGAGCTGAACTCCCTAGAGGTCATCATCAGAGAACTATACGGAGTTATTGCTCTATAGTCTCTTGGAATCATCTTCTTCGAATCTCCTCCAATCGGTTTGCCAATGCAGCATGCCCACCCTTCCGTTGGTGGGCCTCTAGTTAGGCAATTCAATTTCATGTCGAGGTTCTAGATGACCGACATACTTTTCCAAGTATCCCCTCTTGATTAGGTCTTCTATTGCATCCTTAAGTTGGATGCAGTCTTCAGTATTGTGGCCGTGATCCGTATGGAATTGGCAGTATTTATTTCTATTCATTGTAAAGGAGGACGTCCTCATGGGGTGCAGCCGTTGGAGGTAGCTCTCTTTTTTTATCTCCATCAAGATCCTCTCCCTTGAAAGATTGAGGGAAGTATACAAATCAAATTTTCTGCCCAATGCTTTGGGCCAGGGACTACATCGTCGAGTGGGGTCATTGTTATTGGGGGTGCAAGGGGTTGGCCTCTTGTTGCTCTTCTTCTTGGGAACAGATTTCCCTTCGATTAAGCACCATTTGTTGCTTGCTCTTCAGCATCCGCATACTTCTAAGCCCTCGCTAGGAGCTCAATGTAGCTCGTCAGAAACCTTTCGTCCAAAGAAAATGTGAGCTTGGATGATCAAAGCCCCTTCTTCAGAGCAGACATGACCGCATACTCATTAAGATCAGGGATCTCAAGAGTGGCCAAAATGAATCTCATGATGTAGTCCTTGAGGCTCTCTCCTTCATTTTGATGAAGGAGGAACAAGCAGTCAATATTTCGGGGCATCTTTCGGCAAGTCCTGAAATGTGAGATAAATAGTTTTTCTAAATCAAAAATGAGTCGATAGTACCTGGGCGTATGCTCGAATACCACATTCGAGACACCTTCTTTGGGATAGTAGGAAAGGCTAAGCAGTATAATGCATCGGAGGCTCCTTAGATCATCATGTGGGCCTTGAAGCTATCTATATGATCAAGAGGGTCTATGCTCCCATCGTAGGATTCCATCTGAGGAACTTTAAAATGCCAAGATGATTTTCTTCATTATTCTGGAGGTGAACGGAAGCCACGAGTCATAGGCCATGAACTCACCATCTCTTTTCTGATTATGGAGCCTCGCGATCTATGCTTCAAGCATCTTAAACTTTTCTTTATAATTGTAGTGGGCTCCTTTTTGCTTAGCACTTTTGGGAGTATAATCTTCGGAGGAGATAGAGGAAGATCACCTAGATCTCTTCCTCACATACTGATTGTCAGTTTGCTTTGAATGTCGAGAGCTTCGACCCTCGTGAGAGGGCCGATCCCAAGGGTAGCACCGTGTAGACTCATGGTGGTGGTCTCTCATATCTCTAGACTGATGACTATGCCTTGAGGTGGTCGGTGGATGCCCCACTTAGAGGGCAGTCTCCTGAAAGTTCTAAACCATGGTTGTGAGAGCATCAACCCGGTTTAGGAGGGCTTCGAACTGGTGCTGTCCATAACCATTGTAGGGGTGGGACATTATTCTCCATCAGCGGATCATTCCTTTGAGAGGGAAGACGTCTCCAACTTGTCAAAGCATTTTGAGTCTTACCTTTCACCATTATAGATCTTCAAACTCTCCTTTTCAAGAGGGGGTGTACTTTGCTCGCTCTTAGGCATGCGGCCCCCTACCCGGCATGCCAATCTGTTGGCGTCAAACACCCGCGGACCGGATGGAGCGGCTAGATTGCTGGCTTGCCTCTCGAGATTCCTGCAAAATAGGTTCCCTAACCGGATTTTCTCCAGTGGGGAACACTCTGATGTTTAAGTCAGTGAAAATTCGGGCAACAGAATGGAGAGTTCTTAGAGAGAGACAGTCAAAAAGATCCAAGAAAATTTTCCTTAGCCCTTTTCTCTTTTTGCTTTTGCTTGGCTTACTTATCGTGAGTGTCCCCTCTTACCAGTATTTATAGCGATAGATGTGCCAAAATGCAGTGAAGCCCACTTGCCTCTGGTTAAATGGGGTCGATTAGCTTAACCCCTCCATAACCATAAGTGGTGGCTGCCTGATTCTGGCCACCTCAATATTGTTGGTGTTGGAGTTAGTGGCCAACGTGGCTGATTCTGGCCACTTTGATATCATTGGAGTTAGTGGCTACATGGTTGGTTACAACAAACTTATCCATGTCTAGAGATTTGAGATCAATTGGAGATTTGCTTCAGGGCCACTCCTTTAGAAGGGACCGAAGTCAAATTGGTTGATTGCCTCAGGCCTATCCTCTTCGGAGTAGGTTGAAGATGCCTTGGCCATTTGCATCAGAATTGCCTTCTACAAAGTGGGCTGGAATATTTACTTTGTATTCATCTTTTTGGAGCCAATTATGAAATGAAGTAGCTATCTTCTTCGGACTAGTCTTCTTCAGACTGATCCAAAGATGACTGGCCTGCCATCTGGCACCTGGCACTGCATGGATCAGGGATATGCTTCAGGACCGACCTCTTCTGTGCGTGCCAAAGACTGACCCTGCGATGTGACCGAAACGGCAATGTTAAGTCATCCCTTTATCAGCCTATGGAGTCACCTTCGAGCCTTTTGGTATGGGTGACTGGTTCAAAAAGGATTTGATTGGTCCCTTGAATCAGCAATTGGACCCTTGAACCAGTAATTAGCCTTTACTGAGCCGACTTATCCTGCCAGGTTTCATGCAGAATCTTCTAGGTTTCTAGATCAGAAAAATTATCAAAAAACATAGAAAAAATATAGGACTCAATAAGGATGATGTGCTACAAATTTAGAGAAAAACAGTAAAAACTTAATAGGAAATTGGACCTAAATTTGGACTAGTATGCAAAATTCAGTGTGCAGAATTTTTTTGTTAGGGTTTTAATCGCATGCAGATTTCACCCTATTTTCATATCAGAGAAAATACAAAAGAATATTAGAAAAATATAGGACAAAAAGAGAATCAAATGACATGAAGATCAGAAAAAAAAAGTAAGAAATTAATGGGGATCTAGACCTATGTTTGGACTCCTACTGTAGAAAACAGCATGTTGAAAATCTAAAATATGATGCAAGAACATGCCCTAATTCTGCTCTGATACCAAATTGATGCAGGGTGCAATGGACAAGGATAAACATGCAGGAAAAGCAGCAACTAATAATTTTAATTAATTTTTAGATTTTATATTTGAAGGCTATGTTCTCGAGAAGGATGAAAAGAACTATCAAAAGGAAGATGTAAAGACCAACTACACTACCCGCAATTAAGATCATGCAAAGCAATAAAGACTAGGACTGCGAGGGTTGAGAAACCACTCGGTTAGGATAGTCTTATCTTCAACAAATCATAATTATGAGTAGGGTTTGGGTTCATACCTGGCAATAATAAGATCTTGATCGAAGATGGGATCGCTATGCACTCCTGATCTGATGATCCTCCTTTTGAACATGACTTGAATAAAAACCAAAAATTTACAAGACTCATGTGACAGGACTCTTGACTAGACTAAAATAATAAAACTTCACTTGACTTAGTGAACCCAATGGCTCACTTTATTACAGGATCCAAAATTAGATTTCATTACAGGACTCACAAAATTGACCAACACATGAATTAGAGATCGAAAGTGGAACCTTGAAATTCGGTCTGTTCCTGATGTCCCCATCACTATCCCTTGATGGAAGAAGGAAGTGCAAATTTGATGGCCCCTAGGTGGGTGTTGGCTCCACCTAGTGATTTTGATGAATAACAAAACATTGAGTGCATATTGTATACTAATGTGGATTTCAAGTTATGAGTTTTCAGGAAGAAAGCACCTCAAAATCTCAAAAATGTATGGTTTATGGCACGTAATGGCACGGAGCATTTCTCACAAATCCGGACATCCCCTTCATTAAAAAAGGGCATCTAATTGATTAAATTTTATGTGTTTATGATTCATTTAAATTTCAAGAATTATATTTATGTTTTCGAGGCAATTTACACTTGAATCTTAGCTTTTTCGGTCTCAAGTGTCGACACTTGGAAAGTCAAGTGTCGACACTTTAGCATTTGGCACAGACAAAAATCCTTGGCACGCTAAGTGTCGACACCCAGAACCAGTGTCGACACTTAGGTTTCCAAGTGTCGACTCAAGGCCTGAAAATTTTGAAAATACAGAACTTTGTAATTTAAGGATTTTTGTGTCAAGTGTCGACACATGTGCATCAAGTGTCGACACTTGAAAGTTCAAGTATCGACACCTAAAAATCAAGTATCGACACTTGACAGCCAAGTGTCGACACTTGCAGCCTGACAGCTCTAACGGATCTATTTTTCTGGCTTGCAGAACTTGCTTTTCAAGCTCCAAACGGCTATTTCCGAGGTTCCAACGGTCACAAACCATTTTTTTGGAAGGTTCTTGGTGTATTTAACCTCCACCAACCTCATTTTAAAGAAAAGGAAGTGTATTGAAGTGAATTTAAGTCTACTCAAAAGCCAAAAAGCCTATATTCTCTCAAATACTTCACATCAAAAGCCTCTTATAGTTTGATTCCTTGAAAAGCCTATAAGCTCATCCTTACTTCATTCCAAAAGAGGCACCTTGAAGGAGATTCCAAGGAAGAGTCAAGACAAAGGATCAACTTGAGCTTCAAAGATTCCATTCTACTCTTGAAGAGAGTTTGTTTTAGTTTTAAAATTATATATCTATTTTTACATTGTGATTTGACCTTGCTTTCAAGGGTGTCTTGAAAGAAGGTTATTGTGGTTTGTTGGTGAGCCAAAGGGATAAAACCAACTAGGGTTAACTTGTGAGCCCGAAGACAAAACAAGTGTTAAGGTTTGTTGGTAAGCCTAAGTGATAAAACCAACTTAGGTTTTGACTTGTGAGCTTGTGAAAAACAGGTCAACTGTAATCTAGTTTGGATTATAGTGAAATTCCCAAGGGTGGCTTTGGGAGTGGATGTAGGTGCTAGGTTTGCACCGAACCACTATAAACTTTGTGTTTGTGTATGTTTGCTCACTTCCTCTCTTGCTCTTTTGATTATCGCTACCGCTTTAAATATCTTGCATTGAATTCATCATTTTCACAAGCACCACTAGTCCCTCTCTTTGTTGTTTTAAATTTTTAAAAGACCCAATTCACCCCCCCTCTTGGGCTCCATTTCTGGGAAGCAAGTGGTATCAGAGCACCGGTACTCTCTTGTAGGTCCAAGGATCTTGAGTAAAAGATCATGGCAGCCCCAATAGGAATGGGTATTGTTGAAGGTCAAGCTTCAAATAGTCCCCCACTTTTTAATGGCACAAATTACACATACTGGAAGACACGCATGCGCATATTTATTCAAGCTCTTGACTATAATTTGTGGAGGACAATTGTAAAAGGTCCTCATCAGCCTACGATGTTGATTAATGGCATTCTCACTCCAAAAATGGAAGATGATTGGGATGAGAATGACATTAAGCAAATCGAGCTTAATGCTAAGGCTATGAATCTATTATTTTGATCTCTTGACCCAAGTGAATTTAATAGAATATCTAATTATCTCTCCGCCAAGGAGATTTGGGATACACTTGATGTTACCCATGAGGGTACACACCAAGTGAAAACCACCAAGGTCAACATGGTTATTCACACATATGAAATGTTTAAAATGGAACCTACTGAGTCTATTAGTGAGATGTATACTAGGTTCACAAACATTGTGAATCGCATGAGATGCCTAGAAAAAATTATTTCTAACGGTGAACTTGTGAACAAACTTCTCAGGTCTCTACCAGCTTCGTGGGATGCAAAAGTCACAGCTATTGAAGAAGCTAAGGATGTCAACACTCTCCCACTGGAACAACTGTTAGGTTCTTTAATGACCTATGAGCTCTCCCTCAAACAAAAAAATGAGAGGTCGACAAAAAGAAGAAGGTAATCACGTTCAAATCTACTGCGAGAGAGGAATCAAGTGAAGACTCTGAAGAAGATGATGAAGAAGATGAGACGCTCTATTAGCCAGAAAATTCAGAAGGTTCATGAGGAAGAAAAAGTTTAACTACAAAAAGAAACCTCTGAAAGGTGAGCCGAGTAAAGAGAAGGACAAAGAAAAGGAGGAGCAGCCTACTTGCTTTGAGTGCAAAAAACCCGGCCATTTCAAGGTAGACTGCCCCTTGCTAAAGAAAAGCAGAAGAAAGCTGAGAAAGAAAGCCATGATGGCAACCTGGAGTGAAAGTGAAGACTCCAGTTCTAAGGAGGAACAGCAGGAGGTGGCAAACTTCTGTCTGATGGCTGATCATGATGAGGTATGTTCCGAAACAAAAATGAATTTACTTTTGATGAGCTTCATAAAGTTTTTGACGAATTAGTCATAGAATTTCAAAAATTAAAATCAAAACATAAAGATGTAAAGAAGCAAAATTTGGATCTAGCCAAAACAAATAACAAGCTTTCAAATGAAAATGAATGCCTTCTTATTCAAAATAAAAAATTAAATGATAAGATTGTAGCACTTGAAAAAGAAAAAGATGTCTTGAAAAAGAAAAGTGACCCACTTTCAAATGAAAATTTGTCAAAACAAAGCAAAGAAATTTTAAATGAAAACAAAAGATATAAAGAAGAAATTGAAAAATTAAATCTTTGTAGAAAAATTTACTTATAGTTCTGAAAAATTGAATTTACTTTTAAATAACCAAAGAGCAGTATTTGATAAAGCAAGTTTAGGATTCAGAACTCATAAGAAACAAAAATCTTTAAAAATTTCTTTGTGCCTGCATCTTCATCCATTACTTGCTATACATGTGGTACTAAAGGACACAAATCTTATATGTGCAACAAAAGAAGACTAAGTAACACTAAGAAAGTTTGGGTTCCGAAAGGAACCAATGCCACTAACCAAAAAGGACCCAAGATGGCTTGGGTACCTAAAGTCTCCACTTGATCTTTATTGCAGGTATGCCTTGCAACCAATAAGAAAAGGATGTGGTACCTTGATAGCGGTTGCTCAAGGTATATGACAGGAGATGTGGAGCAGTTCTCATCACTTGAATATCAAAATGGTGGCAATGTAACTTTTGGTGATAATGGAAAGGGCAAAATTATCAGTATTGGTAAAGTCCATATTACCACTTCTTCTTATATTGATAATGTCTTATATGTTGATGGTTTGAAACATAACTTGCTTAGCATTAGTCAGTTTTGTGACAAAAATTTTAAAGTTATTTTTGAATCTTCTTTGTGCATTGTTTCTAGTCTAGATGACAATGGCATTAAGTTTATTGGTCATAGGCATGGCAATATTTATATGGTTGATCTTGATGATCTCCCTATTCAAAAAGGTCAATGCCTAGTGGCAATGGAAGCCAAGATCGATGAAACTAGTTGGCTTTGGCATAGTAGACTAGGACATGCAAGCATGCATTTAATTTCAAAACTTAGCAAAAAGAACTTGGTAAAGGATTTGCCTAAACTCAATTTTGAAAAAGACAAGATCTGCGGTGCATGTCAACTTGGAAAACAAACCAAATCCTTTTTCAAACCAAAAGGAGTAATCTCTACATCTAGACCTTTGGAATTGCTTCACATGGACCTCTTTGGGCCAACTAGAACATCTAGTTTGGGAGGTAAGAAGTATGGTCTAGTCATTGTAGATGATTTCTCATGATTTACATGGGTCATGTTTTTAGCACATAAAGATGAAACTTTTTCTGAATTCATTAGATTACATAAAAGAGTTTTGAATGAAAAAGGTGTTTCAGTCGTATCTATGAGAAGTGATCATGGAACCGAATTTCAAAATGCTGATTTTCATAAATTTTGTATTGAAAATGGAATTCATCACAATTTTTCTGCACCTAGGACACCTCAACAAAATGGGGTAGTAGAAAGAAAAAATAGAACTCTTGAAGAAATGGCACGCACCATGCTTTGTGAAAATGATTTACATAGATATTTTTGGGCGGAAGCCATAAATACTGCATGCTATGTTTTAAATCGAGTTTTAATTCGACCGATTTTAAAGAAAACACCTTATGAGCTTTGGAAGGGTAGAAAACCCTCAATTCATTTTTTTTATATTTTTGGATGCCGTTGTTTCATCTTAAACAATGGTAAAGATAATTTAAGTAAATTTGATGCCAAATCAGATAAGGGAGTCTTTCTAGGCTACTCCACATCTAGTAAGGCATACAGGGTCTTCAACAGAAGAACACTTGTTGTTGAAGAATCCATACATGTGGTATTTGATGAAACTAACCAAAAATTTTCAAGAAAAGAAGATGTACTTTCTGATGAAAACAGGTAGCAAGAAAACTGAAGAAATAAATAACAATGAAGGGCTTACCAAGGAACAGAATGATGATCAAAACACTGAAGAAGATCAAGCACAAGGTGATGAAAACACATCAACAGTTGACCCATTACCAAAAGAATGGAGGTATGCTCATGGACACCTAAAAGAACTAATTATCGGTGATCCATCTAAAGGTGTAAGTACTCGATCATCCCTTAGAAATATCTGTAATTACTTAGCTTTTGTGTCTCAAATTGAACCTAAAACTATTGAGAAGCTGAATGTGATAGTAATTGGATAAATGCTATGCAAGATGAACTTAACCAATTTAAAAGAAACAATGTTTGGACTTTAGTAGATAGGCCTTCAAACACTTCAATTATTGGTACAAAGTGGGTTTTTCGAAATAAACTTGATGAAAATGGAGTAGTTACTAGAAATAAGGCTAGACTAGTTGCCAAAGGATATAATCAGGAGGAAGGAATAATTTTGATGAAACCTTTGCTCCTGTGGCTAGACTTGAGGCAATTAGGCTATTGTTGGCTTTTGCTTGCTTCATGAATTTTAAATTGTATCAAATGGATGTTAAAAGTGCCTTTTTAAATGATCTAATTGAAGAAGAAGTTTATGTTGAACAATCCCCTGGTTTTGAAAATTCTGAATTTCCAAATCATGTTTACAAACTTCATAAAGCTTTGTATGGATTGAAACAAGCTCCAAGAGCTTGGTATGATCGTTTAAGCTCTTTTTTGCTCAAAAATGATTTTACTAGAGGTAATATAGATAAAACTTTGTTTTTAAAGAAAAAGAATGATGATCTCTTAATAGTACAAATCTATGTAGATGATATAATATTAGGTGCTACTAATGAATCTCTTTGTCAAGATTTTGCAAAGTTAATGCAGGGTGAGTTCGAGATGAGCATGATGGGAGAACTGAGTTTTTTCCTCGGACTCCAAATAAAGCAAACCAAGAGGGGATCTTCATCAACCAAACAAAATACACAAAAGAAATACTCAAGAAGTTTGGGATGGAGAACACTAAGCCTTTAGGTACCACTATGAGCTCTACTTATAGACTTGACAAGGATGAATCAGGTAAGTCTATAGACCAAAAATTATATCGTGGTATGATCGGTTCATTATTATATCTTACTGCCAGTAGGCCAGATATCATGTTTAGTGTCCGTATGTGTGCTAGATATCAGTCTAATCCTAAAGAGTCTCATCTTTTGGCTGTTAAATGCATACTTAGATATCTATCTAGTTCAATTGAAATTGGTTTATGGTACTCTAGAGATTCTTCATTTGAATTGATTGCTTATTTCGATGCTGACTTTGCTAGGTGTAAACTTGATCGTAAAAGTACTAGCAGAACCTGTCAGTTTCTTGGAGTAAATTTGATCTCTTGGAGTAGCAAAAAATAGAACTCAGTTGCTTTATCTATGGCGGAAGCCGAATATATAGCAGCTGGAAGCTGTTGTACACAAATCCTTTGGATCAAACAACAACTCGAAAATTTTGGCATTAAACTAACTAAGACACCCATAAGATGTGACAATACTAGTGCAATCAATCTATCTAAAAATCCTGTGCAACATTTAAGAAGTAAACACATTGAAATAAGACATCATTTCATAAGAGATCATGTACTCTAATGTTATTCTTGATTTTGTATGTACTGATGATCAGTTAGCAGATGTGTTTACCAAGCCTTTATGTGAGGATAGGTTCTGTCTGATTAGAAGAGAGTTAGGTGTCATTGACCCTTCTCCTAGAGCTCTCTTAGTTTTAATTATACCTAAATCCTTTCGCTCAAAACCACTTGCTTAAAGCCCCAAAAATCTGATTAAAATGTTTCCTATTTTTCAAAAAAAAAAAATTTGGATTTTCTCAAATTTTTTGGCCAAGTGTCGACACTTGGAAATTGTCAAGTGTCGACACCTTACCAAGTGTCGACACTTGACACATTCTAAGTGTCGACACTTGCGAAACAGAAACAGTTTTTAAAAAGGGGCCGACCGAGGGTTTTTGTCATTTTCTCCGCCCGTTGATTTCTTGCAACAGTGGTCCCCTCTGTCCAAATCCTTCCATTTACCCTTTAACCCATCACAAATCAGGTATTTCCCCCTTTATTTTTACTCTATTTTCCTCTTTTTCGTTTTATTTTTGACGTTTTCAAACCGTGCAACCGTGAATAGGGTTTTCCGGGTGTTTCAAGATTCTAACCTGATTTTCATGTGTTTTAGTGGATTTCTAAAATTCCATTTGAGGGAATAGTGATTTAAAGGTATTTTTCTCGGATTTCCAACATTTTTTTGTCGTTTTCATGCTTATTTCACCCATTTTTCGAAAAACACTGTTTTATTGATTTTGGCCGAAATAATTTGGGTTTTCATCTAAATTAAATATACTAAATCCATTTATTGTTGTTTTAGAAAGGTTTTTCATGATGTTCTTGCGACATTTTCACCTCTTTCCTAAAACCCTAAGTGATTTAGACCCAAATTCCATGGGTTTTGATTTTTTGGCCTTACAAAAAGTATTTTCAAAAATTCAAATGTGTTTTGATGAACAAAAATATTTTCTATAATTATATGTTCAGAATATTGTCATTTAGCTAAAGTATAAGTTGTAAAAATCTCACCTTTAAACTGATTGACAGTTTTTCCAAACGTTGTTTAAGGTATTTTACAACCCAAAATTGATTTAATTCTGGTTTTCAAAACCTATCTGAACACTTTTTAAGAAATGAAACTCTCCTTATCTCAGCCTGTAGCCAGTCCCATAGTTCTAAACCTTTCTTCCTTCTTCCGTGGTCAGCTTGGTGTAATGGGTCCCAGGAAGAGACTTGCAGTTAGGGAGAGGCCTAGTCATGGTGTAGAGAGGAGGTCGAAGGCCAGATTTGACCCTGCTCAGGCTAGCAGTTCAGCCACACCGAGTTCCCCCTGCAGATCGGATGGCAAGGAAGTTAGTAGCCTCTAGGAGGAGAGTCGACCTAGAGTGTTTTGATAGGTACCATTTCGGTCTACGACAGGTACTCACTGATGCGGGATTAGTACCATTCTGTACTATACAGGAGAGGTACTATCCTCACCTAGTGAGAGAGTTCTATGGTGCATTGGATTATTGACGACTTCTATAGACTACGAGAGTCGGAGGCATTCAGATTTCACTGACAGATGAGCTTTTGAGCAGAGTATGGGAGAACCCCCGTAGGGGAGTCTGTGTCTTTTCGGTAGATGATAGAGAGGCTGCCTTTAGATGTATTCTTGAGAGAGAGGATGTTCGCAGTATACCCATAGTTATCGCGAACCAGTTATCATTGGAGATGCGCCTATTGCACCACATCACAGCATGCATACTTCTACCGAAGACTGGAAGATTTGACTTCATCACTGAGAGGGAGTTGATGGTGATGATGAGCCTGATAGAGAGGAGACAGATTGATCTTCCATCCCTGATGCTTGCTCAGATGCATGATGCTGCGACACAGCGCCGTCACTGTTTACCTTACAGCATGGCACTGACCAGATTATTCAGAGCGTGTGGAGTATCACTTGAGGGGGAGATCCCCAAGGAGATACTACACACAGATGTATATGACGAGAGGTCGTTGCACCGTATGGGATACAGATTTGTTGCAGGTCGATGGGTGCGCAGAGAGTCTGGCCAGTAGCTAGATAAGGAGGACGAGCTTCGAGAGGCAGAGGCAGGACCATCTGAGCCAGCAGATTTTCCTCCCGTTGATATCCCATCGACACAGGCAGAGCATTTGACTCCTGATACTTCTGCTCCTCCGCCACCTTCTACTGGACTATCTTTTGAGGAGCACGCCAGAGAGCAGTTCACTGAGATCAGGGGTGAGATGACTCAGCTATGTAGCAAGGTTGAGCTTCTTCGAGCACATACTACCTCGGAGCATGCTGAGATTCGTAGATTTATGGAGGAGGGATTCTCTCATATTGAGGATCTGTTGAGATCCCTTATACCTCCTACAGCCCCTGCAGTTGTACCATCTGATGATGATGATGATGATGATGATGATGATGATGTGGTGGTGGTGGCGATCACCAGAGCGACCATGCTGATACTGCTGAGGGTGGTGATCGGGCAAATATGGATGACGACAGAGCTACAGAGGTTGTGGGCCGTGACAGTGACAGTGATGACAGTGCTGATGATTATGAGGTGGTTAGTCACGATCCTCTCTCTACCCCAGCTGGTCCTACTGCCTTGGCTGATTCCATACCGGACTTTGTTACTCCAACTGATCTTCTTTCCCCCCCTTCCACTAGATCATCTAGGGTTGTACCCGCCTTTGGTCCTTCTTGCCGTACTAGGAGTTGTCGAGCTTTAGTACCTCCTAGGGCCTAAGCCACTAGATCTAGGATCAGTGCTCCATTTAGCCTTGAGATTCCATCTGATGAGGATTAGCCTCATAGATGTCTGTTAGAGCTCATATGTTGTATGTTTCTGATATTTGTATGACTCTGATGATATCTGTATATTTCAGTTCTTGCTGATGACTCAGCAAATTTTGTACTGAAAACTTGTCTATTATATATATATTTCAATTTAATGCTCATGATTTGTGCTTGAATGGTTCAATTTATCTTCTTCAGCTCTGATACTCTTTTATCTTGGTATATTTTTGGCTCTGATACCTATTCTCTACCATATTTTTGTCTCCATGCTCATTGTGAGGGGGAGGTTATTCCCCTTTCTAATGATTGACAAAAAGGGGGAGAAATAGTGTTGATTCATAAATTTGTTGAGAAATAATGGATACATAAATTGTTGAGAAATAGTGTTGATGCGATGCATAAATTTTTGTTTAGTTACATAAAATTGTTAACATTTACTTTAATGAGAAATATCTAATTAAGGGGGAGATTGATTCTTCCTAACTATGATGTTTTGCCTCTCATATGGACTTAAATTCATATTCATGAATTATAATAGTTAAAGTTTGAAATGTATTGCTATTTTACTCAAGGTTTTGTCATCATCAAAAAGGGGAGATTGTTGGCTCCACCCAGTGATTTTGATGAATAACAAAAATTGAGTGCATATTGTATACTAATGTGGATTTCAAGTTATGAGTTTTCAGGAAGAAAGCACCTCAAAATCTCAAAAACGTATGGTTTATGGCACGTAATGGCACGGAGCATTTCTCACGAATCCGGACATTCCTTCATTGAAAAAGGGCATCTAATTGATTAAATTTTAAGTGTTTATGATTCATTTAAATTTCAAGAATTATATTTATATTTTTGAGGCCATATACACTTGAATACGAGCTTTTTCAGTCTCAAGTGTCAACACTTGGAAAGTCAAGTGTCGACACTTCAGCATTTGGCACAGTCAAAAATCCTTGGCACGCCAAGTGTCGACACCCAGAACCAAGTGTCGACACCATGTGTCGACACTTAGGTTTCCAAGTGTCGACTCAAGACCTGAGAATTTTGAAAATACAGAACTTTGTAATTTAAGATTTTTGTGTCAAGTGTCGACACCTGTGCATCAAGTGTCGACACTTGAAATTCAAGTGTCGTTACCAAGAAATCAAGTGTTGACACTTGACAGCGAAGTGTCGACACCTGACAGCCAAGTATCGATACCTAACAGCCAAGTGTCGACACTTGCAGCCTGACAGCTCTAACGGATCTATTTTTCTGGCTTGCAGAACTTGCTTTTCAAGCTCCAAACGGCTATTTTCAAGGTTTCAACGGTCACAACCATTTTTTTGGAAGGTTCTTGGTGTATTTAACCTCCACCAACCTCATTTTAAAGAAAAGGAAGTGTATTGAAGTGAATTTAAGTATACTCAAAAGCCAAAAAGCCTATATTCTCTCAAATACTTCACATCAAAAGCCTCTTATAGTTTGATTCCTTGAAAAGCCTACAAGCTCATCCTTACTTCATTTCAAAGAGGCACCTTGAAGGAGATTCCAAGGAAGAGTCAAGACAAAGCATGAACTTGAGCTTCAAAGATTCATTCTACTCTTGAAGAGAGTTTGTTTTAGTTTTAAAATTGTATATCTGTTTTTACATTGTGATTTGACCTTGCTTTCAAGGGTGTCTTGAAAGAAGGTTATTGTGGTTTGTTGGTGAGCCAAAGGGATAAAACCAACTAGGGTTAACTTGTGAGCCCGAAGACAAAACAAATGTTAAGGTTTGTTGGTAAGCCTAAGTGATAAAACCAACTTAGATTTTGACTTGTGAGCCTTGTGAAAAACAAGTCAACTGTAATCTAGTTTGGATTATAGTGAAATTTCCAAAGGTGGCTTGGGGAGTGGATGTAGGTGCTAGGTTTGCACCGAACCACTATAAACTTTGTGTTTGTGAAGTGTTTGCTCACTTCCTCTCTTGCTCTTTTGATTATCACTACCGCTTTAAATATCTTGCATTGAATTCATTATTTTCACAAGCACCACTAGTCCCTCTCTTTGTTGTTTTAAATTTTTAAAAGACCCAATTCACCCCCCTCTTAGGCTCCATTTCTGGGCAACAGTGGGGGCCATGAACTACCACCCATCATCAGACAAGTGGTGTTTTTGGATGAAGAGTGCCCTGAAGAGAAAAAAATGGGCAACGATCTCTTGAAAATGGCAAAGGATAGTGAAACAGGAGATAACCCTAATAGCATTTGGGGTGAGTTAGGCTAGAACTAAGCAAAAATTACTAAGAAAAGGAAGAAAGGATGCAGAGGCAGACGAAGACCCCCGAGGAAGAAGTCCTTGTACAAGGCAATCTAGCCCGAACCACTGGAGGTGACCCACTCCCCCGATCCTGGAACCAAAAGCTGGATGGGGTTCAAAATTTTATGGATGTCCCTAAGTCGAGAGAGGTCCTCTCTGGTCATCATCGAGGTAATGCCAGAGGGACCAGCATACCGAAAGGAATAGAAGGGATTGGAGCAGCAGAAGAGATGGTGGGAGCAGAAGAAACAGGAAGAGTAGAAGGAGAAGGGGGTGCCCTAGGTTGATCTATGATGATCCCCGTTTGTCGGGGACCTTTACGAATGCTAAGGGGAAAATCATCCTCCTCATCGAAGGATGGGGCCCTGGGCCGAGAGGGCCCTGCCTCACTGGAGTGCCTTGAGAGGAAGCATCTCCAGCTAGATGGATCCATCCTAAAGCAAAGGAAAAGGAGGTGCTAACGGAGAGAAACCTAGAGACTCTAAAATAGGGGGACTCCTAAGCGTAGGCTGATGGAGAAGAAGAAGAAGAAGACAAAGGATGGGAAACTGGCCTGAATGCCTCAGAGAGAAGGGTGGGACTAGGAAAGAAAGGTCTCTAGTTCTCTTGCAAGCTCGAAGGTTCGAAAGAGATAGTTTGGGAAAAGTCTTCCTCCTTTTTAAAAATAGCTTGATAGCATCCATGCATCTTTTCGATCCTCTCATCACTGGATGTGTGCCACGTGTTGAGATTGGCAGGGAATGGCACCTCGACATTCCAAAAATTGCCTCGAGCTTGGCATCAATCATCATACTTCCATGGACCTGCTAACATGGCATCCCTGCATTGGCTTCAAGGCATGATCCATGAATCGTTGGCAATCATGGTATTTAGTGGCACTAGAAATTTATCCTTTCCATGTCAGTATCACCATAACTCCCTTTGTCCCAAGAGCTACATCGCATCAGGACTCGAGAGTGGGGGGCAACTAATATGGCAGGACCGCTGACGTTTAGTCCCTCTCAATCTAGTTGGCAACCATGCTAGCAGAAGGTGAAACTTGGATGCAAACATCAGGCGAAGCATCCGGAGTGCCCCTAGGTCGGAGTGGCTCCATCGAGGTCAAGCCCTTGCCGAGGTGTGCCCAGGTGTGCCCTTGTTCTTTAAGCCCCTTGGCTGGAGTGGCTTCCTCGAGATCGAGCCTCGACTAAGGTCGTGCCCTCGTTCTTCAAGCCCCTTGGCCGAAGTGGCTCCCTCGAGGTCGAGCCCCGGCCGAGCTCGTGCCCTCGTTCTTCAAGCCCCTAGGCCGAAGTGGCTCCCTCGAGGTCGAGCCATGGCTGAGGTCGTACCCTCGTTCTTTGATCCCTATGGCTGGAGTGGCTCCCTCGAGGTCGAGCCCCGGTCGAGGTCACACCCTCGTTCTTCAAGCTCCTTGGCTAGAGTGGCTCCCTCGAGGTCGAGCCTCGGTCGAGGTCCCACCCTCGTTCTTTAAGCCCTTTGGTCGAAGTGGCTTCCTCGAGGTCGAGCCCCAGTCGAGGTCGCACCCTCATTCTTCAAGCCCCTTGGCCGGATTGGCTCCATCAAGGTTGAGCCCCAGCCAAGGTTGCACCCTCATTCTTCAAGTTCCTTGGCCAGAGTGCTCCATCGAGGTCGAGCCCCGGTCAAGGTTGTGCCCTCATTCTTCGAGTCCCTTGGCCAAAGTGGCTCCCTCGAGATCGAGCCCGGTCGAGATCGTGTCCTCGTTCTTCGAGAACCTTGGCCGGAATGGCTTCTTCGAGGTCGAGCCCCAGCCAGGTTATGCCCTCGTTCTTTGAGCCCCTTGGTCAGAGTGGCTCCCTCGAGGTCATGCCCTCATTCTTCGAGCCCCTTAGCCAGAGTGGCTTCTCGAGGCCGGGCCCCGGTCGAGGTTGAGCCCCGGTCGAGATGGCACCCTCGTTCTTCGAGCCCCTTGGCCGAAGTGGCTCCTTCGAGGTAGAGCCCTTGTCGAGGTCATGCCCTTGTTCTTCGAGCCCCATGGCTGAAGTTGCTCTTTCGAGGTCGAGCCTTGACCAAGGTCATACCACCATTCTTCGAGCCCCTTGGCCAGAGTGGCTCCCTTGAGGTCGAGCCCCGGTGGAGGTCGTGCCCTCATTTTTCGAATCTCTTGGCCAAAGTGGCTCCCCCGAAGTCGAGCCTTCGACTGGAATCAGGCTGGTGGGGACACCAGGATCAGACACAGATCACTGGATCCCATATGGTTTAATTAGTTGTGTGTCAAAGGTTTGAAAATTTTGTAATCGATTAAGATCGAGTCATGTAATAAGTTAAGGTTAGTTAATTTGTCTCAACTCTCAACCTAGTCAATATTTTGAGTCCTGTACATCAATTATGAGTCCAGTATGAGCCCAATTTTTGAACAAGAGAGGAGGTCATCCTATTTAGGAGTTCCACCAGTCCACATCTAGGAGTCAAAGGCTGCTACATCAGCCTATTTAGGATTAGCTACTGGGTTAGGTGTAAGTTGAGCTGACCCACCCAATTTTGGCTCTAGGTCTAGGAAACCCTAGATTATACTAGCCTCTTTTTTTTTCTTTTGCATGGTTGGCTGCATCATTCCACTTTGATTATTTGATTTGTTGCATGACCACTAGATTAGGAATCCAATACCAAAAGTCCAAACCGTAACTCAGCCCAACTATGGATTTCAATTTTGAGGCCATGATGAAGGCCATGAGTGATCAGATTATCTCCCAAGATTTGACCAATCCAATACCCAAACCCAAGCCCAACTTGACCAAATGAACCGTAGGTTTGACCAAATGAATAAAATGTTTGACCAACTGATCCAATCAAATAACAAAATGACCTATAGGATAGATCCATTAGACGACCAAATAGGAACCCTAGACAAGGCCATCGAGCCACACCCTCGTCTTATAATCCCCAGGGACCCATAGTCCCTAGATATGAACCTAGTAGTAATCTACTATCCCTCAATCAACCTGAACCCTATAGGATTGATATTCCTAGATTTGAACCGATAACCTTTCAACCCATAACCTTTAAACCCATAACCTATGAACTCATAGCCATTAGTTTACCCACCCCTGTTATCCCAGATCTTAGTCAATTTTCAATTAGCCAAACCCTTCTTATCACCCCATTGGTTTACCAAGATGACTTAAAAGAAGAAATATATAAGGCTGACCCAAGTTTGGTATAGGAGTATGAAGATAATGGGTCTATTGAAGATCTAGAAGAGTGCCCTATAGAAGACCTAGAATTAGTTGACCCAGTAGGTGCCCAGGTAGAAGCTACCTTAGAATCAGTTAACCCTGACCACATCCACATAAAAGACCACCCAACATTAGTGGAACCTGACCACACCCAAGCTGAACCTATAATGGAAGAGCAATTAGAATAAGAGAACCCTGGTACTGTTGTTAGAGTTTTACCTGAGGAGCCACTCAACGAAAGCCCAAGAATAAAGCCCAGTCCTAAATTTCTTAAACCCGATGACTTTATTAAGGATTTGGCTTATCAGTACCCTCAGGAAGAATCCTATCCTATAGTTTACATTAATGATCTCTTCCCTGAGATTAGTGACCCACTCTTCCATACTACAAACCCTGTAGGACTACCTCAAACCCATAAGGTCAATCTCATTAGTCTAAGACTCATCCCTAAAATCCCTTATAGCATTATACTCTTTCTGATTAACCCTAAACAATTTCCTTATTTCTCATCCTGCCAGACTAACCCTGAACCCACCTCTTATTTTCTACCCTTTCCAAAAACTTCTTCTATGTGTTTTACTATTAGGTTACATTTTATAGGAGTTTGCATGTTACATTCATTCATTGAGCACGTCATGTTTGCATTTTACTTCTGGAAAACCCTATGGAATTTGCTAGGAGTCTGTTGACTCTGGTCTTGATTTTGATGATTGACAAAATATTTAAGTATATATGAGTACTAATTATATTTTAAGTATGTTTTTTTCAGATCTTAGTATTCATCCATGTTGAATGAAGAAATGCTTGTATTTCAATTAAAATATCCTTAAATTAATAAAAATTAAGTATATGGACTTTGGAATTGATTTGGAAATGAAGTGTCGACACCTGAGGATCAAGTGTCAACACTTGAAGAGTGAAGTGTCGACTCAAGGCCTGAGAACAAGAAAAATACAGAAAAAATAAAAAATCAAATTGGCTGTGAATAGTGTTCTAGTGTCGACCTACTATAGCAAGTGTCAACAATTGCACTGTTCAAGTGTCGACACTTACTGTTCAAGTGTCGACACTTGACTGTAACGACTAGTTTTTAAAAGCTGCAGAACTTCTCCAACTTGCTTCAAACGGCCATATCTTCATCCCCAACGGTCATAAACAGTCATCTATGGTTTGGAGAGCTATATAAACATCAAAAATCAAATGGGAAAGTAATTCTTTGGTGAGTTTTTTGAATATTCTTCAAGGATTCAAGAGTTGAGTGATTCAAAGCCTTCAAGCTTCCAAGTTTCAAAGACAGCATTCAAAGTCTACATCTACAAGCATCAATCAAAGGCTTCATCAACTTAAAGACAAGATCTTCATCAACAATCAAGGGCTTCAAAGAGATATTTGCTTTATTTTAGAAAGCTTTTATTGTATTCATTTATACTTGCTCTTACATTGTTTTACTTAAAGTTTTTGGTGAGCCTTGGAAAATCAAAGAGATTTTTGGTAAGCCTTGAAAACCAAAGTGGTTGTTGGTGAGCCTTGAAACCAACTAGGATTTTACTTGTGAGCCCGAAGCCAAAATAAGTTGTTTAGATTCTTAGTTATCCCGTTAAACCAAGGATGGTTGTTGGTGAGCCTTGAAACCAACTAGGATTTGACTTGTGAGCCCAAAGACAAAACAAGTTGTAAAGGTTGTTGGTGAGCCTAAGTTATAAAACCAAACTTAGTGAAATTCCTAAAAGGTTCTTGGGGAGTGGATGTAGGTTCTTGGTTGGCACCGAACCACTATAAATCTTTGTGTTTGTGTGATTGTTCTCCTTATGCTTTTATTTTTTATTTTTGCTGCATTTATTTGAAATACACAAGCACTTGAATTGCATTAGCATATACTTGCTTTAGTTCACACTTTGCAAATAATACAAAAATTTCATAAAACCCAATTCACCCCCCCTCTTGGGTTGCCTACCTGAGCCTACAATTGGTATCAGAGCTCGGTGCTCTGATTGAAAATCTAATGATTTTGAGTTAATGATTATGGCAACCCTTGTAGGTATTAGTATTAGACCACCGTTTTTCAATGGCATAAATTACACATTTTGGAAAACTCGCATGTGCATCTATATTCAATCTATTAGTTATCTTCTTTGAAAATTATTATTAGTGGTCCTCATATTTCTTCCATTTTGGTTAATGGCATTTCCATTCCAAAGCTCGAAGAGGATTGGAATGAATATGACATTAAACAAATTGAAATCAATGCTAAAGCAATGAACTTGCTTTATTGTGCATTGGACTTAAATGAATTTAATAGAATTTCTACATGCACATCAGCGAAGGAAATATAGGACACACTTGAAGTTACTCATGAGGGTACTCTTCAAGTGAAGAACACTAAAATTAATTTGCTTGTATATTCTTTTGAAATTTTTGAAATGATGCATTATGAATCTATATCTGATATGTTTTCAAGTTTTATGACTATTATTAATGAATTAAAAAGTCTTGGCAAAATCTATACTAATGCTGATTTGGTGAACAAAATTCTTAGATCCTTTCCAAAATCATGGGATCCAAAGGTGATGGCGATCCAAGAAGCTAAAGATATAGAAACCTTACATTTGGAGGAGCTTATCTGTTCACTCATGACCTATGAGTTTAACATATGGCAAAGGATAGTGGAAGTTGATGTAAATAAGAAGATAATAGCCCTCAAGGCCAAAAGAAATTCAAGGCAATGATGGCAACTTGGAGCGATAGCGAAGATTCAAGTACGGATGATGAAGTTGCCCATCTTTGCTTCATGGCAAATGAGAAAAAGGTATGTGCTAAAAATAATTATGATTTTACCTTTAAAGAATTACATGATACATCTAATGGTCTTGTGCATGAATATAGATTGCTAAAATTTGAGCACAAGAAATTAAATAGGCATGTATATTCATTTTCTCTTGACAACACCAATCTTGTAAATAAAAATGGTGATTTAAATGCCAAGATTGATATTTTGAAAAATGAAAAGAATAATTTTTCTAAAGAAAAAGAATTTTTAGTAAAAGAAAATGTTATTTTGAAAGATTTATGTGATAAAGTTTTTAATGAGAAAAATATTTTGATTGAGGAAAAGAAGCAAAAACTTTTGAAGAATTTCTATATTCCTGCTTCTTTCAATTTTTCTTATAAATGTGGTTTTAATGCTTATTCTTCTAGATTAAGAAAAGTTTGGGTTCCAAAAGGAACCATCATTACTAATCATAAAGGACCCAAGAAAGTTTGGGTACCAAAAATATCCACTTAATTTGTTTTGCAGGAATGTCTTGCAACCCAACATGAAGAAAGGAAGTTCTTGAGAAGAGGTTGTACAAGACAATTTAAAAAAGTGGACAAGCTATATTTTGAACTAAATGATAAAAGGAAGGACTTTGTATATTGGTAAATTCTAAACATCTCCTTCCATAATTAAAAATGTAGATTAATGTTTATTGCATCAATTACTTTAAATAGTTAATTAGAATCAAGTTTGGACTTATCATCATTGGCTATGATCATGAACATTTTGGTGTTGATGAATTTCATGCTATCATAATTAAATTTATGATTGTAAGACCTTCACTTGATTTTGATTAATGTATTTCATGAAAAATACTTTTAAAGATGCATATTGATTTGAAAAATATTTTAATTGATTGATTAGAATCAAGCTTAGACTAATAATCATTTGTTGTGATTATGACCATTTTGATGTTGATGGATTTCAAGCTCTCATGGTCAAACTTGTGATTATTAGATCTTCACTTGATTTTGATTAATATAGTTTATAAATTATTTCAAGTGAAATACTATGATTTATATGTTTTTATTTTTGGCATCTATGCATAATCTAGAAATGATTTGGATCAAGTATAGAACTAGTAGTTAAGGATTACTTTTAAGAAGAAGGTATGCATATTGACAAACCCTTGCTCTAGTAGCTAGACTTGATATCATATTACTTCTAGCATTTGTATGGATATCAAATCATCTTAAAATGAATTTGAAATAATGCTAAAAGTTTTTAAGTGATATAAATGCTTTGTATTTTGAAAATCATGAATATCTTAAAAATTTTCAAATCTTGATGCATAAGCTTTCATGTTTTATTCCTAAAATAAATGCATATTTTTAAAGGAGGAATAACATTCAGGGAGAGCATCCAAAGATTTGTTATCATATTTGATGCTTTGAATATCTTGTTGATATCATGCTTTGCTTATATTGCTCTGATACTCCTTGTTTTCAAATCTAATTCTTTGAGGGGAGTTACATTCAAATGGTATCATATTCTATTGGTATCAAAATTATTTTTAAAAGAATTCCTAGTAACCGCTTCGAATTGGGTTAGTCACCATGGCCGTCCGGTCATAGGAGATAAGCAGGGCTTAAAGACCCTCTCTTCCCATTCAATGGGCTCTCTTATGACATGTAGGGGTGCCGTTGTGACCTTATCCCATGAACAAGTAAGGTGAATGGATAATATACATCAAATCATTTCTTGCATGTGCTTACATTCTATGGTATCATGTTCAATTTGTATCATATTCAATTGATATCATAATTATTTGATTTCATGCATTGATTTTGATGACCTACTTGCTATTCTTTCCAACTTTATTCTCACTTTGTATTACCTTTCACCCTTTTTCATGATGTCAAAAAGGGGAGAAAATTGTTAAGTATGAAAAGGGGAAGATTGGATAAACATGAAAAATCATTTGAGAAATGAAAGAAAGTGCAAAAGGGGGAAAAAAATGTAAAATATTTTTATCTAAAGGGAAGAATTAGTAAGAAGAAGAAATTTTAAAAAATTTGAAAATTTTGCATATTTTGAAAAATATTTTTGAAGATTTTTTGATCATATTTTGAGGGGGGAGCTTGGTGCTTATTGTTTTGAGCTTACATGTTTATACTATTGTTATTCTTTTAAGCTTACCCTATTCATGTACTTAAAGATTTTATCATCATCAAAAAGGGGGAGATTGTTGACTCTGGTCTTGATTTTGATGATTGACAAAATGTTTAAGTATATATGAGTACTAATTATATTTTAAGTGTATTTTTTCAGATCTTAGTACTCATCCATGTTGAATGAAGAAATGCTTGTATTTCAATTAAAAAGTCTTTAAATTAATGGAAAATTAAGTATATGGACTTTGGAATTGATTTGGAAATGAAGTGTCGACACCTGAGGATCAAGTGTCAACACTTGAAGAGTGAAGTGTCGACTCAAGGCCTGAGAACAAGAAAAATACAGAAAAAATGAAAAATCAAATTAGCTATGAATAGTATTCTAGTGTCGACCTACTGTAGCAAGTGTCGACAATTGCACTATTCAAGTGTCGACACTTACTGTTTAAGTATCGACACTTACTGTTCAAGTGTCGACACTTACTGTTCAAGTGTCGACACTTACTGTTCAAGTATCGACACTTGATTGTAACGGCTAGTTTTTAAAAGCTGCAGAACTTCTCCAACTTGCTTCAAACGGCCATATCTTCATCCCCAATGGTCATAAACGGTCATCTATGGTTTGGAGAGCTATATAAGCATCAAAAATCAAATGGAAAAGTAATCCTTTGGTGAGTTTTTTGAATATTCTTCAAGGATTCAAGAGTTGAGTGATTCAAAGCCTTCAAGCTTCCAAGTTTCAAAGAGAGCATTCAAAGTCTACATCTACAAGCATCAATCAAAGGCTTCATCAACTTGAAGACAAGATCTTCATCAACAATCAAGGGCTTCAAAGAGATATTTGCTTTATTTTAGAAAGCTTTTATTGTATTCATTTATACTTGCTCTTACATTGTTTTACTTAAAGTTTTTGGTGAGCCTTGGAAAACCAAAGAGGTTTTTGGTAAGCCTTGAAACCAACTTGAAACCAACTAGGGTTTTACTTGTGAGCCCGAAGCCAAAACAAGTTGTTTAGATTCTTGGTTATCCCGTTAAACCAAGGGTGGTTGTTGGTGAGCCTTGAAACCAACTAGGGTTTGACTTGTGAGCCCGAAGACAAAACAAGTTGTAAAGGTTGTTGGTGAGCCTAAGTTATAAAACCAAACTTAGTGGAATTTCTAAGGGGTTCTTGGAGAGTGGATGTAGGTGCTTGGTTGGCACCGAACCATATAAATCTTTGTGTTTGTATGATTGTTCTCCTTATGCTTTTATTTATTTATTTCAGCTGCATTTATTTGAAATACACAAGCACTTGAATTGCATTAGCATATACTTGCTTTAGTTCACACTTTGCAAATAATACAAAAGTTTTATAAAACCCAATTCACCCCCCCTCTTGGGTTGCCTACCTGAGCTACAGAGTCCATAGTAAATTTTTATTTGCATGCCATGCTAGGGTCAAATGTAGAAAG
Source organism: Areca catechu (assembly GCA_021397845.1). Taxonomy (NCBI): domain Eukaryota; kingdom Viridiplantae; phylum Streptophyta; class Magnoliopsida; order Arecales; family Arecaceae; genus Areca; species Areca catechu. The sequence continues at coordinate 129,496,431 of CM038040.1, read as the reverse complement.
TCTTTAGTCTGTTATTTTGTCCCTAGAGTCCAACGAATTTTCTTTGATAGGGAAGTCTAGTCGAGTCTATTAGGTATTAGTCTAGAGTCCAATAAATTTATAGACCCAATCTACCTATCCACACATACACTAGCCTCTACACAGCATATGCATCATGAAATTAGTCAAGACCTGAACATAATTATGAACTAAATAATAACTTGGCTAATTCCCAAAAGAAGGATAAAGAATTATATGTAGAGGAATATGTGACCGTGAAGGAATTTTTTGCTCGTGAAGCTGACCCTTCCAAATAATGAATAGACCCAATGCCTATGTGCCTGAGATATCACCTGATTTAGATATTAGCTCCACTTTCATCATCTCAGACTTTGTAAAGTCTAGGGAGCTAGCAGTGATATCCAGCGAGCCCCTTAAGCCACTCTATTTCTTTGTGAGTGAACCCACCCTAGAGCAGCCACATATAATTTGGCCTTTTGGTGAGGAACAGATTGAGAGAACTCTGGATGATCAAGCTACAAGTACCTAGAATAGAGACTATCAGCGATACTTGGTTTGGTGGCGAGGTCAGCCAGAATCTGAGGACTTGTGGAGCACTGGTGCGGATCTGCAGCGCCTCAACCCAGACCCTCCTTAAGCCAAATTGACCCATACTCGATGGGTCGAGTTCCTCCTGCCCGGGAGAATTGGTGGGGAGACCAGGATCAGGCACAGATTATTGGATCCTATATAGTTTAATTAGTCATGTGTCAAAGTTTTGAAAATTTTGTAATCAATTAAGATCGAGTCCTGTAATAAGTTGAGGTTAGTTGATTTGTCTCAACCCTTAACCTAGTCAATATTTTAAATCCTGTACATCAATTATGAGTCTAGTATGAGCCCAATTTTTGTACAAAAGAGGAGATCACCCTATTTTAGAGTTCTACCAGGCCACATCCAGGAGTCAAAGACCGCGACATCAACCCATTGGATTTTGTATGACAACCCAGGATCCAAGATGCTTCCAAAACCCTGATTCATTCCAGATATCTTCCAGATGCCCACATTCTTCCCCAGATGCTAGAGCATATTTCTAAACCAGGGAATCCATGATTCCAGATGTCCACCTGCATCCCAGTCTAAGGAAATCAAGCCCAGGTGCCAAGCCCAAGCCCTAAAAAGATTTCATGGAATAATCCTACTACCAGGCCACCCCAGCTTCCAGAGGCTCAAGCCCAAGAACCCAAGCCCCTTTGGGCCGGCCTCTTGCTGCCCCTAGAAGCCCAACACACCCTCCTAGGCATCCTTGAAGTGTTGACCTAGTCCAAGAGGTGTCCTTGAGTGGAATAGTCAAAGCATGAAGGGAGAAGGAGAAAACTAGGTCAAATCCTAAGTTAGTTGGGACTTATGCTCCTAATTGTTTTAAGATTTATTTTTCTGACCTAGCTAGGAGAGGACTTGTAACCCAAGTATGTAACCCTAGTTAGAGAACATGGAAACTCTATAAATACCCCACCTCTCCCCCTCTTATAATCAATTTTTATTTATGATATCAAAACCCTGGTGAATTTATTTGAGCTTGCGAGCTTGTGTGTTACTTTGTTTTTGTTTTCCTTTGGTTTGTGTTCTTGTTTGGCCGAATTCCTTGCTACCCTAGCATCCTTACATGCCCTAACTCACTACCATCCAAGCCTTCATACATCAAAGAAGGAGTGCCCTAGGCTGCCAAGCAGGGAGATCTTCAACAAGCTTCAAATAGCCTAGCTTCTAATCCCTAACCTGATTCCTTCTAAACCTAGTTTCCTTTCTTTTTCTTACTTGCTATTTTGATTGACCCATTGATGGAGGACAGAATAGTAGGATCGTTGGTGAGCCTAGAAGTCACCACAATCAGGGTATCATATTTTTTTTGGAATTTTTTTAGATAAAGGGTGACGAAGGAATAGTGGGGCTGGAAGACAGGGTTTGGAACTCATGGACTTTGGGACTCATCCTAACGAAGAGACCTCTCATCTCTAGGGCATTACGCCCTCCTCGATACTTGGAGGCGCTAGGATGGATCTCAAAGGCTACGAGGGGATAGAGATGCTGGAATGGGAAGGAGGATAACTGGGCATGACCTCACATCATGTCCTGGGGTTGGGCCTCACACCCTCTCCTCACAGAGTGAAATAAAAAAACCACTCTTTTCTAAAACTCATTTTCATTTTCCAAAACTTGACTAAACTTCATTTTTTTAGAAAGGACTGAGGGTAGTATTTATAGATCTGTGCCAACCATCATTTGAATTTGAATACAGGATAAAAAGATAGAGATGATTCAAATTCAAATACAAGATAGGATAAGATAAGCCTATCCATATCTCAATCCTAACCAACAAAATCCTAATTCAAATTTCAAATAAAAGATAAATTCTAAATTTATTCTGGATATGCTTCGAGATTCACTCGCTCCAAGATTCGTGCTTGCTCCGGGATCTATGCTGGTGAGGTCCCCATCATTCCCCTGAGGTGGGGAAAACTCGACTCCATCGAGTCAAGCTAGCTCAGGTGATGCGGGACAGGGATTGGACTGGATCGCTGGCGAGCATGAAAGTCATCAAAGATTAGGATTTGCAAAGAAGGAGGAAAGAAGAGGGTGCAGAGTTAAGAAAAAATACTGGGGTTCACATAGATTCCCCAAGAAGAACAAGCACATAGCAGAGGGGCTCACACAGATGCCCTAGAAGAACAAGCACATAGCAAAGGGGCTCACATAGATGCCCTGGGCTCACATAGATGCCCAAAATCAGGGATCACACAGAAACCCTGGGAAGATGGAGAAGTTATCATACAGATACCCTAGGATCACATAGATCCTTCACATAGAACAATAAAAATTTTATTCATCCATCCCCCATATGTAAAGCTCTAGAGGGACATTGGCTTAGGAAATGACCGGGTTTACGACACTTATAGCAGACTCGCTCCCTCTCACCTCGAACTTCAGGGCTCTTTCCTTTGTCTTCACTAGGAATTGGAGGAATGGCAGGGTTGGGTCTAGGGGTTGGATTCGAGATGGGTCTTGGTCTATTGGCTGTATTAGGGACTGAACTAGGTCGACTAATAGGAGGATTAAACCTAGTGGGCTCTGGTCGCCTAAATGAAGCTCTCCTCTGAAACCTCTCATAGTCCATGGCAACTTGGTATGCCTGTTCTAAATCATGGACTTCTCTCAAAAATAATTCTCCTTTTATATCTTCATTCAATCATGATCTAAACCTCGATAAAGTGGCTGCCTCAGACTCGACTACGTTGCATCGCATTACAAACTCATCAAATTTAGCAACGTATTCAGAAACGTCTTATTTCTTGTGTCAATCGCTGCCACTGATCTTACAACCTTTGCTGATAAGACATAGGCAAATATTTCTCTCTAAGCTTTCTCTTCATGTCTCTCCAGGATGCTATAGGTAAGTCTCCCCTCTGCCTAGCTATGCGTTCGACATTTAGGTATCAGAGCATGGTCGGATAATTTTCTGCATTTAGATATGTTGCATGCATACTTGTTATCTAGTTAATTTTTTTTAAAATCCAAGCAAGATCTAAAATTCATGCCCCCTGAGCAGTTGTACTCCAGTACACTGTCACGACCCATGGGAATAATGAGCCCCTGGCCGGACGTGAATTATGGTATCAGAGCATGGTCGGATAATTTCCTGCATTTAGATATGTTGCATGCATACTTGTTATCTAGTTAATTTTTTTAAAAATCCAAGCAAGATCTAAAATTCACGCCTCCTGAGTGGGTGTACTCCAGTACACTGTCACGACCATGGGAATAATGAGCCCCTGGCCGAACATGAATTTTTAATTGAAGTTTGGGTAAGCCAATGCACTTGTTTGATTAGGTTCAGTTTACTGAAAATTTGCATCACTTACTGTAATCCATCTGCAGCTCCAAAGGCATGTCACTAATTTCTTATTGAAATATTTTTTTTCTTGTTCCTTTTAAGCCAGTTATCACCATATTAAATTTTATCATCAGAAAAAAATACAAAAAAAATGAAAATTCTTTCAATCTTCTGTCCTGATGAAATAGTCTACAGTACATGGTCTATTGTTTTTATTGTTTCTCTTTATATACATATCTGAATTTTTTGATTTTTATTTTTCTGGGATAATCATAATTCATATTATTTTTCAACAATTTTTCAGATTTTATTCGATTGTTAGAATTTCTAGCATTCGAAATACTCTTGAGATTCATTCTGAACTGAAATTCCATCAAGAACCAATCTCAGAAAATTTTTGAATTTGAAGTTCAAATTTTAAATTTTAAAATTTTGAATTATGACATTCTAGAATCTGAAACTTGAAGTTTGAAATTTAAATTTTAAAATTTAAGTTTGAATTTGAAATTGTTTGAAAACTAATCAAGTCAAATAATTAAGTCAGCTCATAAAACAAATATATATATATATATTTTTGCATTCATCTGAAAACATCTTAAGGGCATCAATATGACATGGGGGCAAGAATTCATCACTTGTCCTTAGCCCAAAACCACAACCCATCATCTCGATCCCAATCCTTAATTAAAACCAATTAGACCTAATCACCCTAGTGGGTTAGGGACACCAACGAGTCGGGTTCGGATTAGGGTCAAGTTAATTGTGTCCACTAATTGGTGTGTGCTTACGGGCTTGGTGTCTAGGATTGGTGTATTAGGGCTTGTGGGTTGGTCCGCCTACCTGGCCAATCACATATTGGTGTCTAAGGTTGGCAGAACAGGGACCTCCACTCCCCTTCCCACCTACCTGGCCAAGTCACGTAAGTTACTACTAGCTAGTTGGTCCTTTTAATTAGATCTCTAATTCGTACTCTAGGTCTAGAAATCCTTAGCCCGAATTTGAGTCTAATTGTTTGTATGACAACTAGATCAGGAACTCCTTACCACCCTTCACAAGACCAACCAAGTTCATCCATGGACACTAGTATGGAAACCCTTATGAGATCTATGATTGAGCGACTGGAACGTTTGGATGCTAGGTTTGATCAGTTCGAGGAAAGGATAGGAACCCTAGAGGAATCTAGGTTGACCCCAACTGAACCACCTTCACCCAGATTACCTTCAGTTTGCCCTAGAGCCCAACGATAGGAACATACACCTGATCCAATTCATAGAAGGCCATATCAGGATTATGCTGATCACACTCCAGAGCCATATCCTAAAAGACCTCGCCATGATACTTTTGATCAGGATGATCGGGCCTTAAGGAATATCCATCTAGATGCACCAACCTTTGAGGGAAGCCTAGATCCTAAGGTGTACATAGACTGGGAGGCTGACATGGACCAATATTTTGACTGGTATGATATGTTTGAAGAGAGAAGATTCAAGTTTGCCAAAATCAGACTAGTCCATCAAGCTAGGTTGTATTGGGAAAATGTCGAACGCATAGCTAGGCAGAGGGGAGACTTACCTATAGCATCCTGGAGAGACATGAAGAGAAAGCTTAGAGAGAAATATTTGCCTATGTCTTATCAGCAAAGGTTGTTAGATCAGTGGCAGCGATTGACACAAGGAAATAAGACCGTTTCTGAATACGTTGCTAAATTTGATGAGTTTGTAATGCGATGCAACGTAGTTGAGTCTGAGGCAGCCACTTTATCGAGGTTTAGATCAGGATTGAATGATGATATAAAAGGAGAATTATTTTTGAGATAAGTCCATGATTTAGAACAGGCATACCAAGTTGCCATGGACTATGAGAGGTTTCAGAGGAGAGCTTCATTTAGGCGACCAGAGCCCACTAGGTTTAATCCTCCTGTTAGTCGACCTAGTTTAGTCCCTAATACAGCCAATAGACCAAGACCCAGCTCGAATCCAACCCCTAGACCCAACCCTGCCATTCCTCCAATTCCTAGAACAGACAAAGGAAAGAGCCCTGAAGTTCGAGGTGAGAGGGAGCGAGTCTGCTATAAGTGTCGTAAACCCGGTCATTTCCTAAGCCAATGTCCCTCTAGAGATTTACATATGGGGGATGGATGAATAAAATTTCTATTGTTCTATGTTAAGGATCTGTGTGATCCTAGGGTATCTGTATGATAACTTCTCCATCTTCCCAGGATTTCTGTGTGATCCCTGATTTTGGGCATCTGTGTGAGCCTAGGGCATCTATGTGAGCCCCTTTGCTATGTGCTTGTTCTTCTAGGGCATCTGTGTGAGCCCCTCTGCTATGTGCTTGTTCTTCTTGGGGAATCTATGTGAACCCCAGTATTTTTTTTTAACTCTGCACCCTCTTCTTTCCTCCTTCTTTGCAAATCCTAATCTTTGGTGACTTTCATGCTTGCCAGCGATCCAGTCCAATCCCTGTCCCGCATCATCAGGGTGCACATAACATGTAGAATATATTTTTTTAGCTCTGCTTTGAGTTCTGTGCACTTTAAAGAGTGTGCAGCTTTGAGAGGGATGTAGATTTGGGATTGGTGTAGCTTTAAGAACCGTGCAGAAGGAGAAGTCGGCTCCAAATGTAGACTTTGCATTCACGTTCGTGCTGGCTTCATCTTCTCCATGGAATGCTGAATGGTGGAACAAGGGTTATCTTCCGAGGAAGGGAGTCTCGCGAGCTTCATCGGCAACGATGGTGGCGGTACTGGTGGTGGTCGTCGAATCTTCTAGACGGGCCGAGGGATCTCTCCGAATGGGATAGAAGGAGGCGGACGATGAGGGGGGCGGTGAAGTGGATCCATCGTCGAGGGCTTTTGTTCATCATAGCAATGGGGTCAGGGAGGACCCTCGAGTGAACCTGTTCTCCACTCCGAAGCAGCAGCACTCTCCATAGCCGCAGCAAATTGATTTCAGCGACGGAGCGACTTCAAGGGCTTCCGGAGCACTCGCTACTCGATTGGGTGCAATGGGGTCGAAGCATTCGGATGTGGAGGCTTTGTGCAAAGAAGAATGGCCAGGGGCAATGGACGAGCAGAGGCCATGAAAGAGAAGCTGAAAGCCCGTGAATTGGAGAGAAGAGCCTCTCAATCATGTCGAAGCTGAGCGCCAGAGCAGGGAGAAGCTCAACCAAAGGTTTTACGCTCTCAGAGCCATGGTACTGAACATCTCTAAGATGGACAAGGCCTCTCTTCCTGGAGATGCCATAGCCTACATTACCGAACTCCAAAAGAAACTCGAGTAAATGGAAACTGAGAGGGAGTGGTGGCCAGAATCTAGATCGGGGTGTGGGCAGGGTCCTGAGATCGATGTCCATGTTGTGCACGATGAAGGCGAGCTTTAGGGCAGTCGACGTCGACGACAGTTGCAGGGTTCGTTGGTGTCCTCAGTAGCTTCTGGGGTAGGGAGGAGATCCGGTGGAGCCGGCAAAGGCACGAAGAGGAGGGAGGAGTTCGGTCGCTGGGGTTGGCATCGTCTAGGAACTAAGAAGATGGCCGGCGATGGCATCTGAGGATGTCTCAGGAAGTGGTGATCTGGAAGATCTGAGAGATTTGGGGAGAGGGTCGGTCACAGGTGTAGGTGAGCACGATCGCGTCGGCCATCTAGCACTCGCTGATTAGTTTGGTCTTGTTCTCCGAGCTGGAGGAGGTGTCGATGATGGTGACCGGGACACGATCGGGGTAGTAGTCGACTAGAAGGCGGGTAGGGGGCAGGACGTGGGGGACGTTCTCGGGGGAGGTCTCGGTGGCTACGGAGATGATGAGACTGGACCTGCCGGTGCCAAGGTCACCGATGTCGACGATGCGGACGCTGGTGCGACCGCCAATGATCGCGGCATTGGTCTCCATAGGAGGAAGTGGAGAAGGCGGCGTCGATCGCTGGTGCACGGACAGAGGGTTGGGCGGAGACTCAGCCACAGTGGATCCGGGGCTGAAATTGGTGCCATGGGTTCGTCGACTGATGGAAGATCCGGTGGAGGTGCCGGTCCGAGAAACTTTAGTCGCAGAGAAAGATGGTGGCTGTAAGCAGTGGAGAAAGAACAGGAAAGATGGAGAACGGCAAAATCGGTGGGGAAATCTGGGTTTGGGGGAAATCTGGGTTTGGGGGAATCTGAGTTTGGGAAAGAAACGTACCCTAATCAGACCTAAAGCTCTGATACCAAAATTGATGGGGGACAGAATGGTAGGATCGTTGGTGAGCCAATAAGTCACCAAAATTAAGGTATCATATTTTTTTTGGAATTTTTTTAGATAAAGGGTGGCGAAGGAATAGTGGGACTGGAAGACAGGGTTTGGAACTCATGGACTTTGGGACTCATCCTAATGAAGAGACCTCTCACCTTTAGGGCATTACACCCTTCTCGATACTTGGAGGTGCCAGGATGGATCTCAAAGGCTATGAGGGGATAGAGAAGCTGGAATGGGAAGGAGGATAACTGGGCATGACCTCACATCATGTCCTGGGGTTGGGCCTCAAACCCTCTCCTCACAGAGTGAAATAAAAAAACTATTCTTTTCTAAAACTCATTTTCATTTCCAAAACATAACTAAACTTCTTTTTTTTACAAAGGACTGAGGGTAGTATTTATAGACCTATCCAACCCTCATTTGAATTTGAATACAGGATAAAAAGATAGAGATGATTCAAATTCAAATACAAGATATGATAAGATAAGCCTATCCATATCTCAATCCTAACCAATAAAATCCTAATTCAAATTTCAAATAATAGATAAATCCTAAATTTATTCTGGATATGCTCCGAGATTCGCATGGCTCCTAGATTCGTGCATGCTCTGGGATCTACGCTGGTGAGGTCCCCATCACCCTTGATGTTTTGCAGGATCCCCGACATGTTTCACCTTCCCTGAGGAGGCTTTCCTTACCTTCATACCGGGTCCAGATCAGCCATCTGATTCAAGAAACTGAAGCTTCTTCATCCAGGCTCCAATCAGAGTGTGAGTGATCCTTTCTACTGTAAAGTTTTCAATCTTTGACTAGTAAGAAACCTTCCCTTCTTTTAATTTCTGATTTGATGAAGATAAGCTATCCTAAATCAGAAGTTTCTCAACTCTCTGGTCCTGGCTACTTATTTTCTTATATAAGTTCTTTGCGATCATGATGATTCTATGCATTGCTATCCTATTTGCTAGTTCTTACTTTAATTTGGGAATTTAGCCTACAAACCTAAATTATAAAAATCACAAAAAAATTTATTTTATAGTTTTTCCTGTATGTTAGCAATCTTAGAGTCGTCCCGCATCACAGGCTCCCCTGCTCAAGGTCGACCCCCCAGTCCCGGAGTCATGTATTGATTTTTTTAGATGAGCACAACCTCTTCCACAAGCACCTCTAGGGCAGATGGGCAGGTGACATCAGTAGGTTGCGCCACCACCCTTGCCAGAACCTTGGCACGACATGGAGAGGCTGACACCCCTAAGGGGTGGTGCTCTGCTAAGGCATGCCACCTGGAACCTCTGAAGAAATGGCACCCCACCATGGCATGCTGACTATGATCCCTACGATATGGCATTTCATCAGAGCACACCGTTTATGAAGGAGCATCCCGCCGGAGTGTTAGGCCCCTCAGCTCATTATCGACACCACCTGGGAAGGGCACTCCGCTCGGGTGCTGTGCCCCTCTATCCACCATCTGCACCACCCAGAAGAGGAAGGTTTCTTCAGGAAATTCTGATCCTACAGCATTTGCCTCTAGACCAGTGATTTACTAGGTCTCCCCAAACATGGTGGGATGATGCCAGAGAGGGGCAGTGTGCTGTCAGAGTTTCAGGACTCGCAGTGTATCTTATGTACCTGCCATGAAAGGGACGCACACTCCTCCATGCTCCACTACCTCTGCTAGGGATAGACCACCCCTCCTCCAGAGGGGGGGAGAGAGAGCAGGCCCACGCCTCACCCACATGAGAAGCACCCAGAGGAGGCCAAGCCAGAACTCCACAACTCATTAGATGTGCCTGATATGGTGAGATCGCTGACATGGAGCATGCGTCAAACCCAGCCGGTGGCCAAGCAGTGTCACACCATGTTCTCTTCCGAGCTCCCCTGCCAGGTGGCCTGACCAGCGATCACGCCCACCACGGGCCGAGCTCGGCACCACTACCCCTTCGCCAGGTGGTGCCCCAGGCGAGCGCTTCCTTCATCGACCTCCCTCTCAGAAGTCGAGAAGTGGTCACAACAAGATGAAGTACTGCCAGTTCTACCGTAACCATGGCCATGACATTGAGGACTGCCATAACCTGAAGAGGAAAATCAAGGATCTGATCTAAAGGGGCTATCTCAAGAAGTTTGTGGGCAGAGAGGCCCCGGTCGAGGATCAACCACTTGCGGCCCTTTCCCCTATTCCTGTAGTTGACAACCGCCCTACGGAGAAGCCGGTGGGCATGATCTCTTAGGGAATAGGGCACGTGGTGAAGAGAGCCCGGGAGGGAGGAGAGCTAGACAATGTACTCTTCTTTGAGAAGGGGAAGGGAGGTGAAAAAGAAAATGTAAATAATGATGATGTCATGGTCGAGATGACTATCGCTAAGCACCCTATACATCGTATTATAGTTGATAGTGGGAGCTCCACAAACATGCTTTTTTATGATGCTTTCTCCCGGATGAACTTGTCCCATGATCAGCTAAGGCCAGTGCACACCCCTCTCGTAGGTTTCACCAGAGATTCTGTGGAAGTCGAGGGAGAGATCAACCTCCCTATTACCACCAGGACTCCACCCCGACAGAGCACGATCATGATGACTTTCACTATCGTTAGACTCCCATCTCCATACAATGCTATCTTGGGCCGCCCTGGGCTCAACCAGCTCAATGCAGTCATTTTCACCAAAAGGTTGCTGGTACAGTTCCCTATCGCTTTTGGGGTGGGAGAGATGAGGGGAGTAGTTTAGCCCATCCCGCATTGCTTGCAGGCTATCCCAGGAGCCCAGAGTGGCAAGCTCAAGACTGATGTCGATGACCTCGACCAAAGAGCGCAGGACCCCACGGGTGGCCCTGTTAAGCACCTACTGACGTACTCCCTTATCTCGGACCCATTGAAGACTGTGCAGATAGGAGCCTAACTCTCGAAAGATGAACTGGCTCGCTTGCTGAGTTTTTTTCGGGCGAACGCGGACGTGTTTGCCTGGTCTGCGACAGATATGCCAGGCATTCCTTCGGATGTCATCACCCATCAGCTGATGATTGACCTAAAGTGCCATCCAGTTCGACAAAAGAAGAGAAGTTTTGCTACAGAAAGATAGAAGGTGATCAACGATGAGGTGGAGAAGCTCTTCACTACTGGCTTCGTTCGCGAAGTGCAATACCCCAGATGGCTAGCAAACATGGTGATGGTCAAGAAGAACAACGAAAAGTGGAGGATCTGTGTAAACTACACTAACCTTCACCGTGCCTGCTCTAAAGATAGCTTCCCCCTCTCGAAGATCGACCAGCTTTTGGATGCCACTTCGGGACACCGTCTCCTCTGAAAGAAAAACTAGTAGCAAGCATGCTTTCCATTTTAAAACTTTTCAAAATAACATACAGCGGAAGCATGATAAATGGATTAACATTTAATTTAAGCATGCTTTTAGAATTATTCTATGCTACTTAGCCCAAGATCTTGCATGAATGATTAATATAAACTATGAAATCATGAACTCATCATGCTATGAACATTTCAGAGCAACATATCTATATATGTAAAACCATACCTTGTATGAAATGGAGACGCTCTCCGCTGCGAAAGATCCAGGAGCAGGAGGAAGAACTCTGCTTAGCTGCACATGTGTTCGGCCTCTACAGGTGGTTCACACCAGGGCTCTTTCAAAATCTACTTCCACTCCAAGTGCTAGCTTGTTGTGGAACGATTTGATCGGGACTCCTTTTCTTCTTTCGATGATGGACTCTCCGAATGAATGAAGAAACTCAAGAGATGGAGAATAAGTGATTGAAACCCTTCCCAAATACTCGATCTCAAGACCTAGATCACTAGGTACAAATATGCACACTCTTTTCCTAAAATCTCACACCCATAAAACTAGAACCTTTCCTAGTTTCTTCCCTTTCTTCCCTTTGATTTTTCCAGCATTTCTTTGCTGAATTTTTCCTTATTTTCGTCCTCCCATTTCAACCCATTAAGTAGATGGTGAGGGAGAAGGAAAGTGGGGAGTTATGGGTGATAATGGAGTGGTAATGGGTAGTTATGGGGAGTTATGATCATGGGAAGTTACATAACTCCCCAAAACTAAATTTAAACTTATTTAAATTTAGATTAATGTGTTAATTGATTTCAGTTCATAACTGAAATCAATTGGGTCAAGTGTGCATACATTGGGTTCAACCCAATTGGACCCAAACTTATTTTGAACCAAATCCTATTTGATTCGTTCCAGATTTTTATAGCTCAATCAAATTGGGCTATCAAGTAATCACATTACTTAATTCACCTCCATGCATTACCAACTATTAGTGAAAATTTTATGTCATAACCTTTTGTGACATCAAGTGTCTACACTTGCGAAATTAACAAGTATCGACACTTTCAAGAATATCAAGTGTCGACACTTAGGTAAAGAAAAATACTTTTTCCTTTGTGAGTCTACGAACGATTACCAATCGTTCTCCGATCACTAGATCAAGTAGAAACCCCTATGGTGTGACCCCATAGGTTCGAACACTAAGCCAGTAGCACTGGAACATTTCCAATACCAGTCAAAGTTGTCATCTAGCAATGACACCCGACGTCCGAATAGGTCGAAGTTGCAGAGCAACAATCAAGAACCAGGAGATATGGAAACCTTGTAATTAATCTCTTTGACCTCAATGCTTAGGAAGACTTAGGGTTAAACTGCCCAACCCATAAAGTCCATCAACAATGTGTCTCAATCTCACAAGTCCTGTAACATAGTACAGAGACTATCCTGGCCAAGGTTTTACTAAATTGAAACACGGTAAGATATCTGCTCCAAATACTTTGGAGGGGTCAATCCCATCTTGATCCGATCACTGCTACACGAGTACTTAACTGTACCCAGAAACCTTCCATCCCTGGATTAAAAATCCAGATAGTCCAGTACCAAAGTATAGTGAGTTGCTCGCAAGCTACCATGACGATCTCATATCTGAGGGATAACTACATCCATATCAAAACTCTAAGCAAAAAAAAGTACAGACGGGTCACGTTCGATGAAATGTCAAACACAACATCTGCATGCCATACCAGTATCTTCACACTCCTTAGTTAAGAGGACAACCAACGACTATGGCACACAACGACCTATACTTGATATACTATCATCCTGAAATAAGTGTATCATTTGGTAGTGAACAATTTTAGGACTATATGATATATCCTCTCTATATCACATACAAATAGTCCTAAGGACTTCATCACTCAAGAACTCATTACAGAAAGATGAAATAGTGATGAACTGCTAGAATAAATATTTTATTCAATAATATAATTCATATACAATTACATTAAATGTACAACTGTGTACAGTAAAAATTGACTTTAGGACACATTTCCCAACATCCTCTCCTTCATGGATGTATTATTCGGGTATAATCAGATCTGGATGCATCCGAAGGATGAGGAGCATACCACCTTCATAATGGATTACGAGATATACTGCTACAGGATGATGCCCTTCGGTCTGAAGAACGCTGGCATCATGTACCAGTGGTTGGTCAACAAGGTCTTCAAAGACCAAATTGGCTACAACATGTAGGTGTACGTGGATGACATGCTCGTGATGAGCAAGCCGACCTCGAACCATGTCGATGACCTGACGGAGACCTTCTGCAACCTTCGCCTCCACCAAATGAAGATGAACCCAGTGAAGTGTGCTTTCGACGTGGCGGTAGGAAAGTTCCTTGGCTTCATAGTGATCCAAAGAGGGATCGAGGCCAACCCAGAGAAGGTCCGAGCGATCCTGGACAAGGAGCAGTCCACTTCCAAGAAGCAAGTCTAGTGACTTACTGGCCAAATAGTAGCCCTAAGCCAGTACGTTTCATGATCTACTGATCGTTGCCAGCCCTTCTTCAAGGTGCTGAGGAAGATGCACGACTTTGCTTCGACGAAGAAATGCGAGGAGGCATTCAAGGAGTTAAAGAAGACCCTGGCCTCACCACCGCTGCTCTCCCAGTCGGAGGAGGGAGAAGAGCTCCTCCTATATATGGTGGTCACTCCAGAAGCAGTCAGCTCGATCCTGGTCTGCATGGATGATGGAGGGATCCAGAGACCTGTATACTATACAAGCAAGCTTCGCCACGATGCCAAGCTTAGGTATTCTCGATCTGAGAAGTTAATTTTTGTGCTTGTTGTGTCTGCACAGCATCTCAGGCCTTACTTCCAAGCACATCCGATCGCGGTCCTGATGGATCAACCACTGAAGGCCATGCTCAGCTAACCTGACACATCCGGACGACTGGCGAAGTGGATGCTAATGCTCAGCGAGTTCGACATCGTGTATCGACTGAGGTCGTCCATGAAGGCACGGGTACTGGCTGACTTTCTAGTTGAGTGTGCAGGCTTGGACGAGGGGCCAGAAAAGAGCCCCCAGAATCAACAACGAGGACCTGAACCGGAGGACATCTGGGTCTTACATGTGACGGAGCTTCCAACTTTGGTGGAAGTGGAGCCGGACTCATCCTTGCTAAAAGTAAGGGAGTCGTCACTGAGTGCGTGCTCCACCTCCAGTTCACCACCACCAATAACCAAGTGGAGTATGAGGCACTCCTCGTGGGACTGAGAGTCTCCCACGAACTAGGCATGACCAACTTGAGGGTCTTCATCGACTCACAGCTAGTGGCCGGGAAGGTCTCAAGCGAGTTCAAGGCCTGGAACCCTCAAATGTTGAGTACCTAGAGCTAGTACATGCAAGTGTGGCGAGTTTTAAGCATTTTAATATCTCCCACATCCCGTACGGAGAAAATGCTAGCGCTGATGCCCTCTCCCGGCTGGCAACCTTACCAGACTCATCATTGGGCCATGCCTACATCGAACATCTTCAGGCCCCGAGCTATGAGGCCCCTAGAAATATCTAGCAAGTCACATCAAAGCCCAGCTGGATGGACAAGTACATCATATACATCACTGACGGTACCTTGCCCGAGGATCGAATAGAGTCCGGCCTCATTAAAAGGAAGGCCGTGCACTTTGTGCTGATAGATGGGTTGCTTTACCAAAGGTCCTACTCCTATCCACTCCTCAAATGTTTGAGACCCACGGAAGTAGCACTCGTGCTCCAGGAGATACATGAAGGCCTCTGTGGGAATCATGTTGGGGGCAGGACTCTGGCATACAAGGCCCTCCACCAAGGGTACTTCTGGAAAATGATGAGGGAGGATGCTACCAACTTTGTCAAGAGGTGTGACCACTGTCAACGTCATGCCGTTGTGCAATGCCAGCCGGCTGCGCCACCCTCCCTACTCTCCGCCCCCTGGCCGTTTGCCCAGTAGGGCATGG
Source organism: Areca catechu (assembly GCA_021397845.1). NCBI lineage: Eukaryota > Viridiplantae > Streptophyta > Magnoliopsida > Arecales > Arecaceae > Areca > Areca catechu. The sequence goes on along the minus strand of CM038040.1, from coordinate 129,481,056 downwards.
ACATCTTAATTCTATTTCCTCTTGCATCTGGCAGCGTAAGTTCCTGATAGTCGCCGTCGACTACTTCACGAAGTAGATCGAGGCTGAGCCGTTAGCCCGGATCTTGGAGGCAAATGTCAGCAAGTTTTTATGGAAGTCAATCATATGCTGCTTCAGGCTCCCTCACACCATCATCACCAACAACGGACGGTAGTTCAATAATCGAGAGTTCGAGGAGTTCTGTAATGTCCTCGGCATTCGTCATCGCTTCACTTTGGTAGCGCACCCTTAGACCAATGAGGAGGCCGAGGTGACCAACCAAACCATCCTTTAAGGGCTCCGAACCAGGCTGGACCAGGCCAAGGGAAGATGGGCTGAAGAACTTTCCAGCATCATGTGGGCATACCACACAACACCAAGAATAGCCATAGATGAAACTCCATTCAACCTTGGCTTTGGCGCAGAAGCGATGATTCCGGTGGAGCTCAGCCTCCTAACATTGCGTGTGGAACAATATGACGAAGTCGAGAACCCAGCATGACTTTTGCTCAATCTAGATATGCTTGAAGAAATGAGGGACAAGGCCCATGTCCGAATGGCAGCCTACCGGCAATGGGTGGCCAGATACTATAACTCAAGGGTGAGACCGAAGTCCTTCCGCCCGGGAGACCTGGTGCTGCAACATGCCGAGGCCTCCCAACCTCGGGAGTATGGTAAGCTCTCTCCAAACTGGGAAGGCCCTTACATGGTGGTCGAAGTACTCCCTCACGGCGCCTACTATCTTGCCGAGCTCGATGGAGCTCAATTTCTGCAAACGTGGAATGCCGCAAACTTGAAGATGTATTACCAATGATGTAAGACTTCCTGAACATCAATAATGAAATTCTCTTTAGTGCAATGCTTGTCTCTATCTTGTAGGATTATCATTGCCTGGCCTTAGGTTTGATAGACAAAGGCGAGGCAAAAGTCTCGCAAGCGGTTCATTGGAAATGCAAAGCCCGGAGTACAGTCCGAAAGATCGCACGGAAGCCAGTTCTGGTGTGAAGTCCTGAACCTCAATCTGGAAGATGGCACGGAACCTATTTCCTCCATGAAATCCTGGAGTTTAGTCTAGAAGATCGCACGGAACCCAATTCTGGCGTGAAGTCCCGGACCTCAGTCTGGAAGATGGCACAGAACCCAGTTCCTCCATAAAATCCTAGAGTTCAGTCTGGAAGATCGAACGGAACCCAGTTCTGGCGTGAAGTCTCGCACCTCAGTTCGGAAGATGGCACGGAACCCAGTATTTTCATGAAATCCTGAAGTTCAGTCCAGAAGATCACACGAAATCCAATTCCGGCATGAAGTCCTGGACCTCAATCCAGAAGATGGCACGAAACCTAGTTCCTTCATGAAATCCTGTAGTTCAGTCCGGAAGATCGCATGGAACCTAGTTCCATTGTGAAGTCCCGGACCTCAATCCGGAAGATGGCTCGGAACCCAGTTCTGGTGCAAAAGGATGGAACCCAGTTCCAGCAACCAAAGTCCCTGTGCCAAAGACTTATAAAATATAAGCCGAAAGCTCCAAGAGTTCTTTCTCGAAGCCTGGAGGCCTCCTAAATCTGATTTCTAACTGAGAGTCAAAGTCAAACTACAAATCAGAGTTGCATACTTGGCTCCCACAAAAACAACAACAAGCAATGACAAGAAATTCAGACATACCATCAACAAAGAGCAGAATAAAGAGTTAAGACAAAAATAGTAAGGAATGAAGAGAAAAGGAACTTCATTTCCAGTGCAAGGGTTTCTTACAAGCGAAAGGGGCCCGACAAACCGGGTGACCCAAAAGAACAAAAAAAAGCCCTATGCTAGAGTACAGAATGGGTGACCCAAGGTCACTCCATCGCAGGCTCCGCCCCAGGCTAGGAAGCCTCCGTGTCATTAATTGCCTCCCCAGCAGGCTGCCTGGCTGCCTCCTCAGTCTACTCCCTGGGGCCACCAAGTACGACTTCAGCCAGATCAAGCTCCGAGAAGAGGGAGGCCACCTTCTCCCAGCAGACCCCGAAGCCCTTTAGGAAGGAGTCCATGGCAGCCTCGTGGACCTCATCCTTGAACTCCTGGGAGGTCCAGAACTTCGGCACGGCCTCCTGGGCATCCCTCTGTGCGGCCTACAGCAGCCCTGAGATGTAAGAGGTCTTCTTCTTGGCCATCGTTAGCTCTGCCAGACCTCGTCGACTCGGCTCTCCAATGACCGGGAATGCCCCCTAAGATGGAAATCTCTACTGCATCCTCATCGGCATGGTGTTGAGCCAAGATTGATGCGGGACCGTACACTCTGATATCAAGACCGGTGTCGGACCGTTGATCGTTAAGAAACGATCTCTAGATTAGGGTGTCTATTTAATTAAATTAAATCTAATTAAATAAAAATAACCAGCAATCAATTGGGTCAGGTTATCAAAATGGATCTCACCCGAAAACACAGAATCTCACGAAATTTGGAAGAGGGAGATCGTCCTGAGATCATCCAAAATCCGGACCAGTAGTTCACGAGCGAGGTGGATCAGAAGCCGTTGGACCTGGAACATCAAAAAAAATACAAGTGAAGAATAAATTCCAAATCAGATAAAATTTAATTAAAATCCAATGCTTGAAATATGTGCTCTGAGATCCGTGTGCTCTGGGATCCGTGTGCTCTGGGATATGTGCAGAGCAGAATTAGCAACAGCGAACGTGAATGCTTTCACGTTCGTGCAAAAAAAAAAAAAGGCTTTCTTCTTCCTTTGATCCGATGCAGGGGAGAACAGGGACCGAACAGAAGAGCAGATCTGGTGGGACCTTGCCGGTGACAGGGCTGGGCGGCGACGGTGGTGGTGCCGGCAGGCGCTTATCTTGCATGGGTGGAGGAAACGGACCGGAACAGGTGGCTTGGGCGGTCCGGTTGTGGTCGAGCGGCGGCCTGGCAGCAGAGGCCTGGGGGGGGATCGTCACCGGCGACGGCGGGGCGACAGCAGGGGGGTGTCGGCGTTGGGTGGCGACGGCGGAACGACTGGCAGCAATCATGGCGGCGGTCGTTGCAGCAGCAAGGAGACCCGGCGACTTGGGGCTTCACGGGAAAGATGCTCGGCTGCAGCGACGCGCGGTCGGAAGGGAGGAGGAAGACCGACGGGGCTTCACCAGCGGTGTCGTTGGGCGGAGGCGGCGACACGGACGGAGAGCGGAGGAGAACTTGGGGGCCTTCTCAGCGGACTTCCATGAGGCGTCGCGGGCGGAAGACTGGCGGAGTCTTCGGGGAAAAGACGGGGATGGTTGACCTGCCGGAGGTGGTGGCCGGCTTGGTTGAGACGTTGGTCGAAGGCAAATGGGTCGTGTGGAGATCCGTGCACAGGGGTTCCGGTGGTTGGTCACTTGGACGAATCCGAAAAAAAAATGGCAATCGAGCAAATTCGGGAAGAAGAGTTGATCCAGGAGAAGAAGGGAACAAGGAGGGGAAAAGAAATATTTTGGGAGAAGAAATAGAGCAGGGGAAGAGAAGAAGAATGGGAAGAAGGGGAAGAGTTAGAGGAGGAAGAAGACAGAGAAGGGGGAAGGGAAAGAAAATCGGGACACACCCAAGGTTTCTCAAATATTTTCATCGCTCCTCTTCAGTAATCCAGGAGTCCTCTGACTTCGGTCTGCCTCGCCAGTGAACCAGGTGCGGTAGCAATTTTGACTCCTTGAAGGCTTGATCTTCTCGTCCAAAATTCGTTCAATCACATCGTGTTTTCCTCTCTTTTGGAAAGGTGGACTCTCAAGAGGAGAATCACTCTCAAAGAATGCAGGATCAAATACATCACCAGGTGTCAATGCTGGTTCTTTATATTCAATTAGATCCAAATTATTAATCAAATTAACTCCTAATTATTTTTCAGCTCCAACCTCATGGTCTTGTTCTTCGTAGGCATCGGCTAATCCTGGGTCAGCAGTGTAAACTTCTTCTTCAAGGACATCACCTAGATCTTCTTGTTCTTCAAGTGTCTCTATATACAAGGTTCTAGACGGACAATGGCTAACTACATGACCTATCCCATTACATCTAAAGCAATGGATCTTAGAGCTACTTCCACGGGAAGTTTCTCCTATAATCCCTTTTCCTTTGTCATCTCTCGGGGTCGACTACCAGGGGTCTGACTAGTATTAGGTTGTGGACCAGTCGGGGCTAGGTTCATGCTAGGCCTTGGACCTAAAATTCCAGGTCTAGAAAGTTCAGATCTACGAGTGATAGACATTTGCTGAAATCTTTCATAGTCTTGAGCTAATTGATATGCTTGCTCTAGACTATAAACTTCTCTCAAAAATAATTCCTTTTGGATATCCACTCTCAGACCAGCTCTAAACCGGGATAAAGTAACAGATGGGTCCTCACGCACATTACATCGCATAAGGTATTCATCAAATTTATCGATGTAATCACTTACAAGTCCAGTTCCTTGGGTCAACCTTTGCCATTGGTCCAAAAGTCATTGTTGATAAGATGCAGGAAGATACTTCTCTCAAAGCTTATCTTCATCTCATCCCATGTTCCAACGGGGTCCTGTCTCCTATGAATGGCTAACCTCTGGACATTGTGCCAATATAGCTTTGCTTGATCTAACAATCTCATTTGGGCAAACCTAACTTTTCTATCCTCAGACATATCATACCAGGAGAAGTAATGGTCCATATCAGCTTCCCAGTCAATATATTCTTTGGGGTCCAGGCGACCTACAAAACTTGGTGCGTCAACCTTAACACTCCTCATGATTCGTTCATCTTGATCAATTGGGTTGTGATAAGGCCTAGATGTTGGATGATTACCTGGATAATCATGTCGATCCCTAGGATCAGGTCGAAGGATTTGAGTACGACCACCATCATAATCTAGGTAGTCATTTCGGTCTCTAGGATCTCTAGGATTTGGAACTCTAGGATCTGTAATTCTAGGATCTGTAACTCTTGATGAAGAGTTCCTAATAGGATAATTGGTGTTCACTAGTCGTTCCTCTTCAAGAGTTAATACCCTGGTATCTAAAGATCCTAACTTGCTATCAATTTTTTCGAGTCTATCCATGATTACTTGAAGGGCAGCTTCTAAACTAGGATCCATTTTGTTATCTAAGGAAGAATGTTCTGATTGGTACTTGGTTCCTGACCTAGTTGTCATGCAAAATTAAAATTGACCCTAACCTAACCTATTGCTCTGATACCAATTTGCTGACACAATTAACTTGTTGGTGTCCCTAGCCCAAAAATCATCAACCAGCATATCGATCCCAGCCCATTATTTAAAATTGAGAGTGTATCCGCTGACCCTGAGAAGGTTAAGGCAATTATAGAGTGGCCAACACCCAATAATATTCATGAAGTAAGAAGTTTTCATGGCCTCGCTACGTTTTATCGAAGATTTATTAGAGGGTTTAGCACCATAGTTACTCATATCATGGATTGTATTAGGAAGGGCCACTTTGAATGGACGAAGTCAGCTGATAAGGCCTTCCTTCACATCAAAGATAAGATGACCCAAGCACCAGTCTTAAGACTACCCGATTTTTCTAAGGTCTTTGAAGTAGCATGCGATGCTTCGGGAGTAGGTATTGGTGGAGTTCTGAGTCAAGAGAACCATCCCGTAGCATTCTTTAATGAGGAAATGAATGAAGTTTGAAGTGAAATTGTCTTGAGTTTTATGTGTGAAATTTTTCCTATCTTCTTCTTCCACGCCCAAAGCCACTCTCTTCCCTAGCAATTCATCATCCAAGCTCAAGGCAAAGGCATTGGAGTCGGCCAGATCTTCTCAACTATCTTTTCTTTGTTCACAAGTTCTCCCATCCCTTCTTTATGTTTGCATCCTTCAACCTTAATTTTGATCTTCATTGCAGGGTCCTTCGAAGTCCTTGAGTTGTGAACAGGGTTCCCCTTGACAATGAACCAACAAGCTGAAGCCCAAGTCCAGGGTTCTGATCACTGTTATCCAAGTTCTCCAGTCCAGAGCATCAGTAGTTTCAAGTTTTGAATCATAGAAAGGTTGGAAAACTCATCAAGGTAAGTCCTTAATCATTAGCCCCTATTGTCTATATCTTCTTCCTTCTTAGTTTTAGAGTTGTGTCTAATCATGTAATAGTCCCTTTTCATATAATCCTTAAATCTTATTAAGATGAGTACAATGCTAAGTATAATTAGGTTTCATTGCTCTACAAACACCATATTCAAAACATTAATCATATGCGCGCCGCATCAAAGATCCTCTCCTCAGACCGGGAGGCCTCAAGATCCCTGATGCACCCTTCAGCATGGGCCAGGTCCCCTCAGAGAGCCTTGTTGCTCTCCCTTTACTCACGCCCTTTATTTATCAGGTCCTTCATGTCAGCCGCGAGCTTGGCTAGCCTCTTCTCCCATTCGGCCTCTTTCCTCGCAGAAGAAGTGAGGAAGTCGCGGAGAAGTAAGATGTCAGTCCCGATATGCATTGAAAATGAGTTCAGAACTCCTTAGCAATCCAACTGGAACATTAAAAGGGAGGTGATGGATGCTTACCGTGAAGAGCTGGGGGAAGATCCCAAGCAGTGCGGCTGTGTGTCCCGGCCACCCCTCAGGTGGCTGTCCCGGGGCCGGGCCACGTACTCCATCATTTTCTCCGCTAGGCCTTGGTCCCAGATGACAGAAGCATTGCCAGGGAGCCCTGCCGATGTAGGATGGGGCTCGAGGGAGGGCTGAGTAGGAGTCCCTCCGGTCAACGGGGCCATAGCTTGCAGGGTCGCCATCGCCACCACGGCCACTGTAGGAGCACTGGTCACCATTGCCACTATAGAAGGCACCGGCCGCTCCTCCTCCCAGCTCCTATCGATGTCGACGACCTCTGGGGCGGGAGTTTGCTACTGAGATGGCTGAGGGGTTGTCTCCGCCACCCTAGGCTCCAAGGTCGAAGTGGGTCTAGGCCCTTGGTCTGTCTCCATGCGAGCCCTCTTTGACGGAGTCTCCTGGGCCCCACCCGAAGCACTCCTTTTTCGAGCTGACTACACCAGGCTATCCACGGAGAACTTCATCCCTGAAAAGAAATAAAAGTTAGAGGAGACCTAAAAAAAGGGGAGAAAAGAAGAAGAAAGATGGCCCAGAGCCTCACCAATCATCCGGATCGGGCTGACCCCTACCTCGAACAGGTTTTGCTTCGAGAACAGAACCTCGAGGGAAGGGACCACATCGGCTAACAATTGGGAATAGACTTATCGGTCAACTGGCTCAACTTGGGAGTTCCGGTTTGGAGATCGGTCTGGCTCACTCCAGACCCAATCAACGTCCCCAACCGAGGCAAAGAAGAATCAGTTCTTCCATCCCTTGATTGATGTGGGGAGGTTGAACTGGAGGCACCAAGGCCGGGGGGAAAGGTACCACCAGCCATCATCGGTAAAGTAGCGTTTCAGGATAAAGAGGGCCCTGAATAGCGAGAAACGAGCGACAAACTCGTGAAAGCGGCAGAAGATGATAAAGGCAAAGATAACCCTGATGGCATTAGGAGCCAACTAGGGTGGAACGAGGCAGAAATTGCTGAGAACGGAAAGGAAGAAAGGGTGGAGCGGAAAACGTAGACCCCCGGCGAGGAAGTCCTCATAAAAAGCAACCCGGCCGGGTCCGCTCGAGGTAACTCGCTCCCCTGGCTTCAGGAGCGAGTGCTAGATGAAGTCCAGGACTCTAAACATGTCTCAGATCCAGGAAATATCATCTCTAGTCATCGTCGAAGCGAAACTGGAGGGACTGGAAGGAGCCTCTGCCACCGAAGGGGCGACGACAGAGATGGGAAGAACGGGGGTAACAGGAGGAGCCCTAGGGGCCCTCGAGATTCCAATGGTAATTCTGCCTGGCCGTAACCACCTTCAGACGTCAAGGGGAACGTCGTCCTCTGACGAGGAGGACGAAGGAGTCCTTAGCCTGGACGGATTGGCCTCGTCCAGGTTAGAGGAGAAGCAAGGACGATAACCCGAAGGGGCCATCGAGAAGGAAGAAGTTAGAAAAAGATTTGGTTCACTCATGACAGGGAGAGGACTGGAGTTCGAGAAGAAGCAGAAAAGAAAATAAGGATCACCGGACACTCACCAGGCTATTTTAGTGAAAGAAAGGCAACCCGAGGGATGAAGAAGGACCGCTATAACCACTGATGAGGTGTGAGAAAGCCAAGAGACCTCGTTTCTAGAAAGTTCCCTCTCTTTTCAACACCAATTGATAGTAGCCATACAGCCACTTTTCGACCGAGACATCGGATGAGCACCGCGTGTGAAAATGCCCGATGACGATGCTTCGATTTGCTGAAAACTATCTCGAGTCTGGCACGGCATAATTATGGTCCATCGAACATGTAGACGTGGTGCCTGCACATTGGACCTTGGGCACGATGAGCAGAGCGACGATAATCATGACAATTATTGTACAAGATTTTTGTCCTCCCACGTCATCTTTGCATTAACTCCCACGTCCCAACCACAATGCTTCGATGGGACTTGTGAGTGGGGGACAACTGATATGGCGAGATCGCTGACATGGAGCATGCGTCAGACCCAGCTGGCGGCTAAGCAGCGCCACACCGTGTTCTCTTTTGAGCTCCCCTACCAGGTAGCCTGACCAGTGGTCATGCCCACCTCGGGCCGAGCTCGGCACCTCGGCCCCTTCGCAAGGTGGCACCCCCAGGTGGGGTCCACCTAGGCCGAAGTGGGGCACTCCTGCTCCTTCGTCAGGTGGCCCCCCTCAGTTGAAGTCGAGCTGGCCTCTGCTCATTCGCAAGGTGGCAGCCCTAGATGGGTCCACCTCGATCGAAGTCGAGCTGGCCTCTACTTCTTTACTAGGTGGCGTCCCCAGATGAGTCCACCTCAACTGAAGTCAAGCCAGGCGCTCCTGCTCCTTCGCCAGGTGGCGCACCCAGGTGGGTCCACCTCGGTCGAAGTCGAGTTGGCCTCTGCTCCTTCGCCAGGTGGCGCCCACAGATAGGTCCACCACGGTCGAAGTCGAGCCAAGAACTCCTGCTCCTTCACCAGGTGGTGCCCCAAGTTGGGTCCACCTTGATCGAAGTCGACCTGGCCTTTGCTCCTTCGCTAGGTGGCGCCCCCTAGATGGGTCCACCTCGATCAAAGTCGAGCTGGCCTCTGCTCCTTCGCCAAGTGGCAGCCCCAGATGGGTCCACCATGGTCGAAGTCAAGCTAAGAACTCCTGCTCCTTCGCCACGTGCCGCCCCCAAGTGGGTCCACCTCGACTGAAGTTGACCTGGCCTCTGCTCCTTCACCAGGTGGCGCCCCCTAGATGGGTCCACCTTAGCCAAAGTCGAGCCAGGCGCTCCTACTCCTTCGCCAGGTGGCACCCCCAAGCGGGTCCACCTCAGCCGAAGTCGAGCTGGCCTCTTCTCCTTTGCCAGGTGGTGCCCCGAGATGGGTCCACCTGGGCCGAAGTCGAGCCAGGTGCTCCTGCTCCTTTGCCAGGTGGCACCCCTAAGTGGGTCCACCTCGGCCGAAGTCGAGCTTGCCTTTGCTCCTTCACCAGATGGTGCCCCCATATTGGCCCACCTCGATCGAAGTCGAGCCAGGCGCTCCTGCCCCTTCGCTAGGTGGCACCCCCAGGTGGGGCCACCTCGGTCGAAGTCGTGCCTTTCCCTTGGAGCATCAGGAGGACTAAAACCGTCGGCCACGAGGATGCTGCTAAGGCAGGCGCAAGCGGTGCTGCATGCCCAGTAAGGAGCCCCAGATCTGTAACGGTGCACGTAACCTCATTTGCACCAGTTTGGGAAGGATACCCTGATCGAGGTATCAGATCCTGCGACCGGTGACCTGGAATCCCCCGGAGGGAGAGCTAAGGTCAACGCCTCGAACCCAAAGGCGCCTGCACCTAGATCGAGGTCCCGCCTAGTTTTTCCTTTTATGATAGCACGGTGAACGAGATGGCCTCGCCACTTAACTCCGAACCATAAGGGGAGGCGACCTCAGGAGAACGACCAATAAGTACCGTTGACCTCCAAGACCCCTCAGAGGGAGAGAATCGAGGCACCAAAGCACCCAGCGATCTCATAAAGGCACCAACGGGAGTGGAAGAAGGTAAGCAATCGACAGGGCAAAAGGCACAAGAGAAGAAAACAGGCGATTAAAAAGAAAAAGGCTCCAAAGGGACTCTTAGGAGTGAGTCCGACGAGCCTAATCATAAGAACTGGAGTGCTGACGCCCCTCTCGCTCTCTCTTATCTCCTCATTAAGGATTCCTCTAAGCACAAAGACCCAGCGAGGATCCGTCTTGGTAGATCTGTTCCTCATTACCGCTCACTAACTTGATCGTCGGAGTGCCCCCGCCGGAATCTCCGGTCCGGGTCTCTAACGTTGTTTCACAGGTCCGGGAATGCTAGAATTCCGAAGTGAAGGGAACCGAGATCCGATGCCAACTCGAAGCTATAGGCCACAGTGGTAAGGTCGGCAACGGTGCCACTCATCTATAAGAAGCCAAAAGGGGCCTCTGGCAATGGTAAGCGAGAAGAGGCAGGCAATTCAGTAAGGATCGGAAGACATCCAGAATATACCAGAACTCCCTAGGAGAGTTCCAATAGCTACAGCCACCATTGCTCAAGCCCTCCTTCTCACTCCTAACCCTCACTCCATCATTTCTCAAGACCTTTGAGGGTGGAAACCACTTCGGAATCCACCAAGAAGAATCTGTTCTTCTTAGTCATCCACTGACTTGACCGTCAGAGTGCTCTCGCCGAGATTCCGGCCCGAGTGTTCCTTCTTTTATAGACCGGGCACGTATGTTGGACGCCAAGCGGGAGAGCCACCAACCGATGCCATCTAGGAGCTGCAGGCCTCGACGATATGGACGGCAACATGCATTAATAGTTATTTATCCATGTTTATATCTATTTTTCATGAACAAATATGATAAAGATATGGATATTAATTAGATACTTAAATTTTAATCTATATTTGGATATAAAAATAAATTTGGACTATATCATATGAAATGTTTCTTAAAAAACACATAATATTATTATATATGATTTGAGGAGGAATAGATGAATCATCATGGGGAGAGACGCCCGTCGTGCAGCCTGACATAGTCCGCATAGAATCCTGGATGAGTGTTTTCGGAATGGGCCACATAGGCATGGCCCCCGTGGCACGAGATGTCCAGCCCGGCCAGCTCCTCACCCACCGATATCCGGAGGAGCCGCAACTTATGCAACACGTAGAACACCGGGACCATGGTCAAGCTCACCCATCCCGCGATGGCCGCCACCTCCACCACCTGCGCTCCCACCAAGCCCCACCCTCCTCCCATCAGAAGGCCAAAGGGCCGGCTTTTCCCGACGGCGCCCGAGTTGTATGCTTGCACCACCAGTTCCTCATGGGCGAAGAGGCCCGTGAAGAGGAGCCCCCAGGCCCCACACCCCCCGTGCAGCTGGGCCGCCTCCAGCGGGTCGTCGAATTGCAGCCTCAGAGCTAGTGCGTTGAGCCCGATCAGCACCCAGGCCGCGAAGAAGCCGCACACAACAGCAGCCCAGGGCTCCACTACGGAGCACCCGGACGTGATGGCCACGAACCCGCCCAGGAGGCCGTTGCAGGCGTCCAGCGCATCCCAATGGCCCCCCAGCAGCCGCCGGCCGAAGAGTGTCGTGAGGGCAGCGGCCGAGCCAGCGAGCGCCGTGGTCACCGCGGTCCGGCCCACCCCGGTCCAGTTACCCTCGTTGGGCACGTCCGGGTAGGCCACCAGGATCCGGCCGAAGGACCCTGGATTAAAACCGAACCAGCCGAACCAGAGCAGGAAGGTGCCCAGCACCACCAGCGTGGCGTTGTGGCCACGCATTGCCACGGCCCTCCCGAATGCATCGAACCGCCCGATCCGTGGGCCCTCGATGAGCGAGCCCCAAAAGCCCGCCACTCCGCCTACCAGGTGTACCACCCCGCTCCCAGCGAAGTCGATGGCGCCGGACCCGAACAGCGGCGAGCCGCCAAAGTTCGGGCTAAGCCATCCGTCCGACGACCAGACCCAGTGTGAGACGACCGGGTACACGAACCCCGTTAGCAGGAAAGAGTAGACAAGGTAGGCGCCGAACTGGGTTCGCTCCGCGATCGAACCGCTGGTGATGCCGGCTACCGCTATGGCGAAGGCCCACTGGAAGAGGAAGTAGGCGTAGCCGTAGGTCTCGTTCGGGATGTCCTCGAGGGCGAAGAAGGTGGTCCCAATGAAGGGGTTGGAGTACGAGCCAAAGCCGAAGGCAAAGGCGAAGCCGAAGAGGTAGTAGGAGATGGTTCCCACGACTGCGTCCACGACGTTGGTGAGCATGATGTTCATGGCGTTCTTTGCCCTTACGGATCCGGCGCACAGCATGGCAAAGCCCAGCTGCATTATGAACACTAGGTAGGCTGAAAAGAGAAGATAGATGGTGTTGATCGACTCGGTCACGCTGGTCTCCCACGTCGCAGCCATGGCGCGGGCGGACGGTGGGTCGAAGGCAGAAGGGCCAGCGGTAAGGAAGAGATTGGCAGATAAGGGCCTTCTGGTGCCGGTCGGTGGAATGGTAGATGAGCGGAGACCACCCATTTATGGGTGGTTGTGAACGGTGTAGAAAACGTGGGATTTTTGGTCTGTACTCACCAAACATAATGCCAAACGGTCTACCTCCCTAACAGATAAACGGCAAAAAAACAAATTGGATATTTAATTCCCACTCCCTCTTTTAATGCCGTTGTAAAAAAAAATTTCCATTGGCCAAGATATAACTCCCGGTACCTCAATCCTCGATATCCTATCACATGAGTTTTGGCGAGAGTTTAATATAAAAAATATTGATAATACGTGTGTTTTTCGTGCTCTACTCCGAAATATTTTGGTTTTTGTTGCCGCGCTCGTTTCTGGACCGAGCTCTGCTTGCTATGCTGAAAAATTTCTTGGTTGACCAACTTATAAAAGATTTTTTGGGCGCTGAAGATGTTTCGACGGGAACATTTCGATGCTTAAGTTAGTAGGGATTTTGGAGCAACAGAGTAGAGAGAGGCAAAGAAAGAACGGAGAACGGAGAACGGAGAGGAAAGAGCCTCTTATCCCAATAGAGGTCCCATGGATCCTTTTTGTGGGCGTGGGATACTGCCAAAATTTATTAGAGGACAGAGACAAAGCCCCTGATTTGCCCCTCAGAGGATCGAAGTAATGGCCAGGTGGCACAAAATCATGGCCACGTCGAAGAATCCGTTGCAACAGAATTCCAGTACCAGCTGGAGAGAATCTTCCGGAACCCTCAGGCGTTCTCCCGAACGTGGATCAAGTTAGTCGGCCTCTTTGTTGGTCGGCCCTTAGGTGGTCGGCCTCTGGTTGGTCGGCCTCCAGTCAGTCGGCCTTTAGGTGGGCTCTAGAGTAATCAGCCCAATAATCAATCGACTCATTGGGCCTTCGGTGGGGATGCATCCGGGCCTCCGAGGGAGCCGACCGGCGGGGGCTTCAATCCGCCTCAACCGGCCGAATGCCTTGTCTGGCTCAATTTCGGGTCCGACCGGGCGAATATAACAGTTGCCCCCTGCTGTTGAGCTTTGAGGAGGCACGTGACCTCGAAGTGCAGTAGCATAATTCTCAATGCAGATCGCGCCCGTACGGGCCTGATCCAGAATCGTCGCGACGGGATGCTTCAAATCTTCCCACGATCAGCCTCCTGGACAGATGTCGGCCCTTCATTAGGGGGGGCCGAGGGTCGCAATTAATGGCGGAAGGATGTCATTACGAATGTCAGGGGTGCTGGCAAAAACGAGGAGACGCGCCATGCCAGGTGGCTGCATCCGGGCGGTCGGCTTCAACTTCTGGACGGCTTCTTTACCGTTGGTTCGGTTCGCACACAGATCGCCGCCTGCGATCAACCCGTTGCCTTAATTTCGGGAAACATGGACGGACGTATCTCCTGACGGGGTGGTTGAAACGCCCGCTAAGAATGAAGCGACGCCCCTCCAGAGAATTATAAAAGGAGGGTGGCATGCCCCGGGAAGGTTTGCTGGCTGTATCTGTGCTCTACGAGAGAGAACTCCTTCTTCTTTCCCGCGAGACCTGGTTCTTAAATGGTCGTCTTCAGGTTAGCTCCTAAGTCTTTCTTCTTCTTCACTATTAATGGCGACCGCTAGTAGGGGCCCCATCCAGCGACCTAGGCAGCCAGGGCCGAGCGAGATCCCATCGTCCATGACCCGAGAGCGGGTCGAGAACCTTAGAGTAGTTTACGGGATCCCCACCACTCTGCACCTAACATTGCTGAGCCGAGAGGGTAGAGTGAACAACCCATTAGGACCGGGAACTTTACCGATGTACGAGTCCCACCTCAAGGCCGGCCTGAGGTTCACGCTGCATCCCTTCTTTGTAGAGGTTTTCCGGCATTATAGGGTAACCCCGGCACAGCTGACTCCGTATAGCATTCGGATCATGTACTGCTTCATGGTATTATGTCACAGGGCCGGACTCGAATTTGGGTTATCCCTCTTCAGCAACTTTTTCCTCTTGAAAAAGGACTTTAGGAGCCGAGAATGGTGGATGTTCAGTCCTCGTCCCGGCCGGAAAATCCTAAAGTGTCTTCCATCGGCCGTCCATGGATGGAAGGCCCGGTTTGTCTTTGTGAGTAGTCTTCAGCCTTGGGGGTTCGAGCCTTTGTGGAGGGAGCCGTGGGCGAGACTCCGAGAGGGAAGGTCGATCCTAATGGCCGACCAAGCCAGTTACAATGAACTCAATGGAGCTGGTCCGACCGTGGCATTTGAGCTGCTGGGCGAAGACCGCCTTCACCGGGCAGGAATTAGTTCCCAGAGATTTCTAGGCAAGGGCCGACCTCCTTTCTCACAATTCGCCCTCCTGTCTCCGTCGCTGTTTTTTCCTCTTTGACTAACCCTGAATTTCTTTTCAACAAGAGGAAGGATGAGGAAAATAGATAAGGCCAAGGTCGTTTAGTGGGCGATACGAAAAAGGCCCGCCACAGAGTCGGCTCCAACATCGGCGGCCAAAGGTAGAAGAAGAGGCGGGAGGAGAGACCGCCGGTACCCGTTATGGAAGTGGGGTCCGACGAGGATGACACCCCTCTTAGCGAGGTGTTGGCCAGGAAGGTGCCTAAGGCTCCGCCCACCGCTGGGGAGTCAGCCGCTCCACAGGAGCAGGATCGGTCGGATCTACCCGACGCTCCAGACGCACCGGCCCCTGCGCCCGTCATCTCAGACACAGCAGGGCCCTCAAGGGGCAAGGGAAAAGGAGTGGCGGTGGAACAGCCAGCGAGGGGGGGACCGAAGAGGAATCGGACGACGAGGTCCGCCAAGAGGAGTTCCAACACTGGAACACTCTGGACCACCCCCGGAGAGCATGGAGCCTGCTCAGAGGGGCGATGACCGACTTCAATTTGGAGCGGTCGATACAAAGAAATCTGAATGATGTGGTGGTAGAGTCCTACCGCAATCTCATGAGGGTAAGGCGCTTTACTTTACTCATTCGATTCTTTGCCCCCCTTTCCCTTCTTCTTTTGGCTCTAACTTAGTCTTGTGCCCACAGCTCCTCCACGACATTTCTCTGATGGACGACGGTATCGATCGAGTAATCCATTCGGCCAAAACCTTCGCCAAAAGGGTGTAGGAGCTGGAGGCCACTCAGGCTACCATGGAGGCGACTCAGGCCACCCTGGAGGCATCCTTGAAGTCGGCGGAGGAGAAGTCGTCGACCGCTCAAGCAGAGGCCGAATCATCGAAGAAGGCCCTGAAGGAGGTAGAGGGCCGACTGGCCGACCGGGAGGCCAGACTAAAGAAGAGGAAGGCGTAAGTGTCCTCCCTCATGCACCGGCTGCAGGAAGAAGAGGGTCGATTCCTGAGAGCCCAGGCTGAAAGGGCCACGGTGGTGCGGCTATCGGCCCAGCTTGAGGAAGCTAGGGAGCAGGCCGCAAGGCAGGCCCAAGAGACGGTGACGGCGTATAAGGCCTCCTCCAACTTCGACGAGGAGGTCGAAGAGGCAGCGTCGGACTTCTACCGGGAGGGCTACGATGACTGCATGAAGAAGGTGGCCCTCCTTTTTCCGGAGCTAGACCTGTCGGGTGTGGAGCTGGAAGGGCCTGCAGAAGAGGGAGAGCACCAAGGCGAAAGGGAGGCGGAGGAGGCTAGGGCCGAAGTAGAGATAGCGGGCATCCCGGTTGAGTCTTCTACTGCTGCAGTCTCAGCTGTCCCTCTAGTTGTAGCGGACGGGGCGAAGTTGAGGCCCTCGATGCGCCTTCTGTGGGTCCGACCTAGGGGTTTGTAAAGGTCCGACCCATCCTTTGTAAGCATCTACTTTTGAACATAATGAAAGATGTTACCTTTGTCTTATGTATGTGTGTTGGGCTTGATGTTCTCTCTAAATTTTTCTAAGTCTTATTAGTCGGCTTCTCTGTACCATAAGTTACTTTCTTTTTCTTCCAAAATTTTTCCAAGTATTTCCGGTCGGCTTTTCTGTGCCGCGGGTCACTCACTTTTCCTCTAAAATTTTTCCAAGTGATCCCGGTCGGCTTTTCGAAGTCCGAAGCAGGAAGGTTGGCAACTTGTTTAGTTCGGATTCATGAACCAGGAGATTTGCTCCTACTTTGCTTCGTCAGGTGGCTCAGGTTCGCCATCTGTTCATCGCGTGATCCCACCTGGGCCACGTGCGACAATTGTCGACCGGAGTCGGACTCTCAGAATGGGCTGCCCTAGAGCCTCTGTCGACCGGGGTCAGACTCTCAGAATGGGCCGCCCTAGGGCCTCTGCTGACCGGAGTCGGACTTTCGAAATGGGCCACCCTAGGGCCTCTACCGACCGGAGTCGGACTTTTGGAGTGGGCCGCCCTAGGGCCTCTACCGATCAAAGTCAGACTTTCGGAGTGGGTCGCCCTAGGGCCTCTACCGACCGGAGTCGGACTTTCGAAGTGGGCTTCCCTAGGGCCTTTACCGACCGGAGTCAGCCTTTCAGAGTGGGCCGCCCTAGGGCCTCTGCTGACCGGAGTCGGACTTTCGTAGTGGGCCACCCTAGGGCCTTTACCGACCGGAGTCGACTTTCGGAGTGGGCCGCCCTAGGGCCTCTACCAACCGGGGTCGGACTTTCGGAATGGGCCGCCCTAGGGCCTCTGCCGACCGGGGTTGGACTTTCGGAATGGGCCACCCTAGGGCCTCTGCTGACTGGGGTCGGACTTTCAGAATGGGCCGCCCTAGGGCCTCTGCCGACCGGGGTCGGACTTTCGGAGTGAGCATGAAGGAAACTGCAGACTTTATTGATAGTACTTGCGAAGATTGTCTACATTCCACGGGCGTGATATTTGTTGCCCATCCAACTGCTCAAGCCGTAGGTCCCATGCCTGATTACTTCACTGACTCGATAGGGGCCCTCCCAATTAGGAGAAAGCTTTCCTTGGTCGGTCGGTCTTGAAATCTCCATCCTCCGCACGACCAAGTCACCGACTTGGAAGGTTCGTGCCTTAACACTCGAATTATAATATCGAGCCATCTTCTGCCGGTAAGCTACCATCTTCATGCTTGCTCATAGCCTGGTCTCCTCCAGCAAATCTAGATCGGCTCTTCGTTGCTCCGAGTTGGTCGGTTCGATGAGGTGGTCAACCCGTAGAGATTGCAAAGAGATTTCTACGGGGATGACCGCCTCACTCCCATAAGTCAAGTTGAATAGTGTTTCTCCTGTTGCTGTTCGAGCGGTGGTCCGATATGCCCACAATACAGAATAAAGTTTTTTCACCCAAAGTCCTTTGGCTTCATTCAGCCGAGTCTTCAACCCATGCAAGATCGTCCGGTTGGTGACCTTAGCTTCTCCGTTAGATTGCGGGTGGCCAACCGAGGTGAGCCGATGAGAAATGTGGTACTGCTGGCAAAAATCTCGAAACCTTGAGTTGTCAAATTGCCTTCCATTATCTGTGACGATCGTCCGTGGGATACCGAATATGAAGATAATGCAATTTCGGACGAAGTTCTCCACCTTGGTCTCCGTTATCTGCGCCACTGCTTCTGCCTCCACCCACTTGGTGAAGTAATCGATGGCCATGAGGAGGAATTTTCGTTGACCAGATGCTGGGGGAAAGGGTCCCATGATGTCCATGCCCCACTGGGCGAACGACCACGGTGCTACAAGCGGGGTCAGCTGACTGGCGGGCCTCCTCTGGACTCCCGAGTACCTTTGACACACGTCACACTTCTGCACGAAGTCTGATGCATCCTTCTGAATTATGGGCCAGTAATATCCCTGCTAGATAATTTTGTAGGCTAGGGATCTTCCTCCAAGGTGGTCATCGCAAATGCCTTCATGGACCTCCCTGAGTGCATAGCATGCATCGGTCGGTCCCAAGCACTTCAACAATGGCTGTGAGAATGACCGCTTGTAGAGGGTTCCGTCAAGGACAACGTATTTTGAAGCCGTCGAGTGTAAATGCTTGGCTTTGACCGGGTCGTCCGGAAGGGCGCCCTGGTCCAAGTAAGTACGGATCGGGTCCATCCACGATGCCTCCTATCCAACTTGATGTATGTCGGTCGCCTCTTCCGCAATGCTTGGATGTCGCAGATGCTCCACAAAGGTGAAAGTAAACTATGTAGGTGGTTTGACAAGATCCTACACTAGGCATGCAAACATCTGTGGGAGCAGAATGGATTTTAAAACATTTTTTTTTTAAATTCGTGCAGCGGAAATCTGCTCCGCAAGGAACTAATCTAAATCTAGTTGCATTTAAGCATGTATGGTCATATAAAATATTTATAAAATATTAAACAATTAAGTCTATCCATGCAAGATTAAAAAATTAATTTTTCATACCTTTATTCTGCCTGGAATAACTCTGGAATAAACCTGGAATAGACTGGAATAACTGGAATAAAGTTATTCCAGTCGTCTTCCTCCTTGGAACTCTGTTTTTGGCTTGCAAAACGTCATCGGAACACCTCCTTCCGGACCTCCGTTTGCTCCCAAATTTGAGCAGCAGCAACTTGGACAAGTCTACTTCGATTTGCCACCAATAAATGCAACCAAATGTAAGCCAAAAAATTATAATAAATCACCAAAACTTGCTACCAAATTTCTGCAACAGAACTGGGCAGCAAACTCTGGCTTTCGTTTTGGAGTAGCTGGGGCGATCCTGGTCCACGTAGCTTGCTCCTAGGAGTAGAAGGATACTCCCTCTAGAGGGGAGACACGCCCGGGGCTCTCGGATCCGCCTCCATGCACGGTGCTAGCCGCTGGAAGAGGGCTTCACGGTCACAGGAATTCTGCAACAGGGCAGAACTTGAGCACTTGAAACAATGGGATTTAAAGCCTTGTTTCTCTCCCTCACAAGCTCCTAAACCCAGTCCCAAAGCTCTCCACTTAAGCCTCTCAAAGAAGAAGATTGCCCAAAGAGTTTTATTGATTTCCCTTGGATCTCTCACAGTGGATCAAAACTTCTCACGCTGAAAACTAACTCTCTTTGAATAGGGACGGATGGTGTTAATATAGGCTAGGGAGAAGTGGAAAATGGAGAGGGGGGGAGGCCAAAAGGCATCGGCTGCAAATCTCCCAATTAACAGCCATAATCCAGGATTAAACATGGATTTAATGCCAAACGGTGGAGGGAGAAGAAGAGACGCGCGGCGGGTTTGGCCTTCCATCGCTTGGAATTCCTTTCCATTCAAATGACCGTGTAAAACGGTCCAAGGAGTAAAAAAAAAAACCGATCCAACCACTTAAACCGGTCCATCGGTTCAAATAATCGGTCCAAGCAAAAATTATGGTTCAAACCGTTGGTTCAATCCAATTGAACTGGTCCGAGCCCAATAAAATTGGTTCAATTGGTTCACAACCAATTGAAGGCCGAAACGAACTCCGAATCAGTTCAAAACTGATTCAAAAAAACCTGGCACAGTGCTGGTCAGCCCGGAATAATTTCTGGTTGACACAGATAAGGAAAAGATGGGGAAAAGAGTGCTCAAAAATACTGTGACCATAAAACTGAGATGATTCCCAATCGTAATCGGTATCCGGATCAGAGAGTTATCCTCTATGGCGTGTGACCTCATAGGTTCGAACCTAAATGGTAGCACTAGAACAATTTTAGTACCAGCACAGGAAACCATCTAGCAATAGGTCCTGACGTCCGGATAGGTTGAAGATGCGGGAGCAAACTATCGAACCTCTGGCATATGGTTACCATATAATTCATCCCTTTGACCTCTAATGCTCATGACGACTGAGATTGGGCTGCCAACCCAGACTGAGTCAGTCGACTACGTGTTCAACCTCGCAAGCCCAGTGACTTTTCACTATGACTACCCCGACCGAGGATTTGCTAAATTGAGATACTACAAGATATTCAATCCAAACTGTTTGGACAGGTCAATTCCATCTTGGTCCATCACTGCTCCACAAGTACTTGCTTGTACCCAGAAACCTTCCATCACCGGATTAAAAATCCGGGTAGTCCGGCACCAAAGCACAGGGAGTTGCTTGCAAGCTACCGTGATGACCTCACGTCAGAGGGACACATATACCCATATCTAATCGTGAGTATCCCTTTGGCAGAAAGGGGCTGCACGGAGTCACGTTCAAGAAGATATCACATATCCCACTTGCAGATCACATCAATGTCACCACACTCATTTGGTCAAGAGGACAACCAAACGATGTGAACTACAACAACCTATACTTGATATATTGTCGTCCAGTACAATATATCCTTTGGTTGTAAACAGGGTTTAAGGACCACTCGATACATCCTCTCTGTATCGAAGTCAGTGTAGTCCTAAGGACTTCATCACATGGAAAGAGTTCATTTCAGGGAAACTTAATATGTGATGAGCTGCCAAAAAATATTTTATTAATTCATAAAAATGAGCACAACCGCTACAACCCAGGCGATTGGCTTTGGGACACAATTCCCAACAACTCCCACTTGTACTAAAGCCAATCAGAAGAGTATCTAATACCCATTTCCCATTTACAATAGTCGAACTCTTTATTCTGAGGGCTTTAGTGAAGGGGTCGGCCAAATTTTCTTTTCCATCGATCTTCAGAAGATTGATGTCGCCTCGTTCCACGATCTCTCGTACGAGGTGGTAGCACCGCAGAATGTGCTTGGTGCGGTGATGAGCTTTAGACTCCTTAGCTTGAGCAATGGCTCCAGTGCTGTCATGTACACCGGAATAGGACCATCTAGGAAAGGTGCCACCCCTAGCTCTCTAAGGAACTTCCGCAACACACGGCTTCCTTTACCGCATATGATGCTGCAATGTATTCTGCTTCGCATACCGAGTCTGCAACAGTTACCTGCTTAGAACTTTTCCAGCAGATCACTCCACCATTCAGGTAAATACAAACCCTGACACACTCTTGCTATCATCTCTATCCGATTGGAAACTGGAGTCAGAGTACCCCACAAGTTTCAAGTCAGGTTCTCCATAAATCAGCCATTGATCTTTAGTATTTCTTAAATACTTAAGGATGGACTTAACCACCTTCCAATGCACATCACCTGGGTCAGACTGTTATCTGCTCACTACTCCTAGTGAGTATGCCACGTCTGGTCTAGTACAAGTCATAGCATACATGATAGAGCCTACTGCAGAAGCATAAGGTACTCTACTCATGCGCTCTCTTTCCTCAGGAGTTGTCGCACAATCCTTTTTGGAAAGAGTAATTCCAGAACCTATCGGGAGATAGCCTTTCTTGGAATTTTCTATGCTGAACCGTTTCAACACAGTGTCAATGTACGTAGACTGGGACAGTCCCAAAAGCTTCTTAGATCTATCTCTATGGATTTTCATACCTAGTATGTATGAAGCTTCACCCAAGTCCTTCATGGAGAATTGAGATGATAACCAGACCTTTATTCCTTGTAATGCTGCGACATCATTCCCATTAAGAGAATGTCATCAACATACAGTACTAGGAATACAATCACAGAACCATTAACCCATTTATAGATGCACGGTTCTTCTCCGTTCCTAATGAAGCCATACGATTTGATACACCTATCAAACCGTAAGTTCCAACTTCAAGACGCTTGCTTGAGTCCATAAATGGACCTCTGCAACTTGCATACTTTTGATTCATTTGGATGTGAACCCTTCAGGCTGTATCATATACACCTCTTCTTCCAGCTCCCCATTTAGGAAAACGGTTCGGACATCAATCTGCCAGATCTCGTAATCAAAATATGCTGCCAAAGCAAGCATGATCCGAATGGACTTGAGCATTGCCACGAGGGAGAAAGTCTCGTCATAATCGATACCATATCGCTGACGATACCCCTTGGCAACCAGATAGGCTTTATAGGTCTCTACCTTCCCATCTGCGCCCCTTTTCTTCTTGAAGATCCATTTACACCCATTGGGTTTTATTCCTTCAAGCAGATCAACCAATGTCCAAACATTGTTGATTTCCATGGACTCCATTTCGGACCGCATGGCTCCAAGCCATGCCTCAGAGTCAAATCTCTGAAGTGCATCCATATAGGTGATCGGGTCCTCATTGTTCTCATCGAGCTCAATGGGATCGCCGTCCCGGACCAAGAAACCATGGTATCTGTCCGGCTGACGTGGTATTCTACCGGATCTCCTAATGGGTTCTGGGTGTGATTCAATCACAACCGGTTCTACGATGTCCTTAGAGTGTGTAGGTTCTTCTATTGGCTGAACTTCATCAAGTTCAATCTTAGAAGCTATAGTTCCTTCTCCAAGGAACTCCTTTTCCAAAAAGATAGCTCTAAGAGCAACGAACACCATTTGTTCATTTTCCAAGTAGAAGAAATACCCTTTGGTTTCCTTAGGATAACCAATGAATAAACACCGGTCAGACCTAGGACCTAGTTTGTCTTAGTCTAAACGCTTTACGTAAGCCGGACAACCCCAGACCCAAGGTGTGAGATTGAGGGTTTACGTCCATTCCACATCTCATACGGAGTGGAGACAACAGACTTACTTGGAACATTATTTAATAAGTAACAGGCTGTCTGAAGCGCATATCCCCAAAAGGATAGCGGTAGATTTGCGAAATCCATCATGGATCGAACCATGTCCAACAAGGTTCGATTCCTCCTTTCGGACACACCATTTAACTGTGGTGTTCCTGGAGGAGTCCACTGAGAGAGAATTTCATTCTCCTCAAGATATGTCAAAAAAGCACCAGATAAGTATTCACCACCTCGATCAGATCGAAGGGTTTTAATACTTTTTCCAGTTTGCTTTTCTACTTCATTACGGTATTGTTTGAAAATTTCAAACGATTCAGACTTATGTCTCATTAAAAAGACAACCGAATCTTGAAAAGTCGTCTGTAAAAGTAATGAAATATTTGTATCCTTCTCTGGCACTAACTGACATCAGTCCACATACATCAGTATGTATTAGACTTAGAAGTTCTGTAGCTCGTTCACCCTTTCCAGTAAAAGGTGACTTGGTCATTTTACCAAGTAAACAGGATTCACAAGTGGGCAGAGATTTAGAATCACTGACCTCGAGGAGTCCATCTCCTCACATCTTGTTTATCCTGTTTTGGTTAATATGACCTAGCCTACAGTGCCAAAGATATAAATCATTGACATTATCTAACCTTGGGCGTTTGCTAGAAGTGTACATTACACTAGCAGGCCTTGATAGTACATATATGCCATTATTTAATCTAGCTTTCATTATAATAGAGTTATTCAAAAAAACATTGCAAAAATCTTCTTTTATTGATAGTTCAAAACCACAATTGGCCAAAAGGCCTACAGAGATTATGCTCATAATGAAACTAGGACAATAGTGACAGTCGACTAGTTCGATAGTACAAGACTCAAAGACAAGATGCAGGACTCCGACCGCCAGTACTGGAACATGATTTCCATTCCCACGCTCAGAAACTGTTCTCCATCTTCAAATCTTCTACTAACTTGAAGTCCCTGTAACGAATTACAAACATGAATTGGACTACCAGTATCCAATACCTAGTTAGCAGTATCAACAATTGAGTAATTACAAGGTTTTATCATATAAATACCTTGTTCAGCAGACTTCTGCTTCCTCGGCCTGTTCAGATCAAGGGACGCAATATAAAGAGGACAGTTCCTCTTCCAGTGTCCCTTCTTCTTGTAGTAGAAACATTCTGCAGAAGATTGATCAGCCTTATACTTCCTGGTCTAACTAGGGCCAGGAACATTCTGCACCTTCTTTCCCTTCTTATTTGTTTTCTTTTTCTCTTTCTTAAAGGGACGACGACCTCTACTTCCTCCCACTAAATTCACCACCCCCTTATTCAGTTGGTGGTCTTTCTCGAAAGTCTGCAGTAACCCCAAAAGACCATGGTAGTTGACTGCAGGCTTGTTCATTCTATAATGATCGAGAAAATCAAGATAGGAAGAGGGAAGAAATTCAGGATCGCATCCTTGCCGAGCTGCTCGTGCAAGGGGCATCCGAGTTTGCCCAACTTTTCAATCAGCTCGATCATGTACAATACATGATCAGTGACTGAACCGCCATTCGGCATCTTGGAGTTGTAGATGGCACAAGACACTTTGTACCGTTCTACATCATCTGGGGTGCCGAAGGATTCCTTTAACTTTTGAAAGATTTCATCAGGTTGGGCCTCCTCGAATTTGCGACTGAACTCGTCGTTCATCGCCGCTAACATAATGCATCAGACAGTAGTCCGATCAGAGACCCACTTCATATAAGCGTCTATGACTGCACTCCATGCATTAGCGGGAGGAATTTCAGGTGCCGAATCCGCTATTACATAGAGGATCCGTTCATGCTCCAGAACGATTCTCAATCTTCGATACCAACTATCAAAGTTGTGACCCTTTAACTTCTCATTATCGAGAAGTGATCGGAGCGATAAATTTGAAGACATCTGAAAAGAAAATAAGACCAAATTAGTTTATGAATTAATAACTTAACCAAAAGACTTGGACTTTAGTTAATAATTTCTCCCACTAATTTTTCAGATTGGTAGCCTCTAACTCCAATCCGTGAAAATACTTTTTCAAGTGGGTACTGAAATCTAATAGGCCTCGCATGAGCCCGACTATGGCCAGCTCACCCATACGAGCCTAAAGGTATGTTCGTAAACCAATTGTTTTCCTAAACAATTTTCAGTATTTTATTTTGCCCCAGAGAGCACCCCAATCGGCCTAGGAGCCTCCTATTGCAGGTCTCTGGTTAGGTCCAACCATTAAAATGACAAATTCAATGCTTCCAGCTAACTAAAGACCAAGCCCGACTATGGCCGGCCCACCTGGTCCCGTTAAGGAGGTTGCACTGAACCATCATCGATCAGATAGAAATTCCAGTCACCGGATGTACACCCGTTCTATGGAACTGGCGATGCACACCAAGCTAGTGGACACATTTCTATCCAACTTAATGGGAGGCTAAGACACTATCAACTCCTTGACTTAGTCTTTTTAAGGACCTAATAATTTTAGAGGATTTTTTATAGTTGTGACAGAAGAAAAAGATAAGGACATGGATCATCCTCCCACTGAATCAATCAAATTCCAGGAGGGTTGAAATATATCAACAAATGATCCATGGGCACCTATAGATCAGTCAGACCGATCAACCTGGGTGACATGGGTTAACTCGAGTCATTGAGCTTTTCTAATCAGTTCTGGTCGACTCAACTAACCAGGTAGATGAGATCATGGGTGAGTATCCGCCATTAACCATCTTTCCTAGACACCAACCAAGTTGGCCAAGAAAGAGGTAGCCTCATACAGCCATGATCACAATGCCAAACCTACCTCGACACCAGTCGGTTTACTAGACTCAATCAGACTAGCCTAAAGACTCGAGCATCCACTGAGCCACTAATTGGATCCATTTTAGATGAACGGATCAACTAATCTAACTATTAGATAGTTCTAAAGAAAGACCTTAAACAACTTTTGTTTAATCTTCTTATTATCTGGTTCAACTAAATTTAGGTCTAACCCAGTTATGGACCCAACTAGTCAGCTAACCCAATTAACCCAAAATGACTTATGCAAATTTGATTAGATTTCATAAACCTAAATTTTTTTTTTTTTAATAAGCCAAACACTTAATTAAAATATTTTTTAATTAAGTCTTTATGTAAAACATTTTTACATAATAAATCATGCATCAAAATATTTTACAAATATTTTATAAAACAAGCCTAAAACATGAATCTGCAAATTAAAATAATTTTTTAATTTTTAATATTCTTTAAGGATCCTTCTGAAGAGGCCATCATAGATGATCCGTATCGTGTCAAAGACATACGGTCATGGTGAAGGTCTCAACTAGGTTCCATAAAGAAATCTGGATACATATTAAGATTAAACAATTTTTAATCTATAACCATGCATACTAGATTAGATTACAAATTCAACCTGGCTCTGATATCACTGAAAGTAAACTATGTAGGTGGTTTGACAAGATCCTACACTAGGCATGAAAATATCTGTAGCAGCAGAATGGATTTTAAAATATTTTTTTTTAAAATTCGTGCAGCGAAAATCTGCTCCGCCAGGAACTAATCTAAATCTAGTTGCATTTAGGCATGTATGGTCATATAAAATATTTATAAAATATTAAATAATTAAGTCTATCCATGCATGATAAAAAAATTAATTTTACATACCTTTATTCTGCCTGGAATAACTCTGGAATAAACCTGGAATAGACTGGAATAACTGGAATAAAGTTATTCCAGTCGTCTTCCTCCTTAGAACTCTGTTTTTGGCTTGCAAAATGTCGTCGGAACACCTCCTTTCGGACCTCCGTTTGCTCCCAAATTTGAGCAGCAGCAACTTGGACAAGTCTACTTCGATTTGCCACAGATAACTGCAACCAAATATAAGCCAAAAATTATAATAAATCACCAAAGTCTGCTGCAAGATTTCTACAGCAGAACTGGGCAGCAGACTTTGGCTTTCATTTTGGAGTAGCTGGGGCGATCTCGGTCTGCGTAGCTTGCTCCTAGGAGTAGAAGGATACTCCCTCTAGAGGGGAGACACGCCCGGGGCTCTCGGATCCGCCTCCATGCACGGTGCTAGCCATTGGAAGAGGGCTTCACGGTCATAGGAATTCTGCAATAGGGCAGAACTTGAGCACTTGAAACAAAGGAATTTAAAGCCTTGTTTCTCTCCCTCATAAGCTCCTAAAACCAGTCCCAAAGCTCTCCACTTAAGCCTCTCAAAGAAGAAGATTGCCCAAAGAGTTTTATTGATTTCCCTTGGATCTCTCACGGTGGATCAAAACTTCTCACGCTGAAAACTAACTCTCTTTGAATAGGGATGGCTGGTGTTAATATAGGCTGCAGGGAGAAGTGGAAAACAGAGAGGGGGGGAGGCCAAAAGTCATCGACTGCAAATCTCCCAATTAACGGCCATAAATCCAGGATTAAACATGGATTTAATGCCAAATAGTGGAGGGAGAAGAAGAGACGCGCGACGGGTTTGGCCTTCCATCGCTTGGACTTCCTTTCCATTCAAATGACCATGTAAAACGGTCCAAGGAGTAAAAAAAAAACACCGGTCCAACCACTTAAACTGGTCCATCGGTTCAAATAACCGGTCCAAGCAAAAATTATGGTTCAAACCGTTGGTTCAATCCAATTGAACCGGTCCGAGCCCAATAAAATTGGTTCAATTGGTTCACAACCAATTGAAGGCCGAAACGAACTCCGAATCAGTTCAAAATTGATTCAGAAAAAACTGGCGCAGTGCTGGTTAGCCCAGAACAATTTCTGGTTGGCACAGACAAGGGCAAGATAGGGAAAAGAGTGCTCAAAAATAATGTGACCATAAAATCGAGACGATTCCCAATCGTAATCGGTATCCGGATCAGAGAGTTATCCTCTATGGTGTGTGACCTCATAGGTTCGAACCTAAATGATAGCACTAGAACAATTTTAGTACCAGCACAGGAAACCATCTAGCAATGGGTCCCGGCATCCGGATAGGTCGAAGATGCGGGAGCAAACTATCGAACCTCTAGCATATGGTTACCGTATAATTCATCCCTTTGACCTCTAATGCTCATGACGACTGAGATTGGGCTGGCAACCCAGATTGAGTCAGTCGACTACATGTCTCAGCCTCGCAAGCCCAGTGACTTTTCACTAGGACTACCCCGGTCGAGGATTTGCTAAATTGAGATATAGCAAGACATTCAATCCAAACTGTTTGGACAGGTCAATTCCATCTTGGTCCATCACTGCTCCACAAGTACTTGCCTGTACCCAGAAACCTTCTATCACCGGTGATGCAGAACGAAAGCTCTGAAACCAAAATTGATGCAGAATGAAAGAGATGATGCGATGCGGAAGTAAATTAAGACTAATAACTTTTTTTTTTTTTTTATGTTTTCAGAAGTCGGCTTTGACTCAAAGGAAAGTTAAACTAAATTGAAAGGAACTATGTAATAATTGAAAGCACAATTTAAAGAAACTAGGTTATCAGAGTAGTTCAGAAGTAAAGGATTGCTGGGGGTTGAGAAACTCCCAGACCTAGGGTTTCGCTCTGAACTTTCAACAAGACAGAAGTAAAGAGAAGAGAAGGGTTACAAACCAGGCAGTGATCTTCACAGAGTTTAGTGGAAGGACTCTCTTGAGCAGATTGTTGGATCCCAGATTCAGATATCTTCGCAATGGATCCTCCAATACTGTTCCTTTGGCAGAGTTGGCTTTTCCTAAACTCAAGATCTGGGAAAGAAGAAGAATAATTTATGGAACCAGATACTAAAGGAAGGATTTACCAGATAGAAGAACTTGAAAGTTGATGTTGCTGAAGTCCTGATTCTCCTGGATGCTGATCTGGCTTCCTCTGGGATTTGCTCCGTATTCGAAGCAGCCGAACTGGACCTGGATGCTGGAGGTCGACCTCCACTTAGAGAGAGAGGCCGAGAGAGATGGGGGTAGGCTAGGGTTTGGTGGAAAGAAGAGGATGATGGGCGGCTAGGGTTTTGGAGTTGAAGTGGCTAACCTAGGGTTTAGGGGTTGGAGATCTCACACCTCCTCAAGGTTCCAGGGGAACCCAGATTTACTCCCTCACGGAGCTCAACACCTGGATGCAAGTGCGGAAGAGAGAAACATAAAGTTGCTCACACAGAAATTTGAATTCATTCATCAGTTTACTTTCAAATTTACAAGAAGGGTTTAATTTATAGGACTTTACAAGAGAGTAGGATTTTACATCTTTCCATATGGGACTAAGGGAGGGGATCTTCAAATTAGGCTTGTAGGATCAATCCATACACATATGGCCGGCCAAAGGTTCCAAAAAAGTTGATTGGAGGTTTTAAAAGGAAGGTAAGTGGCGCCTCCTAGCCTTGTTCTTCAAGAGAGAATTTCATTCCTTCCATGGCTCAACTCTTTTGGACTCCTCCTTTTCTTTCTCCGTAAGTCATGGTTCTTCCCATCTTTGCTTTGGACATTTTTGGCATGGAATGGGCGCCCCCTTGAAGTACTCTTCAAGAAGAGTTTCTTTCTTTTCATAGTTTGGCTCTTATGGAAAATTGTAGGCCGCCCCCTTGAATTATGGATCCCAGATTGCTTTCTCCTCAAATGGCGCATGAGAGAAGGGACCTGCTATCTTGTGGTGTGGGGACCAGAGCATACTGGATGGTGATGTGGCGCCCCCTGGACTCAGGCGTGTGGCTGGGAGTGTGGCTGGGAGTGTGGCGCCCACTTGCTTGGCCTTGAGAGAAAATGTGACACCCAGGTTGAAGTCCGAGACCACTACTGAGTCAACATGACTCAACAAAAATAAATTGCAGGGAATACGGACTCAAGCTAAAATTGAGTTGATCAAGTCAACCCTTATTACAAACCAGAAATCCTAATTCTTCGGGCAAGGTCAATCAGAGATCCAGATGGAGCTCTGAAGTCTTTTCTGAGTCTGGTGCCCGCACCAATTCTCCCGGGGTGGGAGGAACTCGACCCTGTCGAGTATGGATCAAGCTGGCTCTGGTATCTCTCCAAGAGGTCTGGGTCCAATTCTTGTAATTCTTCTTGGGAGATCCAAGAGTCATCAGAATCTGGCCTTCCTTGCCAGCGGACCAAGTATCTTTGGTATCGTCGATTACGAGTAGAGATAACCTGATCATCCAGGATCTTTTTAATCTGCTCTTTCCTCACAGGCCAGTTTGTTGGTGGACACACAGGGTTGGGTTCCCTCTCAAGAGCAGGATTAGGCTCAAAAGGCTCACTAGGAGTCACAGCTGGCTCTCTATACTCTACTAGGTCTATAATATTGAAAGTGGAGCTAATGCCTAGTTCTGGAGGCAACTCGAGCACATAGGCATTGGATCCTACTCTCTTTATCACTCTAAATGGTCCAGCTCCTCTAGCATGTAACTTTCTAGCGGTTCTAGGAGGAAACCGTTCAGGCCTTAACCTAATCATTACATAGTCTCCCTCAACAAAAGTTTTGACTCGCCTTTGAGAATCAGCCAACTTCTTATAAGTTTCATTACTTAAATTTATTTTGGCATGAATTTCTTTATGCAAGCCTTTTATATGCTGTGCAAAAACTTCAGCAGACTCGGAGACTCGTGTGTGGACTGGTAAAGGGGCTAGGTCAAGAGGTGTGTGAGGTTTGTAACCATGTACAATTTCAAATGGACTCTTACCTGTAGACCTATTGATCGAAACATTGAATGCAATTTCAGCCCTGGACAAAAAAAAATCCCAATTCCTGGTGCTCTCAATCAAACCAAAATCTGAGCCAAAGCCTAGTAAAGGGTCAAGAAAAACTAAACTAGACTGACGATGCATTCCTAAAGAATGGACTTTATTCCAAAGGAACCCTAGGTCTAAACCTAACAAACTACGGCTCTCTAGGTTTGACCTTGGGTCAGAGGATGGCATGCAGAGCATGAAAACTTATCATGGGTGCCTAGTAGGTGCCATAAGGTCTTCCAGAAGTAGGTGGCAAACCTAATAGATTCTGACACATGGTTCACTCTAAAGACTTCGACAAAGTATACTTGGATGGTGTAAGAAGCATTGGAAGTCCTATAGAAAGGGAGGAAATATGAGGTGGAGTCTCAAATTACCTGCTGACTAAAGGTGGTGACCGGAAGGTTTGAATGGTGATATTGAGTGTCAACTAGTCATCCTTACGAAAGGAAAAGTTTGCTACTCCTAGGAATGGATCAAGATGGTTCGGGGAGTAGCCTAGGACATGTGATTGCAACAGTTAAGGTTTGTTCTCTAACCAAATAATGATCCACTTTCTCAAGAGATGGATTAGAGAATGATTCATGGAAGGGTCTATGGATGATGACCTCAAGACTTGAAATTTGACCTATGGGTGAGGAAAGGTATACTCTATAGAAGGGCAGCTCAGTCATGCGAAGGAAGGGGTCTGGGGCCATAAGGAGGACTTCTACAGGACTGGATGAATCAATCCGCTCAAGAAAAGGATGTTCAACTGAGATTACGGGAGAGACCTTAGTGGCTGAGCACGGGACAAGGTCCAATTGTAAGAGGCTTGATTCAGTCATCCTAAGGAGAGGATCTACCATAGGGTGGGCAAACTTAAACAGTTTAGTACAAAGATCTTCAATTGGTACTTGGGAAATGACTGTCATTAGAGGATACGAACTGATAGCTTGGGCTAACACTATGAGTTCTTCCTGGGGGTATTTGACTAAAGGAACCTGGTTCTCACAAATCTCTTGAATTTCTGAACTAGGTCCTACCACTTGTTGCTCTCCAAGGTCTCCTCAGGTAAGGAACCAATATTATCGATGTCACATTCTTCAAGTTCTTCCCCCTCATATTCATCAACTAGACTCAAGCCAGCATCATATACTTCCTCGATGCCATCTTCAATGGATTTCGGGTCAGTGGTAATCGGGTCAACTGATTCTAGGCTTGTCATACCTAACCTTTCTTCCTCATTAGTAGGCTTGGGTTCTCCCTCATTAATGTCATCCTTAGGATTCTTACCACTTAGCTGTGCACAAGCCAGTCCTATGCATGGGCACTGACTAGATTTATGGCCTCTTTCTCCACAAAACAAACATTCTTGTGATATAGGAACCTGGGTCACACTGGGTTTCAAGCTAGTAGAGACCTTACTTGGGCATGGGTGTGGATCTAAATTGTTTGATCTAGAAGACTTGGGTTGTTGAGTGACTGGTCTAGAATATTGTGAGAACCTCTCATAGACACGATCCACCTATAGATATCATGGTTAGGCTTCCTAAGGTTATGCTCGGGATCATGGTATAAGGTCCTCCTAGGCTCCTGGCATGGATGAGGTTGGGGCCTATTAAATTTTGGATTAGGGGTCCAATTTTGATGTCTACGTTTCTCAAGTACTTGGACTCGATCCCTAAGCTGGGTAAAATTCTCATGGACTTGTTCTTTACACTGGGTAACAGTAGCAGTCATATCCTGACTCAATTTGTTCATACTTTCAGTAAGAGCTCTAACCATGGCCTCTAAATCAGGTTGGGTTTGACCATGTTGGTAGGGTACTCTATTCCGGGTATACATGATGATGCAAGCAAACACACACAAATGAGACTCAACTGAAATGACTACGGGCTAACTAGACCTAGAGGCCAAACTAGATGCCCAATCAGAGTGGCAAGCTAGCCTGTAGTAACTCGAGACTCAGCCAGGCAGGTGTAAGGGGAGTGTTAGGTCCCTAATTGCCAATCCTAGACACCAATCAGTGATTGGCCAGGTAGGCGGACCAGCACACAAGCCCTTCGGGATGTAGTCCCTGAACCACCGTTCTAGACACTGAGTATAAAGCACACACAGAGTAACTAGACAAACTGACTCAACACTAGCCTTGACCCGACTTGTTGATGTCCCTAGCCCACTAGGCAAATAAAGTCTAATAAATTTTAAAATTAGGCTTAGGATTGAATGAGTGGGTGGTGGTTTTGGGCTAAGGAGAGGTTATCAACTCCTCTCCTTATCTTAGATGCTCAAATGCCCTTAAGATGAATTAGGAGATGATCACTCAAAATAATTGAATTGCAAAAACATAAAAACAGAGTTGCAGTAATTTAATTTCGGAAATTTCACGGAAACCAATAAATCACAGGAAATTATGTAAAATAGTTTCAATTATACTGGTTCCAGAAAAAAAAAATACATAATTT
Source organism: Areca catechu (assembly GCA_021397845.1). Taxonomy (NCBI): domain Eukaryota; kingdom Viridiplantae; phylum Streptophyta; class Magnoliopsida; order Arecales; family Arecaceae; genus Areca; species Areca catechu. The sequence continues at coordinate 129,448,026 of CM038040.1, read as the reverse complement.
GGAGTTACCTACAATGAGAAACAATTACTTCAACAGGGCAGTTACAGACTGAAAATAGAGTGCTTCTCCCGTTTACAATTCCTGCTATGAAGTTGTAACCCAGTGGATCCCCTACACGCCCTAGGAACACCCCGTGGAATGAGAAGAGGAGGTTTGCACCTCGCTTCGTTCTAGGACCGGACGTCCTGGGGAGTCTACTTCGAGCAGACAAAGTAAAAAAGAGAGACACTCAAAACATGCAGCGAGTCAGAAACCCTAGATAGGGCTCTGATACCAAAATGATGCAGGACGAAAGCTCTGAAACCAAAATTGATGCAGAACGAAAGAGATGATATGATGCAGAAGTAAATTAAGACAAATATATATATATATATTTTTTTTATGTTTTCAGAAGTCGGCTTTGACTTAAAGGAAAGTTAAACTAAATTGAAAGGAACTATGTAATAATTGAAAGCACAATTTAAAGAAACTAGGTTATTAAGTAGTTCAAGAGTAAAGGATCGCTGGGGGTTGAGAAACTTCCAGACCTAGGGTTTCGCTTTGAACTTTCAACAGGACAGAAGTAAAGAGAAGAGAAGGGTTACAGACCAGGCAGTGATCTTCACAGAGTTTAGTGGAAGGACTCTCTTGAGCAGATTGTTGGATCCCCGGATTCAGATATCTTCGCAATGGATCCTCCAATACTGGTCCTTTGGCAGAGTTGGCTTTTCCTAAACTCAAGATCTTGGAAAGAAGAAGAACAATTTATGGAACCAGATACTAAAGGAAGGATTTACCAGATAGAAGAACTTGAAAGTTGATGTTGCTGAAGTCCTGATTCTCTTGGATGCTGATCTGGCTTCCTTTGGGATTTGCTCCGTATTCGAAGCAGCCAAACTGGACCTGGATCCTGGTGGTCGACCTCTACTTGGAGAGAGAGGCCGAGAGAGATGGGGTAGGCTAGGGTTTGGTGGAAAGAAGAGGATGATGGGTGGCTAGGGTTTTGGAGTTGAAGTGGCTAACCTAGTGTTTAGGGGTTGGAGATCTTACACCTCCTCAAGGTTCCTGGGGAACCCGGATTTACTCCCTCACGGAGCTCAACACCTTGATGCAAGTACGGAAGAGAGAAATATAAAGTTGCTCACACAGAAATTTGAATTCATTCATCAGTTTACTTTCAAATTTACAAGAAGGGTTTAATTTATAGGACTTTACAAGATAGTAGGGTTTTACATCTTCCCATGTGGGACTAAGGGAGGGGATCTTCAAATTAGGCTTGTAGGATCAATCCATACACATATGGCCGGCCAAAGGTTCCAAAAAAGTTGATTGGAGGTTTTAAAAGGAAGGTAAGTGGCGCCTCCTAGCCTTGTTCTTCAAGAGAGAATTTCATTCCTTCCATGGCTCAACTCTTTTGGACTCCTCCTTTTCTTTCTCCCTAAGTCATGGTTCTTCCCATCTTTGCTTTGGGCATTTTTGGCATGGAATGGGCGCCCCCTTGAAGTACTCTTCAAGAAGAGTTTCTTTCTTTTCATAGTTTGGCTCTTATGGAAAATTGTGGGCCGCCCCCTTGAATTGTGGATCCTAGATTGCTTTCTCCTCAAATGGCGCATGAGAGAAGGGACCTGCTATCTTGTGGTGTGGGGACCAGAGCATACTGGATGGAGATGTGGCACTCCCTGGACTCAGCCGTGTGGCTGGGAGTGTGGCGCCCACTTGCTTGGCCTTGGGAGAAAATGTGACACCCAGGTTGAAGTCCTAGACCACTACTGAGTCAACATTACTCAACAAAAATAAATTGCAGGGAATACAAACTCAAGATAAAATTGAGTTGATCAAGTCAACCCTTATTACAAACCAGAAAATCCTAATTCTTCGGGCAAGGTCAATCAGAGATCCAGATGGAGCTCTGAAGTCTTCTTCTGAGTCTGGTGCCCGCACCAACCGGATTAAAAATCCAGGTAGTCCGGCACCAAAGCACAGGGAGTTGCTTGCAAGCTACTGTGATGACCTCAGGTTAGAGGGACACATATACCCATATTCAATCATGAGTATCCCTTTGGTAGAAAGGGGCTGCACGGAGTCACATTCAATAAGATATCACATATCCCACTTGCAGATCACATCAGTGTCACCACACTCATTTGGTCAAGAGGACAACCAAACGATGTGAACTACAACAACCTATACTTGATATATTATCGTCCAGTACAATATATCCTTTGGTTGTGAACAGGGTTTAAGGACCACTCGATACATCCTCTCTGTATCGAAGTTAGTGTAGTCATAAGGACTTCATCACATGGAAAGAGTTCATTTCAGGGAAATTTAATATGTGATGAGCTACCAAAAAATATTTTATTAATTCATAAAAAAAATACAATACTGAGCACAACCGCCTACAACCCAGGCGATTGGCTTTGGGACACAATTCCCAACAAAAGGTCCGGTCGAATGTGCCGACCATAGCTATGGCTAGCCATGACAGAGCGTCCGCCCGGGAGTTCTGCAGCCGGGGGATGTGGAGAATCTCGAAAAACTTGAGCAAAGATGTAAAGCCTTGTACCTTGTTTAAGTACTTAGCCAGGATAGGGTCCCTTGCTTCAAACTCGCCGTTCACTTGATTGACTACCAACTGGAGTCAGAGAAGACCCAGATTCGGCTGATGCCCAACTCACCAGCTATCTTCAGCCCTGCGAGTAAAGCTTCGTACACCGCCTGGTTGTTGGAGGCTTGAAATGCAAAGTGTAGGGCATACTCCAGACACTGTCCATCAAGGTCGGCTAAGATCAGGCCCGTCCCGCATCCGGCGAGGTTGGAGGCTCCATCTATGTGGAGAGTCCAAGTGGGCTCGGACCCTCCTACTGGATTAGTCCCAGGTACTTCAGCAATTGGAGGGGCGGCTTCTAGCCCCCAGGTGCATTATGCAATAAAATCAGCAATTATCTGGGCCCTCAAGGCTGATCAGGATCGGAAGGAGATGTCGAACTCGCCCAGCCTAACGGCCCACTTAGCAAGCCATCTAGAGGTGTCAGGACTCCGGAGGATCGCCTTGAGGGGTTGATCAGTCAGCACGATAATTGGGTGCTCCTGGAAATAGGGCCGGAGGCACTTTGCCACCGTAACCAATGAATAAACCAGCTTTTGGACTTTAGGGTACCTTGTCTCGGTGTTGTGGAGGACTTTACTGATGTAATAGATAGGTTTTTGTTGGTTGTCTTCCCCTATCCGCACCAGAACAGTGCTGATGGCTTTCGTCAGAGGCTGCAGATATAGGTACAACACCTCCCCTTCCATGGGCTTGGCCAATAGTGGAGGGTTCTTCATGTAATCTTCAAGGCTTCAAAAGCTAACCGGCACTCGTCGGTCCATCGAAAATAGTCCGACCGGTGCAAGGTTTTGAAGAAGGGTAAGGACTTCTCTACCGACCGGGAGATGAAGCGGCTGAGAAAGGCAATACGCCTGTAAGTTCATGCATCTGCTTCTTACTGGTTGGATGTTCCATGTCCACAATGGCCTTGATCTTCTTAGGGTTAACTTCAATCCCCCTTTGGATGACCAGGAAACCGAGGAATTTCTCAGAGGTCACCCCAAAGATGCACTTGGCAGGGTTTAACTTCATCCGATGATGCTAAGAATGTCAAAGGACTCCTGCAAGTCTCTGATGTGGTCGGCCCTTCGGAGGCTCTTAACAATCATGTCATCAATGTAAGCCTCCATATTTCTTCCAAGTTGTGCTTTGAAGACTTAATTGATCAGCCGTTAGAAGGTAGCACCTGCATTTTTTAGGCCAAAAGGCATCATCCTGTAACAATACAACCCCCTATCCATGATGAAGGCCATCTTCTCTTCATCTTCGGGATGCATCCTGATCTAGTTGTACCCTGAGAACGCGTCCATGAAGCTCATAGCTGGTGACCAGCTGTGGCATCTACCAGTTGGTCAATCTTTGGTAGGGGGAAGCTGTCCTTTGGACAAGCTTTGTTGAGGTCTGTATAGTCCACACAGATCCTCCACTTCCCACAGGCCTTCTTTACCATAACAACATTAGCAACCCATTCTGGATAGTGGGATTCCCTGACAAACCCGGTGTCAAGGAGTTTTTTCACTTCTTCCTCGATGGCCTTCTGCCTTTCAACAGCGAAACTTCTTTTCCTCTGTCGAATAGGTCTGTATGTTGGATCCACATTTAGTTGGTGAGTAATAATGTCCGACGGGATGCCTGACATGTCTGAGACCGACCAGGCAAAGACATCAGCGTTGCTTCTTAAGAACCCTATCAGCTCTTGTCGGGCTTCTTCACTTAGTGCACTCCCAATTTGGAGTACCTTAGTGGGATCATCTTCTCTCAGTGGAACGAACACAACCTTTTCGATCGGTTGACCGCAATCATCAGCCTTGTCCCTGGGATCCAGTTGTTCGAGTGTAGGGTGCTCATTCAGCTGCTTATCATGTATGGCCAGACATTGTCTAGCCATCCTGCAGTCTCCCCTCAGTTCCCCTATCCCGTTACGAGTTGGGAACTTTGCCAGTAAGTGGTAAGTGGATACGATGGTGCGGAACTTATTGAGAGCCGGTCGGCCCAAGATGGCGTTGTATGCTGAGGTCGTACGGACGACCAAAAGTTGACGGGGAAAGTTCGTTGGCGAGGTTCTGTCCCCAGGGTTACAGGTAAGATAATTTCTCCTTCTACCTAAATGGAGTTTCCCCCAAAGCTAGTGAGTGGCATCAAAGAGTCCCATAGCTTGACCTAGGCAAATTCATCCGAATGAAGGCATCATAAAGCAAAACCTCCGCACAGCTTCCATTGTCAATAAGGACACATTTTATATCATAACTAGCAATGATTGCCGACACAACAACAGGGTCGTCCCCTGGGAGAGGTGGTTCTAACAGATCTTCATCAGAAAAACTGATTATATTAGAGCCCTTGGGCCTCTTCACAATGTCTTGGTTCCATCTGTACCCTTGGTCGGACCTTTGGTGCAACATGCCTACACCTCTGCCCGTCGGATGCTGATTGGGGAGCTCGGCCTCTTCAGGTGGGTTTCTGTCAGTAGAAGCTTCAGCCCGATCCTGGCGGGGATGGACATACTTGCTTAAGTACCCCCACCTGATTAAGTCTTCAATAGCATCCTTCAGTTGGATGCACTCCTCGATGTCATGTCCGTGGTCCCTGTGGAACCGACAATACTTGCTCTTGTTTCTGCATCAGGGTGGCCCCTCATTGGTCGAGGTCTTTGGAAGTAAGCCTCGTTCTCAATTTTCATGAGAATTTTCTCCCTTGGAAGGGAGAGGGGCACATAGGTCTCAAACTTCTTAAAGAGATCTCTCAGCTTCGAGCTTCGGCGCCGAGTAGGTTGGCTGTCATCGCCAGGAGGTCGGACTGCAAGAGCCTTGTCGCTCCGCTTCTTAGTGGCTAATCTCCCATCCGCTTGGCGCGGCTTGCAGATTGCTCCTCTGCCAGGGTGTATTTGTGGGCCCTGGCCAACAGCTCGATGTAGTCCTTTGGAAACTTTTTGTCCAGGGAGAATGTAAGCCTGGACGACTGGAGGCCTCTCTTGAAGGCGGACATTGCTACCACCTCGTTCAAATCTGGGACTTCCATGGCCGTTGAGTTGAAGCGGCCATGTAGTCCCGAAGAGTCTCCCCCTCCTTCTGGAGTATGCGGAAGAGGCAGTCGGTGTTCTTTGGAGCTCGACTGCATGTCCTGAAATGTGACAAAAAAAGAGTCTCAAGCTGGGAAAAAGATCGGATCGTACTTGGTCGGAGGGCTGCGAACCACATCCGGGTAGCTTTTTCAGGGTAGCTGGAAAGGCGATATAGTGGAGGGCGTTGGAGTGCCCTGTACCATCACATGGGCTTTGTAGGTGCCCAAATGATCCAGTGGATCGGTGGTGCCATCATAGGGGTCTACCTGGAGAATCTTGAAGTGTCGAGAAATGGACTCCCCTAAGATCTCGGTGAAAAAGGCGGGAGGGTGTCATAGGCCTGCCCCCCTTCGGCCTTCTGCCGTTCGATAATCTCTGCCATGCGCTCTTCCATGTGCATGATTTTACTACCGTAGTCATGCTGGTCTTTAGTAGGCGCCGACTGCCGAGGGGAGCGAGTCGGCGAAAGATGGGGAAGCTGACCTTGCCCTCTTCCCACTAGCATGAGCCCCCAAAGACCTCCGGGGCTCCGATGCAGCATGGGAAAGAGGGGGCGGCTCCTCAGGCTGCTGGCTCCCCTTGGGAGCTAGGTGGTGGTTGATGCAGGACACCACGGGCAGCTACCCGCCGTCTTCAGTCGCTTCCTGGAAATGCTGGACCGCTGAGGTAAGTGTTTCGATGCGGTTCACCAGTATTTGGAATTGCTGCAGCCCTAGAGTGACGGTGGGCTTGGTAGTGGTGACCGAGGCATCCTCCTCGCGGAGTACTTCAGGCCTATGGGGGAGTGCCTCCCTATAGTGGAGACACTCCACGTTCTTCCTCTCACCATCTGTAACTTTCTTCAATCGATCTCTCCTTTTAGAACATGGAGTAGAACGAAGGTTCAAACGCCCTCCTTCCAGTGCCAATCTGTTGCCGCGCTCACCCCTGGACCGGGCTCTGCTCGCTGTACTGGAAAGCTCCTCGACCGGCCAACCTGCAAAAGGTCCCCTGGGCACCGGAGGTGTTCCGGCGGGGGACACTTCGATGCTTAAGTTAGTAGAAGTTTTGGAGCAACAGAGTGGAGAGAGGCAAAGAAAGAACGGAGAATGGAGAGGAAAGAGCCTCTTACCCCAGCGGAGGTCCCCTGGATCCTTTTTATGGGCGTGGGATACTGCCAAAATTCGTTAGAGGATAGAGACGAAGTCCCTGATTTGCCTCTTAGAGGATCGAAGTAATGGCCAGGTGGCACAAAGTCATGGCCACGTCGAAGAATCTGTTGCAACAGAATTTCGGTACCAGTTGGAAAGAATCTTCTGGAACCCTCAGGCGTTCTCCGAACGTGGATCATGTTGGTCGGCCTCTTGGTTGGTCGGCCCTTAGGTGGTCATCCTCTGGTTGGTCAGCCTCCAGTCGGTCGGCCTCTAGGTGGGCTCTAGAGTAATCAACCTAATAATCAATCGGCTCATTGGGCCTTCGATGGGGATGCATCCGGGCCTCCGAGGGAGCCGACCGGCGGGGGCTTTAATCCTTCTCAATCGACCGAATGCCTTGTCTAGCTCAATCTCGGGTCCGGCCGAGCGTATATAACAGTTTTAAATTTTTCTTTTTTTTTTAATGAAACCATTTCCTCAATTACAAAATATTGGAACCGAACCAGCGTGACTTTGATGTACCATCTAGGTTCACTCCACAGGACTTCTTGAAAACCTGCAAAATAGATTCGCTCACCGTAGATATTATGGTACATAAATACTCTGATGCTTAAGTCCGTAAGGGTTTGACTGAACAGATATAGAAATATCAAGGAAGATGGCTAAAGAATGAAATAGTATTTTAACTAGTTGATTTTACTTACCTCCAGAAGTCTCTCATTGGCTCAAACCTTAACTAAATTCAGTTAGATGGGAACTAATCCGTGCCTGTAATAACGGTTCTTGCCATCTGGATCGTCATGGCCTGTAGCTCTGACAGTCGTACACTCGTCGGGCTCCCGTTGGGTACTTGGTCCTTTTTCCCGGTCAGCTCTAGAACTAGTGTGGCCTACAAAAGAGAGGACACCCAGGCCAGAAATTCTGGCAGGGACACTCTGACGATCAAGTCAGTTGAGATGATCAAGGGAACAAAACCTCTATGATGGAGATGTTGAGATCTCTCCGCGTAGAGGATGAAAGATGAAATGGAAGAAATAGAAAGATAAGGTGAAGTAGAGATTCGAAAGCTAGGAGGTTCTCTTAGCTGGTTCCTTGCCTGTTTGCTCTCTGTGCCTTCCCGTTGCCTCCCCCCTCTTGGGGGTCCTTTCTTTTGTTTTATATGCGAAGGAAGGCCCAGACCAAGTCTGGGGCTTCATTGAGATGTCCCTTTCCTGGTATCCCTTTTTGAAGGGTTTTCCTTTGTTTGCAGCCTCCCCCTGTCGGACCGTCCTCGAAAGGAGATCCTTTTATTGGAGGAGTTCGCTGGTGTAGCACAAATCTTGTCCCTTTAGTGGTGCAGTTTCTCATGCAAGGGGTGGGCACCATGCCGCTGAGCCCCGAGCCATGGTGGGGCATTTTTATTTCAGGAAGGACCGTCAGAGTGCTGCAGGGCCTGAAGCCTTAATGGAATACTCCTCTTGGAGAAGGTACAGGTTCCGTGTCGCGAGGGTCAGAGCCCCCGGTTGCACAGCCTTTGACATGGCATCACGCTACAGGGCCTAGAGCCTGGTAGAGCATGCACTGTGCAGAGCATGTGGATGGCACGTTGTAGAGCTTGAATTTTCTGGCAGGGCATGTGCCACCTCTTGAAGGTTGCAGGCAGTTGGAAGCTCCCAAGCCACGGTCTGTACTTATGCTGATTTTCCTCCCTTGGCTTATGGTGGAAACTTCGATCTTGGCAGAAAAAGGGGGAAGCTCTATCTCGAGGGCTCAACCCTGGGAAGTGGGATTACGACCTCGATCGGGAGCTCGATCCAGATGGGAGCTGACCTCGACCGGGAGCTCGATCTCGATATAATGGGGGAGTTCTATCTCGGGATCTCGACCCCGAGAAGCAGGAGCACGACCTTAGCCAGGAGTTTGACACCAGATGGGAGCTAACCTCGGTCAAGGACTCGACCTCGGTAGAATGGGGGAGCTCTATCTCGGGAGCTCAACCCTGAGAAGCGGGAGCACAACCTTGATTAGGAGCTCGACCCCGGATGGGAGCTAACCTTAGCCGGGGGCTCGACCTTAGAAGGAGAGGGAGCTCTATCTCAGGAGCTCGACCCCAGGAAGTGGGAGCACTGCCCCAATTGGGGCCTCCACATCGGAAGGCGGGAGCACGCTCCAAGTGTTAGGTGGCTCAACTATGGATCTATGTTCGGTCGCCGCATATAGGTGGAACTTTCTACTAGCATGGACATCAGCTAGTGCCGTCTTGGATTCCATATCAACGGTAGTGCCACATCAGGTGCCCCCCGCTCCCAAGTTCGGAGAACGATGTGATTCTTAAGATGAAGAGAGTAATGATCACGTTGACGTGGAGGGACACACCTTCCTACACCATTAATGCCTCAAGCACTGGAGCCCCGAAGATCATGCTTCCATACCAACGAAATGATGCCATGTCAGCCCTTCCAAAAAGAGGCCATAAATGCTGTGCCCGACCCAAAGCATCCACCTCCGAATCAAAGCGTCGGCTCCATTGAATCTCGACATGTGGAAGTTCTTTGTTGGTTAAGGAGGGAAAAGGTGCACGCCTTCGACTGGTACGAGGCAATGGGGCTACTGGCTTTTTGAAAGGGACTTGCCCTCTCTTCCCTTAGGGGTTTTTCGAGTGAGGGAGACAAGTATTCTCTGCAGAGTCCCTTTCTTCCTCAATCTTCTTGATCCAGCATTCGAAGTCTTAGTAGGTTAGCTACTCCTCCTTTCTTCTCCTTCTTCTTTTCCTTCTCTTCTCCTTCGGCTTGTGCTGGAGGAGATCTTATAGAGTCTCTAGGTTCTTGTCTTTTCTTTGTCTTCCCTTCTTTGTTCTTCATAAGTTCTTCCGGTAGGGGGCACCGCCGCCTGGATTATTCCAGTGAGGCGGGGCCATCTTGTTTGAGTCCTCCTTCCTCGAATAGTGAGGAGGAGGAAGTCCTTGTAGTAGCTCGCAAGGGTCCCTCCAGACAGGGATTATCATTGGACCCCCTGCAGCTCCTCCCCCTCCTCCTTCTCCTTCCATCAGGGAGTTGGCTGGTCCCACCGGCATTGCTTTGATGATGACCAGTGAGGACCTCCTCCATGTCCAAAGGGTGTATGAGATCCCTATTATATCTGGCTCTCGATCTCGGGACCAGAGGAGCAGGTCACTTCCGGTGGCCCAAGCCGGATCGCCTTGTACGAAGATTTTTTCTTTAGGGACCTCCGTCTTCCTCTTCACCCCTTTTTTCATTTTTTTTAAGCAGTTATCTCCTAGTCCCGGCCCAACTTGCTTTCAATGCCGTCAAGACCATTTTCTATTTTATTGTTCTTTGTCACTTCCATGGGATTGTTACTCGTTTCTCTCTTTTTTGTGTCTTGTTCAACCTGAAGTGCTATCCAATTGACAATGGGTGGTGGTTCATGGCTTCCGCTTGGGGGCCATCAAGCTTGACCTGCCCTTTTCCATCAAGGGGTGGAAGAGCAAGTTTATGTTCGCCTCGGTTGAGGGGGTGGACTGGGTTTAGAGTGACCCAGATCACTCCCCTAACCAGGAATTTGCAGTCGAGCTGGTCGACATGGAAGTGTACGATCGCTCGTCACTTTTGAGGTCCCAGCTCTTCGGGACCTGTTGACCAAGTGAAACTTCGTCGATGCCGGGGTGAGCTAGGCCTAACCTCAGGGTAAAGCTTGTTGTTGGGCTTCTTTTTCTTCGAAGTTGATCGGGCTTCAACAAAGGACTAACCATTTTCTTTTATCTTGCAGGGTGAAGTTGACCATGGGCGAGCTCCTCAGCATGTCCAAGAAGAGGGCTGCTTCTATGAGGCCCGAAGAAGAGCCTACAAAGAAGGCCCACGAGGAGCCATGGCAAAGGCCCAGCGAGGAGCCAACCAGAAGGGGGTCTAGCGAGGAGCCTGCTAGAAGGGAGCCTACTACCGCATCAGCCATACCTGGGCTAGCAGTCCAACCTCTGGCCTGTAGGTCTAGGAGCAAGGCCAAGCCCATGGAAAGGGCCGCACCGCCAACCCCGGTGGCCCCTCCATGAATAGAAGCTCCACCCTAGCTGGATGTGGTGGAGGTGATGGGAGAGACCACCACAGGGAGGCTGGCTCCACCGCCTAGAGACAGAGCCACCAGTGGCCAGCCTACTGTTGCCGTGCCTCAACCATCGATCGCACTGGAGTCCTTGGAGCCATCCATGATGTCAAAGCCAGGGATGAAGAAGGTGTCCCTCTACCTGCCCAAGGACCTGATGTTGATGAGCGATGGCAAGTTGGCAGAGGAAATCCTCAATGCACTCATCCAGCCACAGGACAGCCAAGAGAAGAATGGCCGATAGCTGGTGGACGTGTTCACCAGCATGTTCCCTCAGCTTCTTTCGGTAAGTCACCTCCTTAACTGCTTCGTTTTCCTCTTCTACCCATTGAGGCACTGACTAACGTTCTTCGTGTAGGTGGTCGCTGAAGTCTAGCTCCTTCAAGATTCCTGCCTAGGGCTAATGAAGCAGGACTACCATCTTCGCAGGGAGCAGGATGAAGCCTGTACTCAGGCCACCCGGGCTCAAGAAATGGAGGGTCATGTGAAGGCCCTCCAGGTGATGTTGGACTAAGATGATGCAGGACTATACTAATGATGAGATGGATATGCAAATGATTTTTCTTTTGAGTTTTAGGTTTTAAGAGATGTACTGATTCTTGAAGTCAAGTTAAGAATGGAACTAGATATTCTATAAGGACAAGAATTTTAGCAAGCAAAGATAGTCCCTAAATAAAGATAACGAGAGGATCCCGGGATTGAGAAATTCCAAAGGACTTAGCTCTAGATCAATACCTACTTATGAGATTTGGGAGTGCAAACCTTGAAGATTCTGATGTGCCCGATGCCGAGTTCGCTCACACTCACAAATGTGGCCTAGAGGATCAAGCCTTCAACCCTGCGGATTCGCTGGCTTTTTGTTCGATGGTCTCGAAGGCAAAGGAGACCGAATCCTTTATTCGTGGCACCTGGAGGACCTACGAGCAACCAAATAAAGAATTAAAAAATAGCAAGTAGGTGTATAAGAAAGTAGGAAGTGTTGGGAAAAGAGTCGAAGATGGTGGTCGAGGAGGCTCTTCTTTCTAGGCATCCAGGTGGAGTTTCCAGGGGTGTCCAAGCTTGAAGATTGGTCGGTGGCTTGCGAAGGAGGAAGGGAACTTAGAGCCTCTCACCCCTCGATGTTCCGAAGGATAAAGGCACTCTCTCACAGAGTTCCTAGTCTAAGAAGACAAGGGCTAATGGAAGAAGAACTTCTCACTTTTTCATTCATCAAAAATATTTTACAAGAGGGTTAGGGTCCTTTTTATAAGAACCTAAGTCCTCATTTGACATTTGAATTCAAATTTGAAATAGGGGTTACAAGACTTGATTTGGGGGAGTAAAGAGAGGATGTTGTCTTTATGAATCAAGGGGCATCTATTTTGAATTTTGAATCTCCTCTTCATGAAGCTTTGACCAACCATGAATGTTAGGCTTGATCCTTGGTGATATGGCCTGATATGTGGAGTGGGGTGAGGATCTTGTTGGCTTGGATCAAGGAGAGATTAATGGGAGTCAACCATGGAATTTGAATTTGAAATTTCAACTTTACTTGGCCGCCCAAGGTGCTTGATGAAGTGGCACCTCCCATGCCATGTGGCATTGATGATGTGGTACTTCATGAGCTGAAGTGGTGCCTCCCATGCCATGTGGCACTAATGATGTGGCACTCCTCATGAGTTGGCACTCCTAACCAGGCATGGAGAGGTGGCTTGACTTATCTTCAACTGGGCTTGACTTGATTGCCCACTTGTGAACCCATCTTCAAACTAGCTTGAGCCCATCTTCAAATTGACTTAAGCTTGTGGACCAACTTGGCTAATTACAAGACTAATTGATCCTAACTTGACCAAATTGGCCAAATTACCAGACTAAACCAAAAATTAAATTCAACTAGATACTAATTACATGACTCAAAAGTAAATTACTCAGGCTTGAAGCCTTATTACAGGATCTAAAAGATTAAGAACCCTAATCAAAGATCCACGGAGGGTTAAGGAGCCTCTATCTAATCCTAGTGCCCATACCAATTCTTCTGGGGTGGGAGGAAACTCGACCCTGCCGAGTAAGGGTTGCTTTGTTTTTGGTATTTCTCAAGAAGGTTGGGGTTGAGGCGCTGCAAGTCCTCTTGCGTAATCATGAATCATTGGACTCCGGTCGACCTTACCATCGGACCAAGTAACACTGATATCCTTTACCCCAGGTGGTGGTAGCTTGATCATCCAGGACACGCTCGATCCGTTCTCCTATCTCAGGTAAAATTGGAGGTGGACACGCTGGGTCGGGTTCACTCTCAAAAGATAGGTCAGGTCCAATAGGCTCGCTGGATATGGTTGCCGTTCTCTATACTTGACTAAGTCTGAGATATTGAAAGTTGAGCTAATGCCATAATCCGGGAGTAGCTCAAGTACATAGGCATCAGGGCCAACTCTTCTTATCACTTTAAAGGGGCCAGCTTTACGAGCATGAAGTTTCTTAACGGTTACTTGTGGAAACCGTTCAGGCCTAAGCCTAATCATTACAGAATCCCCTATGTCAAATTCTTGGACTTGCTTTCAGGAATCAACTAATTTCTTGTATGTATCATTACTTAGATTAATTTTTTTGGCTAATTTTCTTATGCATGCTGTGCGAATGACTTTGCAGACTCTAAGACTCATATTCATACCTAATAAAATATAGACTCAACTATGCATTCTTATTGAGATGAATTTTTATTGGACTCTTGGGCCTAAACCTAACAGACTGTAGACTCTCTAGGTTTGGCCTTGGTTTGGTGTGCACATGAAAATTTACCATGAACTTCTAGCAAATGCCAGAGGGTCTTCCAGAAGTAGGTAGCAAAAGGGATGGGCTCTAAGGATTCATGCAACCTGGAAATCTCATCAAAATGTAACCTAATATGGTGGGGGCACCAAGATCAGGCACAGATTACTAGGCCCTATTTGATTTACCTAGCCATGTGTCAAATTTTGTAATCAACTAGAATTGAGTCCAGTAATAAGTTGAGGTTAGTTGATTTGTCTCAACCCTCAACCTAGTCAGTATTTTGAGTCGTGTACATCAATTATGAGACCAGTATGAGCCCGATTTTTATACAATAGAGGAGGTCACCCTATTTTGGAGTTCCACCAGGCCATATCTAGGAGTCAGAGATCGCTACATCAGCCCTTTGGATTTTGTGTAACAACCCAGAATTTAAGATGTTTCCAGAAACCCTGATTCTTTTCAGATGTCCTCTAGATGCCCAGATTCCATTCCAGATACCAGAGCATATTCCTAAACTAGGGCATTCATGATTCTAGAGGTCTACCTGCATCCCAACGCAAAGAAATCAAGCCCAAGTTCCAAGCCCAAGCCTTAAGAAGCAAGATTCCATGGAATATTCCTGCTACCAGGCCACCCCAGCTTCCAAAGGCCCAAACCCATGCACCCTAGTCCCTTTGGGCCAGCTCCTTGCTGCTCCTCAAAGCCCAACATGCCCCCCTAGGCATCCTTGAAGTGTTGACCACGTCCAAAAAGGTTTGACCAAGTCCAAGTTGAAGAGAAGAAGGAGAAGACCAAGTTTATTCCTAACCCAGTTGGGATTTCTAATCCTTTTAAACTTTGTAATTCTAACCTAGCTAGGAAAAGACTTATATTCCAATTTGGAAGAGGACTTGTAACCCAAGTGTAACCATGGTTAGTGAGGACATGGGAACTCTATAAATACCCCACCCCTTCCCCTCTTGTAATCATCTTTTTCTTATGAATAAACCTTTGCTGAAATTTGATTGAATTGCCTTGTGTTTGAGTTTTGGTTCTCTCTTTGAGTGCTCTCCTTGTATTCCTAGATTGATACCCTGCTACCCTAGCATCCCTTGGCATCCCTAGAGATCAGCCACACCCAAGGAACAGGAGTCCTTGCTGCCGTCCAAGCCCAAGAGCTCCTTCTTCCCCGATTGCCAGCTTTTAGCCCTATTTCTGATTTCCTTCAAACCTAGTTCCTTTTCTAGTTTTATTTGCTGTTTTGATTAACCTTTGATGCTTGCAGGATCTCCGAGGTGCTTCCCCTCCCCTAAGGAGGCCTTCTTTGCTGCCCGGACCACCCAGATCTGCCATCAGATTCAAGGAAAACAAGGATTCTTCTTCTAGGCTCCGATCAAAGTGTGAGTGATCCCTTCTGTTGCTGAATTTTTATCTCTAACTGGTAAGAAACCTCCCCTCTTCTTATTATCTAATTTTGATGAAGATAAACTATCATAAACTGGGAGTTTCTCAACTCTTGAGTTTTGGATATTCCATTAGTTTGCATGAGTTCACCTGCAATCTGATGATTCTTTGCACTGCTAGTCTTTCCGCTAGTTCTTACTTTATTTTAGGAATCTAGTCTGCAAATAAAATTATAAAAAAATCATAAAAAAATATTTTATTATTTTTCATGCATGTATAGAAATCTTAAAGTCATCTGTATCAGTTTTGTATCAGAATAGGTTTAGGATAGTTTTTTCTTTGCTTTGCATTCACAAACCCTAATTCTGCTTCTGTCCACTGCATTAGGTTTCTAGGTTTCATCTGATTTCTGCATCATAAACATTTTACTTTTCTGTGAAATTTGCACTACATGTTCTTTGTTATGTCCTAGTAATTATCAAAATTTTTAATTATTTTTACTGAAAATATAAATCTCTAAAATTTGGCATAATAGAAACCTTAACAGAATCCTGATAATTTCTGTAGTAGTCTAGAAAACCCTAGGTTTGCATTATCATCTGATTTTTTTTTGAATGAAATTTGGTAGGCTTAGTCATCACTGTCCATCCTTTTTTCCTGATGTTTTTTGAATTTTTTATGCATCTATATTTGTGTCAAACTCTATAATAACTGAAACCCTAATTCACTGATTTCTGCTACATCTGTATCTTGACTCAACCTAACCTAATCAACAACCAAACCCCCAATCCCAAGACAAACTTTGTTTGATAACCCCAGTTAACTTAAACCTAATTTGTCACATCATAAATCATTAAAAAAATATTTTATTTTCTGATTGTTTTAGATTGCATCAGGATATCGATTGCCATCATTCTTTACCTAATCTTAAGGGCAACTCTCTATCTCAGATCAGGGCAGGATTTCATCACCTGTCCTGGGCCCAAAATAACCAATATCATACTAACCCAAGCCTAATTAAAATCAACTAGACCTAATTTACCCTAGTGGGCTAAGAGACATCAATAGGTCGGGTCCGAGCTGTGTGGGCTAACTAGTGCATTTAACCTATTAGCTATTACTAAAAGTTGGTGTCTAAGGCTGGGGGTCCAGAGTCAAATGACCTAAGTGGTATTGTGGTTTTTAATTGGGTCACTGCGAAAGTAGGGGGGCCTCCAACACTTCCACCCCCTACCTGGCCAGTGGAAGGATTAGCTATTGGGTTAGGTGTAAGTTGAGCTAACCCACCAAGTTTCTGACTCCAACACCATTCTTCTATGGGGTCATCCTTACTGTGTAATGGCATTTGATATCATTTTCCTCACAGTAACTCCTGAACTATGTACTAGAGTACTTTCCACCATTATCAGTCCAAAGGCACTTTACATGTCTTCCTGTCTCCTTCTCTACCTCAGCTCTCCAGCTTTAAACCGGGCGAACACATCTATTTTTCTCTCATCAGATACACCCACAATTTTCTAGAGAACTCATAATGAAGGTAACAAAATACCTTGCTCCACCTCTGGATAAAATAGGTGCTGGTCCCCATACATCCAAATGCACTAAATCCAGCTCTCTTTCACTTGACTTGGTACAAACAACAAATTTCACTATATACTGTTTACCAAAAATACACGGCTCACACAGGTCATTTCCATCCTTTTTCAAAGCTGGGATGTTCCCTCTTCTGCTTAACTTCGTGAGCCCTCGGTCTCTCATATGACCCATTTGATAGTGCCACAGTTTATACTTAAACTGTTCCTCCTGTGCCGCTACAAGCACCTCAGCACTATCACTATCATTGAACCTTCCATCCTGTATAAATTGTTGCTCAGTCTTCTTCCTCTCATTACCACCAAAGCTCCCTTGGTAATTCTCAAACATCCACTACCAGATTGGCAACTAAAAGCATATCGCTGCTCTTCCAAGTAGCCTAAAGAAATCAAATTCTTTTTCAATTCTGGTACATGTTTGATATTTGATAGAGTCCTTATCACCCCATTATACATCCTCACCCTAATAGTACCTACTCCAGCTACCATACAAGGGTGATCATCACCAAGACTTACACTACATCCATCTGACCTGTCATAGGTATAAAACTAATCCCGATGTGAGGTATAGTGGTATGAGCATGCAGAATCCAAAATCCAGGTATTCTCCCTCTACACTGATCCATCTAATACAACCAGTACTCCTTCTCCATTGCTTTCCAAAGCATTAGCACCACTAGTATTGGCTCTCCCCTTTTCTGTCTTCCAAAGAGGGCAATTCTTCCTGATATGCCCAAGTTGACGACACTTGTAGCATTTTAAACTCTTGTGGTTCCGAGACTGAGATCTGCCCTTGGACTTTCTCCCAGTTCTTTCTTTGGATCTTCTTTGCCTCATTCACAGCAAGAACCTCTGAATTAGGATTACCTTTGTAGATATTTTTCTTTTGCTCATTGGATCTGAGTACACCAACAACCTCTTCATAATTTAGGGTTTCCTTCCCATAAATCAAAGTTGTTATGAGACCATCATACGATCCAGGAAGTGAACACAATAGTAACAATGCCCGATCTTCCTCATCTATCTTCACATCCAAACTCATCACCTCAGAACAAACCTGATTGAACCTCAGAATATGCACAACAAGGTCTCCTCCTTCAAGCATTCTCAAGCTATATAGTTGCTTCTTCAGCCATAGCTTGTTTGTCATGTTCTTTCCCATGTATGTGTTCTCCAGTCTTCTTCAAAGACCTTTTGCAATAGTCTCTGAATACACCTCAGGTAAAACCTGATCAGCCAAATACATCCTTATGGTGCTGAAAGCAATCTCTTCTAACTCTTCCCATTCTTCAACACTAATCTTTTTCGGTCTTTCTTTTACCAAGACCTTGCAGATTCTTTGTTGAACCAACAAATTTTAACCCTTTACTGCCACAGGGTGATGTTTCCTTGCCATCGTACTTCTCAAAATCTACTTTGAACCCACTTGATGCCATTACCACAATCAAGAATTCAAGAGATATGAAAATCATACCCGTAAGAAGCTTTACTTCCAACCCTCTGATCTTGAGATCTTCCTTCCACGAACCTTGCTCTGATACCAAATATTGAAAAAAATGTTGAGAATTCGATTACAAATCCAATCATATTTGATGAACCAAAATCCTCAAGAACAGCCTTGTTCTCGATCAAGAACGAATGCCCTGACCAACAATGCAATTACGGAAGTGTATCACCAAGTTATGGATGACCATCTGCCAGCAATCTCCATTGAAGATCATGGTAGGATTCAGGTCTGTGAAGATCAAGAATACTAAGAACGGGAGAAGAGAAAAGGAAGAAGGAAATAAAGGAATTTTTACAGGAGAAAGGGATTTCCACTTCCAAGAAGTTTGTTACACCACACACATCCTCTTACAAGAATACATTATATATATATATCTCGATCACACATGCCCGAGATCCCAAAACTCCTCTAGCTAGCACCGTTCAAAAATAGTTCAACCATCATCCGAGCCGGCTCAAATCCATTCGAGCCAACTCGTCCAGACTGCAAATTTTCTGACTGTGCATCAGAGCCGACTCGAATCCATCCTAGCCGACTCGTCCAGACTACAGGTTTCCTGACTATGCATCTGAGCCGACTCATCCATACCATAATCACCTATTCTGAGATGTACCAACCAACAAGTCGACTCTTACCATAGAAGAGCTGACCCTAAGACCCAGACTGACCAAAATTGAGCCTAAACACCTAGGACTCATACCAGACTCAACCTTAGCCCTAGACACATCATGGAAAATCATGATAGACCAGATCAATACATGTACATTGACCCAACTAGCCATGAATGCACCACCTGAGACTCAACACACTAATCATGACATATAACAGAGTTGTAGGAGTTGCATTTGAGCATTAAAATTATCCTACAAAAACTTGTAATGCACTTGAAAATTTGTTTGTAAGACAAATGCATGCTTCAATATTTTGTTATCATCAAAATCACTCAAGGGGTCAACAATTTTTGAAGAGCATTCAAGAGAAAACTCAAGACTACACCAAACTTCCAGCTATCTTCTTGAGAAATTTATTGAAGAAAGGTTGAAGCCTTGAAGAGCATTCAAAGAACATTCTAGAAGGCTTCTTTATAGCTGTAACTACAACCATCCAACAATAATTAGTTTGTCATTTACTTGCTCTATTTTATTTCTTCTCATTATTTTGAGTTGTCCCAAGTATAGCAGGGGCTGTAACTTGGAGTTTAGGTTATTTGGTGAGCCCAGCATAAAACCAAAGTGGGTTGTTAGTGATCCCGTGAAAACTAACAATGTATTGGGTTTTTGGTGAGCTCGAGATAAAACCAAGTTTAGGTTTTGGATTGTAAGCCTGTGAAAACAATTCGGCTGTATTCCATGGATGAATATAGTGAAAATTCCAAGTGGTATCTTGGATAGTGGACATAGGAGTTGGGTTACTCCGAATTACTATAAATGTTTTAGTGTTTGAGCTATAAATATATGTGTTGTCTTTCACTTACAACACTGATTTCAAAAGAGCACATACTTGAAGAAATTTTTTAAACACCCAATTTAGCCCCCTTCTTGGGTAAGCCACCAGGGCAACAACTGGTATCATAGCAGTGTCTTTGAACTTGTTTGGAGTAAAGATTGATGGCTAATCCCATGAGTACCTCTTTAGCTAAGGGCCAATCTACAAATAGACCACCACTCTTCACTAGCACTAATTATGGCTATTGGAAGGCCAGAATGAAAATATATATACAAGCTATTGATTTTCAATTATGAAAGATTATTCTAAAGGGACCTCATACACCCATAAAAAAAGTTGATGGCATGGATTCCTAAAACCTGAAGAGGAATGGGATGATCACGACATGAAAATGGATGAATTAAATGCCAAAGCCATGAATGTTTTATATTATGCTTTGGATGCAAGCGAGTTTAATCGAATTTCTACTTGCCTATCTACAAAAGAAATTTGGGAAAAACTTGAGATTATCCATGAAGGAACTTCACAAGTGAAAATCTCTAAGATCAATCTTCTTGTACATAGTTATGAATTATTTAAAATGAAATAAAATAAAACTATTTCTATCATGTTCTTTAGATTTACAGATATTATTAATGGTCTTAAGAGTCTTGACAGGATAAATTCAAATACTGACCTGGTACAGAAGATTTTGAGATCTCTACCAGACAAATGGGATCCAAAAGTTACTGCCATCCAGGAAGCTAAAGTTCTCAACACACTGCCATTGGATGAACTGCTAGGTTCCCTGATCTCTCATGAGCTTACCATGAAGCACCAAAATGAAGATGAAATAAAGAAGAAAAAGTCAATCACTTTCAAGGCTACTGCAAAGCTGAAGAAACAAGAAGAAGAACTAGAAAAGAAAGCCCTTCCTTCTTTGATGAACTAGAAGATGATGACATCGGCTTAGTAGTGAGGAGATTCAGAAAATTTATGGGAAAGAAAAAGGGAAGGTATTGGAGAAATTTCACAAAAAGGGAGAATTCGGCAAAGATAATGAGAAAGAAAAAGAAAAGGAAAAGGAGCAACAGCCCATCTGCTACAAATACAAAAAATCTGGGCATTTTAGATTTGATTGTCTGAATCTGAAGAAAACTTTCAAGAAGAAGAAAAAGAAGGCTATGGTTGCCACTTGGAGCGACAATGAGGAGTTAACTTCAATTGAAGAAGAAGAGACCATGAAAACTACAAACTTATGTCTAATGGGTCTTAAAGATGAGGTAAGATCTTCTGAACCTCAGGATAAATTTACTTTTGATGAGTTGAATTCTACATTTCATGATTTCCTATCTGAATACAAAAAGGCAGGACTCAAAATCAAAAGTTTAAAAAATAGCAATGATGTTTTGATAAAGGAAAAGGAAGAAATTTCAGAGATGAACAAATTATTGCCAAAGGAATTGAACAACTTTTCTGAAAAACATAAAGCTTTGCAAGCAGAGAAAAATATTTATCTTGTGAAAAATAAAGCTTTAAATGAAGAAAACATTACTTTGAAAAAGGAGGTTGAAAAACTCAATCCTTTGGTTGAAAAATTAATATTAAGTTTAAACAAGCTTGAGTTGATTTTGAAAGATCAAAGAGTATCTGGAAATAAGGCTGGAATTGGTTTTAATTCTATATATACAAAATGAATTTCAACTACAAAATTAATACCTTCTAAAACTTTGGTGCAAAAATTCTTAGAACCTAAATTTTATGCTTCAAAGTTTTTTGCATCAAAACCTTCTGCATCTAGAACTTCAATATATGCATTTAAAGTTATGTGTTATGCATGCCAAGGGGTTGGACATAAAGCATTTCAATGCAATAGAAGTGTTAAAAGTAAAATTAGAAAGATTTGGATTTCCAAAGGAACCACCTCCACTAACCTACCAGGATCCAAGAAAGCTTGGGTACCTTAAAGAACTCCTTGATTATTTTGCAGAAATATCTTGTAGCCTAGAATTCAAGCAAAAGATGGTATATGGATAGTGGCTACTCAAGGCATATGACAGGTGACAAAGCTCAATTCATCACCCTAGAATTGAAAGATGGAGAAATGGTCACTTTTGGTGATAACGGTAAGGGGAAGATCATTGAAATTGGTAAGATCAGAATTATCCCTTCTACATTTATAGAAAATGTATTGCTAGTAGACAAATTGAAGCACAACTTGTTAAGTATTAGTCAATTGTATGATAGAGGCTTCAAGGTTGTCTTTGAATCATCTATGTGTATAGTAATAAACTCACTTGATTCTAGCATGAAACTCATTGGTTATAGACTTGAAACATATATGTGGTAGACTTGAATGATCTAGCTATATCTCGTAGTACAAGTCTAGTAGCAATGAATATTAAAACCAAAAAGTTTAGCTTACTTTGGCATAGACGATTAGGTCATGCTAGCAGGCATACAATTACAGAATTAATTTCAAAGATCTAGTTAGAGGTTTACCTAAATTCAAAATTGATTTTGAACATGTTTGTGATGCTTGTCAACTAGGTAAACAAACTAGGGGGAGTTTTAAATCGAAAAACTTGGTTTCAACTTTTAGACCTCTTGAGCTGCTTTACCTGGACCTATTTGGACCAACTAGGACCACAAGCCTAGGTGGTATGAAATATGGACTTGTGATTGTAGATGATTTTTCAAGATTTACATGGGTCTTATTTATTGCTCATAAAGGTGAAGCTTTCAATGTTTTTCAAAAGTTTCACAAGAAAGTTTCAAATCAAAATGGTCTTTCTGTGATTTCAATTAGAAGTGATCATGGCACAGAATTTGAAAATCAGTTTTTTGATGATTATTGCACTGAGCATGGCATGATCACAACTTCTCCGCTCCTAGAACACCACAATAAAATGGTGTTGCAGAAAGAAAAAATAGGACTTTGGAAGAGATGGCTCGAACAATGCTATGTGAAGGCAATCTTCCAAGGTACTTTTGGGCAGAAGCGATGAATATTGCTTGCCATATTTTGAATTATGTTTTGATAAGACTGATTTAGAAGAAAACCCCCTATGAACTTTGAAATGAAAGAAAACCTACTATTCATTACTTTCATATATTTGGTTGTAAATGCTTTATGTTAAATAATGGAAAGGATAACCTAGAAAAATTTGATGCTAAATATGATGAAATAATTTTTTTGGGTTATTCAATTAATAGCAAAGCCTATAGAATTTTTAATAAAAGAACATTAACTATAGAAGAATCAGTACATATTATTTTTGATAAAACTAACCGAACCTTCTAGAAAAGAAGAGTGTGTAGACAATGATGCAGGTATACTTGATAAAGAAATGGAGGATATGAGCTAAAAGACAGACCAACACAAGAAAAAAAATAAGTGGTAAGTAAAGACCATATTGATTTACCAAAGTAATGGACATATGTTACTTCATATCCTAAAGATTTAATTATAGGTGATCTCTCTCAAGGTGTAAGGACTAGGTCTTCACATAGAGAAGCACATGATTACTTAGCTTTTGTCTCATAAGTAGAACCACATAGTTTAGAAGAAGCTAAAAATGATCCTAATTAGATGTTAGCCATGCATGAAGAATTAAACCAGTTTGAAAGAAATAATGTATGGATATTAGTAAATAGACTATCAGACCACCCTGTTATAGGAAGCAAATGGGTTTTTAGAAACAAATTAGATGAAAAAGGAAATGTAATCAGAAATAAAGCAAGATTAGTGGCTAAAGGTTATAATCTGGAAGAAGGAATAGATTTTGATGATACCTATGCACCGTAGCAATATTAGAAGCTATAAAATTATTACATGCATTTGCTTTCTATATGAATTTCAAATTATTTCAAATGTATATAAAAAGTATACTTTTGAATGGTTTTATTTCAGTAGAAGTTTTTGTAGAATAGCC
The DNA here is from genome assembly GCA_021397845.1 of Areca catechu. Classification (NCBI taxonomy): domain Eukaryota; kingdom Viridiplantae; phylum Streptophyta; class Magnoliopsida; order Arecales; family Arecaceae; genus Areca; species Areca catechu. The sequence goes on along the minus strand of CM038040.1, from coordinate 129,424,596 downwards.
ACCCGATTTTGAAAATCATGATCTTCCAAATCATGTTTTCAATCTTAATAAAGCATTATATTGTTTAAAACAAGCACCTAGAGCATGGTATGATAGATTAAGCAAGTTTTTACTTAAAAATAATTTTGCTAGAGGCAATGCTGATACAACTTTATTTATCAAGAAGAATGTAAATGATATGCTAGTTGCACAGATTTATATGGATGATATTATTTTTGGTGAAAATAATGAAAAGTTTTGTGAAGAATTTGCTAAGCTAATATAGGGCAAATTTGAAATGAGCTTGATGGGTGAACTAAACTACTTCCTTGGACTCCAAATTAAGTAAATAAAGGAAGGCATATTCATAAACCAAGCAAAGTACATCAAAGAAATCCTTAAGAAGTTTGGTATGGAGTCGTCCAAAGAAATGAGCAAACCCATGAGCCCCTCCTACAGACTAGATAAAGATGAAGATGGCAACAACATTGATCAAAAGCTTTATCGAAGTATGATTAGATCATTGTTATACTTAACTACAAGTAGACCTGATATCTTGTTCAGTATATGTATATGTGCTAGATTTCAATATAATCCTAAAGAATCACATATACGTGCTGTTAAAAGAATATTAAGATATTTAAAAGGAATAAGTAATCTTGGTCTATGGTATTCTAAGCAATCTTCATTAAATTTAATTAGTTTTTCTGATGTTGATTATGGAGGTTATAAAATTGATAGAAAAAGTACAAGCGACACATGTCAATTTTTAGGGTTTAATTTAATCTCATGGCATTGTAAGAAACAAAACTCTGTAGCACTATCTACTGCTGAGGCAGAATATGTAGTTACGGGAAGTTGTTGTGCACAAGTGTTATGGATTAAACAATAACTATAAGACTTTGTGTTATACAAACTAAAATTCCTATCCAATGTTAACACAAGTGCTATTAACTTAACAAAAATCCAATTCAGCATTCTAGAATAAAGCACATAGAAATTAGACATCATTTTATTAGTGATCATGTTCAAAATGAAAATGTTATACTTGAATTTGTTCTTACTGAAAATCAACTTGTTGATATCTTTACTAAATCTCTTAACATAGATAGATTTCAATTGATTAGAGGAGAATTAGGCTTGTGTGACCCTTTTTAGAATTTCTATCCTAATTTCTTCAAAATTAAGGTAATATTATCTAGAAAACCTCCTATTCCAATCTAAGAACATTGACCACCTCAACTAATGCTCTTCTTTCTTTAGAAACCTTGTTTGAATGTTTTCAAGTCTTTTTGTGAGAATTTGCTCGAGCCGACTTGAGCAATTTAGTTTGGCCGACCCAACTCAGATGTCGGGCTAGGCATTTTATATAAGAGCCGTAGAACTTGTCTAAAACCTTTGTTCTTTTTTTTCACCCTACCGTTTGCTTAGAACCTTTGTTTCCAAGCTAGGGACCACTTCCTTCCCTCTTGAACTCCCTCATCTACCTCAAACTCCCACCCTCCACTCAATTTTGAGCAATGGCACCGATGAAGGAAGTTGGAAAGCATTCCCGGGGCAATGAAGAGGACTCTCCAAGAGAAAGAAGATTGAAAAGGTGAGAAGATGAGTCGACTTGAGGTCGACAACAAACAGAGGAACATAATGCTTCACCTTCACCACAAAGGCAAGTGATCTCTATGGCTAATCACCCAATTACTTGTGGTAGAAGAATCATTTTCTCTTTCCTGAAGGATTTAGGGCTTCAAATCGGTGACTGGATTAAAGATCAAGGTTGGATGTTTTTTTGTTCATTCAATGTTCCTACCTATCCCAACCTAGTTTGAAGCTTCTATGAAAACTTGATTTTAGAAGAATATCATATTGAGTCCATAGTGAAAGGGAGAAAAGTAATTGTTAATGAAGAAAGATTGAGCAGTTTGTTGGAAATGCCAAATGAGGGAATTAATCACTTGGTTCTAACGGATAAACAAAAAACCTCAAAACAGTTTTGGAAAGAAGTAATGGAAGTGACATTGGAAATGTTAAAGCAAACACTCTTTCCATAGAAATGAGATTGTTACATAATATTATAAGCAAGATTTTCTTGCCAAGAACAGGTCATTTTGATTAGGTAAGTGAAAGAGACCTATGCTTTATGAAGCATCTGATTGAGGGGGAGGCCCTCAATCTACCCTATATCATGTTAGTGCAAATGAAAGAAGCTACAAGAAAAGTGAAGGCTTGTCTCCCATATGGGATGGTCTTCATGTTATTATTTCAGGCCTCCAGAGTTGATCTAACAGGAGAAGATGGTAGGCCACTGCATCACACTGATACTTATTCTGCCAAGTCACTGCAAAAAATGGGATATCAGCTAACAGATGGAGCTTGGAGGAAGAGAGTATCTGGACAGAGAGTAGTGGAGTCATCTTCTGATGATGATGAGGAGCCTGAGCCATAGTTGGCTGATGCTGAGACTACCACTACTACTGATCATTCAATTTCTGAGGCTGAGGAGTAGGAGCATACAGAGAGAGGGCCTGGGAGTCCTAGGACTTCAGCAGCACAATCACCACCTCCTTTAGCACCTGCACCAGCAGAGACTTCTACTACTACACTACCTGCCACTACTCCACCAGACATTTCTGCACAACTCACATAGTTTAGTAAGGATCTGACAAGTTCTATTAGTTCACTATTTGACGATCAGACAGTAGATCATAGCATACAGGAGTTCAGATCTAAGTTACGAGAGCTATCTTTTTGGATGGGGTCACTAGAGCAGACCAGGAAGAGTGAGAATGATATACAGGTGTGGGGATACTCCATGTTGAGTTTGGCCAATTGAGTGGATCTACATAATCTTTTGCCAATGCTCAAGCTAGTGAGCTCATTGCACTTCATGAGGGGATCAAGAAGATACAGATTGAGGTTAGCACTATTTGGCTTTTCCTATCTCAGCTATCTTCTACTACTAGAAGAGCCAGCTCACCTACCCCTAGATAGCCACCACCTCACTCTGCACAGCCACCACCTCCTGGACCATCTACTAGGGCTAGAGGTTCTTCTAGTCATCCTAGATCTTGGTATGGTAGGTCAGAATCTATTAAAGTCGAGTATAGTGATAGTGAGTAGGCTAGTCTTTAATGTTTTTGCTTTCAAATTTTGTAAGTTGTAATGAAAAATTTTGAAAGTAATGAAAGCATTTCTTTTCTTTCACTTTTTATGTTTGTGTAATAATGATTGTTTATTCAACTTCAAATCAAGTTAAATTTAATTCAGAATTTCTATGAGAAGGCGAAATTATCTCAAACAATATTTTTAATTTTTTTTCTCTAATTCAACATTCATTGAATGCTCCTTGAACCTTTTTTGTTAATGACAAAAAGGGGGAGAAGTATTTATATTATGCATGGAAAATTTAAACATTCAATATCACAGAGAAATATACAAGTAAGGGGGAGCTTTATGTTGATGTGCTATGAATTTTTAGCTTTATATTGATTTTCAACTTAATGAGCTATGAATTTTTAGCTTTATGCTCTGATATGTTTCCTTAATTTAGCTCTAATACATCATAGTTAAGCTCAAATACTTTTGCTATTCCAAGATCTGATATAATTGCAAACTATGAACTCTGATACATTATGTTAACCTTGATACATACTGAATTTATCTCAAAAGCCCTGATACTTTGTTAATATGCTTGATACTTTCAAATATATTCTTGATATACAGCTCATACATATTGATACTTACTTATACATGCAAATATTAAGTTTCTTCCATGCCCGGTGTTTTGTCATCATCAAAAAGGGAGAGATTGTTAAACCCCTGAATGATTTTGATGATAACAAAACATTGGAGCATGCATTTGTTTACTGACTATCTTCAAGTGCTTTACAAGTTTTTGTAGGATGATTTTATTGCACAACCACATTTCCTACAACTTTATTACATGTCAAGTATTTTGTTGGAAGAAGCATTGTAAAATGTGCCCAAAGAAAAATCACTATTATATTCATGAAAATAGGTCCAAGTCTATGCATCTTAGGAGTTTAAATTATGTAAAATGGTCTTTAAATTGAGTTAGAAGTATTTGAAATAATTCTGGAGAAGATTGGAAGACCACGTGAAAAGTCACTCGAGTTGACTCAAGACAGGAGAGCCGACTTTAGGTCATGGCACAACATGAAGGTTTTGGCATGCAGACATCCAAGCCAACTCGAAGGAACCAGAGCCAACTCATCCGAGTATCAAACTCTTGAATCAGACAACAAGCCAACCCAAAGAAATCTGAGCTGACTCAAATTTTTTGTCAAACAATCGAGTCGACCCTTCAGCAACTGAGCCGACCCCCCAGAGATCAGTAAAATCAGTTCTGAGAAAACAAGCCAAGCGAGCCGACTTGACTAAAAAGAGCTAACTCGACCAGTGTTCAATTTTTGAAGATATGAGAATCCAAGCCGACTCGACTGAGAAGAGCCGACTCGACCAATGTTTAGTTTTGAAGACCTGAGGATCCAAGCCGACTCGAAGCAACCGAGTCAACTCGAATGACGATTCTAGGCAAGTAATGACTAGTTCCAGAACTTGGTTTTTGAATTCAAAATACTCTTCAACGGTCATATCTTGAATCCCAACGATCTATAATGGCTAGATCCACTTCAAATCAGTCAAAGGGACTATTTAAAAGGGATTTGAACCACTTTTTGAAAAGAAAAAAGAGGAATGCACTAAAGGAGAAAAAGAGAGAAAATATTTTTGAAGAGCATTCAAGAGAGCACTCAAGACTATACCAAACTTCCATCTATCTTCTTGAGGCATTTATTGAAGAAAGGTTAAAGACTTGAAGAGCATTCAAAGCACAGTCAAGACAGCTTCTCTAGAGCTACAATTACAACCATCCGACAATAATTAGTTTGTCATTTTATTGCTCTATTTTATTTCTTCTCATTATTTTGAGTTGTCCCAATACAACAGGGGCTGTAACTTGGAGTTTGGGTTATTTGGTGAGCCCGGCATAAAATCAAAGTGGGTTGTTAGTGATCCCTGAAAACTAATAATGCATTTGATTTTTGGTGAGCCCGAGATAAAACCAAGTTTAGGTTTTGGATTGTGAGCTTGTGAAAACAATCTGACTATATTCCGTGGGTGAATATAGTGGAAATCCCAAGTGGTATTTTGGATAGTAGATGTAGGAGCTGGATTGCTCCGAACCACTATAAATCTCTTGGTGTTTGAGCTGTGAATATCTATGTTGTACTTTTACTTATGCTACTAACTCATTTAATCACTTCACTCATAACACTGATTTCAAAAGAGCATATACTTGAAGAAATTTTTTAAACTTCCAATTCACCCCCCCTCTTGGATAAGCCACCTGGGCAACACTAAGGTAAGTTAGTATTTGATTATGGTCATTAATTGGGGCTACCTCTTACCTAGCCAAGTTAGTTGGTGTCTAAGGAAAGAGGTTAATGGTAGAACCCTCCCATTGATCTCACTTACCTAGCTAATGTGGTTAGTCTATTTTTGATTAGATTACTCATTGATTTGAGTTACCTATGCCAGTAAGGATGATCAGCTTGACTAATCTTGGTATCCTTGGACCAATTATGTCTATAAACCTTATCATAGACTTAGTGAAATTAGTGGGAGGATTGGTCCATGTCTTCTTCTTTCTTTTGAGTTTTTAATAAAAACCTCTAAATTATTAGGTCCCTAACCTAAAATGACTAGGTTATGGAGATAACTGAGTCATAGCCTCCCATTAAGAGGATGGTAATAGGTTTAATAATTAAGATGATCATTGGAGGTCGAAGACATGGTGCTCATTTGGCTATTGAAATTATCATTTACATTATGATGATTCAGGTGTGACTCTCTTACTAGTGATCAAGTGGACCAAGCCATACTCAAGGTTGGTCATTTATCAGTTAGAAACACTAAATTCTATCATATAATTATTGGACATAACCAAACTTTTAGTGAAGGCACCACATGCCTGCTGAAGAGCTACTGGGATAAAATTGAATACTAGAAGTTGTTTGGAGAAATAATTGGTTGAGAACCTACCTTTAGATCTACATGGGTGGGCCATGCTACACTCGAGCTCATGTGTAGTCCATTGGATTCAAGTACCCACTAGGAAATTAATATAATTCCACGAATTAGAGGTAGAGGCTACCAATTTAAATAAAATAGTGAGAGAACCTTTAGATTAAAGTCCAAGTCTTTGGGATTAAATAATTCATGTACTAATAGGTCTTATTCTCTTTTCTTTTCAATTAAAAATGGTCATTACATTGTCACTCGATTCATTATTGGATAATGAAGGGCTGATGGGATCCAATTTTGATAATTGATATTGAAAGCTAAAAATAGTCCTGGAGCATGGAGGACTTTGTATGTACTGACAGATCTAACACCTAAGGAGCCTGCTCCTAATGCCTAAGGTTCGGTCTAGACACTTACTAGAAGTGGCTCAATGATTAAACCATAATTTGATGCATTATGCAAGAATCCATGAATGATGAGTTCAGTCCAATATTTTAAGATACTCAATCAAAGGATATACTTCAATATTGAAAGAACCCTTGGCACTCCCAATTATGTTGAAAGGTACAAAATGTCTTGTACCATTTTCCATGCTAGGATGAGGGAAAGGGCATAGATCACTGATCATGTATTGTATATGATCTAATAGATCGAGCATCTTAGCAAACTTGGATATCCCTTACATGAGTAGCTTGGGAAGAATGCAATCATGAATTCTTCATCGAAGTCTTATCTTGACTCCCTTAGTCATTATAGAATGACTAAACTTGTAGTCAACTACCATGGTTTGCTAGGATTGTTGCAGACTTATGAGAAGGATCATCAGCTCTACAAGGGGTCAGTGAATATAGTGGGAGGACCCACTTCAACAGGGCACCATCCCTTTAAATAAGAGAAGAAGTGGTGCAGGCACCAGGATCCGAAGGAAGCTACATTCGATTCAGACCAATTCGAGCTCATTATGGATTGCAGATAATTAAGCTTTTGGATCCTGTCAATTTTATTTTTCCCTCAGTTTATGTCTTGTACTTATATATTTGAGTCAATTTTCTTTCTTCAGTTTATGTCCTATAATTTATTTTATTTGAGTCAAGTTTAACTCAAGAGGATAATCAACATAGATCCAAGTCAAGACCAAGAAGCATGACCACTAGATAGAGGATGCCACTTCACTCTCCATGCAAGAAAAGACTCTAGAAGGAACCCATTCCTTGCACCACCTCATCCTCTACATAAGAAGGTCCCCACCTCACTCTCCATGCCAACATGGAAGGCCCCCCTTGTCACCCAAAGCATGGAATTCAAATTCAAATGGGACATCCCATTTTCATCTCCACACCAACATGGAAGGTTTTTCACCCTTGCCACCCCAAGCATGAAAGAAAACTCAAATTCAAATTTAAATGAGGCATCCCTCTTATTCCTCCTTGATTAATGCATGTAATCTCTCTAATTCAAATTTCAAAGAGGCTTGGGTGAATGATCAATACCCCTCCTCTTTTTAATGTGGATGTTGAAGAAGGAATAAAAAAATTTCTTTTTACTTCCATTGCTCCAAGCATTGCCACTCCATGAGGGAGAAGGGTTTGAGGCCCAATCAAGTTCTCTAGTCTTCGAGACTCCATTCCATCCTCTTCTCTTTCCCTTGCTAATCTCTTTTTCTTTTCTTTTTCCTATTCCCCCTTGGTCTCTAATTAATCTATTTGTAGGATCCCTGGGTGCCAGAGCCAAAGAAGAGGTCCTCCTTGCCTTGGAACAATTGATGGAAAACCAACACATTCAAGGGAATCAGCCTTCTTATCCAGATGCCCAATCTAAGAGTGTTGAGTGATCCAACTATTAAGGGAAGAGAGATCATTATCTGGTAACAAGCCTTTTTTTTTCTCTCTCAGATCTGAACACTTGAAAGAGATTGTCCTATTTCAAATGGTTTCTCAACCATTAGGTCCAATCAATTTATTGCTTAGATAGGTCTAATCTGCAGGAAAGTGATTTTATCTTTTAGTAGTTTGCTTCAATGCTCTATTATTTTCTTATGGAGAGTTAAGCCATATTTTTGGAATATTTCTCACCTTAAAATTCTACATTTTATTATGTTGATGTTCACATCCCTGTACATCCCACATCAACTTGGTATCAGAGCCATGTTAAAGTTAGGACAAGATATGCTTAGTTTCAAAATTTGACATTTGAATTAAAACATTTAAATTTTGAAAAAAAATCTGATATTGCATGATCTAGAACTTAAATGTTGAAATTTGAAACTTGAAATCTTGAAATCTAAAAATTTAAAAAAACCTAAAATCTATAATGTAAAATTTAAAATTTGGAATTTAAAATTTGAAATTTGAGATATGAAATTTAAAAAATTTGAAATTGAAAATTTGAAAATTTGAATATGAAATTTCAAATTTTGAAATTTGAATTTTGACATACCTGCCTATTATAGTCCTTATGGTAGATTTTGATTGTGCATCCATTTTAAAACACTTAAGGGCAATCCTATCATAAGATAAGGGAAGGATTTCATCACCATTCCTTGGCCCAAAAATAACCAACCATATATTGCATTGACCCAAGCTTAATCTAAAACTGAGTAAGAACCAAAACTAGGGGCACCAACAAGTCAAGTTCATGTTTCATGTTGAGACTTAGTATTGATTAATTCTGTATTTACTCCTGAAGATTGGTGTCTAAGGCTAGGGGTCCAATGGTAAATGCCTTAAGTGGATATGTGATTTTTAATTAGGACCTTGCAAAAGCAAGGGGAGCCTCCCACAATACCACCTCTTACCTGGCAGTTGAAAAGGTGACTGCAGTCTTGATTGGTGCTTTGGCAATTCATGCTACATTGAGCTTCTAGGTCTAGGAGCCCTAGAAACTAGGAATTCTGTGCTGCATGACCACTAGATCAGGAACCCAATACCAGTAGTCCCAAACCTAGCCTAGTTTGATAATGGATTCCAATTTTGAAACACTCCTAAGGACCATGATTGAATAGTTTGCCCAACTAAACAATAGGTTTGATCGAATGAAGAAGCATATCGGGACCCTAGAAGAGACCCATGTGACCCATAGAACCTGAATCACCTCTACCAATGCCTCTCAATCCTAGAAGAGCCCAACGCCATGAACGTACCTTGGAACATAACCAAAGATGACCGTACCATGATTTTGTGGACCAGGATGAAAGATCCATTAGGAGCATTTGCCTAGAAGCACCTACCTTTGATAGAAGTCTAGATCCTAAGGTATACACTAATTGGGAAGGCGACATGGATCAGTACTTTGAATGGTATGAGATGTCAGAAGAGAGGAAGTTTAAATTCAACAAACTTAGATTAGTCCACCATACAAGATTATATTGAGAAAATGTTGAGCACATATGTTGTTAAGAGAAGATATGCCTATAGCTACCTAGAGAGCCATGAAGATTAAACTTAGAAAAAAGTACCTCCCCATGTCCTATCAACAGAGACTTTTAGATCAATGGCAAAGGTTGAGTCAGGGCAATGAAACTATATCTGAATACATTGCCAAATTTGATGAGTACATTATGAGATGTAGCATAGATGAGTTTGAGGCCATGACCCTATCTAGATTTCGAGATGGCCTATATGAGAAAATTCAATGAGAGTTATTTTTGAGAGAAGTCCATGACCTAGAACAAGACTATCAAATCATTAAGGACTTTGAGAGATTTTAGAGGGGACCCATGATCTGTCGGTCTAAACCCAACTGGATTAGTACACTTGGATATAAGCCAAGTTCTAGTCAAGTTCCTTCAACTTGACCCACTCCTACTATCCGATTAGGTCACAAGGATGATAGGGATAAGGATCTTGAAGTTCAAAAAAGCAATAATAATGACATTCATTGCTTTAGGTGTCATAAGGTTGGCCACTATGCTAGTCAGTGTCCTACTCGAGACTTATACATGGGAGAATTAAAGGAAGGAGCTCCTGAATCCTTTGAAGAATTTGAGGAAGAAGTGTATAAAGCAAGAACAAACTTAATGGATGAGTATGAGGGAGATGAGAAAACTATAGATCCACCTGAGTTATTAGGAGTTGTTAGATGTATTTTGACTTAAACTAAGGAACATGAAGATTGGTGTAGGACAACATTCTACAAGCTTTTGTCAAATTAGGGAAGAAGGTTTGCAAAATTATCATAGATAGTGGGAGCTGTGTTAATGCCATTTCTACTAATGCTGTCAAAAATCTAGGTTTGCCTAATGTTCCCCATCCCAACCCTTATATGTGCTCAACAACATATGTGCTCAACATTTTCAATCTCCATTCCCATTAAGTTAAGATGCCGAGTTACAGTCCAAATCCAATCTTATTAAGAGAAAGTTTGGTGTGACATTTTTTGCATGGGGGTTAGCAATATTATTCTAGGCTGACCTTGGTTGTATGATTATGATGCTATCCTATACAGTCGTTCCAACTCCGATATACGGTCGTTCCAACTCCGATTCCTTCAACCACCATGGAAAGAAAATTGTCATAAACTCGACACCACCTAAGGACACCACAAAAAGAGGGTCTAGTAATCTGAAGGAAAAGAAACAAGGATTAAATTTGATTAGTGCTGGGATTTAGAACAAGAGATTAATGAGGATTCACCAGTTTGGTTATTGTCCATGAAGGAAGTCCAGGATCAACCCCAGGAAATAATAGAGTTTTTGAAGGATTTTCAAGATGTGTTTCTAGAAGATCTTCTTGTTCACCTTACCAAATCTTCCACATTATAGGATGAATCCCATTGAACATTCAGAGTTACAAAGGCAAGTTGGAGATCTCCTCCAAAAGGGATTCATTAGGGAAAGCCTGAGCCCTTATGCGATACCTGCCCTTTTGACCCCTAAGAAGGATGGCACTTGGAGGATATGTGTAGATAGTCATGCCATCAATAAGATAATGGTCAAGTATCATTTTCTTATCCCTCATCTTGATGATATGTTGTGTTAGGTTACCAAGGGCTGGTTGCAGTGGAAGACTGAGTTTCAAAAATTTCCTGACAGGCCGGAACCCTAAACCCTGAGACCACTTGAGTACAACAATTAATAAATCTAATTTTTAGGATAATAGAGGAATACCTGGAATGCTATATTCTTTTACTTTTACTAGGCACATAAGTGCATGCCCTCCAGAGGTGATCCACACAAGAATCGGACCAAGAAAGCACTCCTATGCAAGTAGCTTGTTTGCTTGGGACTCTTCTAGCAACCTTTCAGATTTTCCTCCTTTGCTGGATCCCCTACCCTCCTATAGGGCTCTCAGAGAGCACTCTGATTTCACTCTCAGTTCTTCAATACTCCTGCTATTTTTCTCCCTAGGCTCTTGTCTTAATTAGACTAGCCCTATCTAGAAAGAACAAGTTATGTCTTAAAGAGACAAACTTGTCTTAAGAGAGAGGGAGAAAAAATAGTAGTAGTATTCTGATGGGAGTCTCATCTACTTTGGCATCAGATTACCGATGAAATTATATAGAGTGGAATGGGGCACCTGATATGTCTATCCACCTACCATTTGATAAGACCCTTCAAACAGAAAGAATCTTATAAGGATAGAAAAACATATCTGGATAAGACCTTTCATGTGCCAAGAGACAAGTCTTTGTCTCTTCGATTTCTAGCAATTTTCTTCTTCTGCCACTTAACTTTGACAGTTATGGGAAGCCCAAGAAGTATTATTTCAGATGTAAGGCATTGTACAAACACAAGAGCCTTCAAACAGAAGGACTCTTGGTATCAAATTAGCACCAAAATGAAGAGACGCAACTCTTCATTTTGCGCCAATCCTTTTTACACCAAATTCCACCCTTTTGACCAGTCAAAACTCTTCCAAATGGGACATGGAGATGAAGAGGAAGTCCCTTGGACTTTATCTGGCCTTGATGGCTAACAGGCGGAAGGACTCTTGGTCCTTCTGTGCACATGCATTTTGGCGCACACCAAGAATTGGCGCCAAGAGTCCATGCTTTGTAGGACTTTTCAAAATGACCAAGATAAATGCCAAATAAATCTAGATAAATATTGAATTAGGCTACCCCACTTAGGACTCAACCCATCTTAAATACCATTTAAATTGGTTAACCTAATTAGCAAAAAAATTGACCCAATCCAATTGGGTTAGGAGTTAAGCTAGTCAACATATGCTAGTATGTCAATTAGCTAGCCAATTGAGATCCCATGACCCTAATAAATATACAATTGACTTCCTTGGTCAATTTTCTAAAGTGTGTGACCCTTTGGGTTCTACATCTAGCCAGCAGTATGTCTAGGTCCAAGCCGATTCGATCCAATTGAACCCGATTAACCTAATTAGGTCAAATTAAGCTGACCTAAGTTGCCAATTTGATCCAACTTCTGAATTGACTCATTAATCCAATCGAATTGATCCATGAAAACCTACAAGATATGATTAATATCTATCAACATGTCATGCCTATCCAAAAGATGAGAAATTTGATAAAAACTATCAAAATACCCTTCAGTGGAAAGTTACCGTGCAATTCAATCCTTCGATCTCCCTTTATCCTGATTAAGTGATGGGCATGGATAAATGTCAAACCCTAGTACTTAATCCTTTTGAATCTTAATTCAATAATGAAGACTACATCGATAAAAGATTAGAAAACATATCTAATATCACCATTCTTTAATCAAAGACTTCCTAAGTCATTATTCGTAGAGATCACATAGGATAACTTCTCCTCTTTCTATGAGTGATCAATTCCTTATTGACCTACTCAATACCTTCATACACAATCTACCATATCCAGAAGCACCCCGTACATGACTTAATTATCATGAATGAGTATGCACCAAAACATGGGTTCATGTACACAAGATACTATGGTAGTCTTAGGTCTAAGGACCACATGCACAACTCTCACTAAGAGAACATTCTTTTGACAAGTAAGTAAGACTTTCATTTGATGTTCTCTTGTTGGATCAGTTCAGTGAACTCATAGCCTAATGAGCACCCACATTCTTATATTAGTGTCTCTACACAAGTGGTTGTGAGACCAACCACCCTCTCCATTGAGCAAACATAGGATATGCTAGTCTTTCCGGATTTATCGATCCCCGAATCGATGATCCAACAACTAGGAACATTTTAGATTAGGGTTTATAGAAACTTAGGTCTCACCATTATGATCTCCATCATAACCCCAATTCTATTACCCTAACCTATGGGATTCATCATAATCTTATAATTAAAATATAAGACATAGTAATTGATAAATCATAAATTGTCTTTATTAATATCAATCTTGAGTTGGGAGAATATAAAATACCATTGATACAATAACTGTGATTGACTTTCAGGGCATAATTCTTTCAATCTCCCACTTGAACTAAAGCCAAATGCCCTTGTATTTAATACCCATAAAATCTAGATGGCAATCTAACTACTACAAAGAAAGTATTTTAGTGAATGGGGCTGCTATATGTTCTTTGTATCAACTCATTCTACTATCACATCATTTCTTTCAATGATTTCTCGAACGAGGTGGAAGCATCTCAGGATGTGCTTGGATTTATGGTGAGACCTCTATTCCTACGATTGTAGGAACCATGCCAATTCCATGATGAATTTCTTTATCCAGACTGCTTGCTTAGTGCTTCACTAACAGCTATGTATTCTACCTCAGTGATTGAGATAACTGTAGTTGGCTGCTTGGAACTCTTCCAACTTACTGCTCCTCCATTCAGAGTAAAAACATACCCTGATATGGATTTATGGTTATCTGGATCAGATTGGAAACTAAAATTTGTATAACCTTCTAGTTTCAACTCTGATCGACCATATATCAGAAAAATATCTTTAGTCCTTCTTAGGTACTTAAGAATATTTTTCATAGCTTTCCAATGATCCTCTCCTAGATCTACCTGGAACCTGCTTACTATGCCTATGGCATAAGCAACATCAGGCATGGTACATAGTGTTGCATATATTATTGATCCTACTGCCGAAGCATAAGGGATCTTATTCATCCTATCTCTTTCTTTCGGAGTCTTAGGTGACATCCTTTTAGATAGGTGTATGCCCTAACTCATGGGCAAGTAACCCTTCTTACTTCCCTTCATATTGCATCTCTTCAATATTAAGTCTATGTACCTGGATTGGGATAATCCTAGCATCCTTTTAGATTTATCTCTATAAATCTTTGTTCCTAGAATATATGATGCATCTCCAAAATCCTTCATGGAAAACTATTTTTACAGCCATGATTTAACTGATTGCATCATTGGAACATCATTTTCAATGATATATATGTCATTGACATACAATACCAAGAAGATAATGGTACTCCATCTTGTCTTCTTATACATATGGCTCACCCGTATTCTTGATGAAACCAAATTCTTTAATAGTTTCATCAAAACAAATGTTCCACCTCCTTGATGTTTGCTTCAATCCGTAAATAGATTTCCTAAGCTTACATACTTGGTTTGGTCTCCCACTTGAAACAAACCCATTTGGCTGTGACATATAGACTTCTTCCTCAAGATTTCCATTGAGGAATGCAGTCTTAACATCCATCTGTCAGATCTCATAATCATAGTATGCAGCAATGGCAAGCATAATCCTAATGGACTTGAGCATGGCAACTGGCAAGAAGGTTTCATCATAGTCTATACCATGCTTTTGCTTGAAACCTTTTACCACCAACCTAGCCTTGTAGGTTTCTATTTGTCCATCTGCTCCAATCTTCCTTTTGAAGTTCCATTTGCATCCTATTGGGATAATTCCCTCAAGCGGGTCAACCAAAGTCCAAACCTGGTTGTCATACATGGAGTCCATTCAGATTTCATAGTACTTAACCATTTGTTAGAGTCCTTACTCATGACAGCTTCCATATAGGTCAGTGGATCATCTCCTTCAATAATATTGGTTTCATTATTATTTTCAATCATAAAATCATATCTTAGAGGTGCTGCCCGTACTCTCTCTGACCTACAGAGGGGAGGTGTGTGTTGTGGTTGTACCTGATCAACTGGTACTTTTGATTGAGGAACTTGAGTTTGTTCATCTTGAACTTCACTCAATTCAATTATTCTCCCATTACCTTCTTCTTAGATAAATTCTTTTTCCAAGAATATAGCATTCCTACTAACAAGAACCTTTTGTTCGGTAGGATGATTGAACAGGTATCTAATACCTTCTTGAGAATAACCGATAAACCTACATTTCTCAGCTTTAGTACTTAGCTTAAGTCCAAATTCCTTTTTAACATAACACGACAACCCCAAATCTTAAGATTTTTAAGACTCGGTTTCTTGCCATTCCATAATTCATATGAAGTACTAGGCACTGATTTTATGGTACTCTATTTAAAACATATGCAACAGTTTCTAGGGCATATCCCCAGAAAGATATTGAAAGATCTGTGAAGCATATCATGGACCTTATCATGTCAAACAAGGTACGGTTCCTCCTTTCTGCTACACCATTTAATTATGGTGTATATGGAGGGGTCCATTCAGAGAGAATACCATTTTCCTTAAGATGATTAAGAAATTTACTAGATAAGTATTCTTTTTGGTCAGACCAATGGACTTCAATATTTTTCTGATTTATTTCTCAACCATACTTTGATACTCTTTAAATTTATCAAAGGCTTCAAATTTATGTTTTATAAGATACACATATCCGAACCTAAATAAATCATCAATGAAAGTGATGAAGTAAGAGTATCCTCCTCTAACCTGAGTTGACATAGGTCCACATACATCTGAGTATATTAAACCTAACAACTCAGTTGCCCTTTCTCCATTTCCAGTGAATGGAGACTTGGTCATTTTTCCCATGAGACAAGATTTACAAGTTCCTAATATTTATAATCATAAGGACAAAGAAATCATCTTTGTATAACTTGTTAATACATGACTAATTAATATGACCTAACCGATAATGCCAAAGGAAGGTTTCATTGGTAATACCTCACTTTCTCTTTTTTGTTTTCTACAAGCAACACTTCATCATTGAGCAATAGAATTAAAAGACCATTCACAAATTTTTCCATTCTAAAGAAGTCATTAAAACAAAAAATGGAACAACCATTTTTCTCAACTTTTGTTTCATAACCTTGTCTTAATAACATAGATATAGAAATAATATTTCTAATAACATCTAGAATGAAATAACGGTCTTTCAATTCCATTATCTTTCCCGAAGGTAATAATAACATGTAGGTTCCAACAGCTTCAGCATGAATAGCTTCTCCACTCGTGCCATAAAGCTTGAAGTCACCCTTCTTCAACCTTCTAATCTTGTGGAGTCCCTGCAAAGACTTGCAGATATGAGACCCACATGCGGAATCCAATACCCATGAATTAGAAGTTAAAGAGCTCAATGATAAGTTTGTTTGTATCATAAACAAACCTTTTGATGCTCCATGGTATCTTGCTTTAGACCTGCAAGATACATCTTGCAGTTCTTCTTCTAATGTCCCTTCTTGCCATAGAAGAAATAGGATCCATCATTTGAAGGCCTCTTTGCCTTCATCCACTTATTGATGCTGTTCTTAGGGTTCAGCTTTCGCTTTGTACCCCTTTCTTCTTCCCATCAACTAGAAGAAAATGATTAGCCTTATCCCCTTTGAAGTGGCTCTCAGCTGTCTTAAGCATGTTAAGCAGCTCTGGTAATGAAAGATTCAGTTTGTTCATATTGTAGTTCATGACAAACTGAGAGAAAAAATCTGGGAGTCATTGCAGGATCAAATTCTGATTGAGCTCCCCATCCATGACAAAGCCTAATTGACCTAATCGGGTGATTAAGCCAATCATCTTAAGAACATGGACTTGTATAGGCGAGATATCACTCATTCGTACCCGGAATAACTACATAGATATTTCATATCTAGCAGTCCTACTGTGCTCTCCATACAGCTCTTTGAGATTGAGCAGTATGGACTGAGGTTCCATGTCTTCATGTTGCCTCTATAGCTCATTGCTCATCGAGGCTAACATGATGCACTTGACAATCAAGCTGTCATTCTGCCATATTTTATAAGTGGCCTTTTCCTCCTCTGTAGCATCATCTCCGATCGTACCTAGATCTGGAGAATCGAGGATGTAAGAAACTTTTTCCTGAGTAAGTACTATTCTCAGGTTGCTTAACCAATCCACATAATTTAGTTTGGTTAATTTATTGGCATCCAGGATGCCCCGCAGTGAAAGAGAAGAAGCCATTTAATTTTAAATCATGAACAAACAAGAATAATACATTAGCAGACCACTTAAGATGATAACCATAATTAGATAAGGACTTGAATCTCATTATATCTCCCACTATTTTCTTTGAATACCATAACCTTCAACTATGGTAGATAAGAAACCAATATCTAATTTTTTTAGTAGGTTTGAGATCCCAATTCCTTATAAATACCTTGTGCTTGCACAATAAACACTTATAAGTTCAAGGGTTGGACATTCCTTTCCAATTGCATCCCTTGCAATTCTCAACAAAACACTTGCCTCTAAGACACGTATAGCCTTGTGTTTGCACAACAAACCATAATGTCTTAGTTTAGTCGAACCCTTCATTTTATATAGTCATGATTGAATAATGTTACCTTTGAATTTGCTCAATAAAGTAGCATTATCAATTATACTATAAAGCATAAAATGCACCATGTCAAGCTTTATATCAAACCCTAATAGTAAGCCTTGAGTTTGCTCAACAAACCTACTATAGTTTTGATACAAATTTGTCATAGCATGAAGGAAGGCAATTTGTAATGTGCTTAATCAATTAGCATTCCAAATGAAGGTTTAGATTTGATCAAATTGGCCAGATAAGTGGAAAAGATGATGGGGTCCCCTCGTTGCTTTCCTTAGACACCAATTAAATTGGCAGGTTAGACAACGGAACCAATTAAAAAACTCATTCCCTTTACCTTCCCAGAACCACTTGCCTAGACACCAATTGGCTGATCAAACCTTAATAGATTTGCATCATGATTAACATACACTACGACTAAATATAATTTTTATAAGTGCTTTGATGGTCTATAACACATCTTAATTAATTATGTCAACATGACACTCATTCCAACAATCAAGCATATTAACCCTAATATGCATAACATAAGCATGATTAAAAATCAATCCATTCACCTCACTGTTCATGGGATATGGCCATAGTGGCACTACATGCCATAGGAGACCTCATTAAATGGAAAAGAGGGCCTTTAAATCCTAATTGGCTCCTATGACTAGACAGCCATGGTGACTAACCCAATCCGAAGTAGTTACTAGGATATAACATATCACATATGTAGTTTAAACTAATCATGCATCGATTCATAACATAGAAGGCAATCAATCACTAAAGAAATTAATAATTGCATGCATCAAGGTGGCTCTGATACCACTGTTGGGTTACTAAGGGCTGGGCACAGCGAAAGACTGAGTTTCAATAATTTCCTATTTGAAATCCTGACTGGCCGGAACCCTAAACCCTATGACTCTTGAGGATAATAATTGATAAATCTAATCTTTAGGATAATAGAGAATACTTGGAATGCTATATTCCTCTATTTCCACTAGGCACACAAGTGCATGCCCTACAGAGGTGATCCACATAGGAATCAGATCAAGGAATCACTCCTATGCAAGTTGCTTGTTTGCTTGGGACTCTTCTAGCAGCCTTTCGGACTTTCCTCCTTTGCTGGATACCCTACCCTCCTATAAGGCTCTCAGAGAGTATTCTAATTCCACTCTTAGTTTCCTAATACTCTTATTTTTCTTTCTATGCTCTTATCTTAATTAGACTAGCCTTGTCTAGAAAGAATAAGTTATGTCTTAAAGAGACAAACTTGTCTTAAGAGAGAGGGAGAGAAAATGGTAGTACTATTCTGATGGGAATCTCATCTACTTTGGCATCAGATATCGATGCCATTATATATAATGGGATGGGGTGCTGATATGTCTATCCACCTGCCATTTGATAAGACTTTTCAAATAGAAGGAGTCTTATAAAGATAGAAAAACATAAATGGATAAGACCTTTCATGCACCAAAGACAAGTCTTTGTCTCTTCGGTTTCTAGCAATTTTTCTCCTTTTGCTACTTGGCTTTGATCGGTTATGGGAAGCCCAAGAAGAATGATTTCATATGTGAGGCATCATAGAAATACAAGAGCCTTCAAATAGAAGGACTCTTGGTCTCAAATTAGCACCAAAATGAAGAGACAACTCTTCATTTTGCGCCAATCCCTTTCACACTGAATTCTACCCTTTTGACTGGTCAAAACTCTTTCAAATGGAGAATGGAGATGAGAATGAAGTCCCTTGGACTTTATTGGCCTTGGTGACTAACAGGCAGGTTGGCTTTGGCCCTTGATTTTGATGATTGATAAAATGTTAAGTATATGTTTTATACTAATGTTTCAATTGTAGTTGTGAATTTCAGGAAATAGGCACAACAAATTTTCTATACAAAAGTATCAAACTCACTCAATTTGAAGCTAAGTGAGTTTCAAAGTTTTAGAAGTCTTCTCACCTTAGAAAACCTTAAAATGGATCAATCTGAGCTCTATGAAGAAGAAGTTGAGGGTTCATTAAAAAATATTTTGAATTTTGAAGCTTGGCATAGAGTTTTTGAATGGCACATACCAAGTATCGACTCATGAAACATGAAGTGTTGATAATTCAGAAGAACTAGCATGTAGAAACTTCTTTGGCATGCCTTGAGTTGACTTATAAAGGTCAAGTATCGACTCATGAAGAAGTCAGGTGTCGACTAAGAAGATCCAAGTGTCGACTCATGGCCTGAGACAAAAGATGTTATAGAACTATGTCATTTTGAGGATTTTGTTAAGTGCTGACTCAAGGGGTCGACTCAGAAGACTCAAGTGTCACTCACAAGCTTCAAGTGTCAACTCACAGGTCGACTCATAGCTTGAAAATAGAATAAAACATAGCACTATTTTTTCAAAGAATTATACCTTGAGTCGACTCATGAAAACCAAGTGTCGAATAATGAAAAAGTCAAGTGTCGACTCATGAAGAACTCAAGTATCGACTCACAGGTTCTGACAACAGTAACGGTTATATTTTTGAAGCACAGATTTGACTCCAAAAGGCTCAAAATGGCTAGTTTTGCTCCACCAATGGTCAACCATTTTTTGAAAGTTTTTGAAGTATTTAACTCTCACCAAACTCATTCAAGAAGAACTAACTCACAAGGACAAATTCTACCTTTGAGAATATCACTTCAAAAGTCAAAAGAGAGCTAGAAAGAACATTCCATCTAAAAAGCTTTCAATCTTGTTGTTGAGCCTTCAAATCAACATTCCAAAAGTGGTCTTTCAAAGATTCCAAGGAGAAGACAACATAAGAAATCAAGAAAAGCTTCATAGCTTCTATTTTCTACTCTATAGAGAGTTTCTCTTGTGCTTTACACTTGTACTCTTGCTTTTATTTGTTGTGACTAGTTTCAAGGATATTTGAAACTAGGTGTTAGGCCCTTCCAAGCCATGAATTGGAATCCAAGCCTAGGTTGGCTTGAGGAAAGATTGTTGGTGAGCCTAAGTTAGAAAACTAACTTTGGATTTGACTTATGAGCCCTTGAAAATAAGTTGGCTATAATCTTGGTGGATTATAGTAAATTCCAAGGGATAGCTTGGAGAGTAGATGTAGGTGCTTGGTATGCGCTGAATTACTATAAATCTTTTGTGTTTGTGTATGTGTTCTCTCTTCTCTTGCATTTACTGCTTGCCTCACATAGCATTGCATCTTATTCATATTGTGCTCATTTGCATTGCTTCACAAACACTTTAAATTTAGCATATATTTGCTTAAATTTTTAAAGAAATCCAATTCACCCCCCCTCTTGGGTTGCTACACTGGGCAACAAGTGGTATCAGAGCTTGGTACTCAGCGTATAGGTCTAACGATTTTGAGTCAAAGATCTAATGGCAGTCCAAATTGGTGCTGGTATTGTTGATGGTCAAGCCACAAACTAATGGGGACACCAGGATTAGACACAGATCACTGGATCCCATATGATTTAATTAGTAATGTGTCAAAGTTTTGAAAATTTTGTAATCAATTAAGATTGAGTCTGTAAAAAGTTGAGATTAGTTGATTTGTCTCAACACTCAACCTAGTCAGCATTTTGAGTCCTGTACATCAATTGTGAGTCCAGTATGAGCCCAATTTTTGTACAAGAGAGGAGGCCACCCTATTTTGGAGTTCTACCAGGCCACATCCAGGAGTCAGAGGCCACTACATCAGTCTATTAGATTTTGTGTGACAACCCAGGATCCAAGATGCCTTCTAGAAACCCTGATTCCTTCCCAATATTTTCTAGATGCCCAGATTCCAGTCCAGATGCCAGAGCATATTTCTAAACCAGGGCATCCATGATTCCAGAGGTCCATCTGCATTCCAGCCCAAGAAAATCAAGCCCAAGCCCTAAAGAAGCAAGATTCTATGGAATATTCTTGCTATTAGGCTACCAGGCCACCCCAGCTTCAGGAGGCCCAAGCCCATGCACCAAGCCCCTTTGGGCCGGCCCCTTGCTGGCCCTAGAAGCCCAACATGCCCTCCTAGGCATCCTTGAAGTGTTGACCAATTCCAAGAGGTGTCCTTGAGTGGAATAGTCAAAGCATGAAGGAGAAGGAGAATTCTAGGTCAAATCCTAACCTAGTTGGGACTTATGCTTCTAATTGTTTTAAGATTTATTTTTCTAACCTAGCTAGGAGAGAACTTGTAACCCAAGTGTGTAACCCTAGTTAGAGGGCATGGGAACTCTATAAATACCCCACCCCTCCTCCTCTTGTAATCAATTTTTATTCATTATATCAAAATCCTGGTGAATTTATTTGAGCTTGCGAGCTTGTGTGTTACTTTATTTTTATTTTTTCTTTGGTTACTATTATACTTGGCCGAAATCCTTGCTACCCTAGAATCCTTCCATGCCCTAACTTATTACCATCCAAGCCTTCACACATCCAAGAAGGAGTGCCCTAGGCCACCAAGCAAGGAGATCTTCATCAAGCTTCAAGCCGCCCCGCTTCTAAACCTTAACCTGATTCCTTCTAAACCTAGTTTCTTTTCTTTTTCTTACTTGCTATTTTGATTGACCCCTGACATTTTGCAGGATCCCCAAGGTATTTTACCACCCCAGAGGAGGCTTTCCTTGCCTCCAAGATCGCCTAAATCAGCCATCTAATCAAGGGAACCGAACTTCATCATCCAGACTCCAATCAGAGTACTGTGTGATCCCTTCATTGAAAGATCTTCATATCACTAGTTGGTAACATCCTTCACTTCTTTTAATTTCTGATTTGATGAAGATAAGCTATCCGAATCTTGGAATTTCTCAATTCTCGGGTCTCGATAATTTACTATTTTGCTTGAGTTTGCCTACGATATGATGATTCTTTTCATTGCTATTCCTTATGCTAGTTCTTATTTTATTTTAGGAATCTAGCCTGTAAATTAAAATTATAAAAAATACAAAAAAATCAGTTTACTATTTTTCATGCATGTTTAGCAATCTTAGAGTCATCCTGCATCACAAAACTTTTTTCACTGTTTAATGGCATAAATTACACATATTGGAAGACATGCATGCGCATTTATATTCAAGCTATTGATTATAAATTACACATTGTTAAGGTCATCATCAGCCAATGATCTTGGTAATGGCATTCTCACTCCCAAATTGGAAGATGATTGGGATGAGAATGACATTAAGCAAGTTGAGCTTAATACTAAGGCTATGAATTTATTGTTTTGTGCATTAGACCCAAGTGAATCAATAGAATTTCAAATTGTCTCTCCGCCAAGAAAATATAGGACACAATTGAAGTTATCCATGAGGGTACACATCAAGTGAAGATTACCAGAGTTAACATGCTCATTCATACTTATGAAATGTTTAGGATGGAACCATCTGAATCTATTAGTGAAATGTATACTAGATTTACTAACATTGTGAATGGCATGAGAAGCTTAAGAAAAGTCATTACTAATGCTGAACTAGTTAACAAAATTTTCAAGTCACTACCTTTATGGAATCCAAAGGTGATAGCCATTGAAAAAGCTAAGGATGTCAACACTCTTCCTCTTAAGCAGCTTTTGGGATCTCTCATGACATATGAGCTATCCCTAAAATAAAAGGTTGTGGATAATGATAAAAAGAAGAAGACCATAGCATTTAAGTCCACAACCAAGGAAGATTCAAGTGATGATTCTGATGAGAAAGATGACGAAGATGAAACGGCTCTCATCCCAAGGAAGTTCAAGAGATTCATCAGAAAGAAAAAGTAAATCTCAAGGAGAAGCCTCAAAACGGAGAGCCTAGTAAAGAAAAAGAAAAAGAGAAGGAAAGGGAGAAACCCATTTGCTTTGAGTGCAAGAAACTCGGTCACTTCAAGATGGATTGCCCCACTCTCAAAAAGAGCAAAAAGAAATTCAGAAAGAATGCCATGATGGTAACCTGGAGTGAGAGTGAAGACTCAAGCTCCAATGAAAAGCAATAAGAGGTCGCCCATTTTTGCTTAATGGCTAACGATGATGAGGTAAAATCTAAACCTGAAAATGAGTTTACTTTCAAAGAATTACATGATGTTTTTGATGAACTAGTAGTAGAATATCAAAAACTTAAAATGAAAAACAAAGAACTAAGAAAGCAAAATTTGGAGTTGATTAAAATAAATGATAAGTCTTTGATAAAAAATGACTGTTTGCTTCAAGAAAACAAAAAGTTAACTAATAAAATTATCTCTTTGGAGAAGGAAAAGGAAGATTTGAAAAAGGATAAGTCTTTCGCAATAAATAAAAAACTTGCTAAAGAAAACAAAGAGATTTTGCAAGAGAACAAGAAGTACAAAGAAGAACTTGAAAAAGTAAAACCTTTTGTTAAGAAATTTACTTATAGTTCAAAAAACTTAACATGCTTTTACATAACCAAAGAGCTATTTGGAACAAAGCTGGATTAGGTTTTAGACCATAAAAAATAAAAATATTTAAAAAAATTTTGTACATGCTTCTTCTACTATTACTTATTATTCTTGTGGCAAAGTAGGACATAAATCTTATGTATGTGACAAAAAGAAATTAAATCAGGTTAAAAAAGTTTGGGTTCCAAAAGGAACTACATTTACTAACACTAAAGGATCCAAGATGACTTGGATACCTAAAGTCTCCACCTGACTTATTTTTTTAGGTGTGTCTTGCAACCAACAAAAGAAGATGATGGTACCTCAATAGCGGTTGCTCAAGGCACATGACTAGAGATGTGGACCAATTCTCATCTCTTGAGTATCAAAATGGTGGTAATGTAATCTTTGGTGATAATGGAAAGGGCAGAATCATTGGTATCGGTAAGTCCATATCACCCCCTCCACTTATATAGATAATATTCTTCTTGTTGATGGTTTCAAGCATAATTTGCTTAGTGTTAGCCAATTTTGTAACAAAGATTTTAAAGTTATTTTTGAATCTTCTATGTGCATTGTATCTAGTCTTGATGACAATGGCATCTCAAGTTTATTAGTTATAGGCATGGGAACATTTACATGGTTGATCTTGATGATCTACCATGCAAAATGGTCAATGCCTAGTGGCAATGGAAGCTAAGATCAATGAAACTAGTTGGCTTTTGCATCGTAGACTAGGACATGCAAGTATGCATTTGCTTTCAAAACTAAACAAAAAGAATCTCATAAAAGATTTTCCAAAATTTAGTTTCGAAAAGGACAAGATTTGTAGTGCTTGCCAACTTGAAAAATAAACTAAATCATCTTTCAAACCTAAGGGAGTAGTCTCTACATCTAGACCCCTAGAATTACTTCATATGGACCTCTTTGGACCTACTAGAATAACTAGTTTGGGAGGCAAGAAGTATGATCTAGTTATTGTGGATGACTTCTCATGTTTTCATGGGTCTTATTTTTAGCCCATAAAGATGAAACATTTTCTACATTCATTAAATTTCGCAAGTGAGTTTCAAATAAAAAAGGTATTTCAATTATGTTTTTACGAAGTGATTATGGTATAGAATTTGAAAATCATGATTTTGAAAAGTTTTACAATGAAAATTGTATTCATCATAACTTTTTGCATCTAGGACATCTCAATAAAATGGGATGGTAGAAAGAAAAAATAGAATCTTGAAGAAATGGCATGCACCATGCTTTGCAAAAATTATTTATCTAGATATTTTTGGATGGAAGCTATAAATACTGCATGCTATATTTTAAATCATGTTTTAATCCGGCCTATTTTAAAGAAAATACCTTATGAGCTTTGGAAAGGTAGGAAACCAACTATTAAGTATTTTTGTATTTTTGGATGCCGTTGTTTCATTTTAAACAATGGCAAAGATAATCTAAGTAAGTTTGATGCCAAGTTAGATGAGGATATCTTTTTAGGTTACTCTACATCTAGCAAGGCATACAGAGTCTTCACAAAAAATACTTCTTATTGAAGAATCGATCCATGTTATTTTTGATGAGACTAATAAAAAATCTTCTAGAAAAGACGATATTCTTGATGATGAAACAGGTATTCAAAGGATTGAAAAATTGAACATCAATGAAAAGCTTCCAAGGAGAAAGATGGTGATCAAAATAATGAAGGAGAACAAGTACAAGAAGTTGGAGCCTCATCAACACCCAAACCATTACCTAAAGAAGGAAGTATGCTCATGGACACCCCAAAGAACTTATAATTGGCGATCCATCAAAAGGGGTAAGTACTCATTCCTCCTTGAGAAATGTACGTGATTACTTAGCTTTTGTTACTCAAATATAACCAAAATCAATTGAAGAAGCTGAAAATGATTGCAATTGGATAAATGCTATGCAAGATGAACAAAATCAATTCAAAAGAAATAAAGTTTAGACTTTAGTTGAAAGACCTTCTAATATTTCAATAATTGGAATCAAATGGATTTTCATAAACAAACTGGATGAAAATGGAGTAGTTACTAGAAATAAAGCTAGGCTAGTTTTCAAAGGCTATAATTAGGAGGAAGGGATTGATTTTAATGAAACCTTTGCTCCTATTACAAGACTTGAAGCAATTTGACTATTATTAGCATTTGCATATTTCATGGATTTCAAACTATTTTAAAAGGATGTCAAAAGTACTTTTCTAAATGGATTTATTGAAGAAGAAGTGTATGTAGATCAGCCCCCTGGTTCTAAAATCATAAATTTTTCAGTCATATTTTTAAACTCTATAAGGCTTTGTATGGTTTAAAATAAGCTCCAAAAGCTTGGTATGATAGATTAAGTAAATTTCTACTTGAAAATGGTTTTTCTAGAGGAAATGTGGATACTACATTTTTTTGAAAAAGAAGAATGATGATCTTTTAGTAGTACAAGTTTATGTCGATGATATTATTTTTGGTGCTACTAATGAAACTCTTTGTCAAGAGTTTGCCAAGCTTATGCAAGGAGAGTTCGAGATGAGCATGATGGGAGAGCTTAATTTCTTCCTCGAACTCCAAATTAAGCAAACTAGAGATGGGATCTTCATCAACCAAGCTAAATATATAAAAGAAATCTTAAAGAAGTTTGGGATGGAGATGACCAAGCCATTAAGTACACCTATGAGCTCTTCTTGTAAACTTGACAAAGATAAATCAGGTAAGATTGTTGATCAAAAGTTATATAGAGGTATCATTGGTTCATTGTTATATTTAACTGCTAGTAGGCCAAATATTATGTTTAGCATATGTATGTGTGCAAGATATTAGTCTGCTCCTAAAGAGTCTCATTTATTAGCTGTTAAATGCATACTTAAAATTTATCTAGCATAATTGATATTGGACTTTGGTACTCTAGAGATTCATCTATTAAATTGATTGCATATTCTGATGCTAACTTTGCTGGGTGTAAACTTGATAAAAAAAGTATAAGTGGAACTTGTCAATTTCTTGGAGTTAATTTGATTTCATGGTTTAGCAAGAAACAGAATTCAATTGCTCTATCTACGATAGAAGCCGAATATATAGCAGCTGGAAGCTATTGTGCTCAAATCTTATGGATCAAACAACAGATAAGGGACAAAATTCTAATATGATGTAGGATGATATGCCAGGGAAGAACATGAAAAAAATTAGATTAAAGCAAGCAAATATTTTTAGATTTTTCTTATGGTTTCATTCTCAAAATTAGACAAGACTAGGTTAGGGTTATCCTGTATCAATTAGCATCTACCCACATGCTAGATCTATCAAAAAAAAATAGAAAATCAGGATCCTAGGTCTAAGAAGGCTAACTAGGAGCATGTTCAATCTTCAAGAAATCAGACAAAGAGAGATGGAAATTAGGTTTAACATACCAGGCAATGATATCTAGTTGCTGAGGAAGAGATCGCTCCACTCAGATCGGCGCCTGAATGATCTGGCCACATTCCCACAAATCTGTCGGCTTTTTATCAGCTTTCTTCGAGGGCAAAGAAGAATTCATCCAAAGGGTATGGTATCGGAGGGATCCTGCAAACGTCAGAGGTCAGTTAGGAAGCAATAAGAAAATAGAAGTATAGAGTTAGGGTTTGAAAGAAGGAAGAATCAGGGTTGATGATGCTAGCAGCCTGGGGTGGAAGAAGACTCCTTGCTTATGGACAGCTAGGGCTTCTTCACTTTGGGCTATTAGGATTTGGAAGAAGATGCTTTGGGTGGCTAGGGCTAGAAGGAATTAGGGCACACAAGTCACTCACACTCACTTCAAAGAACACAACAAGCTAAGAAAAAATTTTTCCAGAGTTTTATTTCATGAATAAGAGTTGATTACAGGAGGGGGAGGGGTGGGGTATTTATAGATGTTCCCAGGCCCTCTCTTTGTTAGGATAGGATTACAAAATTTACTTAGGACTAGAAGTACATAATGTGAATAGGAAAAGGATTACAAGGTTGAGTAAAATTAAAACTTAAATTCTAAAAGGAAGTAGACTCCTCTCCTCCTTTGACTTGGTCAAGGGGTGCCTTGGGCTTGGTCAAAGGGCCCCCTCTTGGGCTTGGATGCCTAATTGAGTTGGGCTCGGGTTTTTGGGGCAGCAAGGGCATCCTCCAGATGGACTTGGGCAACCTCCAATGGGCTTGGCACAAGGCTTGGCACATGGGCTGAATTTGGACCAAAGAATATTCCCTAGTGGTGCCTAGAATCTTTATATGTGGAGGGCTTCATGGGCTTGGACTTGCTTTGCTCTGGGATGGCCTAGTGAAGGCTTTGGCTGGTGCTCCTCCTCTTGTATAAAATTGGACTTGTACTAGACTAACACAAACTTACAGGACTCAATTGGATTGGACTAAGGTTGAGACATCTCAACTTATTATAGGACTCAATAGGACACTTTAATTACAAAACTTGGCTTACTTAAATAAGTGACTCGGTACTGATGAACTACAGGACTCGATTGTTGGACTAACTTTATTATAGGACTTAGCAAAATTGACCAACAAATGACTTAGAGAACAAATTGGAGCTTAAAGTCTATGTCTGATCTGATGTCCCCATCAACAACTCAAAGATTTTGGCATCAAATTAACTAAGACACCCATAAGATGTGATAATACAAGTGTATTTAATTTGACCAAAAATCTTGTTCAACACTCAAGAAGCAAACATATTGAAATAAGACATCATTTCATAAGAGATCATGTGCAAAATTGTAATGTAATGCTTAAATTTGTATGTACTGATAATCAATTAGTAGATATTTTCATTAAACCCCTTAGCGAAGATAGATTTTGCATGATTAGAAGAGAGTTAGGTATCATTGATCCCTTTGATTAGAACTCTTTCAAACCTTTTTTTTATTTGAATTTTTGAGCTCAAAATCCTCTCAGTTTTGTCTTAGATCATTCACTAGAATCCCTTCAATTTTTTGGTAATTTATTAAGAATTTTCTAGATTTTTTTTATGTTCTTCTGGCCAAGTGTCGACACTTGAGATTTTGGCCAAGTGTCGACTCACGAACGACGAACAGTCTTTTTAGGGTATCAATCGGACCTTCCAAACCACTTCATTTTTTGTTTCTCTCTCACCCAAGTGGTCCCCTAGTGTCTTCTTGGTCCCAAAACAGTGATCTCCTAGTCCTATCCCTCTTATTCACGTAAAACCCTCTTGTTTCCCTTGAATTCGTTCGGTTCAAGCCATATTTTTTTAGCTCCTTTCATTTTCTTTTTGGCCGAAATCCTTTTCTCATAGAATCCGACCGGTCCTATCTTTTTTTCTCCCTTCTATCCATTTTGGTTCTTGTGGTTCTTGGTGAAGATGGGACCTCGAAAACAAGTTGCTTCCTGGAAGAAGAGGTCAAGCCTAGCTTTAGAGCATCTCGGTCCAGCTGAGAGGAGATCCAAGGCCTGTTTCGATCCAGTC
Source organism: Areca catechu (assembly GCA_021397845.1). Lineage (NCBI taxonomy): Eukaryota > Viridiplantae > Streptophyta > Magnoliopsida > Arecales > Arecaceae > Areca > Areca catechu. The sequence goes on along the minus strand of CM038040.1, from coordinate 129,395,209 downwards.
AGGGAACAACAGAATATTGAGTAGGAGAGAGTGCCCCCACAGCCATCCCCTATGGTGGATAGAGTTTCTGGAAAAAGTATAGCATGTGGACGCCGAGTCAATCAGGATTTCATGGATCGAGAGGGTTTTGGTATATGTGATTTGCTTAGAGCAACTAGAATGATTTCTTTTTATACCATGAAGGAAAGGTACTACCCATACTTGATTAGAAAATTCTATGGGAGCCTTGCCACTAATGGCATCTTGTGGAGTGCCATGGCTCGAGGTGTCCGGATTCCTGTGACTCGGGACTCTCTGAGCAAAGTATGGGATATACCACTATGCAGCATTGTAGCTACTTGTGTTGAAGATCGGGAGGTTACTTTTCAGTGTGTGCTTAAGAGGGATGATGTGCGGGGTATATCGACCATCACTACCAATCAGTTATCTATTGAGATGCAGTTGCTACACCATATCATCGATAGCATCCTGCTCCCGAAGACTAGCATGTTTGATTTTATTACAGAGCGGGAGCTTACTTTGATGGTCTCCTTCACATAGAGGATGGCCATCAATATCCCTACATTGATGGTCTGTCAGATGGGCGAGGCGGCCACTTAGTGATGGCTCTGCTTGCCCTACGGGATGGGGCTAACATGTTTATTCTGAGCCTACGGGATTCCTTTGGAGGAGGCCTCCAAGGAGATTCTTTGTACCGACATGTATGATGAGCGGTCCCTGCATCGGATGGGTTACCGGAGAGTCGCAGGTCGTTGGGTGCATAGGGAGTCAAGGCAAGAGCCTGACAAGGAGGATGACATCTGAGCAGCTGAGGCTGGCTCGTTTACATCTCAGTTTAGTCCTCCAGCTCCAATAGATGCACCTGAGCAGCATAAGCTAGTTACTTCTCTAGCAGCATTAGTTCCAGCTCTAGCACCTCAACCCACTATAGGGACTGATTTGACCTTGAGCAGAGGATCACAGACTAGATTATGAGGGTTCGTAAAGAGATATCATAGTTATCAGCTAGGACTACCCAGGTGCAGATTGAGCTGCAGGGCTTACGGGTGCATACTAACATGCAGATCAGTTTTCTTCATGGTATGATGGAGATTGGATTTGCACAGATACAGGATATGCTGAGATCTTTGATGCCTTTTGGCACTTCTGGTCTGTCTGCACCTTCACCTCCTCCTATTGATGGTGACTCCGATGGTGATGACATGGATGGTGACAGTGGTAGTGATACCGGTGGTGATAGTAGCAGTGATGGTGATGATGGGCATGATGGTCAATCTGGTGGTGGCAGTACAATGCCAGAGAACCAGCCTCCAGCTCTTCATGTAGTTGATCCTACTCTAGCCTCAGACCCTACTCCGGCTACTGACTCCACTTATCCGACTCCTACTAAGATTGCTAAGTTCCACACCACCAAGACTCGTAGGACCATAGAGAGATCCAGACCTTCACTTAGAACTAGGTGTCTCACCCACAAGACCCCAAGGACATCCTCTTCTCAAATCATGGCTCCAATTATCCTAAAGTTCCAATCCGATGAGGACTAGCCTCATAGGTGTCTATCCTATGCTTTATGCTTTCTGCTATTATGATTTCAGTTATGTATTAGACTTTTTTAGTTATGTATCAGACTTTCTCTTTTGTATTGAAACTTATTTATTTGAATTTCACTAAAATGAAAGTTGCTTTTTACTCATCATCTTTGTATTATTTTTCTCTTCTTTGTATGATGAATGCACTAATTGAGGGGGAGAAAGATAAGAAAATTACTTAACTTCATTAATGATGACAAAAAGGGAGAGTAAGAAAAGATCAATTATCTATATAAGCAATTTCTGAAATTTTGAAATTTTTGATACTATGCTTGGTGAAGGTGAAAAACACCTACACCTAGCATACAATATGCAAGAAAAGATGGCAAAAGGATATGCATTTTAAAATAATTTTTAAAGCATGCACAGCGGAAGGCTAGGTAGATAATCTAAACGATCTACCGATCTGCCTGCAACAGGAACTAACATAATGACCTAGCATGCATATAACATCAAAAGCAAGAGAATATATATAAAAGTACCATACCTTTATACCTCTGAGAGAAGCAGTGGAAGTGCTGTGAGAAGGAAGAGGGTGCTTGAGCCACACATGCATCTGGCCTCTACAGGAAATCCACACCTGGGCTCGATTCTGATCAACTCCCTCGAAGTGCTAGCTCTTCGGGATCCTTGGCTGATATTCTTCTTACAGGAAGATAAAGAGGAGAGCAGGAAGCCCTTCCCAAGACCTAGCTAGAGTGCTAGGTTGCTCACACCCAATCCCAAAACCTCTCACAGCCCTTCTCTATTTCCTCTCTCAAAGCTTTTCTCAAAATCTGTGGATTAACCATTGGGAGCCCCTAAAAATGACGTTCATTTGTAGAGGCAGTAGGGAGAGGGAGAAAGAGGAAGGATGAGAGATGAGGGGAGAGAATGGGGGAGAGGATCAAGGCTATACCAAATGGGTCCAACCCAAAGAGGAATGTATGACCTTCATACCATAAAACCTTGGAGCCAGAACTGGTTTGAATTCAAAATTCAAACCAGGTCAAAACTTGCCCAAAATCCTCCCATGAATTTCTTTCCAGAATTCTGTTCGTCATATGAAGTGTCGACACTCGAAAATTGCCAAGTATCGACACTTCACCAAGTATCGTCACCTACAAAATTTCAAGTATCGACACTTGGAACAAAGTCAATCATATTGACTTTCGGTGACGTCAAACGATTCTCAACGTCGATTAGCCAAAAGATCAGATAGAAATCCTCTATGATGTGTGATCCCATAGGTTTGAACACTAAGCCGGTAGCACTGGAACATTTCCAGTACCAGTCAAAGTCCTCATCTAGCAATGATACTTGACATCCGGATAGGTCGAAAATGCAGAGCACCTCATAAAAATCTCTGGCATATGGTTGCCATATAATTCATCCCTTTGACCTCATAATGCTCAGGATGACCTAAGGTTAGACTGCCGACCATAATTTGGTTTATCTAGATCATGTCTCAACCTCACAAGTTCTGTGACTCCTCACAAGAATTACCCTGGTCAAGGTTTTGCTGAATTGAGACATAGTGAGTCATTCACTCCAAACTATTTGGAGAGGTCAATTCTATCTTGATCCACCACTGCTCCACAAGTACTTGACTGCATCCAGAAACCTTTCATCATTGGATTTGAAATCTAGGTAGTCTGATACCAAGTACAGTGAGTTGCTTGCAAGCTGCCATGATGACCTCAGGTTTGAGAGACACATATACCCATATCCCTTCGCGAGCAACCCTTTGGTAGAAGGGAGCTTCGTAGATGGTCATGTTTAGTGAGATGTCATATATTTCACTTGCATGTCACACCAATATCTCCACACTCCTAGGTTAAGAGGACAACCAATAAATGCGACATACAACAACCTATACTTGATACATCGTCGTCCTATAATAATGTATCCTTTGGTTGTGAACCAGTTTAAGAGCTACCCGATATATCCTCTCTATATCAAACAATGTAGTTCTAAGGACTCCATTACACAAGAGTTCTTTACAGAAAAATGTAAATATGATGGATAGCCAAAATAAATAACTTTTATTTATTAAAAAGATTTCATATACAAATACAAAGATAGCACAACCGTCTGTAGCCTAGACGATTGGCTTTGGATAAATTTCCCAACAACTCCCACTTAGACTAAAGCTAATCAGTACAGAATCTCATTCTCATTTTCCGTTTACAACAGTCGAACTTTGAACTCCGACAACTTTAATGAAGGGGTCAGCCAGGTTTTCCTTTCTATCGATCTTCAGAAGGTCAATGTCACCTCGTTCCATAATCTCTCGTACAAGATGATAGCATCGTATAATATGCTTTGTGCAGTGATGAGACTTCGGCTCTTTGACTTGAGCAATGGCTTCAGTGTTGTCACAGTACACCGAAACAGGACCATCCAGGGAAGGTGCCACTCCCAGCTCGCCAAGGAACTTCCGCAATCACATAGCTTCCTTCGTTGCATCAGATGCTGCAATGTACTATGCTTCGCATACTAAGTTCGCCATAGTAGGCTGCTTGGAACTTTTCCAGCAGACAGCTCCTCCATTCAAGGTAAAGACAAAACCTGACATACTCTTGCTATCATCTTTATCTAACTAGAAACTGGAGTCAGTATATCCCACAAGTTTCAAGTCAGATTCTCCATAAATGAGCCATTAGCCCTTAGTATTTCGTAATACATAAGGATGGTTTTTACCACTTTCCAATGAGCTTCACCAGGGTCAAACTGGTATCTTCTCTCTACACCTAGTGAATATGCCCCGTCTGATCTAGTACATGTCATGGCATACAATGATGGAATCCACTATCAAATCATATGGGATTCTACTCATGCGCTCTCTCTCCTTAAGAGTTGTCGCACAATTACTTTTGGAGAGATCAATTCTAGTGCCATCGGGAGATAGCCCTTTTTGGAATTTTCCATGCTGAACCGTTTTAGCACGGTGTTGATGTACATAGACTGGGACAGTCCTAGAAGTCTTTTAGATCTACTTCTATAGATCTTCATACCTAGTATGTAAGAGGCTTCACCCAAGCCTTCATAGAGAACTGAGATGATAACCAGACCTTTATTCCTTGTAGGCTAGGATGTCATTCCCGATTAAAAGAATGTCATCCACATACAACATAAGGAATACAATCACAGAACCATTAGTCCATTTATAAATGTAAGGCTCTTTTCCATTCCTAACGAAGCCATACGACTTGATACACTTATCAAATCGTATATTCCAACTCCTTGATGCTTGCTTCAATCCATAGATGGACTTTTGAAACCTGCACACCTTTGACTCGTCTGTGGATGTGAACCCTTCATGTTATATCATATACACCTCCTCTTCCAGCCCACCATTCAAGAAAGCTGTTCGGAATCCATTTGCCAGATTTCATAGTCAAAGTGCGTTGCTAAAGCAAGCATAATCCGAATGAATTTTAGCATTGCCATAGGAGAAATATCTCATCATAGTCAATACCATAACATTGACGATACCCCTTAGCAACCAGATGGGCTTTATAGGTCCCTGCCTATCCGTCTGCACCCCTTTTCCTTTTGAAAATCCATTTGCACCCAATGGATTTTATCCTTTCAGGTACATCAACCAATGTCCATACATTGTTGATTTGCATGGACTCCATTTTGGATTTCATGGCTCCAAGCCATTTCTCAGAGTTGGAGCTCTGCAACGCATCCATATAGGTGATCGGGTCCTCATTGTTCTCATCGAGTTCAATGGGATCACCGTCCCGGACCAAGAAATCGTAGTATCTATCCGATCAACTTGGTACTCTATCGGATCTCCTTAATGGTTCCTGAGTAGGCTCTGGGTGTGATCTAATCACAGCCGGTTTTATGTTGTTCCTTAAGTATGTCAGTTCTTCTACTTGTTGAACTTTACTAAGTTCAATCTTAGTGGCTACAGTCCCTTCACCAAGGAACACCTTTTCCAAAAAGATAGCCCTAAGACTGACGAACAACTTTTGTTCCTCAGCTAAGTAGAAGTAATACCCCTTAGATCCTTTTGGATACCCAACAAATAGGTATCATTCAGACCTAGATCCAAGTTGTCCATTTTCAAACATTTTACATAAGCCGGGCACCCCCAAACCCGAAGGTGTGATAGTGTCGGCTTACGTCCAGTCCATATCTCATATGGTATTTCACTAACGGACTTACTTGGAGCCCTATTCAGAAGGTAATTGATGTGGGACAATTCATGTATGCCAATTATTTTTCATGCATTAAGCATTAAATTAGGAGTTTATATCCCAAATCTCAAGCCAAGATTCGAAGTAGGGAATTCTATAGAAATTCTAGAAGTAGATGCATGCAAAAATAGATACTATAAGTGAAGAAACAGGACCGTCAAGGCTAAGAAGCCCTGGTTAGGACTAGCTCTTCTACAATACTGCTACCGATGAGTCTAGGGGGTGTATGTGGTAGAGATTTGAAGATTGATCCATGAAGAATTTGCTCTACGCTCGATGGATACGGCCTGGAAAACAAAGCTATCGACCTTACGGATTCGCGACTTTCAATCCGATGACCCAAAAGCTTCTTGATTGGAATCCTAGATTCATGAACTCTGAGGGACCTGTAAATCACCATTCGAGGGTTAGAAAATAAAGAAGAGAAAAAGTTAAATCGCTGAAAGAAGGGAAGGAAGGGAAGGAAGCGGGGCGATTAGGAAGATGAAGAGGCTATCGGCTTGGAAGCGGGGCACAGGGATCACACAGATACCCTAAGAGATCACACAGATACCCTAAATCACACAGAAAACTTCACACACAATTTTAAGGAACTCAAGAATAATTAATTCATCAATAATCAGCAATAATACATGGGGGGAAGGGGCCTTTATATAGGCATATAAGTTAGGGCATACAAGAGATTTTACATGGTCTTATTTTTCTTTACCAACTCTTCCACAAGTTCTCTCCCAAATAGTTCAAATTTCTTCTCCAAACTAGGATTACTCCTCTCCTCCTCTTTGACTTGGTCTTCTCCTTCTCTTTGACTTGGTCTAAGAGGGGTAATCATAAGGGGGCACCATATGGAGGGTGACCATAAGGTGGGGCGCCATATGAAAAACTTTGGGCTTTTGGGCTTTGGGCAGCCCACTTTAGTGCTGGGCTAGGTCTTTTAGGATTTCTTCCGGTTGTCCATCTCCTCATGGTGGGTTGATGTACTTGTCATCCAGGTCTTCAATGATAGCTCCAAGAATCCTTCTATGCTTTCCAAGTGGTATAATTATGTGGATAACTGGATTCCATGCAGTGGTTGTAGTATTATGTTGACTGGCTTCATAAGTGACTTGAGTCTTCTTACAAAATTGGACTGGACTCAATATAATACTTACAAAATTTGACTGAATGCATAAAACTCAAAATTTACAGGACTCATAAGACTCACTAAGCATCCAAAACTTGACTCAATACTCTAATTACAGGACTTAACTATAGAAGGCCCTAAATAGGACTTAGGGGCCAAAATACAGACTCAAGTGTAACAAGACCTGAAGAACAAACTCAAGGTCCAGATACAAAACTCAAATGGCGAACATAGGTAAATTATTGGACTCAAAGATAAAATTTGTATCATGACTCGAGACTCAAAACTCAGGGATCCATAGTAAACCAGGGTTGACCTGATGTCCCCATGAATTCTTCCGGGGTGGGAGGAACTTGACTCTGTCGATTAAGGGTCACTCTGGCTCTGGTATTGCTCAAGGAGGTCTGGGTTGAGGTGCTGCAAGTCCTCGCAAGTAATCCATGAATCGTTGGATTCTGGTCGACCATGCCAATATACCAGGTAGCATTGATAACTGCGGCCCCAGGTCGTGATAGCTTGATCGTCCAGGATACGCTCGACTCGTACACCTCTCTCAGGCCAAATTGTAAGTGGACACTCTAGGTTAGGTTCGCTCTCAAAGGATGGAGTAGGTTCAAAACCTCACTAGAAATCACTACCGATTCCCTATACTCAACCAAGTTAGCAATATTAAAGGTAGAGCTAATGTCAAAATCTGAGAGCTGATCTAGCATATAAGCATTGGATCCTACCTTCTCTATCACTCGAAAGGGTCCAGCTCTGCAAGCATGAAGCTTCTTAACCATAATAGAATCTCCTACATTAAATCTCTTGGATCTCTTTTTGGGAATTAGCCAGTTTAATTCAAAAGTAATGCTTAATGAGAATGATGCACCTGACTTGTACTGAACACCTAACAAAAAAGTAGACTCAACTATGCATTCCTATTGGGAGGAACTTTATTGGACTCTTCTGGGCCTAAACCTAATAGACTATATGTTCTCTAGGTTTGACCCTGGTTTGACATGCTCATGAAAACTTACAATGAACTTCTAGTAAATGCCAGAGGGTATGCAAGAAGTAAGATACAAACCTAATATGTACTATGAATGTATGCAACATGCAAACTTCTATAAAATATAATCTAATAATGAGAAAATTAGGAGAAGTTTCAGAAAAAGGTAGAAAATAAGAAGTGGGTTTAGGGTCAGTCTGATTAGGAGGAGAGTAAGAAAAGGGTTCGGGGTTAATCGGATAGACTAAGATGTAAGAAAGGATATTGAAAATTAGTCCTAGACTAATGAGGTTTACCTTATGGGTTTGATGTCTATCTAAAGGGTCAACATAATGAAAGAAAGGGTCATTGATTTCAGGAAAGAGATCAATAGGAGTCTATGGAATGATTTCATCCTAAGGGTACTGATTCAAATAAATCAAGTCCTTAATAAATTCTTCTGGCTCTTGAATCAAAGGATTAGGCTCTATAGTTGGGCTTTCTTTTAGTATCTCCTCAGGTAAAACTCTAATGGTAGGATTGGGTTCCTCATGGTCTTCTTCCTTTAAGGGTTCTTCCATTACATGGTCAGCTAACTCTATGTCAGTTACTGTCTGGGTATGGCTAAGGTTAGCTAAATCTAGGTCAGCTCCTACTGGGGTATGGTCAGGGTCAACTATTATTGGGTGGTCTTCTACCTAGTCTAACATATTGGTTACTTGGTTGTTGGTTTGGGTCAATTGGTTGGTTTGAGTGGTTGATTGGATAAACTGGGTTTGGAATTGGGTATTTTTCTGGGCCCATTGTTCAATTAAGATCTTGAGGGTTTCTAGATTGGACTCCATGGTTGAACTGGGTTGGATTTTAGACTCAACTAATTTTGGATTGGTTTCTATTGGGGTTTGGTTATAGTCAACTACTTATGGGTCTTCTATAGGTAACTCCTCTTCTTCTTCCTCATACCGTTCCACTAAGCTCATGTCAGCTTCATATTCTTCCTCTTTAATGTCAGCTTTGTGAACCAATGGGGTAGTAGGAGGGGGTTGGCTAAAGACATATTGACTAATGACTGGGGTGGGGGTGGGTTGACTAAGGGGTTCCTGACTAATACTAGGCTCAACAATAGGTTCAGACTCATCTTTATCTAACTCACCTAGGTGTAGGGTGCTGACTGGACATCGGCTAACAAAATGGCCTGGTTTGCGACATCTAAATCATACTCTCGGGAGATTGGAACTCCTCTGAACCTCTACAGACTTGCCTTTATCCCTTCTACGGGCCATAGTGGTACTGGGCTAGTTAGGATCTGGTCCTAGGCTAGGGGCACTAGCCCTAAAGGGTTTAGGTTGACAAAAGGGAAGTGGACTAACACTAGGCTCATATCTAGGGGTACTAATCCTATGGGGTTCAAGTCAACTAAGGGATAGTGGGTTACTATTGGGTTCATATCTAGGGACTATGGGTTCCTAGGGTCTATAGGGCAAAGGTTCAACTCTATGGGTCTTGCCTAGGGTTTATAATTGGTCTCCTACTTGGTCAAAACTATGATTGCTTGATTACTTGATTGGATCAGTTGATCAAGCTTGTTATTAATTTGGGCATTGGATTGGTTATTGGATAAATCGATTCGGTCAAATCGTTCGATCATGGTTTTCATGAAAGCCTCTAGACTGGGGTCTATGGTTGAGCTAGGTTGGGGTTTAGACTTCTAGTATTAGGTTCCTAGCCTATTAGTCATACAATCAAGCAATCAGTCAAAATGAGATGATGCAGCCAAGCATGCAAAATTGGGTTAGCTTAATCTAGGGTTTCCTAGACCTAGAGCCAAAACTGAATGGGTCAGCTCAACTTACACCTAACCAAGCAGCTAATCCTTCCTCTGGCTAGGTAGAGGGTGGGAGTGTGGGAGGCCCCCCTGCTTTTGTAGAGACCCAATTAAAAACCACAGCACTACTTAGGTCGTTTGACTCTGGACCCTCAGCCTTAGACACCAGATTTTAATAATAGCCATAGGATTAAATGCACTAGTTGGCCTACACGGTTCGGACCCGACCTATTGGTGTTACCTAGCCCACTAGGGCAAATTAAGTCTAATTGATTTTAATTAAGGTTTGCGTTAGAATTTAAGGGGGTTGTTTTGGGCCTAGGACAGGTAATGACCTCCTGCCCTAATCTAAGAAAGTAAAATTTCCCTTAAGATTGATTTAATGAAATGATGAACATACTATGCAACCTGATGCAATCTAAAACACTGTAAAAAATAAAAGAAATTTTGTCTCTTTTATGAAGTTGCAGCTTAAATTTAAGTTGGTTAGGTTATCAAACAAAATTGGCCTGGGTTGGGAGGGGTTTGGTAGTTGATTAGGTTTAGTTTAGTGAGATATGCAGAAACTGAAATTAGGGTTTGGTTTGATGCAGAAGTTAGCATGGATTTTAAAATAGAAAAATTCTAAAAAATTTAAAGAGTATAGAATGACGTGTGATTATGATTCATACCAAATTTCATGTAAAACAAAAATGCTATGATGATGAAAACCTAGGGTTCTAACTAGGTGTAGGAAAGAATAGAATTCGAGTTAGGGTTTCTATGAAGCAGGTTTCCTTACAGTTTTTAGATTAAGAAAACTCAATAAAAATATCAATAAAATAGAGGATGACTCAAACCTCAATCAAAAAATAAGATAAAAAGCAACTCTAAGATGAAAAACTCGGCCTAAACTTGGACTCCTAATGCAGAATAGGATGCAAAGATTTTCTAGGGCAAAAGAAAATAGGCATGAAAAAACTTTTACTGATAGAAATAAATCATGAAGAAAATTTCTAAAAGTACAAACAATTATTTGGGACCTAAAAAAAGAAAAATCAGAATTTTTGATCTACCTACATGTAGAATCAGGAAAAACAACAGACCATGTATGGGAATGACAAGATGCAGAAACTAGCCCTAAACATGCTCTGATACCCAATTGATGCAGAACTATTCATGCATGCCAATTATTTTTCATGTATTAAGAATTAAATTAGGAGTTTATATCCCAAACTTCAAACCAAGATTCAAAATAAGGAATTTTATAGAATTTCTAGAATTAGATGCATGCAGAAATAGATCCGACAAGTGAAGAAACAGGACCGCCAATGCTAAGAAGCCCTGGTTAGGACTAGCTCTTCTGCAATACCGCTACCTGATGAGTCTAGGGGGTGTACCTGGTAGAGATTTAAAGATTGATCCATGAAGAGTTCACTCAACACTCAATGGATGTGGCCTGAAAAACAAAGCTATTGACCTTGCGGATTCGTGGCTTACAATCCAGTGACCCGAAAGCTTGTCAATTGGAATCCTGGATTCGTGAACTCTGAGGGACATGTAAATCACTATTCAAGGGTTAGAAAATAAAAAGAAAAAAAGATTAAATAAAAGAAGAAGGGAAGGCAGGGAAGGAAGAGGGGCGGTTAGGAAGATGAAGAGGCTGTCGGCTTGGAGACGGGGCGCAGGGATCACACAGATACCTTAAGGGATCACATAGATATCCTAAATCACACAGAAAACTTTACACACAATTTTGAGGAACTCAAGAATAATTCTAAATCACACAAAAAACTTTACACACAATTTTGAGGAACTCAAGAATAATTAATTCATCAATAACAGCAACTATACATGGGGGGGAAGGGGCCTTTATATAGGCATACAAGTTAGGGCATACAAGAGATTTTACAAGGTCTTCCTTTTTCTTTACAAACTCTTCCATAAGTCATCTCCCAAATAGGTTCAGATTTCTTCTCCCAACTAGGATTACTCCTCTCCTCCTCTTTGACTTGGTCTTCTCCTTCTCTTTGACTTGGTCCAAGGGGGGTAATCATAAGGGGGCGCCATATGGAGGGTGACCATAAGGTGGGGCGCCATATGAAGAACTTTGGGCTTTTGGGCTTTGGGCAGCCCACTTCAGTACTGGACTAGGTCTTTTAAGATTTCTTCCAATTGTCCATCTCCTCATGGTGGGTTAATGTACTTGTCATCCAGGTCTTTAATGATAGCTCCAAGAATCCTTCTATGCTTCCCAAGTGGCATAATTATGTGGATGACTGGATTCCATGCAGTGGTTGTAGTATTATACTGATTGGCTTCATAAGTGACTTGAGTCTTCTTACAAAATTGGACTGGACTCAATATATGACTTACAAAATTTGACTGAATGCATAAAACTCAAAACTTACAGGACTCATAAGACTCACTAAGCATCCAAAACTTGACTCAATACTCTAATTACAGGACTCAACTGTAGAAAGGCATAAACAGGACTCAGAGGCCAAAATATAGACTCAAGTGTAACAAGGCCTGAAAACAAACTCGAGGCCCAAATACAAAACTCAAATGGCTAACATAGGCAAATTATTGGACTCAAAGACAAAATTTGCATCATGGCTAGGGACTCAAAACTCAGGGAGCCATAGTATACCAGGATTGACTTGATGTCCCTATCAGTAACAGGCTGATTCTAGAGCATATATCCAAAAGGATATTAGCAAAGAAGCAAAGCCCATCATGAACCAAACCATGTCTAACAGGGTTCGATTCCTCCTCTCAAACACTCCATTTAATTGAGGTGTCCACTTAGAGAGATTCCCATTCTCCTCAAGATATGTCAGAAACTCGTCGGAAAGGTATTCACCACCTCGATCGGATCGAAGGGTTTGATACACTTTCTAGTTTGTTTTTCTACTTCATTACGATATCGTTTGAACATTTCAAACGACTCAGATTTATGTCTCATCAAGAAGACATAACCATACCTTAAAAGGTCATTTGTAAAAGTAACGAAATAACCATACCCACCTCTGGAACTAACATTCATAGGTTTGCATACATCAGTATGTATCAGACTTAGAATTTCATTCTCTCGTTCACCTTTTTCAGTAAAAGGTAACTTTTTCAATTTTCCAAGAAGACAGACTCACAGGTTGGAAGTGAACTATCTTCACTAAAATCGAGGAGACCCTTGGTTTTCATTCTATTTATCCTATTCCTGTTAATATGACCAAACTTACAATGCCATAGGTATGCTTCGCTGACATTATCAATCCTACAGCATTTGCTAGACGTGTACATTGCATTAACAGGTCACGATAGTACATAGATGCCATCATGCATTTGTCCATTCAAAATTACAGAACCATTCAAAATGATTTTGCAAATATCATTCTTTATTAATAGTTCATAACCATACATGGCCAACTGGCCTACAGAAATGACATTCAAAATAAAAAAAAAAAAATGACACTCATTCAAAACGATAGTACAGGACTCGAAAACAAGTTTAAGGACTCCCAATGCCAGAACTGGAACTCGACTTCCATTTCCCACATTCAAGAACCTCTCGCCATCCTCGAACTTTCTACTAACTTGAAGTCCCTGCAAAGAATTGCAAATGTGAATTGGACTTCCTGTATCTAATACCCAGTTAGCAGTATCGCAAATAGAGAAACTACAAGGTGTTATCATATAAATACCTTGTCCAGGACTATCCTGTAGCTTTCTCTTCTTTGATCTGTTCGGGTCAAGGGACACAATATAAAGAGGATAGTTCCTCTTCTAATAACCCCACTTCTTGCAGAAGAAGCACTCTGCCTGGCTTCGATTAGCCTTCACTTTCTTGGCCTGACTGGGCCTAGAGCACTAAGCACCTTTTTCCCTTTATTATTTTTCTTCTTCCCTTTCTTAAAGGACGATGCCCTCCCGAAGAACCTCCCACTAGATTCAACACCCCTTTATTCAACTGGTGATCTTTCTCATAAGTCTGCAGCAACCCCAACAGACCATGATAGTTGACTGCAGGCTTATTCATTCTGTAATGATCGAGAAATTCTAGATAAAAGAATGAGAGAGAATTCAAAATCGCATCTTTCCCAAGATGTTCATGCAACGACAATCGAGCTTGCCTAGGTGCTCAATCATCTCGATCATGTATAGTACATGATCAGTGACTGAGGCCCCATCATGCATCCACCGTTGTAGATAGCACAGGAGACCCTATACCTCTCAATGTCATCTGGTATCTCGAAAGACACCTTCAACCTTTGAAGGATTTCTTCCGGCTAGGCTTCCTCGAACTTGCGACTGAACTCGTCATTCATCACTGCTAACATAATGCATCGAACAGTGGTCCTATCAGACAGCCACTTCTGATAAGTATCTTTGACAGAACCCCGAGCAGTGGCAGCAGGGATCTAAGGTGCCGGATCCTATATCACATACAGGATCCGTTCGTGCTCCAGGACAATCCTAAGCCTTCGATACCAGCTATCAAAGTTGGGTCCATTGAGCTTCTCATTATCGAGAAGAGACCAGAGTGACAGGTTGGAAGATATCTGAAAGGAAAACCAAAACTAATTATTGTATATGAATCATTAACCTAAAGACATGGACTTTAGTCTAAAGGTCCTTCACACTATTTTGCACAGATTGGTAGCCTCTACCTCCAATCCGAGGAATTACTTTAATTCCTTAGTGGGTACTAGAGTCCAATAGACAACACATGAGCCCGACTTTTGCCGGCTCACCCATGCATGTCAAAAGGTAGGTTCTTTAACCGATTACTTCTCCAAGTAACCTCTAGTAATTGGGTTTTGCCCCAAGGAGCACTTCAATCAGCCTTTGGGCCTCCTATTGAAGGTCCTGGTTAGGTCCAACCATTAACATGACAAAATTCAATGCTTCTAACTAATGAATGGTCAAACCCGACTTTGGCCGCCCACCTGACCACCATTAAAAGAGTCGCACTAAACCATTATATTAGGAACAACATTCCAATAGCCCGATAAACACCCGATCTTTGGATCTGCCGATGAACACCCAACTATTGGACACATTACTATCCCACTTAATGGGAGGCTAGGACTTGGTTATCCCTATAACTTTGTCCTTTTAAGGACCTAATAATTTAGAGGGTTTTTAAATAATGTGATAGATGAAGAGATGAGAAGACATGGATCAACCTCCCACTGACCACATCAGTAATCTAGGAGGATTACACATAACTAATGATCCATAAGCACCTAAAATCAGTCAAGACTGATTAACCTTGGCTGACAAGGGTTAACACGAGTTAATGAGCTATCTAATCAATCCTGATTGACCACATTAGCCAGGTAAGTGAGATCATGGGTTGGGTTCCACCATTAACTGTCTTTCCTTAGACACCAACAAAGTTGGCCAGGTAAAAGGTAGCCCCAAAGAACCAAGATCACAATGCCAAACTTACCTCAACACCAATCAGTTCATCAAACTCGATTATACTAGCCTAAAGACTTGGACTTTCCATTGAGCCACAAATTAGATCCATTTAGATTATGGACTAATCAATCTAACTATTAGATAGATCTAGAGAAGAAATCCTAACTCGACATTTGATTAGATTAGTTCTCTAATTAGTCCAATGCATCTAAACTTAGGTCTAACCCAATTAAGGACCTAATAGAAGCTAACCCATGACCCTTAAGGCTTATTGAAATGACTTAAAATCTTTTGAATCATATTCCTAGAGTTCTTAGTCATTCTTAATTCTTAATTAAGTTCAATAGCCTCAAATAAATTAAAACAATTTTAATTTATCATGTAAAATAATTTTACAACAAATCAAAATTTGAATTCACTGTATTTAAGAATTTTCATCTCAAATGTCGACACTTCAGGAGCAAGTGTCGACTCAAGGCCTGAGATAGGAAAAGAAAATAGAACAATCTATTTTCTGGACATGCTCATGTGTCGACACTTTGAAGGTCAAGTGTCGACACTTCAGGGGCAAGTGTCGACACTTCTACCTGTCTCAGAAGAAAAACAGAAACCAGATCTCAGAAAATTTTCCCATGAGTCGACACTTCAAAGGCCAAGTGTCGACTCATAGCCTGAGACAATGAAAAAATAATGATTTCAAATCTAATGTTTCTCCAAACATTCAATCTAAACAGATCAAAACAAACATTTTAGATCTTATCTAAAGTTATTTTCTAATCATGTCATTAGATTAAAACATTTTTAACCTACAAATTTTCTTTCTTCTTATTTTTCTTTTCAAGAGTCAATCACAGTGGCACCCCTACACACCATAGGAGAACCCATTGAATGGGAAGAGAGGGTCTTGCAGCCCTACTTCTTTCCTTTGATCGGATGGCCATGGTGAAGGACTTAATCAAAGTACTTAAGAAAGAAAGGAGATGTTATTAGCATGCTAGCATCATCATACTACAAAAAGGAACCTATTGCTCTGATACCATTGAAGGTGAAAAATACCTACACCTAGCATATAATATGCAAGAAAAGAGGATAGAAGGATATGCATTTTAAAATAATTTTTAAAGCATGCACAGCGAAAGGATTGGTAGATAGATCTAAACGATCTACCGATCTGCCTGCAACAGGAACTAGCATAATGACCTAGCATGCATATAACATCAAAAGCAAGAGAATATATATAAAAGTACCATACCTTTATACCTCTGAGAGAAGCAATGGAAGTGCTGCAAGAAGGAAGAGGGTGCTCGAGCCACACACGCATCTAGCCTCTACAAGAAATCCATACCTGGGCTCGACTCTGATCAACTCCCTCGGAGTGCTAGCTCTTTGGGATCCTTGGCCAATATTCTTCTTCTAGGAAGATAAAGAGGAGAGCAGGAACCCCTTCCCAAAATGTCTCTTCCCAAGACCTAGCTGAGTGCTAGGTTGCTCACACCCAATCCCAAAACCTCTCACAGCCCTTCTCTATTTCTTCTCTCAAAGCTTTTCTCAAAATCAGTGGATTAACCATTGGCAACCCCTGAAAATGACATTCATTTGTAGAGGCAGCAGGGAGAGGGAGAAAGAGGAAGGAGGAGAGATGAGGGGGGAGAATAGGGGAGAGGATCAAGGCTATATCAAATGGGTCTAACCCAAAGAGGAAAGTATGACCTTTATACCATAAAACCTTGAAGCCAAAACAGGTTTGAATTCGAAATTCAAACCAGGTCAAAACTTGCCCAAAATCCTCCTATGAATTTCTTCCCAAAATTCTGTTCATCACATGAAGTGTCGACACCTATAAAATTCCAAGTGTCAACACTTGGAACAAAGTCAATCATATTGACTTCCGATGACGTCAAACGATTCTCAATCGTCGATTAGCCAAAAACTCATATAGAAATACTCTATGGTGTGTGACCCCATAGGTTCGAACACTAAGCAGGTAGCACTGGAACATTTCCAATAACAGTCAAAGTCCTCATCTAGAAATGATACCCGACATCCGGGTATGTCAAAGATGCAGAGCACCTTACAAGAACCTTTGGCATATGGTTGCCGCATAATTCATCCCTTTGACCTCACAATGCTTAGGATGACCTAGGGTTAGACTACCAACCCTAATTTGGTTTATCCAGATCATGTCTCAACCTCACAAGTTCTGTGACTCCTCACAAGAACTACCTTGGCCAAAGTTTTGCTGAATTGAGACATAGTGAATCATTCACTCCAAACTATTTAGAGAGGTCAATTCCATCTTGATCCACCACCGTTCCACAAGTACTTGACTTTACCCAGAAACCTTTCATCACCGGATTAGAAATCCAGGTAGTCCAGCATCAAAGTACAGCGAATTACTTGCAAGCTGCCATGGTGTCCTCAAGTCTGAGGGATACATATAGCCATATCCCTTCACGAGCAACCCTTTGGCTGAAGGGAGCTCCGTAGATGGTCACGTTCAGTGAAATGTCATACATTTCACTTGCATATCATACCAGTATCTCCACACTCCTAGGTTAAGAGGACAACCAACAAATGTGACATATAATAACCTATACTTGATACATCGTCGTCCTATAATAATATATCCTTTGGTTGTGAACCAGTTTAAGAGCTACCTGATATATCCTCTCTATATCAAATAATATAATTCTAAGGACTCCATCACACAAGAGTTCTTTACAAGAAAATGTAAATATGATGGACAGCCAAAATAAATAACTTTTATTTATTAAAAAGAATTCATATACAAATACAAAGATAGCACAACCATCTATAGCCTAGATGATTGGCTTTGGGACATAATTCCCAACACTTGGCACATTACCTAATATAGGGGGAGAGAAAATAAAATTTAACTATACATGGCACATTATCCCTTTGAAATTGTGTTGTATGAACTTTGATATACTGAATTTGACTCAATTCACAATAAGCTTTAAGTGTATGGTCACTTGAAAGTGTGAAACAACACCTATAATTGAATTTAAATACTTATATACTCAAGGTTTTGTCATCATCAAAATGGGGGAGCTTGTTGGCTTTGGTCCTTGATTTTGATTACTAACAAAACGTTGAGTATTTGTTTTATACTAATGTTTTAATTATAGTTATAAATTTTAGAAAACAGGCACATCAAATTCTCTATACAAAAGTAATAAACTCACTCAATTTGAAGCTAAGTGAATTGCAGAGTTTTAGAAGTCTTCTCACCTTGGAAAACCTTAAAATGAATCAATCTGGGCTCTATGAAGAAGAAGTTGAGGGTTCATTAAAAAACAAATTGAATTTTGAAGCTTGGTATAGAGTTTCTGAATGGCACATACCAAGTGTCGACTCATGAAACATGAAGTGTCGACACTTCAGAAGAACTGGCATGCAGAAACTTCTTTGGCATGCCTTGAGTCGACTCAAAATGGTCAAGTGTCGACTCATGAAGAAGTCAGGTGTCGACTTATAAGATACAAGTGTCGACTCATGGCCTGAGATAAAAGATGTTACAGAACTATATTATTTTGAGGATTCTGTCAAGTGCTGACTCAAGGTGTCGACTCAGAAGACTCAAGTGTTGACTCACAAGCTCCAAGTGTCGACTCACAGGTCGACTCATAGCCTAAGAACAGAATAAAATAGAATCCTATTTTTTCAAAGAATTATACCTTGAGTCAACTTATAAAGATCCAAGTATCAACTCATGAAGAATTCAAGTGTCGACTCATGAAGAACTCAAGTATCCACTCATAGGTTCTGACAATAGTAACGGCTATATTTTTTGAAGTACATATTTGACTCCAAAAAGCTCCAAATGGCTAGTTTTGCTCCACCAACGGTCATAAACTATTTTTTAGAAGTTTTTGAAGTATTTAACTCTCACCAAACTCATTCAAGAAGAACTAACTCATAAGAGACAAATTCTACCTTTGAGGATATCACAACAAAATTCAAAAAAGAGCTAGAAAGAATATTCCATCTGAAAAAGCTTTCAATCTTGCTGTTGAGCCTTCAAATCAACATTCCAAAAGTGGTCTTTCAAAGATTCCAATGAGAAGACAATACAAGCAATCAAGAAGAGCTTCATAGCTTCTATTTTCTACTCTATAGAAAGTTTTTCTTATGCTTTACACTTGTACTCCTACTTTTATTTGTTGAGACTAGTTTCAAGGGTATTTGAAACTAGGTGTTAGGCCATTCCAAGCCATGAATTGGAATCTAAGCCTAGATTGGCTTGAGGAAAGGTTGTTGGTGAGACTAAGTGAGAAAACCAACTTTGGGTTTAACTTGTGAGCCTTTGAAAAGAAGTTGGCTATAATCTTGGTGGATTATAGTGAAATTCCCAATGGATAGCTTGGGAAGTGGATGTAGGTGCTTGGTGTGCACCAAACCACTATAAATCTTTTGTGTTTGTATGTGTGTTCCTTCTTCTCTTGCCTTTACTACTTACCTCACATAGCATTGCATCTTATTCATATCGTGCTCATTTGCATTGCTTCACAAACACTTTAAGTTTAGCATAAATTTGCTTAAATTTTTAAAGAAACCAAACTCACTCCCTCTCTTAGGTTGCTATGCTGGGCAACAAGGCAGAAGGACTTTTGGTCCTTTTATGCACATGCATTTGGCACACCCAAGAATTAAGTCCTTCAATTAAGTCCTTCTGTGCACATGCATTTTGGTGCACCCAAGAATTGGCACCAAGAGTCCATGCCTTGTAGGACTCTTCAAAATGACCAAGATAAATGCCAAATAAATCCAGATAAATATTGAATCAGGATGCCCCACTTAGGACTCAATCCAATTAAAATACCACTTAATTTGGTTAGCCTCATTAGCAAACAAGCTGACCCAATCCAGTTGGGTTAGGAATTGGGCTAGACAACATATGCTAGTATGTCAATTAGCTAGCCAATTAGGATCCCATGATCCTAATAAATATACAATTGACTTTCTTGGCCAATTCTTTAATGTGTGAACCTTTGGGTTCCACATCTAGCTAGCGATAGGTCTAGGTCCAAGCCAATTCGATCCAATCGAACTCGATTGACCTAATTAGGTCAAATTAAGCTGACCAAAGTTGCTAATTTAAAACAACTTTTGAATTGACTCATGAATCCAATCGAATTGATCCATGAAAATCAACAAGATATGATTGATGTCTAGCAACATATCATGCCTACCCAAAGATGGAGAATTTGATTGAAATTATCAAAATACACTTTAGTGGAAAGTCATCATATAATTCAATCCTTCAATCTTCCTTTATCCCTATTAAGTAAAGGGTGGTGCGAGCACCAGGGCTAAAAAAAATTGACAGATTGAACCCACATCCCTGTGGATCACCTGTAAGTAAAACCCTAAACCCAAACCTTTTTTACCATGTAAATATTTATTTTAAACTCTGTTATTTTGGTTTAGTTAGAGTATACCCTTTTTACCAACTGTAATTAGGGTTTGGTTTATTTTAGGATAAAACCCTTTTTACTAAGTTGAGTCGAAATCCCAATTGAGTCAAACCCTATTTACCCAATTGGGATTTAAATGGTCCAGTTTGAATTAGTCCTTTTTGCCAACTTTAATTAGGTTTTTATTCGCAAGCCTAATTAAGTATGGTTGGTTATTTAGTTGAGTCATGTGATTTGTTATTTATTGAGTCTATGTAATTAGTTGAGTCATTGAGTCCTGTATTACAAGAGGGGACCCAAGACAACATCCCATGTGCACCCAATTGAAGACCCATGTGACCCCATATGCTAGCTCAAGATAACCCATGTGCTAGCCCAAGTCACAACCTCTTTTTGGCGTAACCTTTTCAAGGATTTGGACATCAACACATGTCATGTTTGGACATGTCTTCAGACAACACTGCTAGGCACTTCAACCAGGACAAGAGCACACGATATGTCTAAAATTTGCTTGCCATTAAGACCACACATTTGCCACATCATTTATATTTCGGTCGGCTTATGAGAGAGGACTTAATTGGTGCCCCTCCTTTTAAGATAAATAAGTATGAAGGACTCTCATCTTTGGCACCCCTCCTCTCAAATTAATTCATGCCAAAAGTATGAGAAGTCGGCTAAGCATTCCACTCCTTCTTGTCACCCACTTCAAAGAGAGTTCCAAGGTATCCATTCACTAAATGAAAGAGGTTCAAAGGTTCTCTACCATAGCATTTCACTCAAATAAGTTGGAAGCTACTTAAGTCTCAAGAACTCAAGAGTCTCACCAAAACTCTTGAGTTCTATCCTATCTAGACTGAAGAGTCCACTCACCTACAGAAGATCACATCATCTAGACTCTAGAGTCCAACAAGCAAGGCTAAGTGATGGAGCATCTTGACCCTACATCAAGCCATCTCACCAATCCACCACTTGGGCACCCACTTTGGATGAGAAGCCTCAAGTTGTCGCCCACTTTGAAAAGATTCCAGATCTTCTCAGCAAACAAGAGTCCAGGCTACCTAAAGTAGGATTCTAGGAGTTGTAGTCTAAGAGAGAAAAAGACTAGTAGTTGTATCCCTTCACCACTAGTTGAGGGTCAATAAATAACCTCTCCAACCCCCCTTGTATTTAATCAATTATTATTCTTCAATAAGAGTGTTATTCTATCAAAATTTTCTTTCTTTGCTATGTGCATCGCGGGGTGTGAGGCCCTTCCTTTGTTTTATGGTACATCGCAGGGTGTGAGGCCCTACCTATCCAGCCGACCAGAAAATCCAAAACCACCATTTCTAAACTTTCCTTTCCTTTCATTCTTTCTTTATCTTTGCTGCTCCTTAACTCATGATTTTCATTGTTGAGTGTTATAGGTGATCAGGAGTCAAGATCAGGTGTTCTTATCTCGGAACCAGCTTCGTGCAAAAGATCGAAGCCCAAGATCAAGTTCTTGAAACCCTGCCATGAAGATCTTGAGAGTCCTGTCAGATCCAATTTGGAGGAGCATTTCTTCGTTGGTAAAATTGAAACTTATTCCTTTCTTGTTATTCTCTAACTCGTTGATAGATAAATCCTAGTTTACGATGGTTTTTCAACCACCAAGTTCTGCCTTCCTAGTTAATTTGTAGGTTTACTTGCGAGTAGATAATTACAACTAGATTCCTTCGCTGTCTCCTTCAAGTCTTCTTTTAAAATCTGAAAATATAACAAAAACATTAGTTTCATTTTTCTTTGCTAATTAATTATTAATATTAGTAGTTTAATTTTAATTATCGTCCTGCATCAGTTTTTGGTATCAGAGCAGTTTAAACTAGGATTTAATCTCTATTGTACTGATTTAGTTTCTCTTTAAGTACTCAGATCGGGTGCTTCACCATGGCCATCCTGTCATAAAAAAAAAAAGGGCTACAAGACCCTCACCTTCCATTCAAACGGGGTTTCCTATGGCGTGTAGGGGTACCACTATGAATTGACCCTTGAAGAAAAAAACAAAGATATGGGCATCTTTAGGATTTATTTTCTGCATCACATCCATCACAATACATAGTCTATTTTTTAAATTATTTCTGCATGTAGGTAACTCAGAATCGTCCGATTCTTATTTTGCTGGATCAATCATAGTATTTTTCAAAATTCTCTCATGAATTATTTCAGTATGTAAATTTTTTGCTCGTCGGAATACTGCTTGAGAATAGATTTGCCCTGAATTTTAGTAATTCTAGTTTAGGACTCTTTTTGCATAAATCTTGCATATTTTAATTTCCTGCATCTTAAGTATTTTTCTACAAACTATATCTTTGCTGAAAATAAAAGAACAAAATACAAAAAAATAATAATTAATTTTATTTTCTATTATTTTAATTATTTTAGTTTGTTGCATCTAGGGTTTCATCTTGTGTGTGCATCATCAAGTAATATAATCTTAAGGGCACTTGAGCATCTCAGATTAGGATAGGAGCTCATCACCTGTCCTGGGCCCACAACAACCTTCTTTGCATCTAAGCCTAATACTAATTAAAACTCAATCAGACTTAATTTTCTCTAGTGAGCTAGGGACACCAACAGGTCAGGTTCCAAGTATTGTGTGTAAGCTAGTGCACCCAATCCTGTGATTATCACTTGAATCTAGTGTCTAAGGCTAGAGGTCCAGAGGCAAATGCCCTAAGCAGTTTCATGGTTTTTAATTAGGACCCTGTGAGAGTAGGGGGAGCCTCCCATGACCCCACCTCTTACTTGGCCAATGGATAGGGTAATTATTGAGTTGGCTATAATTTGAGCTGACCCATTCTGCTTGAGCTCTAGGTTTAGGAAATCCTAGTCCGAGATGAGTTCTGTGTGATAGCATTGCATGGCAACTAGGTCAGGCACACCATATCAACCTACCCAAAACCAACCCAATCCATCCATGGACCCTAATATGGAAAATTTTATGAGGACTATAACTGATCAGCTTAGATAGTTCACAACCAAGTTTGATCAGGTGGAAGACAGACTAGGTAACCTTAAAGATCCCATGCGACTAGATCAGATCCTAAAACACCTGGACCCACTCCCCTAGGTCAATGCTCTGAGATGCCTAGACCCATTCTCCCAATTCCACGAGCCCAACTCACTCCCCCAGATCTAAGAGGTCAATATAAGGAACCTGCTAGAGCCCAACATAGGGAAATTACTCCTGACCCAATTCCTAGGCTCACATCCCTAATGTGAATGACCAGGAAGAAAGGATCCTTAGGAGTATTCAATTAGATGCACCCACATTTGAGGGTAGTTTGGGTCCTAAGGTCTATATTGATTGAAAAAGTGATATGGACTAGTATTTTGAATGGTACAAAATATCGGAGGAAAGAAAATTCAAATTTGCCAAGCTTAGGCTAGTCCACAGGCTAGATTGTACTAGAAAAATGTAAAACAACTGAACCGATAGAGAGGTGACCTACCTATAGGTAATGGCAAGACATGAAGGTAAAGCTTAGGGAGAAATATCTACCATTCTAATATGAACAAAAATTATTAGATCAATGGCAAAAATTAACTCAAGGAAATAGATTAATAGCTGATTATATTGCCAAATTTGATGAGTTTGTTATGAGGTGTCGTGTAGTCAAGTCCGAAGCTATCACCTTGTCAAGGTTTAAAGCTGGTTTACATGAAGATATCCAGAGGGAGTTATTCTTAAGGGAAGTTAATGATCTGGAACAGGCTTACCAGATTGCTAGGGATTGTGAACGTTTCCAGAGAAGACTTTTTACCTATAGACCTGAGTCAAATAGGTTTAATACCCCTGGAACAAGGCCTAGCCCTGATCAATTTCTACCTAGCTGACCCAATCCTACTTCTTAACCAGTTCATAAGGAAGAAAAGAAAAGGCACCCATGGTCCCTAAAGATAGGAATCAAAATACCATGTGTTTTGGTACCGTAAAATGGGTCATTTTGTTACTGACTGTCCAGTATGAGCATTACATATAGGTGAATGTGAGGAAGAGAACCTAAAGAATGTATAAGAATTTGAAGAGAAAATTTACAAAGCTGAGGAAGACTTGGTAGAAGAGTACGAAGGTGATGAAGAGCCCATAGAGTCATCTGACCAACTAGGTGTAGTTAGGTGTATTCTGGCTCAAACCAAGAAGAATGAGGACTGGTGTAGGACAAATATCTTACAGACCTTTATTAAGCTAGGAGATAAAGTGTGTAAAATCATTATAGACAGTGAGAGTTGTGTGAATGCAATATCTACTAATGTTGTTAGGAGCTTAGGCTTACCCACCGTGCCACTTCCTAGCCCATATAAGGTATCCTAAATTGATGCGACATCCATTCCTATTAGGTTACAATGCCAGGTCTGAGTCCAAATTCAATCTTACCGGGAGAAAGTATGGTGTGATGTGATTCCAATGGGGTTAGTAATATCATACTAGGTAGATCGTGGTTATATGATCATGATGCAACCCTCTTTCGCCGATCTAACTCATGTTCATTTAACACCATGAAAACAGAATTATGATAAACTCGACCCAACCCAAAGATAATACTGAAAGAGGGTCTAGTCATTTGAAAGAGAAAGAACCCGAATTGAACCTAATTACTGCTAAGGAGTTAGAACATGAAATCATTGAAGGTTCAACAGTCAGGATGCTGACTACCAAAGAAGTTCATGATGAACCCCAGAAAGAACATCCTAAGAAAATTTTAGATTTTCTACAAGAATTTAAGGATGTATTTCCAGAAGACCTCCCTGACTGTTTACCTCCATTAAGGGACATACAACAAGCTATAGACTTGGTCCCAGGAGCTACCTTGCCGAATTTACCTCACTATAGGATTAACCCTACCAAGCATAAGGAATTGCATAGGCAAGTTGAGAATCTTCTTAGGAAAGGATTTATTAGGGAAAGTTTGAGCCTATGTGCTATTCCAGCCCTTTTGACTCCTAAAAAGGATAGCACTTGGTGCATGTGTGTTGACAGTAGAGCCATCAATAAGATTATAGTGAAGTATAGGTTTCCCATACCCCGACTCGATGACATGCTAGACATGATGGCTGGTGCTACAATATTTTCAAAGATAGACCTTAAGAGTAGCTATCATCAGGTTAGAATTAGGCCCGGGGATGAATAGAAAATTGTATTTAAGACCAAGGATGGCTTGTACGAATAGTTAGTGATGCCTTTTGGATTATCGAATACACCTAGTACTTTTATGAGGATTATGACTCAAGTATTAAAATCATTTATTGGAAAATTTATGGTAGTATATTTTGATGACATCCTCATATATAGTAAGAATAAGAAGGATCACTTAGACCATATTCAACAGGTTTGTCAAGTACTTAGAGGAGATAATCTTTATGCAAATTTGAAGAAATGTAGTTTTATGACTCCAAGGATTATTTTCCTAGGATTTGTAGTAACTGCTAAGGGAGTATCGGCAGATCCCGAGAAAATCAAATCCTTAGTTGAGTGTCCTATTCCTAAGAATGTTCATGATGTTCGAAGTTTTCATGGATTAGCTACTTTCTATAGGTGATTTATTCAAGGGTTTAGTACGATTGTTGCGCCTATTACAAATTGTATGAAGAAAGGAGCATTTGACTGGTCAAAAGAAGCCAATAGGGCTTTTGAAGATATTAAGAATAAAATGACCCAAGCCCCATGCTAAGGCTACCCGATTTTTTGAAAGTCTTCAAGGTTGCTTGTGATGCCTCAGGGGTAGGAATTAGAGGAGTGTTGAGTCAAGATAATCATCCGGTTACTTTCTATAGCGAGAAATTGAACGATGCTAAGTTAAAATATTCTACTTATGATAAGAAGCCAATAGGGCTTTTGAAGATATTAAGAATAAAATGACCCAAGCCCCATGCTAAGGCTACCCGATTTTTTGAAAGTCTTCGAGGTTGCTTGTGATGCCTCAGGGGTAGGAATTGGAGGAGTGTTGAGTCAAGAGAATCATCCGGTTGCTTTCTTTAGCGAGAAATTGAATGATGCTAAGTTAAAATATTCTACTTATGATAAGAAACTATATACGCTGGTTCAATCACTTAGGTATTGGTCACACTATTTGCTACTGCAAGAGTTCATATTGTATTCTGATCATGAAGCTCTTAGGTTCCTTAACTTGCAAAAGAAGTTGAATGCTAGGCATGAAAAATGGGTTGAATACATTTAGGCCTACACTTTTGTTTTAAGACATCAATCGGATACTAATAATAAAGTTGCTGATGCATTGAGTAGGAGATTTATGCTCTTGAATTGTGTTAGTACTAGAGTAGTCAGATTTGAGAAATTTAAGGATGAGTATGAGAACTATGATGATTTTGGTGAAATCTATAAGGTAGTTAGCAAGGATCGACTAGTTCACATAGTGAGTACACAATTCAAGATGTGTACCTCTTTAAGGAGAGTAAGCTATGTATTCCAAATACTTCACTTAAAGACTTCTTGATTTGGAAAACACATGCTGGAGGTTTAGCTGGATATTTTGGTAGAAATAAGACAATCTTAACACTAGAAGACCAATTCTATTGGCCGAGTCTTAAGAGGAATGTTGCTCAAGTTGTAGCTAGATGTAGGACTTGTGCTGTTGCTAAACAGCAAAAGCAGAACACTGGCTTATACACCCCTCTTCCTGTACCAAATTGTCCATGGCAAGATCTTAGCATGGACTTTGTTCTTGGATTACCTAAGACCTTAAGGAAAAATGATTCTATATTTATAATGGTCGACAGGTTTTCAAAGATGGCACATTTCCTACCTTGTTTCCAAACCTATGATGCTTCTAAGGTAGCCAAGCTATTTTTGAATGAAGTAGTTAGACTACATGGTTTACCTAGGATAATAGTTTTCGATAGAGATGTTCGATTCATCAGTTATTTCTGGAAAACACTTTGGCACTTATTAGGGACAAAACTTAAGTTTTCAACATCTTATCACCCTCAGACTGATGGCCGACTGAAGTTATGAATCAAAGTTTAGGAAATATACTAAGAAGCTTAGTTAGAGAGCATACTGCCAATTAGGATCTATTACTGTCTATAACTGAATTTGCATATAATAGCTCAATGAATAGGTCTACGGGGAAAGTCTGTTTGAAATTGTTCATGGGTATAAACCTAGAAAACCTCTAGATCTCATTCCTTTACCCATGCATGAACATATATTTGAATCTACTGAGTCATATACTGAACATGTTAGAGTGTTGCATAAAGAGATAAGTAAAAAAATTAATGAAAGCAACGAATCTTATAAACATATGACTAATACTAAAAGAAGACTCAAGGAGTACAAAGAAAGAGACTTTGTTATGGTTCGATTACGACCTGAATGGTTCCCACCTGGAACTATGAAAAAATTAAATGCTCCTAGTAGTGGACCATACAAAGTAATTAAGAAAATTGGACCTAATGCCTACGTGCTTGAATTGCCACCTGAACTAGGCATTAGCTCCACTTTCAATGTTTCAGACCTTATCGAGTATAGGGAGCTAACATTGATCCTAGTGAGCCATTTGGGCCTAATCTAGTCCTTGAGAGTGAACCAACCCAAGTGTGTCCACCTGCCATACCACCAGCCTAGAGAGACAAGATCGAACAGATCTTGGATGACAAGATCATCGCCACCCAGAGCAAAGATTACCAGTAATATATGGTTCATTGGCAAGGATGACCTGAGTTTGATGATTCTTGGATCACTAGAGAGGACTTGCAGAGAGTTGCCCCTGACTTACTAAAGTATTATAATAGTAGAGTTGACCCATACTCGATAGGGTCGAGTTCCTCCCACCCGGGGAGAATTGGTGCGGGCATCAGGGCCAAAAGAAATCGACAGGTTGAACCCACATCCATGTGGATCACCCGTGAGTAAAACCCTGAACCCAAACCTTTTTTACCATGTAAATATTTATTTTAAATTCTATTATTTTGGTTTAGTTAGAGTAAACCCCTTTTATCAACTGTAATTAGGGTTTGATTTATTTTATGGTAAAACCCTTTTTATCAAGTTGAGTCAAAACCCTAATTGAGTCAAACCCTATTTACCCAATTGGGATTTAAATAGTCCAGTTTAAATTAGCCCTTTTTGCCAAATTTAATTGGATTTTTATTTGCAAGCCTAATTAAGTATGGTTGGTTATTTAGTTGAGTCATGTGATTTGTTATTTAAGTATGGTTGGTTATTTAGTTGAGTCATGTGATTTGTTATTTATTGAGTCCATGTAACTAGTTAAGTCCTGTATTACAAGAGGGGACCCAAGACAACATCCCATGTGCACCCAATTGAAGACCCATGTGACCTCATGTGCTAGCTCAAGACAACCCATATGCTAGCCCAAGTCACAACCTCTTCTTGGCACCACATTTTCAAGGATTTGGATATCAACACATGTCTTGTTTGGACATGTCTTTGGGACAACACTGCTTGGCACTTCAACCAGGACAAGAGCACATGATATGTTTGAAATTTGCTTGCCATTAAGACCACACATTTGCCACATCATTTATATCTTGGTCGGCCTATAATAGAAGACTTAATAGGTGCCCCTCCTTTTAAGATAAATAAGTGTGAAGGACTCTCATCCTTGGCGCTCCTCCTCTCAAATTAATTCATGCCAAAAGTATGAGAAGTTAGCCAAGCATTCCACTCCTTCTTGTTGCCCACTTCAAAGAGTGTTCCAAGGTATCCATTCACTAAATGAAAGAGGTTTAAAGGTTCTCTATCGCAGCATTTCACTCAAACAGGTTGGAAGCTGCTTAAGTCTCAAGAACTCAAGAGTCCTAACAAAACTCTTGAGTCCTCTCCTATCCAGACTGAAGAGTCAACTCACCTACAGAAGACCACATCATCTAGACTCTAGAGTCCAACAAGCAAGGCCAAGTGATGGAGCATCTTGACCCTACATCAAGCCATCTCACCAATCCACCACTTGGGCGCCCACTTTGGATGAGAAGCCTCAAGTTGTTGCCCACTTTGAAAAGAGTCTAGATCTTCTTAGCAAACAAGAGTCCAGGCTACCTAAAGCAGGATTCTAGGAGTTGTAGTCCAAGGAAGAAAAAGACTAGTAGTTGTAACCCTTACACCATTGGTTGGGGGTCTATAAAAAACCCCTCCAACCCCCTTGTAATTAATCAATTATTATTCATCAATAAGAGTGTTATTCTGTCAAAATCTTCTTCCTTTATTGTATGCATCGTGGGGTGTGTGGCCCTTCCTTTGTTCTACGGAACATCGCAGGGTGTGAGGCCCTACCTATCTAGCCAACCAAAATATCCAAAATTACCATTTCTAAACATTCCTTTCCTTTCATTCTTTCTTTTTCTTTGCTACTCCTTAACTCATGATTTTCATTGTTGAGTGTTACAGGTGATCAGGAGTCAAGATCAGGTGTTCTTGCCTCAGAACCAGCTTCACACGAAAGATCGGAGCCCGTGATTGAGTTCTTGAAATCCTGCCGTGAAGATCTTGAGAGTCCTGTCAGATCTGATTCGGAGGAGTATTTCTTTGTTAGTAAAATCAAAACTTATTCCTTTCTCGTTATTCTCTGACTCGTTGATAGATAAATCTTAGTTTACAATGGTTTTTCAACCACCAAGTCTTGCTTTCCAAGTTAATTTGCAGGTTTACTTGCAGGTAGATAATTATACGTAGTTTCCTTCACTGTCTCCTTCAAGTCTTCTTTTAAAATCTAAAAATATAACAAAAAAAATAGTTTCTATTTTTCTCTGCTAATAGTTATTAATATCAGTAGTTTAATTTTAATTATTGACCCGCTTCAATGGCCATGGATAAATGTCAAACCCTAGCACTTAATCCTTTTGAATATCAATTTAATAATGAAGACTCGACCAAGAAAGATTAGAAAACCTATCTAATCTCATCATGCTTTGATCAAAGACTTTCTGAGTCTTCATTCAAAGAGATCACACGGAATAACTTCTCCTCTTACTAGGAGTGATCAATTCTTTATTGACGTACTCATTACCTTTATATACAATCCACCATATCTAGAAGCACCCCATACTTGACTTAATTGTCATGAATGAGTATGCACCAAAACATGGATTCATGTGCACAAGGTACTATGGTAGTCTCAGGTCTAAGGACTGCATGCACAACTCCCACTAAGAGAACATTCTTTGACAAGTAAGACTTCCATTTGATGTTCTCTTGTCAGATTAGTTCAGTGAACTCATAACCTAATGAGCACCCATATCCTTGTATTAATATCTCTACACAAGTGGTTGTGAGACCAACCACCCTCTCCATTGAGCATACATAGGAGTACTAGTCTTTCTGGATTCATCGATCCCTGAATCGATGATCCAACAACTAGGAACATTTTAGATTAGGATTTATAGGAACTTAGGTCTCACCATTGTCATCTCCATCATAACCCTAATTCCATTGCCCTAACCTATGGGGTTCATCATAATCTTATAATTAAAATATAAGATATAGCAAATGATGAATTATAAATTGCCTTTATTAATAGCAATCTTGAGTTGGGAGAATACAAAATGCCACTGATACAATAACTGTGATTGACTTTCAGGGCATAATTCTTTCATATTGGACATGATGGCCAGAGCCATTATTTTTTCTAAGATTGACCTTAAAGTGGTTATCACCAAGTTAGAATTAGGCTAGGGGACGAGTGGAAAATAGCTTTCAAAACTAAGGATGGCCTTTACGAATGGGTAGTGATGCCTTTTGGTCTTTCAAATGCCCATAGTACTTTTATGCAGATCTTTACCTAAGTCCTTAGATCATTCATTAGAAAATTTGTTATGGTCTACTTCGATGACATCCCTATCTACAGTAGGACTAAGGAAGACTACCTAGACCATCTTCACTGAGTATGCCAAGCCCTTATGAAAGACAGCCTTTATGTCAATTTGAAGAAATGAGACTTCATGACCCAAAGAGTCATTTTTCTAGGTTTTGTCATTATCCCCGAAGGAGTATCTATCGACCCAGAAAAGATTAAGTCCATAGTTGAGTGGCCTATACCCAATAGTATATATGAAGTCCATAGCTTCCATGGCCTTGCTACATTCTATAGATGATTTATTCGAGGATTCAGTACAATTGTCACACTCATAACTAACTATATTAGGAAGGAAACCTTTGAATGGACCAAGGCCATCGATAGAGCCTTCCTAGACATCAAAAAAAAAATGACCCAAGAACCCATTTTAAGATTACCTGACTTTTCAAAGATCTTTGAGGTTGCTTGTGATGCCTTCGGAGTTGGAATTAGAAGAGTTTTAAGTCAAGAGAACTACCTATAGCCATCTTTAGTGAGAAGTTGAATAAGCAAAATTGAAGTATTCAACTTACGATAAGGAATTGTATGTGGTAGTTCAAGCCTTAAGGTATTGAGACACTATCTCTTATTGCTGGAGTTTGTCCTATATTCAGATCATGAGCACTCTGATTCCTTAGTTCTCAAAAGAAACTGAATCCTAGGCACAGCAAGTGGATAGAATATATTCAAGTTTACACCTTTGTCTTAAAATATCATGCCGACACTGAAAATTGAGTTGCTAATGCTCTTAGCCATCGATCCATGCTCTTAACCTCTGTCAGTAATGAAGTCATAAGATTTGACAAACTGAAAGAGGAATATGAGAATTGTCCCGACCTTAGTGAAATCTATCAATTTGTTCAGCAAGGACCAGATTTTGCATAGTGAATATACCCTTCAAGATGGTTTCCTCTTCAAGGGAAATAAGTTGTGCATTCCCGAACCTCCCTTAGAGAGTTTTATTTTGGAAAACTCATGCTGGAGGTTTAGCTAGCTATTTCAGTCGGAACAAAACCATTCTAGCAATTGAAGATGAATTTTATTGGTCAAGCCTCAAAATAAATGTTGGCCAAATTATGGCCCGATGTCGAACTTGTACTGTTACTAAATAGCAAAAGCAAAACACTGGCCTTTACACTCCTTTACCTATATCCAATTATCCTTGGCAAGACCTTACTATGGATTTTGTTTTAGGATTGCCTAAGACCATGCGGAGACATCACTCTATCTATGTTGTGGTCGATCGATTTTCTAAGATGGCACACTTTTTACCCTATTCCTAAACTTTCGATGCTTCTAAGGTGGCCCAACTTTTTCTAGATGAAGTGGTTAGGTTGCATGGCCTACCCAAAACCATTGTATCTGATAGGGATGTCCGATTCATGAGCTATTTTTGGAAGATCCTATGGCACATGTTAGGAACCCAGCTCAAATTTTCTACCACCTAGCACCCACAAATCGATGGCCAGACTGAAGTTGTGAATAAGAGCCTTGGAAACCTATTAAAGTGTCTTGTAGATGAAAACATTAAAAATTGGGATCTCTTATTACCACGTGCTGAATTTGCCTATAATAGCTCAGTCAATAGATCTACTAGAAAGAGCCCATTTGAAATTGTCCATGGTTACAAGCCTAAGAGACCCATAGATCTTATTCGTTTACCCATGCATGCACGAGTTTCTGAGTCAGCTAAGTAATATGCATAGCCTATTAAAGATCTACATAAGGAAATCAGCAAGAAAATTAATCTGAGCAATGAAGCTTATAGACATTTGGCTAATTCTCGTAAGTGAGACAAAGAGTTCACTAAGGGAGACTACATGATGATTAGGCTTAGACCTGAATGGTTCCCCTCCGGAACCATAAAAGAATCACATGCCCGCGGAGCTGGTCATTTCAAAGTAATAAAGAAAATTGGACCTAATGCCTATGTGCTAGAGTTACCACTCGAATTTGGCATTAGCTCAACTTTTAATATTTCAGATCTAGTTGAGTATAAGGAACCAGCAATGATACCTAGTGAGCCTTTTGAGCCTGATTCCTTTCTTGAGAGTGAACCATCACCTGAGTGTCCACTAGTCACTTTACCAGATGGCAAGATCGGATTAAGCATATTCTGGATGACCAAGCTATTACTACCAGGAATAAAGGCTATTAGCATTATTTGGTTCGTTGGCAAGGTCAACCCAAATATGAGGACTCGTGGATCACTCAGGAGGATCTGCAATGCATTAATCCAAACTTATTAGAGCAATATCAAAGTCAAGCCAACCGTTACTCGATAGGGTCGAGTTCCTCCCACCCTGGGAGAATTGGTACAGGCACTAGGATCCGAAAGAGGCTACATTCGATTCAGACCAATCCAAGCTCATTATGGATTGTAGATAATTATGATTTTGGATCCTGCCAATTTTGTTTTTCCTTAAGTTTATGTCCTGTACTTAGATATTTGAGTCAATTTATTTTTTCTTCAATTTATATTATGTAATTTAGTTTGAGTCAAGTTTAACTCAGGAGGACAACTAGCATAGACCCAAGTCAAGATCAAGAAGCATGACCACTAGATAGAGGATGCCACTTCATTCTCCATGCAAGAAAAGACTCCGAAAGGAATCCATTTCTTGCACCACCTCATCCTTCATATAAGATGGTACCCACCTGACTCTCCATGCTAGCATGGAAGGCCCCCACCCTTGCCGCCCAAAGCATGGAATTCAAATTCAAATGGGGCATCCCATTTTCATCTCCATGCCAACATGGAAAGTTTTTCACCCTTGCCACCCAAAGCATGAAAGAAAACTTAAATTCAAAATTCAAATGAGCCATCCCACTTATTCCTCCTTGATTAGTTCATGTAATCTCTTTAATTCAAATTTCAAAGAGGCTTGGGTGAATGATAAATACCCCTCTTCCTCTTGTAATGTGGATGTTGAAGAATGAATAAAAAAGTTTCATTTTACTTCCATTGCTCCAAGCATTGCCACTCCGTAAGGGAGAAGGGTGTGAGGCCCAATCAAATTCTCTAGTCTTCAAAACTCCACCACATCCTCTTCTCTTTCCCTTACTGATCTCCTTTTCTTTTATTTTCCCTATTCTCCCTTGGTATTTGATTAATCTGTTTGCAGCATCCCTGAGTGCCCAGAGCCAAAGAAGAGGTCCTCCTTGCCTTGGAACCATTGATGGGAAGCCAACACATTCAAGGGATTTAGCCTTCTTATCTAGATGCCCAATCTAGGAGTGTTGAGTGATCCAACTGTTGAGGGAAGAGAGATCATTGTCTAGTAACAATCCTTTTTTTTCCCTCTCTTGAACTAAACTCTTGAAAGAGCTTGTCCTAATTCAAATGGTTTCTCAACCATTAGGTCCAATCAATTTATTGCTTAGATAGGTCTAATATACGAAAAAGTGATTTTATCTTCTAGTAGTTTGCTTCAGTGCTCTTTTTATTCTCTTATAGAGAGTTAAGCCATATTTTTGGAATCATTGCTCACCTTAAAATTCTGTATTTCATTATGTTGATGTTCACATCCTTGCACATCCCACATCAAGATGAAAAACAAGAAGAAGGTGCAACGTACTCAATCAAGTTAGACAAAGAAGTCTAAGTCTAACCAGAGTCAGGCAGAGTGCTTTTCTATAAGAAGTAGGGACACTAGATGAGAAATTGTCCTCTTTACATTGCTTCGCTGGAACTAAATAGGCTTAGGAAGAAGAAGAACCCGCAAGCTATTGCTGGACAAGGTACTTGTATGATAACACCTTATAATTTTTCTATTTGTAATAGTACTCCTGGGTATTAGATACTAAAAGTCCTATTATATTTGTAATTCATTATAGGGACTTCAAGCTAGTAAAAGATTTAAAGATGGTGAGAGATTCTTAAATACTGAAGATGGAAGAGCAGTTTCAGTTCTAGCTTTAGGAATTGTTAAGCTTGTATTCAATTAAAATATCATTATTTTAGATGAATGTCACCATTGTCCTAGCTTTATGATGAATGTTATTTCTATAAGCCTTTTGGCTAAGAATAATTTTTATTTATCAATAAAAGATGTTTATTGTGATATCATTTTGAATGGTGTTACTATAATGCATGGATGATTAAAAAATGATATTTATATCTTATTACAACCTATTAGTGTAGTGTACATATTTAGCAAATTCCTTAGATTAGATAATGTGTCTGATGTCTACCTTTGGCATTGTAGGCTAGGTTATATTAATAAGAATAGGATAAATAGGTTAAGACTAGAAGGTCTCCTTGAGGTCAATGATTGTGAATCATTGCCAACCATGAATCTTGCCTTCTTGGTAAGATGACCAAGTCACCTTTTACTAGAAAAGATGAAAGAACCATTGAGGTTCTAAGTCTAGTGCATACTGATATATGTAGACCAATGAATATCAGTGCCAAACATGGGTATTTCTATTTTATACAAATGATCTTTCAAGATTTGATTATGTCTATCTTATGAGATATAAATCTGAATCATTTGAAATATTCAGATGATACTATAATGAGATAGAGAAACAAACAGGAAAGTATATTAAAACTCTTCAATTAGCTCAAGGAGAGGAATACCTTATCAGTGAGTTTCTAACTTATCTAAAGGAGAATGTGATTCTCTCTCAATGGACACCTTTAGGGACACCTTAATTGAATAAAGTGTCTGAAAGGAGGAATCAAACTTTATTTGACATGATTTGATCCATGATAGATTTTGCTAGTCTATCGATCTTCTTTTGGGGATATGTTCTTGAGTCAGCTTATTACTTATGAAATAAGGTTCCAAGCAAGTCTATTGATAAAACACCATATGAGATATGGACAGGATGTAAGTTGTTGCTCTTAGTCTATGGGTGCCTAGCTTATGTCAAATATTTAAAAATAGACAAGCTGTACCTAGGTCAGACAAATGTATTTTCATTGGATACCCAAAAGAGATAGATAGATATTACTTCTACCATACTAATGAACAAAAGGTGTTCATCAATAATAGGACAGTCTATTTAGAAAAGGAGTTCCATGGAGAAGGAACTAATACCTCTAAGGTTAACTTGAAAAAGTTTAACAGGTAGAAAAACTAGCATCATTGACTGAATCCATAGAATTAGATTTGATTAGATCAATCCCGAAGTGATGCGGGATGACTCTAAGAATGCTAAATATGCAGTAAAAGTAGTAAACTAATTTTTTTGTGATTTTTAGATTTAGGTTTGATGGCTAATTTTTCAAAGCAAAGTAAAGAACTAGAGAAGGTATTCAGCAATTCTAAGAATCAACTTGCCACAGGCTGAATCATGCAAGATAACTAAAAGACAGGACCCGAAAATTAAGGAATTCCCGACATAGGATAGTTAACTTCAAGCAAATCAAATAATAAGAGAAGGGAAGGTTTCATACCAGTCAGAGATGATAATATCAGTAGCAAAGAGATCACTCACAACTCTGATCAGAGCCTGGAAGAAGAAGCCTTGTTTCCCTCAAATCTGATGGCTGATCTGGGTGGTTCGGGCAGCAAAGAAGGCCTCCTCCAGGGAGGGGAAGCATCTCGGGGATCCTACAAGTGTCAGGGTTAATCAAAACAGCAATTAAAAAAATAAGAAAGGAGCTATGGGCTGAAAGGAATCAGGATTAGGGTTAGAAGATGGTTGTTTGAAGCTTGTTGAAGATCTCCTCGGTTGGCGGCCTAGGGCACTTCTTCTTGGATGTGTGAAGGCTTGGAGGGTAGTGGAATTAGGGTGGGGAAGGATGCTAGGGCAGCAAAAAATTCGTCCAAGCACAAGAACACAAACCAAAGAACCAAAATAAAACACCAACACAAGGCAATAACTCAAATTTCAGCAAATTGTATTCATAAGAAAGAGATGCTTACAAGAGGGGGAGGGGTGGGGTATTTATAGAGTTACCATGCCCTCACTAACCATGGTTACACTTGGGTTACAAGTCCTCTTCCCAATTGGAATACAAGTCCTTTCCTAGCTAGGTTAGAAAAACAAATCCCCATTACACTTGGGTTACACTTGACAAGTCTTCTCCTTTTCCTTCATGCTTTGACTATTCCACTCAAGGACACCTCTTGGACTTGGTCAACACTTCAAGGACACCTAGGGGGACGTGTTGGGCCTCTAGGAGCAGCAAGGGGCTGGCCCAAAGGGACTTGGGTGCATGGGTTTGAGTCTCTGGAAGCTGGGGTGGCCTGTTAGCCTGGTAGCAGGAATATTCCCTAGAATCTTGCTTCTTAAGGGCTTGGGCTTGGCACCTAGGCTTGATTTGTTTGGGCTTGGATGCAGGTGGACCTCTGGAATCATGGGTGCCCTATTCTAAGAATATGCTCTGGCATCTGGAAGGGAATCTGGGCATCTGGAGGGCATCTGGAAGGAATCAAGGTTTCTAGAAGCATCTTGGATCCTGGGTTGTCACACAAAATCCAATGGGCTGATGTAGTGGCCTCTGACTCCTGGATGTGGCCTGGTGGAACTTCAAAATATGGTAACCTTCTCTCTTGTACAAAAATTGAGCTCATATTGGACTCATAACTGATATACATGACTCAAAATAATGACTAAGTTGAGGGTTGAGACAAATCAACTAACCTTAACTTATTACAAGACTCAATTCTAGTTGATTACAAAATTTGACACATGGCTAGGTAAACCAAATAGGGCCCAGTAATCTGTGTCTGATCCTAGTGCCCCCACCATGAAGCCCGTTATAGATGCACCATTAAAGAGATTTGGTAGAGTATTATATCAGTTGGATAGATACTACAATTTCTTGGTCTGGGATGGTGATCTTATTAAACTTGATGAAAACAACAAGGATTTGATCACCTACATGGATGCAATGTAGAGTGCCAACTCTGAAAAATGGCTAGAAGCCATGAAATCCAAAATGGAGTCCAAGAAAGTCAACAATGTATGGATACTTGTTAACCCACATAAAGGGATAAAATCCATAGGATGCACATGGATTTTTTTAAAAAGGGGTGCAAATGAGAAGGTAAAAATCTATAATGCCTATCTAGTTACCAAGAGATATTACCAGCATTATGGTATTGAAAATGACAAGATGTTTTTGCCTACGACAATACTTAAGTATATTTGGATCATTCTCATGATAGTGGTATATCTTGATTTTGAGATTTGATAAATGGATATAAAAATCACTTTCCTAAATGGAGAGATGGAAGAAGAGGTATATATGATATAACCTGAAGGTTTCACATCCACAAATCAATCAAAGGTGTACAATCTTCAGAAATCCATTTATGGATTTGAAAAGTGATATTGGTGTTGGAACATGTATTTTGATAAAGTGATCAGAATATATGGCTTCATTAGGAATAGAGAAGAGCCCTACACATCAGTAGTAGTATTTCTTATTTTGTATATGGATGATATTCTCTTAATCGAGAGTGATATTCATACATTGCAAGAAATAAAAATATGGCTAGCTTTTCAATTCTCCATAAAGGACTTGGGACAAGCATCCTGCATCCCAGAGATGAAGGTCATAGGGATAGATCTAAAAGGTTGCAAGGTTAACCCAGTCCATGTACATTGAAACTATGTTGAAGCAGTTCAACATGGTGAATTCCAAGAAAGACTAGCTTTCGATAGGCCATAGAATTAATCTCTCAAAGAAGGGTTGTCTGACAAGTCCTCAAGAGAGAGAGTGTATGGATACCATATTCCTCAGCAATGGGATCTATTTTGTATGCTATGATATGATGAAACTAGATGTGGCATACTCACTCGAGATAGTGATTAAATACCAATCTGATCTAGGTGAGAATCATTGGAAGGTCATAAAAAGCATCCTTAAGTATTACATAAATATTGAAAACCAGTGGCTCATTTATGAAGATTATGACTTTAAACTAGTCTATTATACTGATTTGAGTTTTCAACCAAACAGAAAAGACAACAAGAGTGTGTCAGGTTATGTCTTTACCCTTAATGGAAGAGCAATTTGCTAGAAAAATTTTAAACAGTATATAGTGATTGATTATGTATGCAAGGCAGAGTATATTGCAACATTTGATACTATAAAGGAAGCATTTGACTATGAAAGTTCATCATTAAGCTTGGAGTGGCACCCTTCATTGATGGCCCAATTTTCTTATATTATGATAGTACCGGGCCATAGCTCAAGCAAAGGATCTAAAGGCTCATCACAAACCAAGCACATTCTACATCGCTACCACTTTGTCTAGGATATAGTGGATCGAGGTGGCGTTGTCCTTTAGAAGATTGATGGAAAGAGAACTTGGTTGACCCATTTACTAAAGCCCTCAGAATAAAAGATTTTGATAATTATAAATGGAAGATGGGTATTCGATACTATTCTGATTAGCTATAGTCCAAGTGAGAGTTGTTAAGAAATATCTTAAAGCTAATCATCTAGGTTATAGATGATTGTACTTATTATAAATTTATACATGAATCACTAATAAAATAAAAGTTATTTTTAGCAGTTCATCTTTTTTTGTGCATCTTCTTTTGAACTCTTCTATGATGAAGTCCTTAAAAACATTTCAATTCGATAAAGAAGGATTTATCGAGTAGTTCTTAAAAATATTCGCAATCAAATGATATGTTGTTATCCTAGACAATAATGTTCATTGAGCTTAGGATATGGTATGCCATATGGGTTGGTTGTCCTCATAACTAAGAAGTGTCGAGATATTGGTATGGTATGCAGGTGAGTGTAGGTGTGCACTGTACTGAACATGACCAACTTTGTTGAGTACTCTACTATTGAGAGTATCTCATAGAAGGATATGGGTATAAGTATCTCTCTAACCTAAGATTGTTGGGAATAGTGCCCCAAAGCCAATCATCTAGGCTGTAGATGGTTGTGCTATTTTATAATTATATGTAAATTTTTTAAATGAATAAAAGTTATTCTTTTGGTTGTTCATCACATGTGCATTTTTTTGAAAAGAACTCTTGTGTGATGGAGTCCTTAGAACTATATTATATTTGATATAGAGAGGATATATCGAGTAGTTCTTAAACAAATTCACAACCAAAGGATACATTGTTGTAAGACGATGATGTATCAAGTGTAGGTTGTTGTATGTCACATTGATCAGTTGTCCT
Organism: Areca catechu; assembly: GCA_021397845.1. Classification (NCBI taxonomy): domain Eukaryota; kingdom Viridiplantae; phylum Streptophyta; class Magnoliopsida; order Arecales; family Arecaceae; genus Areca; species Areca catechu. Next base: position 129,354,722 of record CM038040.1, on the reverse strand, counting down.
CTTAACCAAGGAGTGTAGAGACACTGATGTGATATACAGGTGAAATGTATAACATCTCATTGAACGTGACCAATTGTGGAGCTCCCTTCTGCCAAAGGGATGCTCGCGAAGGGATATGGGTATATGTGTCCCTCAAACCTGAAGTCACCATGGTAGCTTGCAAGCAACTCACTATACTTTGATGCCAGACTACCTAGATTTCTAATCCAGAAATGGAAGGTTTCTAGGTACAGTCAAGTACTTATGGAGCGGTGGTGGATCAAGATGAGATTGACCCCTCCAAATGGTTTGGAGTAAATGACTCACTGTCTTAATTTAGCAAAACCTTGGCCATGGTAGTTCTTGTGAGAAGTCACAGAACTTGTAAGGTTGAGACATGATCTGGATGTACTAAATTAGGGTTGGCAGTCAAGCCCTAGGTCATCTTGAGCATTATGAGGTCAAAGGAATGAATTATGCAGTAACCATATGCTAGGGATTCTAGAGAGTTGCTCTATAATTTTTGATCTATCTGGACATCGGGTATCATTGCTAGATGATGACTTTGACTGGTACTGGAAGTGTTTCAGTGTTACCAACTTAGTGTTCGAACCTATGAAGTCACACACCATAGGGATTTCTACCCGATCTTAATGTTGATCAATGATTGAGAATCGTTTGGCATCATTAGGGGCCAATATGATTGACCATGATCCAAGTGTTGACACTTTGGAGTGTGACGAGGATTTTTTTCACACATGGCTGTGATGAGGATTTTTTTTCACGCTGGCTATGTCGACACTTCCATGTTCGACACTTGGCTGTGATGAGGATTTCTTTTCACTAATTCGATTAGTGAATTTTAGAGGACTTATTTGTAATATGATTGCAACCTGATAGGTCAAGCCAAATATGATTTGGCTTAGGATTGCAACCTGATAGGTCAAGCCAAATATGATTGCAACCTGATAGATCAAATTGGATTTGATTTTTCATGCTCTCTTTCATTTAAAAATATTTAAATTTAAAATTTGAATTCAAATTTCAAATCTTGGCTAAAATTGGCTCGAAGGTTTTCATGGAATGCATTATTTGGGAATGCAAATTTTCTTCCATTTAAATCTAGAGCTAATTTGGTTTAACCCTTAACCCTCTCCCCAATCACTCCACCTTCCATATCTCTCTCCCTCTTCACTGCCATTATAAATAAGTGTTATTGTAGGGCCAGCAAAAGGATGATAAGTTGGGCTTTTCTATGAGAGAAAGAAAGGGATTCCTTAGAATGGGGTTTGAGAGGATTAGGATTTTGGGTGTGAGCCTACCTAGTAATCAAGCTAGGGTTTGGAAAAGAAGAGTGGTTGGGAAGGGTTCCACTTCCACTTCTCCTCATTGTCCTCCATCAAGTTCTTTCCAGCAACTTCAAGAAGGTCTTGCAGGTCCAAGGAAGGAGAAGATTGGCATCCATGATCCAGAGGAGCTAGCACTCTAAGAGAGTTAATTGAGATCGAGCCCTGGTGTGAACTACCCATAGAGGCCAGACACTTGTGCGGCTCGGCAGCTCTTCATCACCTTCGTCCAATGGTTTAAAGGTAACGTACCTTTTCCTTGGTTTCATGCGATTAGATCTAAAGCATGAAATTATTACATACTTTTCCCTTTTATTGCTTATGGTATCCTTTACATGCACTTTTATTATGTTGGATCCTATTATTGGCAGATTGGTAGATCGACTTTATCGATCTACCAAGTCTTCCATTATTCTTTATTTTAAATAGTTTTAAAATATAGTCTGCTCATACTACTTCATTTACAAAGATCTCCATGGTGACTTAGAAGCAACTCACTATACTTAGATAATAGATAACCTAAATTTTTAATCCAGTATGAAAGGTTACAAAGTGCAATCAAGTACTTGTTAAGTCAGTATATGATTCAAGATGAAATTTATCACTCCAAGTTGTTAGAGATAATGCTCGGCTATGTTTCAATTTAGCAGGATGTTGACCAGGATAATCCTTGTGAGGAGTCATAAGATTTGTTAGGTTGAGACATATTTGGATACACTATTTGAGAGTTGGTAGTTGACACTCAAGTCATCCTGAGCATTAGGTCAAAGAAATAAATTATATGGAAACCATATACTTGGGTTCTTGAATGTTGGTTCGTGAACATTTGACCTATTCGAATATCAGGTATCATTGCTAAATTGTCACATCAATTAGTTTAGAAATTGGTTCTTGTGCTACTGGTTTAGTGTTTAAACCTATGGGATCACACACAATAAAATTTTCTAACCGATCATGATGGTTGATTAATAATTAAGAATCATTTAGCAAAAAAAATTTAAAATATGATTAATTATTAACCCTATACTAATGTTATAAAAAAAATAACTAATTTATTGTTAATTAATCATAGGAGGACTAATTAGTAATTAGATTTCTAATTGGCTCAATTCAATAAAGCAAAGAGGATTAAGTTAAGTCTAATTGAAATTGGTTCAATTAGATCTCATCCAATTATATTATATGATGATCTAATCACTAAAGAATTTTGATTTTGATTTGATTCACACTTGGGGTTAATTAATTTTAGATTTAATTAATGTTTAATTAAGCCTAATAAGGACTTAATTGTACTAGTTTCAAGTTAGTTAAATTAGTTATAACCAAATTAGTTTTGGTTCCAAACTAATTTTGGTCAAATCTTGGTCAAATCCTAACCTAGTACAACCTATTTTCTTCCCTGAAAATTCTCCACACCTTCCAAGAATATTTTCATGAATTCTCCATGACAAAAATCAATTTTTTTCATCCTCCTTCATTGCCTTTTATATTAGGATTGGTTTGAGTTAAATCTGAATTTATTTGAATTCAATTTGGAGGAGTCCTATTAGGAATAGATATCCTAGTCTTATCCTAACTCTATTTCTCCTTATCCTAATCTCCATGCCACATTTTTATTTGATTTATTCTGATGTTATGTGAGATTAAGAATTCATTTTACCTTGTAATCTTAGAGATATATCACCAAAAAGATCATTGAAGGGAGAGGAGGTGTGAAATCCAAGAAGGGTGTGGGGGGTTCTAGTTCTAGGTTTATAGAGGGGAGAGAGAAAAATAAATGAGAGAGGAGTCTCTTTTGTACTCTTCCACCATTAAATCATCCAAGAATCACTCTTTCTTGATCTTCTTTAATGGTCCAAGAAGTTCTAATGAAAAGGTCAAATCAGCCATCTTTTGGCCTTTATATAGAGTTAGCACTTTATGGAGGGCTGACCATATTCAAGAGCTTCATGTAGATGATTCGTAAAGGCCGGACACCCTGTATGACTGTGAAGCAATATGGAAAGCCTTTACCACATGCCATTGATACTGGTGATCATCAATCCATGATTACGTATGAGATTTAATCTTATAGTCGTGGCAAATATGATCTACAGCATGCGTCGATTATATCAATGCATGCTAATTTTATTTTATGTATTAGATATCATACAATCCTTGCAGGGTTTATTAGATTTGATCTATATGTATATTTTCTACTTAAAGTAGTTTTAAAATAGATTTTCTTTTATTGTAAACTACAAAAAAATCATGCATGAAACCCTAGATTTTTTTTCCTTCACTTGGTAGTATGGAATTCCTCATATTATCATTGAAGCCATAATATTAATCTACATAAATATAAAGAACAAAGTAAAAGCATGCCACTCAAGATGATATACACAACTAGATAAGGATATATCAATCTAATTATATCTCCCATTATTTTTCTCCAAATACCATAGCCCTCAGTTATGGTAAGCAAGAAACCCTAATAGGATTTCTTTAGTAGGGTTGAGATCCAATTCCTCATAAATGCCTTGTGTTACACAACAAATATTTATGAGTTTAAGAGTAGGAAATTTTCTTTTTTAATTGCAACCTATGCAACTCTCAACATGGCAGCTACCTTTAAGATACTTACAGCCTTGTATTACGCAACAAACTATAATATTTTAGTTTAGTTAGACCATTTATTTCTATATAATAATGTTTAAATAATATTGCCCTTGTGTTACATAACAAAGCAATACCATCAATCTTGCTATAAAGCATTAGATGCACCAAGATGAATTTCATATCAAATCCTAGAGTAGGCCTTATGTTACACCAAACATACTATAGTTTTTGAAATGAATTTGGCTTAGCATAAAGGAAGGCAATTAGTAGTATTTTAATCAATTAGCATTTTCAATTCAAGGTCTAAATCAATCAAATTAGCTAGGTAAGTAGGAAGAGGTGGGAGGCCCCCTGTACTTAACTTAGATACCGAAAATTTGGCCAGGTAAGCAATAGATCTAATTAAAAACCATGTTCTCTTTACCTTCCTAGAAGCACTTTCATAGACACCAATTGATCAATCAAACCTTAAATGGATTTGCATTATGATTTTATAACACTATGAGTAAATATAATTTTTAAAGAGGACTTTTATGGTCTCTTGCACATGCTAACACTATAAACTATCTAATAGATATATAACACCACAACATTATATGTGCCAAGTGTGTCATCATTCTAGGATAACCTTACAACATAGTAGATATCCACTACTATGTTAGGATAACCTAATTTTAGAATAATGACTGAATAATCTAAACATATCTCTATATCGATTAGGGTTTAAGTAAAATACCTAATCAATGGCATACATCAACCAACATATGCTACAACTATTATGCTAGATATAATTAAATAGAATATAATCATTCAAATATTTAATTGATTATTAATTGAATGAATCAATATGGCTTTGATATCATTGTAGGGTTATGGTTGTATAGTGGAAGATTGGATTTTAAAATTTTTAAACATTGAAACCCTAGTCAACCAAAACCCTAGACCTAGGACCCCTTGCCTATGACAATTAATAAGGCAATATATCAGGATATAGAAGAATACTTGTAACACTAATATCCTTTATTTTATTAGGCACATAAGTGTATGCCTTTTAGAGGTGATCCATATCAGGAAGCACTGCTTGCCTGATTAGAAACTTCTCTCGATAGGAAGCACCTCCTATTTCTTGCTTGCCTGATTAGAAACTTCTCTCGATAGCCTTTCTTCCTTCGATAGCTTTTCCTCCCTTCTAGGACCTTTTCCTTTCAAAAAGGACTTCAAAATCTCTTTGAAAACTCTTACTATCTTGTTTTCCTTTCTAATTCTCTTCCTAAGACCTTGTCTTAAAATGGTGAACTTGTCTTAAAATAAAATACTTGTCCTAACAAGAAAAGGAAGAGAGTTATTAGGACAAACTTTGGATGATTTGATTTCAATCACCGAAGCCTTTAAATAAGAAGAGAGGAAATGCCAATAGCATGCTTTTCTTTGCCCTTAATTTGATATTTACTATATCAGATAAGACCCTTTAAACAGAAAGAGTCTCTAGGTAGAAAGGTGCTAAGTAAAACTATAAACATATGATGTTTCATAAATATTTTGCACCAAGAGTTGTTTATCGCAACTCTTAAAAAAAATATGATAATTAGCCTTTAATTTAAAAACTAAAGACTTGGTCCAACACCCCAATAGGTGTATAAACTAGAGAGGTTTATCTGAAAAAGGTGATTGATAAGTAGAAAGACTCTTGCTTATTTCATGTGCCATATATCCCAAGCATTGCATCCTTTCATACACCCACATGAATTCATGCCCAAATGAATCCACTTGACCGATCAAATCCAGTCCAAATGGGCATGGATGAAAAAGGATAGGGGCTAAGATTTAGCACCAAAAAGGTGATTTAATTATAGAAGGACTCTTGGTCCTTCTGCGCTTCTCATTTTGTGCACATGCCAATATTCATGCCAAGAGTCCCAAGCCCTTGGGACTCTTGGTTTAAGACATGGATAAGGGTTATAAAATCAAGATAAAACATAATTTGGCTACACCACTTAAGGCTCAACTCAATTTAAGTTCTACATAAATTAGTTAGCCCAAATAGCATGCATTTAAACCTAATCTAATTAGGTGACAAGTTCGGCTAGCCAACATATGCTAGTTTGTTAATAAGCTAGCCAATTAAGATCGCCAGAGATGGGAGCCTCCTACTAAACACTTATGAAAATGGATAAACCATCAACTAAGCCATCTCCAGGTACCTACTATCAGGAGATACATCTTATAGATACACATAATAGAGATATCATGTGGGACATTACTGATTGGACTTCGTCCAACCATGCACCATGGCTAGGTATATCTAATAATATAGTGGATGTATCAACCGACGTAATCTAAAAGATCCACTTAGTCTGGCTGAAGACTTTAAACTTAGCGCTCCTGCAAGGCAACCCAGCTTCTTTCTTTCTAATTTTTTCTTTTCAATATATTAGGATTTTCAGATCCTGACTCAAATGAGCTCCATTGGCTAAGTTAGGGGGAGAGCTCACTAAAATTCCTCCTCAGGTGTCTTCGTTTCCTTTAATACCATATCATGCTTACATTTAGAAATTATTTTTATTCATGGGGGAATAATAAGCAAAATAAGTATATATTTAGAGCTACCTTTACTTTAATATTCTTATGCTTGTCGATCTTGGACTTAGTGTAAATCACACACTTTTGATAAGTAATTGATTGAATAGTCTAGATAATTATTAAAATATTGAGGGATAAAATATTAATAGACTCAAGTAAAAATGATAAGAATGAAATCAATTTCTGGATAATTCTAACCCTCCTATTCGTATTAAAGACTAATCTACTTCTTGGATGTGTGTGGGTATTGATAAATGCAATGTTTCCTTTATTAGTTTATTAAAAAAAGAAAAAAAGAGATAACAAAAGCAAGTTCTAAACATTATTCCACCGAGTAACCGAGACTCTTCGTTTAAGTAAATGGTTGAGTCTCATGTCAAAAAGTGGAAATATGAAGCAATTTTGCTATACAGCTAATTTTAATATGTAGCCTTCCTGACTCAAGCAAATAAGCCTGAGGGGTGTTCTGCACCTAGTGCCCTAAGATCAACTAGTCTGGAAGATATTGGTCAAAAACTTGTTACAAGGGTTAGATAGAAAACTTAAGAGATTAAGGCATTGCATGGACTATATAAAAAAAAAGGAAGAAAAAAAAGAGAAGAAAAAGAAGAAAAGTGTAGCAACAAGAGAAACATACTTGCATAAAAAACAATACTCACCACTCCATGGGAGTAGAAGATTTAGAGATAACAAGAGGAGTTGGTAAAGAATAATTTTAGAAAAATGAAGAGTTTGCACTTAACCAATTTGCTTGAAGCTATTAATATCCCAATCACTTGTTTCATCTACTATCTAGTGGGAAGTCTTCTACTTATAAAAAGGATATGAAAACAACCTTTGAGTCTAAGTAAACTTGTATAAAGTATAAGAGTATTTGGTAGTCTCCTAGATTATTTCTAATAAGTAATTCATGAACTATTTTTACTCGAGGACAAGTAAAATTCAAGTTGGGGAAAGTGATAAGTGCATATATATTGCCATAGAAGCATTAAATTATAAATTAAATTGACTTTACTTAATTAAAATTTATACTTTTATGTAGTCGTTTACTAAAAGAACCTAGCCAATGCGAAGAGGCCAATTTTTGGGATCCAATGATGTGAACAATGCTCAAATCAGACTTCAATTGAGCTAGGAAGTGAATTTTAAAGGAATTAACAAGAAATTACACATAAATTAAAGCATCGATCCACTATAAACTAGCCAGTTGGGCCATGAGTCACCCACGCGGTCCATAGCATCCATGGTTGCTGAACAGAACCGTGGACCACAGACCTCCCCAAGCCATATCTTCATCGGGGAAGATGCTGAAGCTCTGTCTCTCATCGCCGGGAGTGTCCTCACGGTCGGAGAAACCTTTAATGGCCGGAAAATCCCAGGAATCACCATCCTTCTCTGGATCCGTCGCCTTCTTCCTCCCAATTCACTGTTCAAGCTTCCAAACAACCGCCTGTACTAGTCATCCCCCTATCCTCCATTTGCTGTGCTCCCCCACGGCATCGAGCTCATCGTGACCCGTTCTTCTTCCCTGCTGCTGCTGCTGCCCTCTTCTCTCAACCATTCCACCACCACCATGAGTCACTGCCCTCCTCGGCTAGTATCACTGCTCACCCTCTCATGGTCGAAAAAGTATTCACCGAAGCCGCCTCCTTGCCACCGGCTATCCCCAATCGCCATTGCCATCTTCACCGGTCATCCCCAACGTCGTCCATAATCGTCGGCCATCGTCTGCTGCATCACCTCCTCCCTTTTCGATCGAAGATGCTGTTCACCGGGGAGCCACTACTGAAATTGAAGCCCACGCAGTGATCAATTTCTAGCCATTCCTCCATCAAGCTAAGCCAGCACCATCTTCCATGGCATTCTTCCTCCCCTTCACATCACCGTCATTGCATCGCCACCCTCTTGTTAGTCTAGAAGCCAGTGGTTGTCCGGAGATTGGATGTCTGAATGAGAAAAGAGTACGAAGGAAAAAATACAGATTCTATGCGGAAAACATCAAAGTTTAATTTTTAAAATGAGATAGGAACGTGGAATTGAAATGAGTACAGGATAAAGAAAAAAACTGAAACTGTTGAGATTGATCATGATGAGAAACCAATACAGTTTCCACATGCATCTGATGTGTTCTTCTCAACATATATAAGAGACATCTATCATAGAATTTGGCATTCCACTTTTAGCCCATTGTTCCTTTCTTCTTGTCCCCTTCTAATCTTTTCTTCCCACTTTCTTTCATCCTTCCAATATACGAGAAGGAGAGTAAGCCAGGGAAAGAGAGTCAAGATTTTTTATTATTATTTTTTTTAATCCAAGCCCTGTTAATAGCTTAGGAGTTAAATAGTTTGTAATTAGATTTGGTAGCAATAAAAGTTTATTTTTCTAGTTTTAATTACTTTTACAATTTTTAATTTCTTTATTAGGATAGTTTACATTCTTGTAATTTAAGTTACATAATTTAATTTTTTATAATTAGTGTAGTTTTTATTTTTGCATATTTAAATTCTATAATTTACATTTTAATAAGTAGTTAGATTGATTTTATTTTTTAAATAATTTTTAAAGTTTTAATTTAAATCATGTCTAGCTAAGTAAACACCCCTAGGGATGGCGATGAAGCTAGACCATGATTAGAAGTCCTTTTCTTAGATCTCTTCTTAGGCTTTAATTTTTTTTAAGAGTCTTACCTCCTTTTTAAACTTCATACTAAGATACTTGATGAGTTATTGTTCGGTTTCAATCCCTTTATAGTTCATGCTTGATTCGGTGCAAGGAAGGTAATGGATAGAAGGCTCAATAAATTTTTACTCTTTTCTCTTCTTTCCTTGCAAAACCTTGATGGATTATAGTTGAGTTAAAATTTCTTCATAATCCATACTTGGTTAATACAAAGAAAGAAGTTGAAAGGATGTTATCAGAGAGATCATTAGAAAGTTTTCAAATCATTAGTCTAGTGGATTCAAAAGTCCTAGATCTTTAAATTATTTATCTTTTCTATTTAATTAACTTTTGCTTATCTTTATTAAAGCTCACTTAAGCAAGGGTTTGAACATAGTTCAAACACAAATTTCTCGTGGAATCGACCCATACTTGCTGGACATGCTACTCTACTCACTAAAAACTTACGGTTAAACTTAAAGTTCACATCAAGTTTTTGGTGCTATTGCCGGAAAATTAGTATGTTTTAAATTATGTTTTAAAATTCTTTCTTTAACTTTAATCTGATCTGTCTAACATTTTTATTTTTTTTAAGTTGGTGAGTGCTGGAAGCCAGGTACACAAAATTATTATTATTATTTTCACTATATTATCTTGATCTTAGTTTAGTTTAATATTTAACTTAAGCTTGTTTGTTCTTTTTGTTTGTGCATAAGCATTTTTAAATTACTTTAAGGGCACAAACCTAAACAAGATAAGGTGGGGAGTTCATCGCCCTTCCTTAGTCCACAAACAAGTCTCCTTCATTTGCATTAACCCAAGCCTCTAAATAAATTAATTAGATGCTGATCCTAGGGACATCCGAGCTCATTAGGATAATGACACCTAAGAGTTATACCAAACTAGTTTTGATCATTGAATTGGTATCTAGAAAAGTGGTTCAGGGATCTTAATCTTAAAGAAAGGTAGTTACTTAATTGGTTTTGTTTGCGAACTAGGCCAATTTAATTGGTATCCAAGGAAAGCAACGAAGGGACCCCTACTAATCTTACACTTACCAAGCCAATTTAGTGAATTGGTTCGAACTTGGAGTACTTGAAGGTTGACATGGAACAGTTAGGAGCTGTCTAGTTCTAGGCTAACCTAGAATAGATTTTGTGTGAAACTAGTTTGAAAAGAAAAATTACTTTAGGTGTTTTATTTTATTTTATTTTTCTTAATCTTTATTGCCCTAACATAAGGTTGCCCTGACATAACTGGAAGTTATATTGCATGATTGTCCTAGGGTATGAAAAGGTTGAATTAATTTAGAACCTTTGAAGAAAAGCTTCTAAAAAAATAAAAAACTAAAAACTAAAAAAATATATATACAAAATCCAAAAAAATTAAAGACATAGTAAATATAGTAATTTCTCCATCCCCTATATGGAGAAGGATATCAGGTCGACTAGTTAGAGCTGATTTAATTCCTGTTTCAATTCCTATAACTTCTACAATGAATATAACAAATCAAATCCAAATCCTTAAGGATTTATGTTATCCAGTTGGTTCTGTCCAACCTTCTTGCATAACGTTGCCCCAACCCATTGCAAATTATTTTGAAATCAAGCCTTATATGATTAATATGCTTCCAAAATTTACGGAAATAGAGGATGCATATATATTTATTAAGGAGTTTGATGAGGTTTGTGCAACCATGAGGTTGCAACAATTATCAAAGGATGAAATCAAGTTGAGATTGATCAATTTTGCCCTTAAGGATGATGCTAAAAAGTGGCTTTATAGTCTTTCAAATCAATCTGTCATGACCTGGGAGGGCTTTGTAAGAGTGTTCTTAAAAAATATTTTTTTCATCATAAAATAGTTAAAATTAGAAATGAAATAAACTAATTCTATCAATTAGCTGGTGAGTCATTCTGGAAATACTTTGATCTCTTCAAGAACCTCTTGACCGAAGACCCATACCATGGAGTAAAAACTTGGAGGCTATGCCAAATAATTTATGAGGGTTTAGATTTCAATTCAAGAACCATGCTAGAGTCCATGTGCCAAGGCCAATTTATGTATAAAGAACCTAATGAAGCTTGGAAGTTTCTAGAAGATCTAGCTAAAAAGAACATACAATGGAAAACAACTAAGGAACCAAAAATATCCAATCTTCCAGAGGTGGAATACACTGAATTCAGACTTTCCTAGCTATAGAGGCCAAAATTGCAACCTTAACACGTAGGTTAAAGGTCTTAGAACTTCAGAGACCATCTAGTATGAATCAAGTGTCTACACCCATGTGTAACGAGTGCAATGCACCGAACCATGTCCTTGAGGAATGTCCCCTCCAAATGAACCCAATAGAGAATGGATGTGTATAGGTGAATGCTACATACCAGAGACTAATGAACAATCCCTATGCACCCACATACAACCTAAGATAGAGAAATCATTCAAAATTTTCATGGTCACAGAACCCAAATGTAGGTGGTCCTAGCTTCAATCAACAGAACTCAAGGCCTAACCCTATAATGAATAACCCACCACCACCACGCTTCAATAATAATGATAAGAAATTTAGTTCTTTAGAGAAAAGCTTGGAAGCCCTAGCCAAATCAAATGCTGACACCAATGCTACATTAAAAAATTTTATGCAAACCATGAGCCAACTCCTAAATTCAAACTCTCAGGCCATAGCTCGCTTGGAAATGCAGGTGAGTCAGCTAGCATCTACCATTAATGAAAGAGAACAAGGTAGGTACCTAGCCAACCTGAACCCAACCTAAGAAACCATAATGGTCGACCATCTCAAGGAAATCAAGTTAATCAAGTAAATGCTATTCACTCTTTAAGATCAGGAAAATAAGTGGATAATAAGGTAGATACATCTAACACTAGAGAGGACTTAACTACTGAGTCAGCTGAGCCACCCAATGAATAACCTACCTTATAAACTCAAGATTCTGAACATAATAGTCCACCAAACTAGGTGCCTAAAATTTCTAGAGCTCATTTTCCAAATTGATTAAGATCTAATAAATAATCGAAACTTTTAGATAAAATGTTGGAGGTGTTTAAGTAAGTTCAAATAAATATTCCTCTACTAGACATGATCCATCAGGAAAATAAGTGGATAATAAGGTAGATATCTAACACTAGAGAGGACTTAACTACTGAGTCAGCTGAGCCACCCAATGAATAACCTACCTTATAAACTCAAGATTCTGAACATAATAGTCCACCAAACTAGGTGCCTAAAATTTCTAGAGCTCATTTTCCAAATTGATTAAGATCTAATAAATAATCGAAACTTTTAGATAAAATGTTGGAGGTGTTTAAGTAAGTTCAAATAAATATTCCTCTACTAGACATGATCCAACAGGTTTTGACTTATGCCAAATTCCTAAAAGATCTTTGTACCAAGAAAAGAACCACTAATGTACTAAAGATAGCTTTCTTAGCAACAAGTATGAGCTCATACTTGTTAATAAAATATAAGGATCCGGGATCTCCAACAGTTTCATGTGTTATAGGAGAAACTCATATTGAGAAGGCCTTGCTTGATTTAGGGGCTAGTATAAATATTCTGCCCTATTCAGTTTATGAGCAATTGGGATTGAGAAAACTTCAGCCAACAGGGATCACATTATAGTTAGCAGATCGATCTTTTAGGATTCCTAAAGAAATGGTAGAGGATGTCCTAATTAAGGTTGGAAATTTCATCTTTCTTGTAGATTTCATCATTTTGGAGATTGAAGCAGTAGTAAATCCTAAGGGTCATATCCTAGTTATTTTAGGAAGATCATTCCTAGCTATTGCTAATATAAAATTAATTATCGGAATGGACTTATGAAGCTATCCTTTGGGAACATGAGTATTGAGCTAAATATATTCAATTTGGAATAGGAATCCATCAAGCATGCTAATATAAATATAATCCAAGATGAAATTACTGAACCCATAGACATTAGCAATGAGAAATTTGATCTTGAGTCCAGTATCTAGCCAACCCATGAATATGAGAATATAGATAAAATACTTAGAGATAATAAAAATAGCCAGAGAAGAGAGCCTCCTACTAAACTTATAAAAATGAATAAACCATCAACCAAGCCATCTTCGAGTACCTACTATCATGAGATACATCTTATAGATACACATAACAGAGATATCATATGGGACATTACTGATTAAACTTTGTCCAATCATTCGCCAAGGCTAGGTATATCTAATAATTTAGTGAATGTATCAATTGACATAATCTAAAAGATCCACTTAGTCTGACTGAAGACTTTAAACTTAGCATTCATGGAAGGTAACCCAGCTTCTTTCTTTCTAATTATCTTCTTTTTAATATATTAGGTTTTTTATATCCTGACTTAAATGAGCTCCATTGGCTAAGTTGGGGGGAAAGCTCACTAAAATTCCTTCTCAAGTATCTTCATTTCCTTTTATACCATATCATGCTTATATTTAGAAATTTTTTTTAGGCATGGGGGAATAATAAGCAAAATAAATATATATTTGGAGCTACCTTTATTTTAATATTCTTACACTTGTCGATCTTGGACTTAGGATAAATCACACACTTTTGATAAGTAATTGATTGAACAGTCTAGATAATTTTGAAATATTGAGGGATAAAATATTAATAGGCTCAAATAAAAATGGTAAGTAATAATAAAATAATTTTTGGATAATTCTAACCCTCCTATTCATATCAAAGAATAATAGATACTTCTTGGATGTGTGTGGGTATTGATAAATGCAAAGTTTTCATTATTAGTTTATTAAAAAAGAAAAAAAAGAGATAATAAAAGCAAGTTCTAAATATTATTCCACAGAGTAACCGGGTCTCTTCGTCTAAGTAAATGGTTGAGTCTCGTATCAAAAAGTGGAAATGTGAAAAAATTTTGCTATACAGCCAACTTTGATCTATAGCTTTTCTGACTCAAGCCAGTAAGCCAGTAAACTTTGTTCTACACTAGGTGCCCTAAGATCAACTGGTCTGGGAGACATTGGTCAAAATTTATTACAAAGGTTAGATAGAAAGCTTAAGAGATTAAAGCATTGCATGGTTTGTAAGAAAAAAAGAAAGAAAAAAAAGAGAAGAAAAAAAAGAAAAGTGTAGTAACAAGAGGAACATACTTGCACTAAAACAATATCTTACCACTCCATGGGAGTAGAAGATTTAGAGATAACAAGAGCAGTTGGTTAAAAGTTATTTTAGAAAAATGAGGAGTTTGCACTTAACCAATTTACTTGAAGCTATTAATATCCCAATGACTTGTTTCATGTACTATCTAGTGGAAAATCTTCTACTTATAAAAAGGGTATGAGAACAACCTTTGAGTCTAAGTAAACTTATGTAAGGTATAAGAGTTTTTGGTAGCCTTTTCAATTATTTCTAATAAGTAATTCATGAATTATTTTTACTCGAGAACAAATAAAGTTCAAGTTAGGGAGAGTGATAAGTACATAAATATTAGTCATAGAAGCATTAAATTATAGATTAAATTGACTTTACTTAATTAAAATTTATACTTTTGTGTAGTGTTTTAATGAAAGAACCAAGACAATGCGAAGAGGCCAATTTTTTAGATCTAATGGTGTAAACAACACTCAAATCAGACTGCAATTGAGCTGGAAAGTGAATTTTAAAAGAATTAACAAGAAATTGCACACAAATTAAATCACCAATCCACTATAAACTAGCCAGTTCACCCATGAGTCACCCGCTCGGTCCACAGCATCCATGGTTGTTGGTCCATGGAATAGAACCGTGGACCACAGACATCCCCAAGCCATGTCTTCGCTGGAGAAGATCTTGGAGCTCTGTCTCTCACCATCAGGTGCGTCCTCACGGCTGGAGAAATCATCAATGGCCAAAAAACCCCAGGAATCGCCATCTTTCTCTAGATCCATCACCTTCTTCCTCCCAGTTCACCATTCAAGCTTCCAAACAACCACCTACACTGGTCATCCCCTGTCCTTCGTTTGCTGTGCTCCTCCCCAGCGCCAAGCTCATTGTGACCAGTTCTTCTTCCCTACTACAGTCGCTGCCCTCTTCTCTCAACCATTCCACCACCACCATAAGTCGCTGCCCTCCTTAGTCGGTATCACTACTCACCCTCCCATGGCTATAAATGTATCCGTCGGAGCCACCTCCTCACTACTGACTATCCCCAATCGCCATTGCCATCTTTCACCGATCATCCCCAGCACCATCCACAACCGCCGACCATCATCTGCTACATCACCTCCTCCCATTCTGATCGGAGATGCTGTTCACCAAGGAGCCACTATAGAAATCGAAGCCCACACCATGATCGATTTCCATCCATTCTTCCATCAAGCTAAGCCAGCACCATCTTCCATGGCCTTCTTCCTCCCCTTCACATCACCGTCTTTGCATCACCACCCTCTTGTCGGTCTAGAAGCCAGTTGTCAGGAGATTGGATGTCCGAATGAGAAAGGAGTAGGAAGGAAGAGATCGACCACAAATTCTACGTGGAAAACACCAGAGTTTAATTTTTAAAATGGAATAGGTATGGAGATAGGAATGTGGAACTGAAATGGGTATAGGACAAGGATAAGAACTGAAGCTATTGAGACTGATCATGATGAGAAACCAACACGGTTCCTACACTCATCCGACACATTCCCCTCTACCTATATAAGAGACATCTACCATAGAATTTGGCATTCCACTTTTAGCCCGTCGTCCCTTTCTTCTTGCCCCCTTCCAATCTCATCTTCCCACTTTCTTCCACCTTTCCAATATATGAGAAGGAAGTAAGCCAGGGAGAGAGTCAAGATTTAGTTTTATTTTTATTTTTTTTACTCCAAGCCCTATTAATTGCTTAGGAGTTAAATAGTTTGTAATTAGATTTGGTGGCAATAAAAGTTTATTTTTCTAATTTTAATTACTTTTAAAATTTTTAAATTCTATATTAGGATAGTTTACATTCTTGCAATTTAAATTATGCAATTCAATTTTCTGTAATTAGTGTAGTTTTTATTTTTACACATTTAAATTCTATAATTTATATTTTAGCAAGTAGTTAGATTGATTTTATTTTTTCAATAATTTTTAAATTTTAATTTAAATCATGTCTAGCTAAGCGAAACCCCTAGGATTGGCGATGAAGCTAGATCATGATTAGAAGCCTTTTTCTTAGATCTCCTCTTAGGCTTTAATTTTTTTTAAGATTCTCACCTCCTTTTTAAACTTCTTGCTAAGAGACTTGATGAGCTATTGTTGGGTTTCAATCCCTTCATAGTTCATTTTTGATTCAGTACAAGGAGGGTAACAGATAAAAAGCTCAATAATTTTTTACTCTTTTCTATTTTTTCCTTGTAAAACCTTGATGGATTATAGTTAAGTTAAAATCTCTTCATAATCCATACTTGGTTAATACAAAGAAAGAAGTTGAAAAGATGTTATTAGAGAGATCATTAAAAATATTTTCAAATTATTGGTCTAGTGGATTCAAAAGCCCTAGATCTTTAAATTATTTATCTTCTCTATTTAATTAACTTTTGCTTATCTTTATTGAAGCTTACTTAAGCAAGGGTTTGAACATAGTTCAAACACAAATTCCTTATAGGATCAACACGTACATGCTGGACGTGCTACTCTGCTCATTATGTGCTTGCGGTTAAACTTAAAGTTCACATCACAATCATATCATCCAATCGGGGAATAGGAAACCAATACTTCATAGTTATTTTATTTATAGCTCTCTATCCATGCACATTCTCCAAGAACCATATTTCTTAGATGTTAGTAGTGCAGGCACAACATAAGAGCTCAAACTTTTCCTTATAAATTCCTTTTTAAGGAGCTCTTCAACTTGAAATTACAAGTCCACATGTTCAGTAAGGTTTAACCGATAATGGGGAAGATTTGATAAAGTAGGTCCCAGAATAAGATCAATTGTATGCTGAATGTGATGTGGGACTAAGATGATGTGGGACTATACTAATGATGAGATGGATACGTAAATGATTTTTTCTTTTGAGTTTTAGATTTTAAGAAATGTACTAATTCCCGAAAGCAAAGATAATGAAAGGACCCCGAGATTGAGAAACCCCATAAAACTTAGCTCTAGACAAATACCTACTTAGGAGATTAGGGGTGCAAACCGTGAAGACTCTGATGCACCCGATGTCAAGTTCACTCACTCTCACAGATGTGGCCTAGAGGATCAAGCCTTCAACTCTACGGATTCGCCAACTTTCTGTTCGATGGTCGCGGGGGCAAGGAAGATCGACTCCATTGTCCGTGGCACCTGGAGGACCTGCGAGCATCCAAGGGAAGGGTTAGAAAGCATCAAGAAGAAGGAATAAGCTAGTAAGAAGGGATGGGAAAGAGTTGAGAATGGTGGTCGAGGAGGCTCTTCTTGCTAGGCATCCAGGTGGAGTTTCCAGGGGCATCCAAGCTTGAAGATTGGTGGGTGGCTTGCAAAGGAGGAAGGGAACATAGGACCTCTCACCCCTCGATGTCCCGAAGGATAAAGGTACACTCTCACAAAGTTCCTAGTCTAAGAAGGCAAGGGCTATAATGAAATAGAAACTTCTAAAAATTTTTATTCATCAAAAACTAGTTTACAAGAGGGTTAGGGTCCTTTTTATAAGCACCTAAGTCCTCATTTGACATTTGAATTCAAATTTAAAATAGGGGTTACAAGACTTGATTTGGGAGAGTGAAGAAAGGATGTTGTCTTCATGAATCAAGGGGCGCCTATTTTGAATTTTGAATCTTCTCTTCATGAAGCTTTGACCAACCATGAATGCTAGGCTTGATCCTTGGTGATATGGCTTGATATGTGGAGTAGGGACAGGATCTTGTTGGCTTGGATCAAGGGAAGATTAATGAGAGTCAACCATGAAATTTGAATTTGAAATTTTAGCTTTACTTGGCTGCCTAAGGTGCTTGATGAAGTGGCGCCTCCCATGCCATGTGGCATTGATGATGTGGCACTCCATAAGCTGAAGTGGTGCCTCCCATGCCATGTGGCACTGATGATATGGTACTCCTAACCTAGCATGGAATGTGGCTTGACTCATCTTCAATTGGGCTTGACTTTATTGACCACTTGTGAACCCATCTTCAGACTAGCTTAAACCCATCTTCAAATTGACTTGAGCATGTGGACCAACTTGGCTAATTACAGAACCAATTGATCCTAACTTGACCAAATTTGCCAAATTACCAGACTAAACCAAAAATTGAAATCAAATAGATACTAATTACATGACTCAAAAGTAAATTACTCAGGCTTGAAGCCTTATTACAGGATCAAAAAGATTAAGAACCCTAATCAGAGATCCATAGAGGGTTAAGGAGCCTCTGTCTAATCCTGGTGCCAACACCAATTCTCCAGGGTGGGAGGAAACTCGACCTTATCGAGTAAGGGTTGATTTGGCTTTGGTATTTCTCAAGAAGGTCAGGGTCGATGAACTGCAAGTCCTCTCGGATAATCCACAAATCATCGGACTCTGGTCGGCCTTGCCATTGGACCAAGTAATGCTGATATCCTTTGCCCAGGTGGTGATAGCTTGATAATCTAGGACACGCTCGATCCATTCTCCTCTCTCAAGTAAAATTGAAGGTGGACACTCTTGGTCAGGTTCACTCTTAAAAGACAGGTTAGGCCCAAATGGCTTGCTGGGTATGGTAGCCGGTTCCCTATACTCGACTAAGTCTGAGATATTGAAAGTCGAGCTAATGCCATAATCCGGGGGTAGCTCAAGCACATAGGCATTAGGGCCAACTCTCCTTATCACCTTAAAGGGGCCAGCTCCATGAGCATGAAGTTTCTTAACTGTTCCTAGTGAAAACCGTTCAGGCCTAAGCCTAATCATTACATAATCCCTTATTTCAAATTCTTTGGCTCGCTTTTGGGAATCAACCAAATTATTTCAAAATTAGTGCTTAATGAAGAACTCTAACATGATGCAAAGTGCAGACTCAACTATGCATTCCTATTGAGAGAAATTTTATTGGACTCTCTGGACCTAAACCTAACAGACTAAAGACTCTCTAGGTTTGACCTTGGTTTGGTATGCACATGAAAATTTGCAATGGAGTCCTAGAAAATGCCATAAGGTCTTCCAAAAGTAGGTCACAAACTTAACATACTCAAAGAACTGGTGTTACTGAATAACCTCAACATAGTGTGATTTGAAAGTTTGGGAAACATTAGAAGTCTTAAGGTATGACAGAAAATAGGAATCGGAGTCTTGGGACAATCTCTTGGAAGCATGAAACAGACCTTGGTTACTCAGGATGACCTTAAGATTTGAACATTGATCTATGGGTGTCATATGGTCCACTTATTTCTATAGTTCTTGGGGCTCGGTGCGGTTCATCTCATAGTGAGAAAGGTTTAGTAATGAGGATTCTGGGACTAAACTTATAGCATGCTGGATGTCTCTAAGGGGTGGTAGTTGATCAGGTAACTCATCGGGAAACACATCCTCAAATTCTTTTAAAGTCTCAACTACTTCTTGAGGGTGTTCTCTTTGGGTCGGCTCTTGGACCTCTTTAGTGGTAGGGGTTCCCTCAGTAATCTCCTTCTCTAACTCCTTGGCCTTGATCAGGTTAACTCCTTGCTCCCTTTCCTTTAGGCTACTAGATCCTCTTGTAACCTGGTCCATGAACTCCTAATTAGGTCCCCTAGGGTGAACCTCTTGGGCTGGGTTAGGGTGTAGGACTCTTCTGGGCTCAGCCTCTAAGGAGGGATCATGTTGAGGGAATCTACTAGGATGGGGAGGTGATTCAAACTATGGTTCAATGTGAGGCTCCCGGGTCCTCTCCAGGGTTCCTAGCCTTGTTTCAAATCTATCAACTTTTTAGATCAACTTGGCAAGTTGCTCAGTGATGAACCTAAGTTGATTCTCAAAGTTGTTCTCATGGGTTCACCTGACTGAGAGTGGTGTGGGTGATACGGGACTCCTGAGCTAGTCGTCATGCAGCACACAAATGAAGGTACTGCGGTTATGCTAGACCTATGAGTTTAAACAGAATGGGTTAACGTAGACTACATAGCACAATAACTAGCCCTTTCACCGGCCAGGTAAGAGGTGGGAGTGTGGGAGGCCCCCCTTGCTTTCGCAAGGATCCAATTAAGGAACCACAACACTGCTTAGGTCATTTGATGCTAAACCTCTTGCCTTAGACACCAGCTTCCCGGTACTAATTGAAGGGTTGCATGCACTAGCTTCTCCACAATGGTTAAACCCGACTCGTTGATGTCCCTAAGCTATTAGGTTGCTACTAGATTTTAAGTTAGGCTTAGATTTGAAATGCAAGTTGATGGTTTTCGGGCCAAGGAAAGGTAATGACCTCCTTCCCTTATCTTGTGATATTGTCACCCTTAAGTCAATTATGTAGATGATGGCATACACGTGACCTAATGAAATGTATTTAAGTTTCTTTTTTTGTGTTTTGATGTATAATAGTAGAAATATAAGATGCTGAAATTAAATAATATGAACCTAAAGTGCAAAATTAAACTATATGAAAATGAAAGTATGATGAAATGCACTTACTAGAATTTCATAGCATATTTGTTCTTAGAAAGTATTCAGGCATGTAGAAAATCTACATACTGAAATAAAATTTAAGAAAATTTTAAAAAATACTATTAATTATATGGAATCCAGAAAAATAAAAATCAGCAAAATCAGAGATTCTTACAGGCATAAACAACTAAAATAGCAGACCATGTACTGGGTTAGAAAAATGTAGAAGGTTTAATGATGTTGAAATCTAATGATGCAAAACTTTTCTTTAGGATCTAAAATCTATCTCCTTGTTTTTCCCTTCAAGGGTCAATCACATCGGCACCCCTACACACCATAGAAAATTTTCTTTGAATGGGATGTGAGGATCTTGCAACCCTACTTTTTTCTATGATCGGACGGCCATGGTGAAGCAGCCGATCCAAGTACTTAAAGAGAACTAAGTCCTAACCATTTTCTGATACCAGGAATTGATGTGGGACTAAGATGATGCAGGACTATACTATTGATGAGATGGATATGCAAATGATTTTTTCTTTTGAGTTTTAGGTTTTAATAGATGTACTGATTCTCGAAGTCAAGTTAAGAATGGAACTAGAGATTCTATAAGGACAAGAACTTTCTAGCAAGCAAAGATAGTCCCTAACCAAAGATAACGAGAGGAACCCGAGATTGAAAAACCCTGTAGGACTTAGCTCTAGATCAATACCTACTTAAGAGATTAGGGGTGCAAACCGTGAAGACTCTGATGCACCTGATGCCGAGTTCACTTGCTCTCGTGGATGCGGCCTGGAGGATCAAGCCTTCAACCCTACAGATTCGCCGACTTTCCATTCGATGGTCATAAGGGCAAGGAAGATCGACTCCGTTATCCGTGGCACCTGGAGGACCTACGAGCATCCAAGGGAAGGGTTAGAAAACATCAAGAAGAAGGAATAAGCAAGTAAGAATGGATGGAAAAGAGTTGAGAATGGTGGTCGAGGAAGCTCTTCTTGCTAGGCATCCAAGTGGAGTTTCCAGGGGTGTCCAAGCTTGAAGATTGGTGGGTGGCTTGCAAAGGAGGAAGGGAACTTAGGGCCTCTCACCCCTCGATGTCCCGAAGGACAAAGGCACTTTCTCACAGAGTTCCTAGTCTAAGAAGACAAGGGCTATAATGAAGTAGAAACTTCTAAAAATTTTCATTCATCAAAAACTAGTTTACAAGAAGGTTAAGGTCCTTTTTATAAGCACCTAAGTCCTCATTTGACATTTGAATTCAAATTTGAAATAGGGGTTATAAGACTTGATTTGGGGGAGTGAAGAAAGGATGTTGTCTTCATGAATCAAGGGGCGCCTATTTTGAATTTTGAATCTTCTCTTCATGAAGCTTTGACCAACCATGAATGCTAGGCTTGATCCTTGGTGATATGGCTTGATATGTGGAGTAGGGTAAGGATCTTGTTGGCTTCGATCAAGAGAAGATTAATGGGAGTCAACCATGAAATTTGAATTTGAAATTTCAGCTTTACTTGGCTGCCCAAGGTGCTTGATGAAGTGGCGCCTCCCATGCCATGTGGCATTGATGATGTGGCACTCCATGAGCTGAAGTGGTGCCTCTCATGCCATGTGGCACTGATGATGTGGCACTCCTATGAGTTGGCACTTCTAACCTGGCATGGAGAGGTGGCTTGACTCATCTTCAATTGGGCTTGACTTGATTGCCCACTTGTGAACCCATCTTCAAACTAGCTTGAGCCCATCTTCAAATTGACTTGAGCATGTGGACCAACTTGGCTAATTACAAGACCAATTGACCCTAACTTGACCAAATTGGCCAAATTACCAGACTAAACCAAAAATTGAAATCAACTAGATACTAATTACATGACTCAAAAGTAAATTACTCAGGCTTGAAGCCTTATTACAGGATCCAAAAGATTAAAAACCCTAATCAGAGATCCACAAAGGGTTGAGGAGCCTCTATCTAATCCTGGTGCCCACACTAGAATGTCATGCATCATGGTAAATAGTCTGGAAGGTCCTCAAGGAACACATCTTTAAATTCTTCAAAGAGGGATAGTAACTCCTAGGGATATTGTTTTTAATTTTCACCATTAACTTCTTTCATTACTAAGATCCAATCAAAGAGCCTTCATTTAATTCCTTTTCAATTTCTTTAGTACTAATTAAGTATAGGCTCTTACTAAGCTTATCTTCTTTTTATCATTAACTCCATTCTTTTTAATAACTCTTGGAGATGAAGGATATATAGTAATCATCTTTCCTTTATTCTCAAAAGTACATGAGTTTGATCAACCATAGAGTGTAGCATCTTGGTCAAACAACCAAGGCTTCCTAGTATGATACTTCCAACTTCCATGGGCATGACATCACACCAAACTTTATCTTGATAAGATTAGAATTTGATAGGTTCCAAACCCTATGCCTAATTGGAATTGATGATGTGTTTATCCAGGCAAATTTGTATGGACTCAAGTGGCCTACAGGTTTGAAATATGGAAGTTTGATGCCAATTTTTACTTGCTCTAGGTTGGGTGAATACACACCTAACCACTCCAAGTCTATCCTCTATTGCAAGCAATGGTTCAGGTTCCTCTTGTGTGGTATCGTATTATTCATAGGTGTCTATTAACTCCGGATTAGCAATGTAAATTTCTCCCTCGGGTTTATCTTTAATATTTTCTTCTTCAGGCTCTTCTATATATAAAGCTCTTGAGGGATATTGACTTGCATAATGACCTAGCTCATTACACTTAAAATATTGAATTTTGGAACTACTAGTTCGGGAAACCTCTCTTGAAATTGTTTTTCCTTTGTCATCCTTCCTATATGATGGTGTTGTTTATGGGGAATGACTAGTAGAGATTTGATTATTACTGGGTCTAGGTCCTAAGATTCCAGGGTTTTAAGATTTAGTTCGATGGGTAACTGATGTGCTCTGAAATCTTTCATACTCTTGAGCCAATTAATAAGCCTACTCTAGACTATAAACTTCTGACATAAATAGTTCACTCTAAATATCATCTCTTAGTCCAACTCAAAATCAAGATAGAGTGATAGAGGGATGTTCAGTTACATTATACCTCATAAGGTATTCATCAATTTTAGAAATGTATTCACTCATAGGTCTGTTCCCTGGGTTAGTCATTACCATTGATCAAGGAAACGTTGGTGGTAGGATGAGGGTAAGTACTTTTCACATAATCTATCTTTCATTTCAACCTGGGTCCTAATAGGTCCATGTCTTCCATGCATGGCTAATTGCTTATTGTTATTACAGTACATTTTAGTCCGACCTAATAATTTCATTTTAGCAAACCTAATCTTTCTTTCTTCGGACATATCATACCACTCAAAATAGTAGTCCATATCTGCTTCCCAATCAATATACTATTTTGGATCCAATTGATCCACAAAACTCGGAGATTCAACCTTAACACTATGCAAAATCTTCATCCTTTTCAACAAAATCTTGTTGATGTTGAATTGCTCGATTTCTATCCCCATTAAAATCCTGGATCTCTCACTATGCTATGGGCCTAGGAGGAATATTCCTAATTTATGCATTATTGATTTGGTTATCTTCCAAATCTTCTAATCTTAATCCATGCTCTTGATAAAGGATAGTTAGATTATCAATTTTTTTAGTAAAAGGTGGTAGGGATGCAACATTTGGTTAGGATCCATCTTACTATCTAACTCTAAGGATTTGGGATGGTATTTTTCTCCTAACTTGGTGGTCATGGGTCACTACAAGGATCACAATCAAACTCTCTATTAAATTTTTAGAATGCGGTAACCAAATTTTCCTAGAAATCTGGTACCAATCTAGGAGTCAATTTTAAATTTTCAAACATAGGTATCTTTCACTTCAAGTCTAGTTTTCATATCTATAAATTTTATAATTTTTTGATAATCCTATCAATAGGAATTGTCAATAGAACATGTGCTATGTAGTTTTACATGTTGCAGATTTCTACACTCATAATCAGAACTTCTAGACCAGGCTGGCATAAATCTTAAAGTAGTTTCATAAATTTCTACTCATAGAAATTCTATAATTGAAGTCTAGTTTCTAGAAACACTAATTTTATAATTTTTTGACTCCCTTAAAAATGGGACTATAGGTTTAAACAGAGGTTGCCCAAGATTTTAGATTAAAGAATTTTAGAACAGAGGCTAAGAATTTAAATCCAAATCTAGCATAGATTTTAAAGTGGTTTCAGGTATCTGCAATCATAGATTGTTCAGTTATGAGTCTATTTTCTAAGGAAGTAAATTTTATAGTTTTTAGAGTTTTCTATGAATAGGACTTTCTAAAATACTAAAGGGTGCACAGGATAAGTAAAATTTTGAAATATGAATTTTTTTTTAAATGCAAATATACCTAACCTAAACTAACATATACCAGATGATATGAGACAACCTGATCTAGAGATGCAAAGATGGGACTAATGCAATTATTATTATTATTATTATTATTATTATTTAATTGTTAATAAACTGAAATTATAAATCAAAGTTAGCTATTCTTTTATGAATATGGAAGGATTAATCTATAATCAGTTTTTTTTAAAAAAATAACAACAAGCACCAATGAAAGCCCTAGATCTTAGAAAAATAAATTGTAGGTAATTGAGAAACTACCCATAAGTTTAGACTCAGCACAAGTAATTAATACATAAATCTAATAAAATAAAAGAATTAAACTTTCTACCAATATCAATTAAATATATTTAAGTGAAAAGGGTGCTCACAAACTTGATCATGGTCAAATATGAAAGAGGAGGTGCTGACCAAGTCGGGTTGTGATCTTGGCTGGACGGTGAGTCCGGTAAAATCTTTGAACTTGTAATATCAAAAGAAAATAATTACAGTTAGAATTTTTCAAATTAGAACATGTTAGATCTGGTCCAATAAATCCAAAATTTTAAATCGATGTAATTTTTGGATTTACTCTAAAAAGTGTGTAGACCCTTCGATCGTGCATGTGCTTATACTATCATGTGATCAAGATGCTCGGAATCAAAGGGTGGTGAAGCCCAAAATGATTATTTAAAACCAATTTATTTTTTTTTCTTTTTTCCCTTTTCTTTTCTTTTTTTTCTTTCTTTTTTTCCTTGAATTTAGCTAGAAGTCGAAATGAATGCAAATATTGCATCCATGATCATGCTAGGAATGATCGGAGAGGATGGCTAGGCTTAGCATTGGGGAGATTTACCATGGACAGAGGAGGGGCAGTCACTGGAGGTCTCAAGAGGAATAACTCACTGGAAGAGGGAAATTTGGCAGTGTGAAGGCTAAGTTCTGTTGCTCTATTCCATAGATTGGTGGGCTCGATAATGGTGGCCAGTCATGAAAAAAAACTAGGTGATTTTGGTGTGCTAATTGGTCATCGGAGGTGATAGGGGCGCGAAAAAGCTTGCAACATCATGGAAGGGGAGCAATGGGAGGAAGCGACAGCATTCTCCTATAAAAAGAATGGAAGGGTGGTTGGCAGCAGCAATTTTGGTGGCATGGGTGCTCGATCGGAGGAGATTTTTGCATGGATAGAATGGAGGTGGTGGTGATGGTGATCTCTGATGTGATCGATGAGCTGGAAGGTGGCCGGGTGGTGCTTGGTCGACTGTCGATGGCAACGTGGGATCGGTGGTCGGGAGTTGAATAGGGGAGGCAGGGAATGGCTTGTGATAGCAATTGGATGACCCTAGATGTAGGCAAAAGAGTTGGGTGATGGTCAAAGTGTTCGGGTGTTTAATTCTCAAAATAGTGGAAGGAAGAAGAAGATTAGGGGAAGAAGAAAAAAGGAAAAGACTGAGAAAAAGAGGAGAAGAAGAGAAGAGGAGAGAGTCAGAAAACTAATAAAATTTCTTATTCAATTTTTGTCATTGCTAATATGATATAAGGAATTCTGTAAATAGACACTAGTCCTCCATAAATTGGAGATCGAAACTCTAGGACTCTCTAATAGATTGGAGACCAGATAAACCAAAATTCAAAGTCTTAAGTTAATTTAAAATAATTAGTTTAATCTAAAATAGACTCCAGACTAATCCAGCATTCATGCTCTGAGATCATGCATGATCTAAATAAAGAATAATAAAAATAAAAATAATATACCCAATCTCCATACACCTAGATAAAATAAAAAAATATAAATATCTGTTCAGGGATGTGCATTAAGATCTATGCTGGGCGATGTCCTCTTCACTCTATCCCTAGGTTGGTCATCTTTGCTTTCCTTCATCTTCTAATTAACTCCTCTTCTCTACTCTTATTTGAAGCTTTTAAAGGTCCTATAGGGCTTTCATAGGTGCTCCTCCATTTTTTACTATTTGAGTCTTCTTTGTGGAGGTTTTCTTTTAAATTTCTTTCAATTTTCTTACTTTCCTTGATATTTTCTTCTATTTTCAAAAAAATGTAATCTGAGGATAAAAGTCACTCGATTAGCAATACTTCTAAATTATAGGGATCTCGAGACTTGTCTTCATATGAGGGGAGTTTCAAGAGCTCGGAGGATATAGAAGTCTACCCCCTTCAAAGCAAATCCTCTAGCAAGGCATCCCGGTAGTCGAGGGAGCACCTCAATCAACCTAATGGTTGTGATTCCCACTATAATCAAAGCTAAGTTTTCTTGATATATGATAAGTATTACTTTCTGAGTACTTTTCATGCTTAAGCTATGGGACCTAAGGACCGAGTAGCCATGTATGAAGAAATCTTTCATGCCAATCTTCGGTTCCCTCTTCATCCTTTCATTATCAATGTCCTTGATTTCTACCAAGTTTTTCTAACCTAATTGGCACCGAATTCCTTTCGAATCTTTTACTCTTTTATCATCCTTTATCACATTTTTGTATGTAGCTTTGAATATCTTTGTTTTAAGCCCTCTTCATGTTAAAAAAACATCCCAAGGTAAGGGGCTAGAGGTTCTTCGACCCTCACCATGGGTAAGCTTTCATCTCTAATCTTTCCACTTCCATTCATAACTAGAATGGGAGATTTTTCTTTGTATCCATTGACCAACCTTGGGGGAGGAATTGGGTTTGAGGGGAGCCAAACCTGTCGCTGAACAAGAATGACCAACTCCTTAGAGACAATAAAGAGGACTTTTGCAAACTATGTAGCAAGAAGGTTCCTTCTCTGTGGGAGTTTCTAACCAAGCAAAACCTCCATGACATAGGGTTAAGTCTGAATAACTCTCTTAGTAAGCTTCTCTTGGACATTTTTCTTTCCTCTTATGTCTTCAAAAGAAAATCTACTAAGTAACTTGCTCATCTTGTAGATAAGAAGAAGTTTTCTACTGAGCACTTTCAAGAGATTGTGAAGAAGAGATCGGCCCCCCAAGGTGAACACAAAAAGTTCATGAGGAAATGACCTTGCCTGGGGATGTCAGTCGAGGGCCCCTCTATCACTATAAGGACTCCATTGTCCCATTTGAGGGATGCCGCATTGAAAAACCCTCCAGCTACTCCTAGGGGGAACGATGAAGCAAAGAAACCTCCAACTGCACTGAGAAATAGTCTAGCTACTCCCCAGGTAATTTCTCAGCCACCATCTTTGGAGCACTTGGTCATGGCTTCCTCGGCATCGACAGTGGATACGACCCTGATGATGGTAGATTCATTAGCTTCCTCAGCCTTAGAGACTGGTCCTTCTAAGAAGAGGGCTACTCCAGTGCCATCGAGGTCTATCATCGATGTTACCAACAACAGAGAGGGTGACAAGTAGACCTACAAGGCCATCTTTGAGGTGGATGACTCTGCTTTGCATGACTCTCATATGACATGGGAGTTGGTCAAGATAATGCTGCTTCCATGAGATGTGGAAAAGCAATAGTCTCGCTCCATGGAGGAGGTCGTATCTAGGTTCTTCTTAGCATTATCAAGGTAAATCTGTCTCACTTTTTTCTTTTTTTGTTTGTTAGACAACATGTTCTTGATTAACTTGGTATTTTTTTGGTGTGTGCCATTCGGGGATGGGTTTAATAACCTCATCAAATTCCACCACTCCTTGAGTGCATAACTAAAGGAGGTGGAGTCCTAAGTGGAGGGTTGCAAAAGACTCCTCGAGGCCATCTAGGAGTAGGAACAAAAGCTAAGGGAGGAGTTGGCCACCCTCCAAAGTTCATCTATAGTTGCTACTCGAGAACTGGAGACCTGAGTAGTTGAGAAGGATTGCTTGCAGGGAAGCAAGCATGATTGACTGAGGTAGAAGCTCAACTTGCTCAAATTGAAGGCCTTCTCCAATTAGCCATTGAGAAGGTTAAAGTGGCTGAAGAATAGGCTATGTCTGCCACTATCCAAGTGATAGAAGAATATAAGGAGTCAAAAGATTTTAAGAACGATGCCACCGAAGCTGGGGCAAACACCAACATGGTCAACTTCATTGATAGCAAAGAGAAAGTTGCTCAAGCCTATCCAAAGTTGGACCAGAGTGGCATTCTAGCAAACAGGACCACACCTGAGGAAGAGGAAGGAGAAGAAGAGGGAGCTACAATTGAAGAAAGAACACCAAGGCTGCTGAAGGCCTAGAAGGACCGGCTACCATTCCCAAGAAGGATACTTAGAAAATGTTTTTCTTCTTCTTTATGTTACTTAGAAAATGTTTTTTTTCTTCTTCATGTATTTTGCTTTCTTCATTGGACTTTCAATCTAAGCTTTAGTAAATCTTTTCCTTATCAATGAAAAGACTATTCTTCATGTTGTTGTTAGATGTATGCCCTAAAAGCCAAGTTGGCTTGACACATTATAATTTTTAGGGCATAAATTTTGTACTTAATTTTTTTATTAATAAAAGGGCATTAGTTTCATTCATATTGATGTGTCTATGAATCATCCATGGAGTTAATGGACAATGACTCATATTATCAAAAGTTGAAAATCTAAGGCATGTTTCTTTATAAGTTAACTCCTAAAAGCTCCCGATTATTGGAATGTCACGAGGACAGTGATTGATCCATTAAAATCGGTGCACATATCACTTCCCTTTCTAAGTAGATGAGTCTTTGTAGGGTAGATGAGTCTTTGACCTGACCTACAGTGTGATGACACTGAGTGAGAGTGCAAGTAATTGATAGGGATCAATGGTACTGAGCGTGACCAAGTACAAGAAGTTATACGGATGACTACTCACTCGTCAATAACGTTTTGATGATGTAGTTATGTGAATAGTTCTTTGACCTAGAGTGTCTCAGCTACTCACAATAAGGTTGCTGTAGTTTGACAGCACAAATACATGGTTCCTATCCATTCGGAACCTTGCGGTATTCATTGGCTACAGTTAGTTAATTATAGGAGTAGGGTGTTCACTTGTAGGGATCTATCAGCCTTAGTAGTAAAAAATAATAATTCTATGCAACTTAATGAGACTAAGTCTAAAAGTCTATGGCCATAGCAGTGTGATAATGAAAAAAGGTGATTTCATTAGTATCACAATTAGACTTGAGTCGATTAAGTTAAGCATATGATTGATGGATTTGATGAGTATCCTAAACAATATCATGTTAGGATTTTTGATGGAGGAACCGAATCACATGATAACTACACCTAGGGGTTCCAATCTTATTTTGCTGGGTTGCCACTACTACTGCTAGGTATCACTGATGGATTGTGAGAGCTCATTAGTATCATTCTTGGATCGATGATCCTTATTAGGGTTGAGTTGAAATTATTTCTGTCCATCAAAAGGAGTTTTGATTATACATAATGGAGATTATAGCATGTCTCATTACCAGACAGGATAGGACCTAAGGGGTCACACACATTAGGAGCTTAAGTAACCAATCAGCAAATCAAAATGTTACTAAATTTGGCAATTTTAGTACATTGGACCTAATTATAAATGTACAATTAATAAATTATGGATTAGTTATTAATTGAATTAAATTAGATTTAATTTAATTGAGTTAGACTCAATTAATTGATCCTAATTGAGTTGGGTCAATAGCGTTTTCAAAATGGATTCGATTGGATTTAAAATTGGCTTCGATTTGATCATCAAATCAATTTATTTAGACCATGACTTAGAGTCCTATTGGACTGGTTTCTCTCTCCTTGTCTCCCCATGTCCCCACATGCCAAGCTAGTGGGCCCAAGTATTTCGTGCGACAAAGGAGTTTGTGTGAAAAATAGGTGGGCGCAAAAAGGAGTTGGCATGGAGAATGAATGAGAGAGGGAAGAGTCCTCTTCTACTCCTCTTAAAACCTAAACTAGATTAAATTAAATTCTAGTATTTTGGCTTGGAGGGATGGGAGAAATAAATCATAAAAGGGGAGAGGAGATGGCTGGCCAAACGACTTCTCCATTTGGCATGAAATATTTCTCTATTGGGCATCAACACAGAGCTTCTCTCTCTTGGGGCATCAAGGTGTCCTCTCCCTTTTATGTGTTTTCTCCTTCCTTGTGTGAGGTTCAAGAGTCTGGAGAGATCTTCTTCACAAGAGAAAGAAGAAGGAAAGAGGTCCTAGGTCTTGCAAATATCAGTTTGCAAGATAGAAGCCAGTTTAAGAAAAGCCTGTCCAATTTCGGATAGGCACAATTTATAAAGCATCTGGTTTTCCTGAAAGAGGAGAGGGCTGCAAGGATCTAGCAGTCCAGTACTCTCTATGACTCGATTATGTAAGCTCTGTGTAAATACCAGCAGAGGCCTGGCATTTGCGCAGCTCTAGTACAATCCCGATTCAAAAGTGGATCGACACAGTTTTCAAAGCAGGCCAGGATAGCGATCCAGGTAAGTTATTTCTATTTAAAATTATTGTATTTTCAAATTTGATATTTTTATCATCTATTACAACATGTTTAAAAATTTATTATGAATAAATTAAATTTATTTGTAAATTGCATGCTTAGATATAAAGTAGTTTTTATATCTACTTCTGCTACGTCAGGCTTTTGATTCCTGATTTAATGTAATATTTTATTCCTGAGAGAATTCCAATAGTGGTATCAGAGCCACGGTTCCCCTTTCTTTAATATGCATGGATGAGAATCAGATCTAAAACATATTCAGATCAGAAAGTTAGATGATGATTGTATCAAATCTATGTTGAATATAGTAGCATAGAATTGTTATGTTTTGAAAACTGTTTTCAAAATTAAAGTCATAATTCTTAGATCTAAAATTAAATGTTATAATCTGAAAATTAATTGATCAAAGGTTGTACAAAGTGATTATAAGTTTGTCCTACTATAGGGTTTATCCCTTATAGTGCAAAAGTTGTCCTACTTTGATGTATACTTATTTTTGAAAAAGGGTTTTTAAAAGATTTTGATCGATTTATGATTACATATGTGATGTATTGTTAAGCATGTTTTAGATCTATTTAATTATATTAGATGTAGTTTAATCATATGATCTAACATGTATCAGTATGTGATGCACCAAATTAGGTTTAGATCTTAAATTTGATTCATGATCATAAGCCATTAACATCATGCATTTGAACCTATTTTAAAATTGATTTGATCCAGAAAATCAAAATAGGTGCATGAGGGTTTGTGTTGAACAAATTAGGTCTAGTCACCTTAAAATTATTTTTAGATGATGTCTGGTATGATTGATTCATTTGATTGTGAATCGATAAGTTAAGACCTAATTTTACTCAGTGATGAGCCCAAATCGCTAGATTGACCTAATTGAGTCTTATCAATCAATTGGTGTCTAAGAAAGGTTTTGATCATGTTTTTTAATTGGGGCTAACTCTTTCTCAACTAACTAGTTTGGTGGAAAGAGGTTATATGGTTGAACCCTCCCATGTATCAAACTGACCTGGCCAATTTGGTTGATTAAGTTTTCAATAGAGTCACTTTTGATTTGAGTTCACCCATGCTAGCTATTTTAAGTCAAACATTAGATTATGCTGACTTAATGTAATTGCTCAGACATGATTTGGTTGATCAATTTAGAAGAAACCTGAACCTTAGCTCCTCATAAATATTAAGTATTGTGTCTTCCACCATTGTAGGTGTGCGAGAGTCCTACTGGTGTTGATTATTCTCGACTGGTTACAGTGGTTTAGTTGCATAAGATGTTGCTAGGCACTGATGGGGTTGGGCCCAATAGATAGGCATGTTGAGGAACTCAATGATGGCTTTATCTAGCAGGAATGGTGGGTCTAACTTAACTAATGATTGGACTAATAAATGGGCACGTTGAGGTTCCATGATTTAGAGATCAAGATGCTACAACTTGTATTAGATACATTGGACAAGAATTGGCCACTTATTGGTGTAGCATGTTACCAATAATCGGGCACGGTGAGGTGCCGCACATCGATGGAACCGTAGCACCCACTAGAAATCTAGAGTCGTAAGGTTTCTACATCTCCACGGGGAGTGTGAGAGATCGAAGAAAATAGTGAGAGTTCTAAAATTATTTTTAAAGACCCTAAAATAATTTTATAATTAAGTATAAATATCTATTTTGAATCTTTTACTCTTGTAGTTAACCATGTCTGCTTCAAATCCCTTAGCCCGTATTCTAGAGACAAACCGACTTGTAGGCCTTAATTTCAAAGATTGGTTGAGAAATATCAAAATTATTTTGAGTTCTGAGAAGTTGGGCTATGTGCTTGACCTGGAACCCCCCATCCTACCTGACCATCCAAATGCTCGTCAAACGGCTGCATATGAAAATGGATGGAAGATGATAATAAGGTTAAGTGTTACATGTTGGCCTCAATGTCAAATGATTGCAGAGCCAACATGAGGATATGCCAACTGCTAAATCGATTTGATTCACCTACAAGAGTTATATGGTGAACAAAGTCGGATTGCACGCTTCAAAGTGTCGAAAAAGCTTTTCAGCAACAAGATGCATGAAGAGTAGTCAATCCACGATCATTGTTTATCAATGATCAAGGACATCGAACAGCTTGAGAAGCTGGGCATTTCTATTCACAAGGAGCTTCAGGTGGATTTGATCCTCCAGTCTTTGACTACTAGTTCATATGCTCAGTTTGTTATGAACTATAATATGAACAAGTTGAATTATAACTTACCTGAATTATTGAACATGTTGGTAAGCAATGAGGGGACCCTGAAGAATTCAAGAGGCTCTGTTTTCTCTGTGGAGTAGTCTTTCTCCAAAAGAAAATCTACTTGGAAGAAGAAGAAACCTGCAAAGAAGCAGAAGAAGGAGAACAAACAAAAGAAGATTGACACTCCCAAGAAAGCCAAGGTTAGCAAAGGAAAATGTTTCCACTGCAATACAGATAGCCACTGAAAAAGAAATTATCCTCTCTACTTGGAAATCTTAAAGAAATAGAAGGAGGATGCACCTTCTGAAGGTAAGTCCATACTCGTTATTAAATCTATCCTAACGGTTTCATCTACTTCCAATTGGATTTTAGACTCTGGCTCTAGTTGATGGGGGATGATTTATGCATGAAAAGTATTTTTTCATGATTAAATAAGGAGTTAGGGTTTTAGATCCCAAATTTCAAGCCAAAATTCAAAGTAAAGAATTCTAAGAAATTTTTAGAAGTCATGCATGAAGAAATAAACCCTAAAAGTTAGAGAAAATAGGATCACCAAGGTTTAAGAAAACCTTGATAAGGCTGCTCTTCTGCAAGACCACTACTGGGGAGTCAAGGGGATGTACCTGGCAATGGTTGAAGCACTTGATGAAGATCATGCACGAAGAGATCACTATCACTCCCGAATGCGGCCTAGAAAAGAAAGCTTCTGACCTTGCGAATTCATGGTTTTCTGCTCAGTGATCCGAAGGTGGATTAGAAGGTATCATTGGATTCGCGGGAACTGAGGGACAAGAAAATGACAATCTGTGGGTTAGAAAATGGTGTAGGGATAAAGAAATAAATCAAAAATAGCAAGGGGAAGAGTGTTTTGTGTTAGGCGGCCAAGGCTTGGAAGGAGGGTGGCTAGGGTTTTGATGTTTGGGATGGAGGCAGTGCACAAGAACAAGGAAAAAATAATTCACACATAGCACGTACACAACTCGCACACAGCAAAGAGAAAAAACTCAATTTAGTTCATCAATTCATCTCCAATTACATGAGGGGAGGCCTTTATATAGGCTTACAAACTTGGGACTTAAGAAAGGGTATACAAGTAATCTCACAGTAAACCCTAACCTATACAAACTCTCCCTCAAGTTCTCTCCACTTTGACTGAGTCTCTCTCTCTCCCTCAACTTCTCTTGGTCGGCCAAAGGGTGGTGACCCTAAGGGTGACAAACCAAGGGGTGGTAACCCTAAGGGTTGGTGCCTTCATGGTTGCTCTTGGGTCCTGGGAGACCCACTTCAATGCTAGGCAGGCTTCAAGGCTTCTTCAGCTATTCTCCTCTCTAGCGGGCTGGATCACATGTCCTCCAGGTCTCCCTTGATGGCTTCATGCTCCTAAATGGCTTAACTGGGAGGATGACTGGAGTGTTATACTGACAGGCTTCAAAATGATTTGAGTCTTCTTGTTTTTTACATGACTAGATTGGACTCAATAGACTGGACTCACACTTACATAATTTAACTTCAAAATTTACATGACTCAAAACTTCACCTGACTTAACTGACTTGACATAACCCAAAAACTGATCTCAAACCCTTATAGTATGGATCAAAATCCAAATACAGGACTCAAATATTGAAAGACCCAAAACAGGACTCAGGAGCCATACAAAGACTCATATTGACTAACCCACAAAACTCAAATGAACTCACTCAAATTAACTAAACCATAATTATAAATTAGACTCAAATCCTAAACTCTAATTTGATAATCACAGAGGATTGAGATGCCTCTGCCAAAGTCTGGGACTTCTGATGTCGCCATCAATTCTCCCGAGGTAGGAGGAACTCGACCTTGTCGAGTAAGGGTCACACTGAATCTGGTGCCTCTTTGGAGGGTCTGAGTAGAGGTGCAACAAGTCCTCTTGAGTATCCCACGAAGCATCGGTTCCTGGTAGACCTTGCCAACGGACCAAGTGGCGCTAAAAATCGCTATCCCGGGTCAAGGCAGCTCGATCATCAGGACATGCTCAATCTATTTTCCTCTCTCAGGCTAAAATATAGGTGGACACTCAGGGTCAGGCTCACTCTCAATGGATGGGGTAGGTTCAAAGGCCTCACTAGGAATCACTGCCGGTTTCCTAGACTCAACCAGGTCTGCGGTATTGAAGGTAGAGCTAAAGCCAAACTCCAAGGATAAATCATGCACATGGGGTCCTACCTTCGCTATCACTTCTAGGGATCTAGCTCTACGAGCATGAAACTTCTTTTTAGGCCTAAGCCTAACCAAGATAAAATTCCCTACATTGAATCCATTGGCTCTTATTCGGGAATTAGCCAATTTGTTAGATGTTTCATTACTTAAATTACTCTTATGGCTAATATCCTGATGCATATGTTGTGCGGTGTTTAGTACAGGTGTGGACAGTTGAACTGGATTTATGGACTCCTAATAGGTGATACAAAGGACTCATACTAATACCTAATAGACTCGACTATGCATTCCTATCAAAAAAGGTTTATTAAGTCTTAACTACAACTTGGGCATGGGACATGAGTCGTGGTTGATAGGTGACATGCAAATGAAAATTTGCCAAGAACTCCTAATAGATGCCAGAGGGTCTTCCAAAAGTAGGTAGAAATGGGATGGACTCTAAGGATTCATGTAACCTGATAATCTCAACAAAATGTGACATGATGTTTCTAGATACATGAGATGACTCAGGGAAGGGTAGGAAATAGGAAGGGGATTTCGGGATTGGTTTTGGACTAAAGAGACTGACCTTAATATATGAACATTGGGTTGTCTCTAGACAAGAAATGGTCCATGGTATGGAAGGATGGGTCAATAATTTCTGGGAAGAGGTCCTCAATGGAAACTATGGGAGGGGATTCATCTTGAGGGTACTGAATTAAAGAGATCATGTCCTCAATAAATTCCTTAGGCTCTTGAATTTTAGGACAGGGCTCTATAATTAGGATTTCCTCTAGTGGCTCCTTAATGCGGGACGGGATGGTGACGAGTGATGTGCCATGCTTATCTTGATTTTTTTTTTTTTTTTTTTGTATTTTGAGAGTAATAACTGATATCCTAACAGCAAAAGCAAACAGGAAGACCTAAAGAAAATAAAGAGACAACTAGTTATCGAAATTACCTACCTGCATGCGAATCTTATCAAACAACTGTAAGGAAGGATCACGGTGATTGAGAAACCATCCTATACTAGGTTACCTACTTTCAAGTTTCAGATCTAGAGGAAGGGAAGGGGTTTAGATTTACTAATATGCTTTAAAATTCTCTCGATTGAAGATCTAGATCACAACACTCTAGAGTTGACAAACCCGACTTCAAAACCGACCGATCCAGCATCTGGACTCCAGTCACATCGGTTCCAAAGCAAGGACTCCGATCTTCAGAGTTGGATCTCGAAAAGGTGGTTGATTATGCTTTCAGGATCTTCTTCTTCAACTTGCTTCAGGAATCTCTTCAAAGGATTAGATGCAGACCTTAAGAAACCTTCAAATGACAAACTTGATAAAAGAACCAAAATTGATAACTGTAGAGCATCGCACCCTACGAAACTTGGACGTCGCACCCAAGTTGTTCTAGGAGTCTCACCTAGCACCTTCAAGCAAACTAGCTATGGAGGAATTGGAAACTTGGACGTCACATCCAAGTTGTTCTAGGCGTCTCACCTAGCACCTTCAAGCAAACTAGCTATGAAGGAATTGGAAAAAATGCAACAGCACTTTATATTACTCAAAATATCATTGCTTATAAAGAAGGGCTTTGGGCTCTATTTATAGCCTCATTACAAGTAGAAAGATGGGTTGAAATTTAAATTCAAAATAAAAGAAGAGGGAATCATAATTAAGATTTTAGAATAGGTGCCAATGCTTCATAAAGATGGTTATCTTGACTTGATCTTCCACCTTCTAATTTGATATTCTCCCTTTTTTCTTTCCTTGGCCGATTGAAGTTAAATTGCTACATTTTAATGAGAGTAGAGCCCGCTTAAAACACCTCCAAGAGAAAATTCGTGGGAAAGGGAATAGAATTTGTAAAAAGTAGTAAAACTTTAACCAACTCTCTTAAATGCCTTCAAAACTTGTGCCATTTAATGCCTTCAAAGCTTGTGCCATTTAATGCCTTCAAAGCTTGTGCCATTTAATGCCTTCAAAGCTTGTACCATTTAATTCTTCATTTAAGACTCCTTGATTGCTACCTTCTTTAAGAAACTACCTCCACCTTTAAAGCTCCTTAGTTACTACCTTCATAAAGCTTTCTTCAAGAAACTCCCTCCATCTTTAAAGCTCCTTAATTGCTATCTTCATAAAACTCCTTCCACCAATTTTAATTCTTTGTTTGGTGAGAGAATACGTGAAACTCCCTCCATCTTTAAAACTCCTTAATTGCTATCTTCATAAAACCCCTCTTAGCTTCTTTCATGTTATGTAGACTTAGTCAACTCCATACAAAATAACCTAGGTCCCATTAAAACCCAAAATGGACCCAAAGACTAATTAAATCAGATTGGGTCAACTGATAGAGATAAGATGGCATGGATGCTTCTTTCTGGCTCTGGTGTCCCCACCACTCCTCAGCCATGATTCTAATAGTAGGGTCAGGTTCCTCATGGTCCTCTTTCTCTAACTATTCTTTCAAGATGGTTTTGGTTCGGATGTGGTCAGGGTCAGCTACCTCTAGGTTGGCTTCTACCTGCGTACCTACGGGGTCAACTAATTCTTTGTCTTCTAAAGATGTCTCCTCTTCTTCTCCCTCATACTCATCCACTAAGCTCATATCAGCTTCATACACTTCCACTTTAATGTCATTCTGGTGAAACAGTGGGGTGGTAGGAGGGGTTTGGTTAAGGAAATACTGACTAGTGACTGGGATAGCTGGGGTGGGTCGACTAAGGGGTACCTGACCAATATCTGGGTTCTGACTACGGGCATTGATCCTAGTGGGTTCAAGTTGACTACGGGGACGAGGACTAGTACTGGGCTCATATCTAAGGGTACTAATCCTATGGGATTCAAGTCGATGGCCTATGGGTTCATTCTGCTCATAGGTCATGGGTTTAGATCTATAGGTCATGGGTCTACTGGGCTTATAACGTGTGGGTGCATAGGATCTGGATGCATAGGATCTATGGTCAAGAGATCTGGAGTCATAGGACCTAGGTTCATAGGTTCTAGGTTCATAGGTTATGGGTTCATAGGACTTGGGTAGTGTGGGTAAAGGTGGCTCAGGTTTGGATCTAGTATGGGTCTTATAGGTTTTCTCTAGGGTTCCTAGCCGAACATCTACTTGGTCAAATCTATGAGTCAATTGGGCATTTGATTGGGTCATCTGGTCATCCATTTGGTCTAATCAGGTGTTCAATCGAGCCATCTGGTCACTCAAGGACTTTAGGACAACATCAAGATGGGATTCCATGGGTTTAGCTGGTTGTGGAGGTGGTGGATGATATGAATCTCCTGATCTAGTGCACATGCAAGACTCAAACAAATCGACTATAGGTACCTAGACCTAGAGCCCAAATAGAATAGGTCGACTTAACTTACACACAACTCAACCCCTAATCCTTCCACTAGCCAGGTAAGAGGTGGGATGGTGGGAGGCCCCCCTGCTTAACGTAGGATCCAATTAAGAAACCACCAATCCGCTTAGGTCGTGTGACACTATACCTCTAGCCTAAATACCAGATTCCAGTAATAGGAGATGAATTGGATGCACTAGTCTTCTCACAATGGTTGAACCCGACCTGTTGATGTCCCTAGCTCTCTAGAGCAAAATAGGTCTAATCAATTTTAGTTAGGGTTGGGTCAGATGCAAGGATTATGATTTTGGCCTAAGGAGAGGTGATCAAATCCTCCCCCCATTTGACATAGTAAAAGTGCCCTTAAGGTAAGTTATGTAGATGATGGCACACATATGAAATGCAAATTAGGATTTTGTAATTTTGGTATATTCTGATTTTGAATATTTAATTTATCTTTATATTTACAAAAAATAAAATATATAGAAAAGTACCTAATATACAGGAAATATGTAGAAAAACTAAAATATGGAAAGATTATGCAAGAAGAATCCTAAACATACTAAAATTTGTCTTGCTGAAAAATAGAGCAGAATTGTTCTCAGGAAGTATTCCGACGTACAAAAAATCCACAGACTGAATTAAATCATAAAAAAACTATGGAAAATACTTTCAATTATAAGGAATCCAGCAAAATAAAAATCAAAATTTTTGGATCTTCCTACATGCAGATATCATAAAAAGAATAACAGACCATATACTGAGATGACGGGATGCAGAAACTAGCCTTAAACTATACTCTGATACCAAATGATGCTGGACTAAATATTCATGCAAAATAATTTTATATTTTTATATGTTGAGTTATGTATCTAAATCCCAAAAATAAGGCCAAGAATTTAAGTAGAGAGTTATGTGCAAATATAAGAAGCAACAACATACAAAAAGATCAGAAAAGTAATAGAAAGGAGGACCGCCGAGGCTGAGAAGCTCCAGTTGGGCTAGTTCCCCTTCAATAATGCTACTAGAAAGTAAAGGGGGTGTATCTGATAGGATATAGCAAATGAATCCTTGTAGAGGTCTCTCTTCACTCCTAGATGCAGCTTGGATGATCAAGCCAAAGATCCTGTGGATTCGTGGCTTTCAACCCGGTGATCTAATAGCGGCCTGGCTAAAATCAATGGATTCGTAGATGTCGAGGGACCTATAAATTGCCAGTCAGTGGTTAGAAAACAATGCAAGGATGAAGAAATAAATAAAAAACAACAAGGGAAAGAGTGTTTTGTGTTGGGCATCCAAGGCTTGGAAGGAGAGTGGCTAGGGTTTTGATGTTGGGGATGGAGGCAGGGTGCAGGAATAAGGAGAAAATAATTCGCACACAGCTCGCACATAGCACGTACATAGCTCACACACAGCAAAGAGAGAAAACTCAATTTAGTTCATCAATTCATCTCTAATTACATGAGGGGAGGCCTTTATATAGGCTTACAAACTTAAGGCTTAAGAAAGGGTATACAAGTAATCTCACAGTAAACCCTAACCTATACAAACTCTCCCTTAAGTTCTCTTCACTTTAACTGAGTTTATCTCTCTCCCTCTCTTTCTCTTGGTCGGCCAAAGGGTGGTGACCCTAAGGGTGGCAGACTAAGGGTTGGTAACCCTAAGGGTTGGTGCCTTCTTGGTTGCTCTTGAGTCCTCGGAGGCCCACTTCAATGCTAGGCAGGCTTCAGGGCTTCTTCAGCTATTTTTCTCTCTGGCGGGCTGGATCACATGTCCTCCAGGTCTTCCTTGATGGCTTCATGATCCTAAATGGCTCAACTAGATGGATGACTGAGTGTTTGCTGACAGGCTTCAAAATGATTTGAGTCTTCTTCTTTTTTACAGGACTAGATTGGACTCAATAGACTAGACTCATACTTACATAATTTAACTTCAAAATTTACATGACTCAAAACTTGACCTGACTTAACTGACTTGATATAACCCAAAAACTGATCTCAAACCCTAATAGTATGGATCAAAACCCAAATACAGGACTCAAATATTGAAAGGCCCAAAACAAGACTCAAGGGCCAAACAAAGACTCATATGGACTAACTCACAAAACTCAAATGAACTCACTCAAATTAACTAAACCCTAATTACAAATTGGACTCAAATCCTAAACTCTAATTTGATAACCACAAAGGATTGAGGTGCCTTTGCCAAACTCTGGACCTATGATGTCCCCATCACTAGTGCTCATATACGCATTTCAATATAGGGTCTGGAAAGAAGTAGAATGCTAAGAGAAGGTGAGATGGTCCTATGTGTCGGAAATGGAGCAAAAGCTGCTGCACAGGTTATTGGATCATATTCTTTGGTGTTACCTTTAGGATTTAGATTTGTACTTAGTGACTATTATTTTATGCCTAGAGCTAGTAGAAATTTGATTTTTGTCTCCATGCTAGCATAGGAAAGATTTGAATTTATATTCAATAAAGACTTTTGTAATATTTATTTGAGAAATAAATTGATTGTAAAAGCTATTTTAATTGACAGTCTATATCATTTGCATGCTGATGCATCTTTAAATATTAACAAAAAAACTAAAGTGAATGCCATAGGACATAAATGTGCTAGAAATGACCTAAATGATAGATATACATGGCATCTAAAGCTCGATCATATAGGTAATGACAAAATTAACAAACTAGAATGGGATGGGATCCTAGATTCAGTTAATTCTAAATCATATCCACCTTGTGAGTCATGTCTTCAAGAAAAAATGACCAAGTTACCCTTTGTAGGACTTGGGGAGAGGGCCACAGAATTGCTTGCCCTGGTACACACTGATGTGTGCGGTCCATTTGATGTGCAATCTTGGGATAGTTTTTACTACTTCATAACCTTTACTGATTGCTCACGGTATGGTTATGTGTTTCTTATGAGATACAAATTTGAAGCTTTTAAAAGTTCAAAGAATTCAGACATGAGGTAGAAAAACAAACAGGTAAAACCCTTAAGGTTCTTTGATTAGATCGGGAAGGTGAATACCATAGTAGGGAATTCTTAGGTTATCTTAAGGACAATGGCGTAGTCTTACAATGGACTCCACTTGGTACACCTCAACTCAATGGGCTATCTAAGAGGAGAAACAAGATACTATTAGATATGGTCTGATCCATGATGAGCTTCACTAACTTGCCTTTATTTCTTTGGGGATATGCCCTATAAACTTCAATTTATATTTTAAATAGAGTCCCATCTAAATCTTTTTGTTGCCTAGTATAACAACCCAAGAGGGGGAGTGAATTGAGTTTTTTAAAAAATTTAAAGCAAATATGAGCTGAACTTAAAGTGTTTGTGAAGAAATGTAAAAAAGCACAATAAAAATAAGATGCAATGCTAAGTAAAGTAAGCAGTAAATGCAAGAGAAGAAGAATCACACATAAACACAAAGGATTTATAGTGGTTCGGTGTACACCAAGCACTTACATCCACTCCCCAAGCAATTTCTTAGAAATTTCACTATAATCAACCTAGATTACAGCCAACTTATTTTCAAGGGCTCACAAGTCAAACCCAAAGTTGGTTTTCCAACATAGGCTCACCAACAACCTATACTCAAGCCAACTTAGGCTTGGATTCGAATTCATGGCTTAGAAGGGCCAAACACCTAGTTTCAAACACCCTTGAAACTAGTCATAATAGATAAATTCAGAAGTACAAGAGTAAAGCACAAGAAAAACTCTCAATAGAGTAGAAAGTAGAAACTTTGAGGCTCTTGATGATTGCTTAACTTGTCTCCTTCAAAGAGAACTTTTGGAATATTGATTTGAAGGCTTGGAAGCCTTTTAAGTTGGAATCTTCTCTTTTGCTCTCTTTTTGATTTTTGAAGTGAAGCTCTCAAAGGAATATTTTGTCTCTTGTGTATTAGTTGTTTTTGAATGAGTTTGGTGAGACTTAAATACTTCAAAAACTTTCAAAAAATGGTTTATGACCGTTGGTGGAGCAAAACTAGCCATTTGGAGCTTGTAGGATTCAAATCTGAGCTTCAAAAATTATAGCCATTATTGCTGTCAAAACCCATGAGTCGACACTTGAGTTTGTTCATGAGTCGACACTTGGATCTAAAATGAGTCAACTCAAGGTATAAATCTTGGAAAAACTAAGTTCTGTTCCATTTTTGTTCTCAGGCTATGAGTTGACCTCTGAGTTGACACTTGACTTCTGTGAGTCGATACTTGACAAAAATATCTCAAAATGGCATAGTTCTATATCATCAATTTTCTCAGGCCATGAGTCGACACTTGGTTCTTGTGAGTTGACACTTGACTTCTTCATGAGTCAACACTTGACTTCTGTGAGTCGACTCAAGGCATGCCAAAAAGATTTCTGCATGCTAGTCCTTTTGAAGTGTCGACACCTTATGTGCATCATGAGTTGACACTTGGTATATGCCACTCAAAAACTCTGTGCCAAGCTATAAAACTCAAAGTGTTCTTCAATAAAACTTCAACTTCTTCTTCATAAGGCCCAGATTGATCTATTTTAAGGGTTTCCAAGGTGAGAAAACATCTAAAATACTGAAATTTACTTATCTTGAAATTTAGTGAGTTTGATACCTTTGTATGGAGAATTTGAAATATCTGTATCCTGAAACTCACAACTATAATTGAAACATTAGTATAAAATATATACTCAACATTTTGTTAGTCATTAAAATCAAGGGCTAAAGCCAACAATCTTTTCCTTTTTGATGATGACAAAACCTTTAGTATGTAAGCATTTAAATTCAATTATAGTTATTGTACCGCATATTCAAGTGAGTATACACTTAAAGCTCATTAGATTTGAGTTAAATTTAGCATATCAAAGTTCATACAACACAGTTTCATAGAGGTGATGTGCCAAGCAAGGTTGAGTTTCATTTTCTCTCCCCCTATGATAGGTAAATTATGAAAAATTTCAAAAATTCCAGAAAATGCTTATATAGATTTTACTCCCCCTTTTTGTCAACAGTAAACATTA
Organism: Areca catechu; assembly: GCA_021397845.1. Lineage (NCBI taxonomy): Eukaryota > Viridiplantae > Streptophyta > Magnoliopsida > Arecales > Arecaceae > Areca > Areca catechu. The sequence continues at coordinate 129,310,518 of CM038040.1, read as the reverse complement.
AAAGGAATATTCTCTCCCTGAATTAATGCATTTTATCATAATAAGCCATTCAATTTGACAGAAAGTAGAGTAAACATTGAAACAAAAGTTAATTTTCATATATTAAAGTTTCAGTACAACAAAAGTGCTTACATAAGATAAGCAAATATAAACTGAAACATAAGCTGAAACAAGAACACAATCAAAGTCTACAAGCATAATAAAGAAAATACAAGCATAACAGGTGTCTGTAAGGCTACTCCTCGTCAGACGGAAGCTCGAAGAAGATAGGAACCATACACCTAGTCCTAGTAGCTGAAGGCCTTGGGGTCTTGTGGGTTAGGCTTTTAGTCTTAAGAGAAGGGCCAGAGTGAGGTATAACCCTAGAAGACCTAGTAGAAAGGAAAGGAAAGGTCTCTGCTGGTGTCTGAAATGCTGAAGCAGTGCCTAGTTGAACATCTCTGCGAGTATCTAAAGTGTGATCACGAACATCTAGTGTCTAATTCTCCATGTTGACAATCTGATAGTCTCCAGCTCTGTCACTATCATCACTGCCATCATCAAGTATATATGTATCTCCACCATCATCACCACTATCTCTATCTTTGTCACCACCACCTGTGCCATCTCCAACTCCAGCTGTACCACCACCTGGAGTATCATCATGAGTGTCTGGTGGTCATCATCGTCTGCTGGCGGAGGAGGTGGAGGTCCTGAAGGTACTACTGGAGGCAATAAGGATCTCAATATATCCCATATCTTAATGAAACCATCCTCCATCGTATGTCTAATACCTGAGGGCTGATCATCTGTGTGTGCTCTCAATCCCTATATCACCATCCGTAGCTGGGTAGTCCTGATAGCCAGTTTAATGATCTCGTCTCTGGCCTCAGCAATCTAAATCCTGATATGCTCCTCAAAAGTAGAAATTATCTCTATAGCAACATGACGAACAGCAGTTGGAGTATGTGTCGATGCTAGTATAATTGGCTCAGATCCTAAAGCTGGAACAGGTTTAGGTCTCGGAGGTGTAAAGTGCTCAACAGGTCCAGATGGTCCTTCCTCGGCTGCTCGTATCTCGTCCTCCTCGTCTAGCTCCTGTTCGGACTCCTTGCATACCCATCTACCAACGATCCTCCTGTAACCCATCCGGTGCAAGGATCGCTCGTCATATACATCAGTATGCAGTATCTCCTTAGAGGTTTCCTCCTCTAAAAGAATAACATAAGATTGGAAATGATGAGTCAACCCCATTCTGTAGGGCAGCAGAGTCGCTACCTCTCCCATCTAACACAGCATCAGTGCTGGGATGTTGACGACAGTCCTTTGTATAAGACAGACCATCAACATAAGCTCCCACTCCGTAATAAATCAGCCTTCAGGAGCAGGATGCGTGTAATGATATGATGAAGCAAGTGCATCTGCATAGATAACTGATTCACGATGATTGTCGATACACCGCGACATCATCTCTCTCCAGTATGCACTGAAGTGCGGCCTCTCTATCACCAACACATGTAGGTACAATCCTATGCAAAGGAATATTCCAAACTCTGCTCAATGTGTCCTGAGACATGGGAATCTGTACACCTTTGACCACAGTACTCCATAACAGTCCATCAGTAGCAAGACTCTTGTAAAACTCTCTGATCAAGTGAGGATAATATTTTTCCTTCATAATGCAGAATGATGTCAAACCAGCTGCTCCAAGCAACTCACCAATACCAAACCACTCTCGATCGAAGAAATCCAAATCTATTTGGCATCCACCTGCAATGATCTTCCTAAGCACTCTCTCTACAGTAGGAAACCACAGTGGAGCCACTCTCTCCTGCTCACTGCCCTGCTGAGCCCAGGCTGGGTCATATCCTGCCTTGGATCTCCTCTCGGCAGTACCTTGGATCAACCTCTTCCTTGAAACAACTTGCTTACAGGGTCCCATGTTACTAACAAACACTGAAGGGAAAGAACAAAGGAGGAATGGGTGAACTAGAGAAGCATAAAGGAAAAGAGAAGGATATAGTGAGGTGTGGACCAATAAGAAGGAGATGGACCAAGGAGGAGCAAGCTGGAGGGAAGAAAAGAGATTCCAAACAAGAAATGGTCCAAAGATAGGGAAAAGACCAGAGGAAAGAAAAAGACATGAGAGTTTGGGCCGAATCCCAGAAAAAAATTGTGAAGAACAATATGAAATTGGACAAAATGAGAGAGAAATTGAAGAAATTACCTAAAAGAATGAGGGACAACGATGGAAAACCACTATTTAGGGACCAAGAGGTTAAAGGGGGACCACTAGGGCAAGAGAAAACTGAAAGACAAGTGGTTTCAAAAAGATTTGTTGATGCCTTAAAAATATAATTTTTCGTTCGACACTTGGTCAAAACTCAAGTGTCGACACCTGGCCAGAAAACCCATAAAAAATCTAGAAAAAATTCAAAAAATTTTCAAAAATCAAGGTGGTTCTATTGAAGGTTTTAAGGCACAAAAGAGATGATTTTGGGCTTAAAGAATCAAGTAAAAACAAAGTTTGAAGGAGTTCTAGATAAAGGGATCAATGATACCTAACTCTTTTCTAATCATGCAGAATCTATCTTCGCCAAGGGGTTTAGAGAAAATATCTGCTAATTGACTATCAGTACAAACAAATTCAAGCATCACATTACAATTTTGCACATTATCTCTTATGAAGTGATGTCTTATTTCAATATATTTTCTTCTTGAGTATTGAACAAGATTTTTGGTCAAATTAATTACACTAGTATTATCATATCATATGGGCGTCTTAGTTAATTTGATGCAAAATCTTCGAGTTGTTGTTTGATCCATAGGATTTGAGCACAACAGCTTTCAGCTGCTATATATTCGGCTTCCGTCGTAGATAGAGAAATTGAATTCTATTTATTGCTACTCCATGAAATCAAATTAACTTCAAGAAATTGACAAGTTTCACATATACTTTTTCTATCAAGTTACTCCCAACAAAATCAGCATCAGAATATGCAATCAATTCAAATGATGAATATCTAGAATACCAAAGTCTGATATCAATATCTAAGTATACGTTTAACATCCAATAAATGAGACTCTTTGAAAGCAGACTGATATCTTGCATACATACATACACTAAATATTATATCCGGCCTACTTGCAGTAAAATATAACAATGAATCAATGATACCTCTATATAACTTTTGATCAACATTCTTACCTGATTCATCTTTATCAAGTTTACAAGGGAAAATCATAGACGTACCTAATGGTCTGGTACTCTCCATTCCAAACTTTTTTAAGATTTCTCTTGTATACTTAGTTTGGTTGATGAAGATCCTCTCTTTTGTTTGCTTGATCTAGAGTCCGAGAAAGTAGTTAAGCTCACCCATCATGCTCATCTCGAACAATCCCTGCATTAACTTTGCAAACTCTTGATAAAGATTTTCATTAGTAGCACCAAAAATAATGTCATCTACATAAACTTGTACTACTAAGAGATCATCATTCTTCTTTTTCAAAAATAATGTAGTGTCTACATTTTCTCTTAAAAAATCATTTTTAAGCGTAAATTTACTTAATCTATCATACCAAGCTCTTGGATCTTGTTTCAAACCATACAAAGCTTTATGAAGTTTAAAAACATGATTGAAAAATTCATGAATTTTAAAACCACGGGGCTGATCTACATATATTTCTTCTTTAATAAATCCATTTAGAAAAGCACTTTTGACATCCATTTAAAATAGTTTGAAATCCATAAAACATGCAAATGCTAATAATAGTCTAATTACCTCAAGTCTAGCAACATGAGCAAAGGTTTCATGAAAATCAAACCCTTTCTTCTGATTGTAGCCTTTGGCAACTAGCCTAACTTTATTTCTAGTAACTATTCTATTTTTATCAAGTTTGTTTCTGGAAACCTATTTGGTTCCAATTATAGAAACATTAGTAGGTCTTTCAACTAAAGTCCAAATATTATTTATTTTGAATTAGTTTAGTTCATCTTGCATAGCATTTATCCAATTATAATCATTTTCAGCTTTTTCAATTGATTTTAGTTCAATTTGAGAAACAAAATCTAAGTAATTATATATATTTCTTAAGAAGGAACGAGTACTTATCCCTTTTGATGGATCACCAATTATAAGTTCTTTGGGGTGACCATAAGCATACCTCCATTCTTTAGGTAATGACATGGGTGTGGATGAGGCTCCAACTCCTTGTACTTATTCTTGATCTTCATTTTGCTCCTTAGATGGCTCTTCATTGATGCATAGCTTTTCAATCCTTTGAACACCTGTTTCATCATCAACAACATTTTCTTTTATAGAAGATTTTTTATTAGTCTCATCAAAGACAACATGAATGGATTCTTCAATAAGAAGTGTTCTTCTGTTGAAGACCATGTATGCCTTGCTAGATGTAGAGTAACCTAAAAAGATACCCTCATCTAACTTGGTATCAAATTTACTTAGATTGTCTTTGCCATTGTTTAAAATAAAATAGCGGCATCCAAAAACATAAAAATACTTAATGGTCAATTTCCTACCTTTTCAAAGCTCATAAGATATTTTCTTTAAAATAGACCGAATTAAAACATGATTTAATATATAGCAAGCAGTATTTATGGCTTCCGTCCAAAAATATCTAGGCAAATTATTTTGGCAAAGCATGGTGCATGCCATTTCTTCAAGAGTCTTATTTTTTCTTTCTACCACCCATTTTGTTGAGATGTTCTTGGTGCAGAAAAGTTGTGATGAATACCATGTTCATTGTAAAACTTTTCAAAATCATAATTTTCAAATTTCGCACCATGATCACTTCTTAAAGAAATAAATGAAACACCTTTTTCATTTGAAACTTTCTTATGAAATTGAATGAATGTAGAAAATATTTCATCTTTATGAGCTTAAAACATGACCCATGTAAAACATGAAAAGTCATCAACAATAACTAAACCATACTTCTTACCTACCAAACTAATTATTCTAGTAGGTCCAAAGAGGTCTATATGAAATAATTCTAGGGGTCTAGTTGTAGAGAATACTCACTTAGGTTTGAAAAAATATTTAGTTTATTTTTCAAGTTGACAAGCACTACAAATCTTGTCCTTTTCAAAATTGAGTTTTGGCAAATCTCTTATAAGATTCTTTTTGTTAAGTTTTGAAAGTAAATGCATACTTGCATGTCCTAGTCTACGGTGCCAAAGCCAACTAGTTTCATTGATCTTAGCTTCCATTGCCACTAGAAATTGACCATTTTGTACAAGTAGATCATCAAGATCAACCATGTAAATGTTGCCATGCCTATGACCAATAAACTTGATGCCATTTTAATCAAGACTAGATACAATGCATACGAAAGATTCAAAAAATAACTTTAAAATCTTTGTCACAAAATTAGTTAATACTAAGTCAATTATGCTTTAAACCATCAACAAGAAGAACATTATCTATATAAGTGGAGGGGGTGATATGGACTTTACCGATACCAATAATCTTGTCATTTCCATTATCACCAAAGGTTACATTTTCACCATTTTGATACTCAAGAGATGTGAATTGCTCCACATCTCCAGTAATGTGCCTTGATCAATTACTGTCGAGGTACCACAATCTTCTTTCGTTGGTTGCAAGACACACCTACAAGAACAAATCGTGGAGACTTTAGGTACACAAGTCATCTTGGGTCCTTTAGGATTAGTAGATATGGTTCCTTTTAGAACCCAAACTTTTTTAACTTGATTCAATTTTCTTTTGTCACACATATATGATTTATGTCCTACTTTTCCACAAGAATAACAAGTAATAGCAGAAGAAGCAGGCACAAAAAAATTTTAAAAATATTTTTGTTATTTTTGTGGTCTAAAACCTAATCCAGCTTTGTTGAAAATAGCTCTTTGATTATTTAAAAGCATATTGAATTTTTCAGAACTATAAGTAAATTTTTCAACAAAAGGTTTTACTTTTTCAAGTTCATCTTTGAACTTCTTGTTTTCTAGCAAAAGCTCTTTATTTTGTTTAGCAAATTTCTCAATTATTGAAAAAGACTTGTCCTTTTTCAAATCTTCCTTTTCCTTTTCCAAAGAGGTGATTTTGTCAGTTAACTTCTTGTTTTCTTGATGCAAACAATCATTTTCAATCAAAGACTTATCATTTATTGTGATCAACTCCAAATTTTTCTTTCTTAGTTCTTTGTTTTTCATTTTAAGCTTTGATATTCAACTACCAATTCATCAAAAACAACATGCAATTCTTCGAAAGTGAATTCATTTTCAAGTTCAGATTTTACCTCATCATCGTTAGCCATCAAGCAAAAATTGGCGACCTCTTGCTGCTCTTCATCTGAACTCGAGTCCTCACTCTCGCTCCAGGTTGCCATCATGGCTTTCTTTCTTAATTTCTTTCTGCTCTTCTTCAACAAGGGGCAATCCATCTTGAAGTGGCCGGGTTTCTTGCACTCGAAACAAATGGGTTGCTCCCTTTCCTTCTCTTTCTCTTTTTCTTTACTAGGCTCTCCCTTTTAAGGCTTCTTTTTGAAATTATACTTTTTCATTCTCATGAATCTCTTGAACTTCCTTGAGATGAGAGCCGCTTCATCTTAATCATCTTCCTTATCGGAATCATCACTTGAATCATCCTTGGTTGTGGACTTAAATGCTATAGTTTTTTTTTTTGTCATTGTCCATAACCTTTTATTTTAGTGATAGCTTATATGTCATGAGAGATCCCAGAAGCTGCTCAAGAGGTAAAGTATTGACATCCTTAGCTTCTTCAATGGCTGTCACCATTGGATCCCATGATGAAGGAAGTGACTTGAGAATCTTATTCACCAATTCAGTATTAGAAATAACTTTACCTAAGCTTCTCATGCCATTCACAATGTTAGTAAATCTAGTGTACATTTCATAAATAGATTCAGATGATTCTATTCTAAACATTTTATATGTATGAATGAGCATGTTAACTTTGGTAGTTTTTACTTGATGAGTACCCTCATGGGTAACTTCAATTATGTCCCATATTTTCTTGGTGGAGAGATAATTTAAAATTTTATTGAATTTACTTGGGTCTAATACACAAAATAATAAGTTCATAGCCTTAGCATTAAGCTCAACTTGCTTGATGTCATTCTCATCCCAATCATATTCCAATTTGGGAGTGGGAATGCCATTAATCAAGGTAGTAAGCTGATGAGGACCTTTAACAATAGTCCTCCAAATATTATAATCAATGGCTTGAATGTAAATGTGCATACAGTTTTTCAATATGTATAGTTTGTACCATTAAATAGTGGGGGATGGTTTGAGGCTTGACCCTCAACAATTCCAACACCCATTTAGGCTGCCATTAGATCTTTGACTCAAGATCGTTAGACCTACATGCTGAGTACCAAGCTCTAATACCACTTGTTGCCCAGCGTAGCAATCCAAGAGGGGGGGTGAATTAGGTTTCTTTAAAAATTTTAAAGCAAGTATGTGCTGAATTTAAAGTATTTGTGAAGCAATATAAATGAGCACAATATAAATAAGATATAATGCTTAGTAAAATAAGCAGTAAATGCAAGAGAAGAAGAATTACACATAAACACAAAGGATTTATAGTGGTTTGGTGCATACCAAGCACCTACATCCACTCTCCAAGAATCCCTTGGAAATTTCACTATAATCAACCTAGATTACAGCAAACTTGTTTTCAAGGACTCACAAGTCAAACTCAAAGTTGGTTTTCATACTTAGGCTTACCAACAACCTATACTCAAGCCAACCTAGGCTTGGATTCCAATTCATGACTTGGAAGGGCCAAACACCTAGTTTCAAACACCCTTGAAACTAGTCACATCAGATAAATTCAGAAGTACAAGAGTAAAGCACAAAAAAAAAACTTTTAATAGAGTAGAAAGTAGAAGCTTTGAGGCTCTTGATGATTGCTTGACTTGTCTTCTTCAAAGAGTAGTTTTGGAATATTGATTTGAAGGCTTGGAAGCTTTTTTAGTTAGAATCTTCTCTTTTGCTCTCTTTTTGACTTTTGAAGTGAAGCTCTAAAAGGAATATTTTATCTCTTGTATATTAGTTATTCTTGAATGAGTTTGGTGAGACTTAAATACTTCAAAAACTTCTAAAAAATGGTTTATAACCATTGGTGGAGCAAAACTAGCCATTTGGAGCTTGTAGGATTCAAATATGAGCTTCAGAAATTATAGCTGTTATTGCAGTCAGAACCCATGAGTCGATACTTGAGTTTGTTCATAAGTCAACACTTGTATCTGCATGAGTCGACTCAAGGTATAAATCTTGGAAAAAATGAGTTATGTTCCATTTTTATTTTTAGGATATGAGTCGACCTTTAAGTCGATACTTGACTTTTGTGAATCGATACTTTAGTCTTTTGAGTCAACACTTGATAAAAATATCTCAAAATGGCATAGTTCTGTATCATCATTTTTCTTAGGCAATGAGTCGACACTTGATTTTTGTGAGTCGACACTTGACTTCTTCATGAGTCATTACTTGACTTCTGTGAGTCAACTCAAGGTGTGCCAAGGAGATTTCTGTGTGCCGGTCCTTCTGAAGTGTCGACACCTCTTATATCTTAAGTCGACACTTTGTATGTGCCACTCAAAAACTCTGTGCCAAGCTACAAAATTCAAAGTGTTCTTCAATAAAACTTTAACTTCTTCTTCATAAGGCCTAGATTGATCCATTTTAAGGGTTTCCAAGGTAAAAAGACATCTAAAATATTGAAATTTACTTGGCTTGAAATTTAGTGAGTTTGATACCTTTGTATAGAGAATTTGATGTGCCTGTATCTTGAAACTCACAATTATAATTGAAACATTAGTATAAAATATATACTTAACATTTTGTTAGTCATCAAAATCAAGGGCTAAAGCCAACATTGTTCCTACCACACCTATGAGATTTGGCATGGTAAGAAACCAAGTCTTGCTCATTTCAAGATTTGGGGATGTCCAGCCTATGTCAAAAGACTAATGGTAGATAAGTTGGAATCTAGATCTGTGAAAGCTTGGTTTATAGGATATCCTAAAAAACTTTAGGATATTACTTTTACCTTCCAGAAGATCATAATGTGATTGTGAGCAGATATACCACATTTTTGAAAAATAGTTTATTCAGGAAGGAGGTAGTGGGAGGCTAATTGAGCTCGATGAGAAAGTCTCTGAAGAGCAGCCAGCTAGAGATTAAATTGAACATAATCAACCAATTCACATAAATGCTCTTTCACCTCGCAGGTCTATTAGAGTCTCCAAACCTCCTGAAAGGTACATGGGTATGCTTACAGAGGATATAAAGGAAATGTTTCTAGTTGGGACAAGGATCAATTGATTGATCCTAAGACTTATGATAAGGAGATGTCAGACATCGACTCCAAGAAATGGTTGAATGCTATAAAGTCAAAAATTGAATCAATGTATTCTAACCAAGTATGGTCCTTAGTAGATCCACCAGAGGGTATTGCACCTATTGGGTTGTAAATAGATCTACAAAAGGAAAATAGGAAGGTAGAGACCTTTAAAGCTAGGTTAGTGATGAAAGGGTATAGTCAATGTGAAGGCATTGACTATTATGATAGCTTTTCACCAGTAGCTATGCTGAAATCATCCGTACATTGCTTGCAATTGCAACATATCATGATTATGAGATATGGCAGATGGATGTGAAAATTGCATTCCTGAATGGATATCTTGAGGAAGATATCTATATGGAGCAGCCTTTGGGTTTCACTTCCAATGATAAAGATCAAAAGTTCTGCAAGCTGCAAAGATCAATCTACGAATTAAAGCAAACTTCTCGAAGTTGGAATACACATTTTGATGATGCAATCAAATCATTTGATTTTATCAAGAATGAGGATGAGCCATGTGTTTACAGGAAGGTCAGTGGAAGGGCGGTGACATTCCTCGTATTGTACATGGATGACATCCTCCTTATTGGAAATGATATTCCTATATTGACTTCGATCAAAAGTTGGTTATCTAAGGAATTCTATATGAAAGACTTAGGTGAAGCATCTTATATTTTGGGGATCAAGGTCTATAGAGATAGATCTAATTAGATGCTTGGCCATTCATAAGAATTGTACATAGAGGAAGTGTTGAAAAGGTTCAGCATGGAGAACTCTAAAAGATGATTGTTACCTCTTTGGCATGGCATTAATCTCTCCAAAAAAATGTGTCCTAACATACTTGAAGAGATTCAATGCATGAGCAAGATTCCATATGCTTTGATAATTGGAAGCCTTATGTATGCCATGTTGTGTACTCGACCTGATATAGCTCTTGCTGTGAGTGTCATAAGTAGATATCAGTCGAATCCAGGTAAAGAACACTAGATAGCTATGAAGAACATTCTTAAGTACTTGAGAAGGACTAAAGATTTGTTCTTAGTCTTTGGAGGGAGTCAGGATTAGGGATAAAGAGATATACATACTCAGACTTTATATCTGATCCTGATGATAGAAAGTCTACATCAGGGTCTATGTTTTTGTGCAATGGTGGAGTAATAGTTAGAAAAGTTCCAAGCAGCCCATCATAGTAGGTTCAACAATAAAAGTAGAGTACATCGCTGCCTTTGAAGCTACAAAAGAAGCCTTATGGTATAAAAAGTTTGTTGTAGAGCTTGGAGTGATGCCATCCTCATATATCGTGATAATAATGGTGCAATAGCTCTTGCTAAGGAACCTAGGTCTCACCAGAAGTTTAAGCATATTGAGCGGATTCATATCATACATGACTACCTCAAGAAGAAGTATGTTGAGGTGCGAAGAGTAGACTTCATGGACAACATGGTAGACCCACTGACTAAGCCTTTGAGCCAGCAAAAGGTTGAAGTTCACCTTGAGAAGATGAAACATAGATATGTAGCCAATTGGCTTTAGTGCAAGTGGGAGATTGTTAGATGTATACCCTAAAAGCCAAGTTGGCTTGACACTTCATAATTTTTAGGGCATGAACTTTGTACTTAATTTTTCTTATTAATAAAAGGGCATTAGTTTCATTCATATTGATGGTCTATGAATCATCCATGGAATTAATGGACAATGACACAAATTTTCAAGAGTTTAGAATTTGAGACATGTGTCTTTATATATTAACTCCAAAAAGCTTCCAATTGTTGGAATGTCACAAGGACGGTGATTTATCTGTTAAAATTGATGCAAAGATCACTTCCCTTTCTGGGTAGATGAGTCTCTGACCGATAGTGTGGTGATATTGGAGTAAGAGTGTAGGTAGTTGATAGAGATCAACGGTACTGAGCATAACCAAGTATAGAAAGTTATACGGATGGCTACTCACTCGTCAAAACTTCCTGATGCTGTAGTTGTTAAGTAGTTTTTTGATCTAGAGTGTCTCAGCTACTCACAATAAGGTTGCTGTAGTTTGACAGCATAAACACATGGTTCCTATCCATTCGAGTCCTTGCGGTGTTCGTTGGCTGCAGTAAGTTTATTGTAAGAGTAGGGTGTTCACTTGTAGGGATCTTTCAGCCTCGGTAGTAAGGAATAATCCTATGCAGCTTAATGAGACTAAATCCAGAAGTCTATGGCCATAACAGTGTGATAATGAAAAAAGGTATTTTCATTAGTATCACAATTGGACTTGAGTCGATTAAGTTAAGCATATGACTGATGGATTTGATGAGTATCTATAACCAACATCATATTGAGATTTTTGATAGAGGAACCGAATCACATGATAACTACACCAAGGGGTTCCAATCTTATTCTGCTGGGTTGCCACTATATACTGCTAGGTGTCACTAGTGGATTGCGAGAGCTCATTAGGATCATTCTCGGATCGATGATCCTGATTAGAAATGAGCAGAAATTATTTTTATCCATCGAAAGGAGTTTCGATGATGTATCATGAAAATTATAGCATGTCTCATTACCAGACAGGATAGGACCTGAGGGGTCACACACATTAGGAGCGTAAGTAACCAATCAGCAAATCAAAATATGACTAAATTAGGCAATTTTTGTACATTTGGACCTAATTGTAAATGTTACAATTAATAAATAATGGATTAGTTATTAATTAAATTTTAAATTAGATTTAATTTAATTGAGTTAGACTCAGTTAATTGATCCTAATTGAGTTGGGTCAATAGCCTTTTCGAAATGGATTTGATTGGGTTTAAAGTTGGCTTCGATTTGACTGTCAAATCAATTTATTTGGACCATGACTTAGAGTCTTGTTGGACTGGGACTCTCTCTGTTTGTCTCCCCATATCTCCACATGCCATGCTAGTGGGCCCAAGTATTTTGTATGACAAAGGAGTTGGCGTGAAAAATAGGTGGGCATAAAATGGAGTTGGCATGGAGAATGAATAAGAGAGGGAAGAGTCCTCTTCTACTCCTCTTAAAACCTTAACCATATTAGATTAAATTCTAGTATTTTGGCTTGGAGGGATGGGAGAAATAAATCATAAAAGGGGAGAGGGGATGGCTGACCAAATGACTTCTCCTTTTAGCATGAAATATTTCATTCTTAGGCATGAACATCTCTTGGGCATCAACATAGAGCTTCTCTCTCTTGGGGCGTCAAGGTGTCCTCTCCCTTTTATATATTTTCTCCTTCCTTGTGTGAGGTTCAAGAGTATGGAGAGATCTTCTTCACAAGAGAAAGAAGAAGGAAAGAGGTCTTAGGTCTTGCAAATCTCAGTTTGCAAGATAGAAGCCAGTTCAAGAAAAGCCGATCCAGTTTCGGATCGGCATAGTTTTTAAAGCATATGATTTGCTGAAAGAGGAGAGGGCTGCAAGAATCTAGTAGTTCAGTGCTCTCTTCCACTCGGTTATGTGAGCTCTATGTGGATACCAGCAGAGGCCGGGCATTTGCACGGCTCCAATAGAATCCCGGTTTAAAAGCAGATCGGCACAGTTTTTAGAGTAGGCCAGGATAGTGATCCAGGTAAGTTATTTTTATTTGAATTTTTTTATTTTTAGATCTGATATTTTTCTCATCTATTATAGTATGTTTAAGAATTTATTATGAATAAATTAGATTTATTTATAAATTGCATGCTTAGATATAAAGTAGCTTTTATATCTACTTCCACTGTGTCAGGCTTTTGATTCCTGATTTAATGCAATATTTTGTTCCTAGGAGAATTCTAACAGTAGCGATGTGTGGATGCTTGCTGAGTAGCTAACTATTATCAAAATGAATTAACAAAGAAACTTTGTCAACAAGATTTCAATCAAGTAGGGCAAACTCCCTAGGCTTAGTCATACAAATGACTCGACCATGATGTAGAATTGGTTGAGTCCTTTAGTTGGAGAAACTTTTGCTCGAGTAGGTAACCATGCTAGCTACAAACAAAGCATAGATTCATGGCTAAGCAAGCAATATAGTCAGAAAAGCAACTTTGGCCTAATAAGAACCTCTCTATCTCATAGCTGAGTAAATTACCTGATAAGACTTGGGATTTCATCCAGTTGTAGAAAGTTGATTGTTACTTGAAACCAAACTTTAGAAAGTGAGTTGCTACTTGGTTGTATCAATGCTCATTTCAACTGTTAATCAATCACCCCGAGGTTGTTTGGTCAGTCTTGGCTAGGTGCTAGCTGAGCTATTTGGCCATTCCTTGTGTTGACTAAGCAAGCTAACCATTCTCCTCAAGCCTATTGTTTTGTCAGAAAATGAACTATACTCAAAAGCATAATACATTTATTGATTTGATGACTATCTTTCTTGGCTAGTCAGGCCACTCCACATAATGAATAACATTTGACTACCAACCACCTACACTAGTCCCAAAGGTTGGAGTTATTAGGCTAACATTCCCAAGTGGCCATCCAGTTCCTCCTCCTAGGTTGCGCTGCATATCAGGGTTTGGTAGCCCAGGGTATGGTATAAATAAGAACCCCCTGCCATTTTTGTAGGAGCTCCAGTCCTAGCAATTCCTAGGGTTTTAAAATAGTCATCTTCGGCCAAGCAAAGTCCCAATGTAGCTTGTCGGAGTATTCGAAGAAGGCATGAAATCCAACAAGGAAGAGGGAGATTGTGTAGAGGAAGCATCGGATGGAAACTAAAGGTGTTTTTAGAGATAGAAGAAGGAAACCAAATGTATCCTTAGAGATAGTTCCACTAAAGCATAATAGGTAGACATTCTCTTCAAATTTCCCCCAATAAGATGCTCGATCTTCTTCTTTAGCCAGGTTCCTCCCTTGAAGGACAAGCCTTGAGCTTGTTGATCCTGAGAAGCTACCAGTTATGAAGAACGGGCATCAGACATCGAAAGCTATCAGCAACAAAGAAACTTATATATTTTTGTTTCTTTTCTTGTAACTTTTGCTTTTTTGGACTTAGTCCAACTCTTATATGGACTTTCTTGGACTTGGTCCATTTATTGTAAGAATCTTTCCACATTAATGAAAATATCTTTTTCCAATACTTGTCTTTAACTACTTGTCTACAATTGTGAATGAGTTTTTACAAAGTTTCTTAGTCAGAAGATTAGCTCTTCCCAAGTTTGGTCGAATAAGTCTTCAGTGATAGAGTTAAGTCACCTAGTTGGTAAAGAAGTTTGCCATGGTAGCTTGTACATTAATCCCCAAATATAGGAATGAGACCTCCTATTGTAGAACCTAGCAAATTTTCTCCAATTTTCAAAGTTAGTCGCTATTCAAATGCATCAGCACTTTTCCTAGGATGAGTGTTAGTCAATCACTACTTAAAAGCAAACTGTAAAAACTTAGTCATTGTTTGAAACCAGATTGTAGAAAGTTAGTCATCATTTGAAATGACTATAGTGGTTAACCAGCAAGTGTCCCCTTGGTCCAAGTAACCTTGCAATTGATTTTCTTCTAGCGATTGAGTATTAGTTGAGTACCAAGAATTCTGTAATCGAGTATCTTTTGGTCACCACCATAAATTAGATGAGTACGACTCAACTAACTTGGCAATTATTTTTGTTTATCGACTAGTAGTTAAGTAACCGAAGAGAGGAGATGAAGGTATGAAAATACAGCCATCTTCGATCAGTGATAGGTTATTAATTAACTGGAGGGCTTGAGGATCCCATTGGTGGAGATGGAGGTATAGAAACATAGCCATCTTCATTGATGACTAGATGCTAATAGATCAGAGGACTTGAGGAGCCCGTTGGTAAAGATAGAAATGTACAAACGTAGCCATCTTTATCAATGACCAGGAGTTAATTAGTTAGAGAGCTTGGGAAGCCTATTTATGGAGATAGAGGTGTCAGAATAGAGCCATCTCTATCAATGATCAGGTGTTAGCAGTGGGAGGGCTTGGGGAGCCCATTGATAGAGATGGAGGTGTGAAAACGCAGCCATCTCTATCAATGACTAGGTGTTAAGTGGCTAGAGGACTCGAGAAGTTTGTTGATGGAGATGGTGGTGTGGAAACACAACCATCTCATTGGCGACCGGGTGTTAATGGCTAGAGGACTTGGGGAGCCCGTTGATGGAAATGGGGGTGTGAAAATATAGACATCTCTATTGACGACTAGGTGTTAAGTGGTTGGAGGGCTTGGGGAGCCCACTGATGGAGAGGAGATGTGGAAATGTTGCCATCTTCATCAACGATCGAGTATTAAGTGGCTGGAGAGCTCAATAGGCTTCACTGGGTCTAGTGCTGGATGACTATGTTAGTTAACCAAATTAAGTCCTAGAAACATTGTCGAGAAAAAGTTTCTTTGTATTGCCAATAGGTGTTACATCATTGGTAATACATTCAAAAATTTTTGGCATTCCAAGTCTGAGAGATTGGTGTATTAGGAAATGTATCCTAATGCTAATCATATAATTTATAGACAGTTGATTTTGTATATGAATTATTATCAATAAAAGTTTCTTTAGCAATTTATCATATTGCATCTATTAGGAATCATCATACAATCTCGGATTGCATGCATAGAATTTAAATTTTTTTAATTAATTAAAATAAATAGTAGCAGAATTAAAATTCTAATCAAACATTCAAAAAAATCTTATCATGAATACGTAATATAGATCTACAAATAAAATCAAAACTATAAACTAGATTAAATTCACTTACCTGTTGCACAACTCCGTCTTTATCAAATCAAATATGAGAAAAGCCACAAGTTCCACTAGAGTCGCCGAATCGAATCTAGAAAAAACCCCTAGGTTTCACTAGAGAAGCACACATGCCCAACCTCTACTAGTATCCATAGGGAGATGGCTCGATCAAAGCCTCAAAGCCATCGAAGTGCTAGTACATTGCAAGCCTTACTTTGATAGTTGGATCGAATGTCAATCGAATCCCTTTTCATCTTCTTGATTTATTTTTTCTACACTAGAGATCTTGAAATCAAGAACATGGTGTGTGTCATGACATACTAATTATAATTCTTATTTTTGCTAATAACTACATAGAGCAGTAGAAGTAAGGATCGAATCTACAGAAACTTTAAGCAGCTATTTCAACAGTGATTTTAAAAGAAAATAATAGTAATTTAATAATTAAAGAATTAAAACTAATTGATGTGAAGGGATCACTGTCATGGAGGAACCGGCAGGCGCCACGTCAAGAAAAGACGCCACATCGATTCTCCAGCCTGGGTCCCACTACCGAGCTGAGCTCCCTCAGAACAACAAGCCGAGCTCAGTCCTCCGCTAGGTCGTGCCCGCAAGCTCGGGATGCCTAAGTCGGAGCCACCTTCAGCCCTCCAAAGCGAGACCCTCGGAGGCTAGTGCCCTGCAGTCGAGGTTGAGATAAGAGCTCACCCGCCGATGTGGAGCCTCTCCGAGCGTGCGCCCTCTGGACTGGGTCTACCTTCCGCCCTCCAGAGCGAGACTCTCGAAAGCTAGTGCCCTGCGGTCGAGATCAAGCCAAGAGCTCACCCACTAATGTGGAGCCTCTCCAAGCGTGCGCCCTCTGGACTGGGTCCACTTTTTGCCCTCCAGAGCGAGACCCTCGGAGGCTAGTGCCCTACGGTCAAGATCGAGCTAAGAGCTCACCCGCCGATGTGGAGCCTCTCCGAGCGTGCGCCCTCTGGACCGGGTCTGTCTTCTGCCCTCCAGAGCGAGACCCTCGGAGGCTAGTGCCCTGCGGTCGAGGTCGAGCCAAGAGCTCACCTACCGATATGGAGCCTCTCTAGGCGCGCGCCCTCCGAACCGGGTCAGGTTTCTGCCCTTCGGAGTGAGACCCTCGAAGGTTAATGCTCTGCGATCGAGGTCGAGCCCAGTACTCACCCGTCGATGTGGAGCCTCTCTGAGCACGTGCCCTCCGGACCGGGCCCGCACTCTGCCCTCCTCCACCATGGCACCACTGCAAGCTCGGAGCGTCTATGTCGGATCGAGTCCTGCCATCCCAGCTCGGCCCCAGCCCAGAACACCGACGAGCCGCCCGAGGATTGCATTGAAGTGCCTCCCAGGCTGTACTGACCACCTACGACCACCAGTCACACTAGAAAGGCAAGCAGCACGTTGATCGAGATGCCACACTCATCACCAACCACTCAGATTGTCCAAGAAAGGAAGCCAACTGGGAGATTCGAATCCCGTGGGCACCCACCATTCAAGGCACTGCCAAGTTTCCCGGAATGAGACAACCAAGAGGAGTGCCGGAGTGCTTGACAACTCTCCTTATCATGAATCAGGAAAGACTCCTCAAGACTCCACCGCATGCACCTGATAGCCCGGCAGGGATCCCGAGACAAGCGCCCAACAGTAACCTAGTTTGCAAACTCAGAGGTAACACAACAATTCAAAAACACAGGCAAAAAAACACAAGCCAGAAAAAAAAGGAGTGCAACCCCCGCTAGCAAGAGGGGCATGGCACCACCACCACCACGAGCACAAGCACGAGCCCGACCAAGAGGGTGAAGTGCCACTACCACCATAGCTGAAGGAAAATGAGGGACACAAGGAGAGACGGAGGAACAGGGCACCCCTCTATCCCCGCTATCACTCTCCCCCTACAACGTTTTCACCTTCGCACACATTTTCCACCCCTCCTAGTGCGGAGTCCATCAAGAGGGGCCCGACCAGGAGGATCTGTTCCCCTGGATCATCACTGACTTGATCGACGAAGTGCCCCCACCGAAAACCCCGACCTGGGTCTCCAACCCCTGTCTTGCAGGTCCGGGAGAGGAGGACCGCCGAGCAGCCAGATGGCTACACCCAACACGAAGGTCCGGGACTCGAGAATGGCAGGAGACAGGAGGAGCACAGTCCAGTGCCAATAGCAGCTACGGGCCATGACAGTCTTGGCGGCAACAGATTGGCATGCCAGGAAGGGGGCAGGACGGGCGTGACTAAGTCCTCCACCTGCTCACAGGTCAACATATCACGGAAGAACAGTAACGACACAAGCTAAAATGGTCAAGAGATTGGCGATCTTCTCTAGGCCTCTCCAAGACGTCACCCCCTCCATCGCCTTCGATGGGGAATAATCCACTAACGAAACCATCAAGCACACAGCGAAAGTGCACCTGGAGAAGCATGAGCGCAAGATGGCGGGATTCTTTTGCCTGTTTATCAGCATGCGAGGCTCAGCCAGCGAGCCACCGGACTACAATGCCGACCATCGGTGAAGCCCTTCATTGGTTGCGGCGAGGCGGAGTACCATCGCTTCCACCGCGATCACGGCCATGGCATCGAAAAATGTCGCGACCGTGAGCAGGAGATCGAGAAGTTCATCAAGGAGGCTCTCCTCCGAAGGTTTGCAGGGGGGGGGGCAAGCCTCAAGCGGGGTCCCAAGCGCTCGCCACTCTCCCGTCAGCTTCGACCATCGACAGTCACCCCACCGTGAAATTGGTGGGCGTGATTGCCTGGAGAATCGCGTGTGCATCTAAGAAGACTCGGGGGGCAGGAGACCTCAAGGGTAATCGCCCCGCCATGAGGGGAGAAGAGAGTGAAGGAGAAAGGTAAATAAAGATGCCACGGACACCAGGATGGCGGTTGCGAGCCATCGTGGGAAGGCCCCCATGAGGCGGTCGAAGCTCCATCACGAGGGGTCCATCACCTCGAGGAACTCGATGGTGTCAGGCTCCCCCGAGGGAGGAGGGCCTGCAGCCTACAAAGACGCCCCCAATAAGGTAAGTTACCTTACCAATAATCATAATAACGATTTTTCCCTTGCATGAGTATCCGCATGTCTTGTAGGAAAGAATCGATGGCACCCCCGAGCCCAGCTCCAGGATGTCAAAGAATTTTCGAACCACGTAGCTCTCAAATTCCAGGCATCCTCGAGCCCAGCTCTAGGACATCAATGAACTTCGAGCCACGTAGCTCCCAATTCCAGGCATCCCCGAGCCCAGCTCTAAGATGTCAAAGAACTTCGAGCCACGTAGCTCCCAATTCCAGGCACCCCCGAGCCCAGCTCCAGGATGTCAAAGAACTTCAAGCCACGTAGCTCCTAATTCCAGGCATCCCCGAGCCCAGCTCCAGGACGTCAAAGAATCTTCAAGCCAAGTAGCTCCCAAATTCCAGGCATCCCTGAAACCCAGCTCTAGGACATCAAAGTACTTCGAGCCACGTAGCTCCCAATTCCAGGCATCCCCGAGCCCAGCTCTATGATGTCAAAGAACTTCGAGCCACGTAGCTCCCAATTCCATGCATCCCCGAGCCCAGCTCCAGGATGTCAAAGAATTCGAGCCACGTAGCTCCCAATTCTAGGCATCCCCAAGCCCAGCTCTAGGATGTCAAAGAATCTTCGAGCCACGTAGCTCCCAATTCCAGGCATCCCCGAGCCCAGCTCCAAGATGTCAAAGAACTTCAAGCCACGTAGCTCCCAATTCCAGGCATCCCCGAGCCTAGCTCCAAAACGTCAAAGAATCTTTGAGCAACGTAGCTCCAAATTCTAGGCATCCCCGAGCCTAGCTCCAGGATGTCAAAGAATCTTCGAGCCATGTAGATCCCAAACTCAAGCATCCCCGAGCCCAGCTCTAGGACACCAACTCAAAATCGGAGCTCAGATCTCCGGCCAAGAGACCTTTGAGCCAGGAAACTCCCATTCAACAATGTCCCCGAGCCTAGCTCCAGGATGCCGGCTCAAGACTGGAGCTCAGATCTCCAGCCAAGAAAACTTCAAGCCAACACTTTCGAGCCAAGCCGCTCTCCATCTCAAACGTCTCCGAGCCCAGCTCCGAGATGCCAAGAGATCATGGGGCCACATAGCTCCCATCAACATCTCGAGCCTAGCTCCAAGGCGCCAAAGATCTGAGCCAAGATCTCAGGCAAACCCTGGGCCCGAGCCTAGCTCCACGTCTAAGAAAGTCTCGAGCCTAGCTCCAAGGCAATCAAGACCGGTAACCCCCTTCTCTGATCTCCCCACTCGAAAAGAAGACAAGAGGGGAAGGAAAGAAAGAGAACAAATGGGGGAGCCTGGCAACCCCCTTCTCTGATCTCCCCACTTGAAAAGAAGATGAGAGGGGAAGGAAAGAAAGAGAACAAAATGGGGGCACAACTAGCATCCTCTTCTCTGATCTCCCCACTCTAAAAAAAAAAAAAAAAAAAGAAAGAGAAAGAAAAAAGAGAAAGAAAGAAGAGAGGGGAAGGAAAGAAAGAAAGAACAAGAGGAAAATACAGTATCATCAAAACTACCACTTTCCCTTCTCAAGACCGGAGCTCAGATCTCCGACCAAGAGAATTTCGAGCCAAGTAGCTCTCAGTCATCAACATCCCCGAGCCCAGCTCTAGGATGCCTTCTCAAGATCGGAGCTCAGATCTCCGACCAAGAGAACTTCAAGCCAAGCAGCTCTCAGTCATCAACATCCCCGAGCCTAGCTCCAGGATGCCTTCTCAAGACCGGAGCTCAGATCTCTGACCAAGAGAACCTCGAGCCACGTAGCTCTCAATCATCAACGTCCCCGAGCCCAGCTCCAGGATGCCTTCTCAAGACCGGACTCAGATCTCTGACCAAGAGAACTTCGAGCCAAGTAGCTCTCAGTCAACAACGTCCCCGAGCCCAGCTCCAGGATGCCTTCTCAAGATCGAAGCTCAGATCTTCGGCCAAGAGAACTTCGAGCCAAGCAGCTCTCAGTCACCAACATCCTTGAGCCCAGCTCTAAGATGCCCACTCAAGACCAGAGCTTAGATCTCCGACCAAGGGAGCTCCGAGCCGCATGGCTCTCAGTCAGCAACACTTTAAAGCCCAGCAGCTCTCAAGTGTCATAACTTGGCCCCAAGCAAGGTGCAGCCCTTCTCTCTGATCTCCCCATAAAAAAAAAGAAAAAAAAAAGGAGAAAGAAAAGAGAGAGGAAAGGAAAAAAAGAGAAGGGAGTGAAAGAAAATAGATGGCAAAGAAACTTAAGTTTCATTGACTGAACACAAATTACAAGTGTTTTCTGGGCCCCCGACATGCCGAGTGACCCTGGCTGAAAGCAAGAGACAAAAGTACAAAATAAGACAAGGAAGAAAGGGTCACTCCATGCCGACCAGTTTCACTGTTGGATCCTGAGGCTGAGAAGTCTCCGGCTGAGCTGCCCTAACTCCGAGAGGATCACCCTCAGCTGGTGTCGAAGGCTCTGGGCCCACGGCTCCCGCGGTGACCTCCTCGTCAGCCTCCGCCTCCGAGGCCGAAGGATACCTGAGGTAGCCACGGTCCTTGTCAGGGATAAGCGCCTCCACCCGGCCGTGCAGGTACATGAAACCCTTATAGAAGGAGGAGTCTGTTGCCATCTATTGGATTTCAGCAACGAACTCCTCCGAAGCCTTGAAGTTGGCAACGGCGTCCTCAACCCCCTTCATGGCCTCAGCAGCCACCCTCTTCGACTCGACGACCTCCGTCCTGGCTGCCTCCACTGAGTTGGCTGCCGTCTCTGCCGCCTTCTCAGCAGCGGCAAGTTTCTCCTTCACAGCTACAGCTCTGCCTGGGCAACTTGGGCAATCTCCTTGTGCTGATCGGCCTCGGCATTATACCAGTTAAGCTTTTTCTCGACGATGGAGAGGTCGTCAATCGCCTTCTTTGAACGGCTCCGCTCCAGGTCGCAAGCCGTTAGGAGTGCCTTTGCTCACCCCTCAGCATCAGCGAGCTCTTTTCCAAGGTCCTTGACCTTCGACTCAAGGACCCCGTTTGCACCGACCTTCCCCTTCAGGTCAACCTTCAAAGACTCGATCTCGGCGGCCTACTGCCACTCGAGACGCTCCCAGCTCTGGTAGCGGTCCTTGATGTAGAGGGCCTCGGCACCGACCTGCACCATGAAACGAGGTCAACTACAAAAAAAAAAAGGTGAAAGAAGAAGAAAAGAAAGAGGGGGATAACTCACCGAGTACAGCTGGGGAAAGATGTTGCTGATAACGTCGGCCAGCCGCATCCCAGCCATCTTTTGCCGGTCGCATAGTTGGATTGAGAAACCCATCATACGCTCGACCAATTCGGGGCTCCGGAGGAAAGAGCTCTCCGGCACCATCCTGAAGGGGAGGCAGCGTCGTGCCTCCTCCCTCCTGTCCTCTCCGGGGGTGGGTGGCCTTGCCCCACTGACTGAAGGACCTGAGGGTAGACTGAGAAGCTAGTGCCGATGCAGGTGGCACCTCCATCGTGGCCCTGGTCATGGCCCGGGCCTCCTCACCCCTGACATCGACCACGGGCGGACTCGGAGGATGGCAGGGTGCAGCAGCAGCAGCCGCGGCCCTTGCTCGGATGACTACCTCAGGCTCTACAGCGGGGGCCTGCTAGGCTGACCTTGGTGCCGTGGAAGCTGTCCTCTCTGCTGGCATAGGAGCAGCATGGGACACCTCTGAACTCGGACCCACTAGGGCTGCCGAGCTCAGACCGATCACCACCATGGGGGCGGCTGCAGGGGCGCTCTCACTCCGCGCCCGCCTCGACGAAGGCTCCCCGGCTAGCCCGGTCGGTGGCCTCTTCTTGGTGATTGCCAGGAGGTCATTCTTAGAGAAGATCATTCCTGCATGTAGACCACACAATAGTTAGAATCTGTGGGGAATAGTACAAGAAGTGTAAGAAGTGCAAGAAAGAAGGAAAAGAAAAGTTCAGGTCGAACTCACCCAACCCATTCGTTAGGTTGACCCTGGAGGTCAGCAAGGTTCTGCTCAGACAACAGGACCTCTAGAGGAGGAATCTGGGTGGTGCGAAGTTGCTTATAATCATCCTGGTCAGCCGCATCGACAACAGAATTTTGGTTGGGAGACTTATCCGAATCGCTCCAGACTCAGTCGACCCCCTCTACCTCAACAAAGAAAAACTTGCTCTTCCATCCCCTAATGGAAGAGAGAAGCTCAAACTTGATGCCCTTCGGGTGGGAGGACAAGGACCACCACCCATCCTCGGTTGGGTGACGCTTCAAGGCAAAGAAAGCCCTAAACAAGGAAAAGTGGGCAACGAACCCGTAGAGGTGACAAAGCACAATGAAGGAAAAAATGATCCTAATGGCATTTGGCACTAGCTGTGCAGGGACCAGATGATAATTGTCCATGATGGATAGGAAGAAAGGATGGAAGGAAAATCGGAGACCCCCGGAGAAGGTCCCCTCATAAAATGCAAGACGACCCGGGCTACTAGAAGTGACCCGTTCCCCCAGCTGGGGGATCATGAGCCGGACGGAAGCCGGGATGCGATAGACATCCCGGACGATCCACAGTTCCCCGGTAGTGATCGTTGAGGTGACCCCACCAGGACCTATGGACTGGATTGACTCAGGGACGGGGACAGAAGGAGGAGGAGGCAAAGAAGGGCAAAATTTTGATTCCCTGATGAGTACCGGATCGGGAGGATGCCTCCTACTGACCTCAAAGTGAGTTGCATCTTCCTCTCCGTTAGAAGAAGAAGAAGAAGATGCCGGCCTCTACTCGGAGGGATCGGCCTTGCCCTGATCAATGGAGGGGCGGAAGGCCGGACCAAAATGGGACATCCTCGAGAACGAGGGGAAGGAAGGACTTAGAGTAGAGGACGGAAGAGAAGACTCAACCTAAAGAAGACTCCAGACCCCGGGAAAGAACCCTATTCTAACGGGGGAAGGATGGAGAAGAAGCTGACATGTTGCCTAAGAAAATTCGGGGCGACTGGAAGGAGGAAGAAGCTTGGGCATGGCAGCAGCAAGCACGGAGAATTCAAAAAAAATGGATGGTTCGGGTAAGGCTCTCCTTTCATTTTGAAATGACCCGAGGGATTCGTACCGATTCAACCATTCCGCCCATGGATCTATGCCACGTGCTGTCCATCGGTGAGAATGGCATCCCGGTCGCTCTGCATTCTGCACCAACATTAACTGCTCCTCGGATGTGGCCACATGGCATCCTCGCATTGGTCCGCAAGGTCAGTATCCAAAGTGCCAGCAATCATGGCCATCATATCGCCAGATTTTTGCCTTTCCATGTCAGCACCGCAATTACTCCCTTCGACCCGAGTGCCACGCACTAACGGGCCTCGAGAGTGGGGGGCAAATGATGTAAAGGGATCACTGACGTGGAGGAACCGGCAGGCGCCACATCAAGAAAAGACCCCACATCAATTCTCCAGCCCAAATCCCACTACCGAGCTGAGCTGAGCACCCTCAGAACAACAAGCCGAGCTCAGTCCTCCGCCAGGTCAAGCCCGTAAGCTCGGGATGCCTAGGTCAGAGCCGCCTTCTGCCCTCCAAAGCGAGACCCTCAGAGGTTAGTGCCCTGCAGTCGAGGTTGAGCCAAGAGCTCACCCGCCGATGTGGAGCCTCTCCGAGCGCGTTCCCTCTAGACCGGGTCTGCCTTCCACCCTCCAAAGCGAGACCCTCGAAGGCTAGTGCCCTGTAGTCGAGGTCGAGCCAAGAGCTCACCCGTCGATGTGGAACCTCTCCGAGCATGCGCCCTCTGGACCGGGTCCACCTTCTGCCCTCCAGAGCGAGACCCTCAGAGGCTAGTGCCCTGCGGTCGAGGTCGAACCAAGAGCTCACCCATCGATGTGGAGCCTCTCCGAGTGCGTGCCCTCTGGACCGGGTCCGTCTTCTGCCTTCCAGAGCGAGACACTTGGAGGCTAGTGCCCTGCGATCGAGTTCAAGACAAGAGCTCACCCGCTGATGTGGAGCCTCTCCGGATGCATGCCCTCTAGACTGGGTCCGCCTTCTGCCCTCTTTAGTGAGACCCTCGGAGGTTAGTGCCCTGCGGTCGAGGTCAAACCCAGTGCTCACCCCACCGATATGGAGCCTCTCCGAGAGTGCACCCTCCGGACCGGGCCCGCACTCTGCCCTCCTCCACCAAGGTGCCCCCGCAAGCTCGAAGCGTCTAGGTCAGAGCGAGTCCTGCCATCCCAGCTCGGCCCCAGCCCAGAGCACAGGCGAGCCCCGAGGACTGCATTGAAGCGCCTCCCAGGCCGTACTGACCACCTACGACCACTAGTCACACCAGAAAGGTAAGCAGCACGTTGATCGAGATGCCACACTCATCACCAACCACTCAGATCACCCAAGAAAGGAAGCCAACCAGGAGATTCAAATCCTATGGATGGTGGCCTGCCATTCGAGGCACTGCCAAGTTTCCCAGAATGAGACAACCAAGAGGAGTGCCTGACAACTCTTCTTATCATGAATCAGGAAAGACTCCTCGGGACACCGTCGCATGCGCTTGATAGCCCAGTGGGGATCCTGAGACAAGCGCCCAACGGTAACCTAGTTTGCAACAAACTCAGAGGTAATACAACAACTCAAAAACACAAGCAAAAAAACACAAGCCAGAAAAAAAAGGAGTGCAACCCCTGCCAACAAAAGGGGCATGTAACCACCACCACCACGAGCACAAGCACGAGCCTGACCAAGAGGGTGAAGCACCACTACCACCATAGCTGAAGGAAAATGAGGGACACAAGGAGAGGAGGAGGAACAGGGCACCCCTCTATCCCCGCTATCACTCTCCCCCTGCAACGTTTTCACCTTCGCACACATTTTCCACTCCTCCTAGTACGGAGACCATCAAGAGGGACCTGACCAAGAGGATCTGTTCCCCTGGATCGTCACTGACTTGATCATCGGAGTGCCCCCACCGGAAACCCCGGCCCAGGTCTCTAACCCCTATCTCATAGGTCCGGGAGTGGAGGACTGCCGAGCGGCAAGACGGCTACACCCAGCACGGAGGTCCGGGACTCGAGAATGGCGGGCGGTAGGAGGAGCACACTCCAGTGCCGACAACAGCTATGGGCCACGACGGTCTTGGCGGCAACACTAATTAACTAGAATAATAAGCTAATAGAGATTCTAATAAAAAAGAAAGGAAAAGCCTCAAAATTTCAATGAGTTACTTGGCAAATAACTGGTACTCTCTTCCTATGTGAATACTCCATATATCACCTATCAAGATATAATTTATTTGTGGAGATCATGACCCATACCTATTAGATCACAGCTTGTTCTCTTGAAGTACTGATTAGTCAAGATAAGATGTACATAAAATAAAAGAATTCATATTTTAAAATGATCTATTCTAAGAGTATGTATCGGATCCATAGAGCATGATTCATCTCAAAAACATAGATTATTCATGTAAAACATATAACAATTAAAACCATATTTTTATTTCATAGAAAAAGAATACAAATAAAAATAAATAAAAAAATACTACTTGTTCAAGTACTACAATGAAACCCTTAGAAACTAGAGATCTAGCCTTCCATACATGAACTCCCTATTGACATCTTCATGCTGGAAGAAGGACTAGGTGGTAGCTAAAAATGAGAGAAAGTGGAAGTGTCATGATGATTAGGAAAGAATTTTGGTGTGGAGGTTCAATGAAATAGAGAGAGGCTCTATAGCTTTACAGTGGATGGGTAATGGAGGTTGGGTTGATGGGAAGGGAAAGGAGAAATGGGAAAAGGTGGATGGAAAAAGGGAGCAATGGTGGAAGTCGAGCAGAGATCTCTGAGTGGATGCGAAGTCAAAGAGGAAAGGGGAAGGGGAAGGGGAAACGAAAGAAGGCTATCATAAAAAAGAATCAAATGCCCCGTCCTCTAGCTGCAACATTCTTTTAAAGGTGAAGAGGAACATGTATGGACCGCATTCATTTCCATCGCAATCCTTCCTAGCAACATTGGTTTCATGTGATCATCTGCTCAACTATCACAACCAGCATCCCATGTTTCTTATGGCCCCTTTATCCAGCTTCGTTATGTTCCAACTATTTTTTTTAAAAGTTAAACTCTAGCTTATCCTTCCTCTATTTTGTTGAACAACCTAGAAGTCCCAAAAATCCATCAATTGGTTTTTGACCATTCCTTACATGTTCGGACATCCTAGTTTGCTCTAACACTGGTCCAACTCCCACAATGACTTGATGAGCTTACAAGGGTGTAGAAAAAATAGATAGGCTAAGGATGATGATGGTGATGGGTGTGCCAGCATTGGTTTCTCTAGAAGACTAGGATGGAGGGATGACGGTAGGCAGCTTAATGAAGATGGCCAGAGTGATGGAGGAATATGATGAAGGACGACCATGGGAAGCAGGCGATGGTGACAAATAGCAGCAGGGAAGGAGTATTGAGTGGGAGGATGGCAATGAGGATACCCGATAGTGATCATGATGCCTGCTGGTGGAGGGACAGGGTAGCTGATAGTGATAGAGGGCAGCACCATGATGTTGGTAAGAACAGTAACAAGAGTAGGAGAAGATGGATGGCTATGCTGTGAGGAGACGACAATGACCATGACTCAAGGAAGATGATCGGACAGCGACTGCACAGTGGAGGGCTTGGGTGGAATGGCATAGACCGAAAAAGAGCTGGTAGAGTTGGGAAGATGACTGGCAACAAGGATGGTGGAATTGGGCAGGGCATGGGCATTGATAGATCAAGAAGATGGTGATGAAAAAAGAGAAAACATGGCCAGATCATGGAGGAGAGGGCCGTGGAGGAGGTGCAGGCGGCTCGAGTGGCAGCAAGATGATGTTTTGGGGCTAAAAACTCTTCACAGTCCCCAACTCTGCATCGTGGATCGATAACCATGGCTACTGATAGACTGCTAGGCATTTCATAGACTAGGCAACTGGTCTATGGTGGACCGGTTACTCCAAAAGTCATACGATTTCATATTAATCTTTGAATTTCAATTTCAAGCTCATTTTAAGTTCCATTCGCTTCAAACTTATTTTATTTAATTCCATAAATCTAGCTCTTCATGTTGGTGGTGTTCTTTCCTATAAACAATACAAAGAAATATCAATTTTAAATAAATTAAGATAATTTAATTATTAAATAAATACTTATATTACATGCATAATGTAATTATCAAAATAGATCTCTTCTCAAAAGATCAAGAAAAAAATCTATTTCTTTTTTTTGCATGAATTGTTCATACAAAATCTAGAATAGGAGGGGAGGGGTGATAATAGATCCTCTCGATTATTTTATACAGTGGAGAATGAGAAAAAACATATGGGATAGCTTCTTGTAAAATTCTATCTCACATTAAAAGCCAAGAAGAAATCACACGCCCCTCTAACATGCATTCCCATATCCTTCTTTTTCCACACCAACCACCAATCTTTTTCTTTCTAGTGTCCCACTTAATCAAGAATTAGGATAAGTCATTAAATCAAATTTAAATACTTAAATGGATTAGGATAGGAAATAAGAGAGTGAAACATAAGGGTGCCAAATCCTTTTGTTCACCCACTTACATTCCACTTCAATCTTAGGATTTCACATAAAGAATATGGCATGGCCCCTTTCTTTCTTACATGCCCAGAAGGAGTTAGAACATGGAAAGGAGAGAGAATAATTAGTTAGTTAGTTAGGAATTAGTTCAACTAACTAATGCCTTGTCTTAACCCTTTTAAGATTCTAATTAACCTAACTAATCCTATTAGGTTAAAGTTTAAATACATTAGGAATTAGTTAGGAATTAATTAGATCACTAACTAACTAATTCTAACCAACTAGAAAACTAACTAACCTAATTCCCAACCAATTTAGGTTTAGGTTTAAATCAATAACTAATAAAGAATTAGATCCTAATCTAATTATGACCACTAAATCCAAATAGAATAGATTAAACCTAAATGAATTAAATCAAATTTAATTCATCTAGGATTAGATAACCAAATAGATCAAACCAAATTATCTTGCAACAATTGCAATTAGGTTAGTCCAAAATCTAATTGGACTATTTCATCACCCAAACTCAACCAAATTGAATCTACTTCAATTTCTACCAAAACTAATTATAATTAAATAATCAAATCATCTAATTAAATTATAACTTTTGTAATAAAATTCTCCTTGCTAAAATTAGTAGGTACTAAAATTAGCATATCCAAATTTATAACCCTTAAAAATTCAGGATTTCTAAATATGTAACTCTTACATATTTTGTCTCAACTATATGATCAGGTCAAACTCCTATTGTGCATGACCCGTCAAGTTCTATTTTGTCTAGTAGTGAGATATACCATGATCTCCATCATAGTGTCATCGAACTCTTTTGATAGACTAGAATAATTCTAGCTCATTCTATCAAGGATCATTGATCCAAAATGATCATTGTGGGTTCTTACAATCTACTAGTAATACCTAGCAGTATGTAATGGCAACCTAATAGAATAGAAAAAAGAATCCTAGGTGTAGTTACTTTGTGGTAAGGTTCTTATATCAAGAATCTCGATAAGATGTAGGTCATGGAAACTCATCCAACCCTAAGCATCTATCATATGCCTAATTTAATTAGCTTAAGTCCAATATGAAATTCATGGAAACTCTTTTCCATACTTCACCTACCATGACTATAAAATTTTTGGACTCAGCTTCCTAAATTGCATCGAATTGTACCTTAACTACTAAGATCGATACATCCCCTATAAATACACTCACAACTCCTATAGCGAACCTACTATAGCAAACGAACATCACAATGACCCAAATGGCTAGGGCCAATGTTTTATGTTATCAAACTACAGCAACCCCACTATGAGTGGCCAAGGTATCACAGGTTAAAAAACCACTCACACAACTATAACATCATGAAAGTCACTAATGAGTAAGTAGATATTCATGTAACTTCTCGTGATGGTCATGCTCAGTACCATCATTTTCTGACAACCACCTATACTCTCACTCCAGTATTCCACTCTGTAGACTTGAGACTCATCTATTCTAAAAAGAAAGTGATCCATGCACCGATCAAACTAAATCAATCACCATCCTCATAATATCCTAGATCGGGAGTATTTAAAAATTAATCTATGATAACACATCTCAAATTCTAAACTATTAAGAATATATGTTATTGTTCATTAATTTGTTAGATGATACATGGACATATATACTACATGTATGGATAAATTACATAAATTAGAATATTAAATATAATTTTATATGCTAGAATTAAAATATGTGTCAGCCATATTGGTTTTTAGGGTATACATCTAATAATCTCTTACTTGCACTAAAGCCTATTAGCCATACACTTCAATCTCATTTTATGTACCTTAGTTTTAGCTAGCCAAAAGCTTACTAAGCTAGTGGGCCCACCACATTTCATGTAGAGATTACTCTCTGTTCCTTAATAAGGTAGTCATGAATTGAATTATCTATATATTCAGACTTCTGGTAAGACCTTGGTTCCTTTGCAAGAGCTATGGAAACATTTTGTTATGATAGAGTGTTATGTCATCTCATGACATCTCACTTATTTCTACAATAATCTATAAACCAGAATACATCTTTGCACCTTTAGAGATGACGATTTAGTCAACCTCCCCGGTCAAGCCTGCAATGATAAGTTTCAAACCACCATTATTTAAGAACGTATCATCATATCTTTATTCCCTCATTCTCCTACTCTTACAAACCTAAACTTATATTTAATACTTCTTAATTTTTAAAGAATGTTTTCACAGCTATCCAGCACTTATAGCTTGGATTTTATTGGCATTTGCTAGTGGCATTCACAATAAAGATTAGATGATGTACATTGCATGGTTCATATGAGGCTCTCTATGGCCCAAGCATAAAGGGACATATTTTAAATGTGTTGGGAAATATTTTAAAGATTAATTCAATGCTTAAGGAGTCAAGTCTCTAATTGGATTTTTAGGCTAAACTTATTCAACACTTCCTTAATATATAATTTCTATAATAGATGTAGCATCCTCTTTGGTCTATCTCATATACCTATATTCCAAATATAGGATGCCTTCTAATAGGTTTTCATTGGAGAATTACCTAGGTACTCATAATGTAACATAAGTCAGCATAGGAATCATATTTTTAATTAGAGAATATTATCCTTGTACAATGCAAGGAATCATATATTAGATATATGCCCTAGAAGCCAATTTGGCTAACATATATTTTAATTCTAGGATACAAAATTATATTTAATATTCTAATTTAGATAATTTTATCGATACATGTAGTATATATATCCATGTATTATCCAAGAAATTAATGGACAATGATATAAATTCTTAAAAGTTAAGAATTTAAGATATGTGTCATTATAGATTAATTTTTAAATGCTCCCAATCATAGGATATCATGGAGATGGTAATTGATCTGGGTTGATTGGTGCATATATCACTTTTCTTTTGGGATAGACAAGTCTTGAGTCTATAGTGTGGAAACACTGGAGCGAGAGTGTAAGTGGTTATTACAGAATGACGATACCAAGCATGACCATCATAAGAAGTCATATGGATGTTTACCCACTCGTCAGTGACTTTCTTAATGATGAAGTTGTATGAGTGATTTTTTGACCTGTGGTACCTCAGCCACTTACAGTGGAGTTGCTATAGTTTGATAATACAAAATATTGACCCTAGCCATATAAGCTATTACAGTATTCGTTGGCTGTAAAAGGTTTGCCGTAGAAGTTAAGAGTGTACTTATAGGGGATCATCGATATTAGTAGTTAAGATATAGTCCTATGCAATTTAAGAAGCTAAGTCTGAAAATTCATGGCCATGATAAGTAAAAGATGGAAAAGAGTTTTCATGAGTTTCACATTGGAATTATGCTAATTAAATTTGGCATATGATGGATGCTTGGGGTTTTACAAGTTTCCATGATCTACATGTTATCGAACTCTTGATAGAAAAACTCTATCACATGGTAACCAAACCTAGGAGTTTATTTCTTTTATTCTGCTGGGTTGCCACTACATGCAGTAGGCATCACTGGTGGATTGTAAAAACCTACTAGGATCATTTCATATCAATGATCCTTGATGGGGTAAGTTGGAATTATTTGATGGGGGACAAATTTGATGAAATGGGTGTGTGGAGATGTGATCTACTCACTTAGAAACATACTAGCATTAGAGCTCCAGATATGGCAGATTCATGGGTAGAAGGGATGAAGAACTTCGATATGGGAACTAGGTGAGCAAAAAATCTGACACCCTTATGCAAGCTTACTTTCAAAAAAATAAAAGAGGGATCTAAGGGCATGGAAACCCTCAAACTAGGCTAAGCAACTTTTAAGAACCTCAGATCTAAGGATCAAGAGGGTCTTTTCCCAACAATGAAGAGAAATCAAAGCTCAAATGGAAGGAAAGCACTCACCACTCAAGAATTGAAGGCTAGAGACAATATCTACACTCCCTACTTGGATTTACCATTGGACCTTTGATCCTTGGTATGGAGCCTTCATCATCATCTTCAAATCACCAAGAAGAACATGTAAAAGAGTCAAGGTAAGGTCGTGATTCAAAGAAATTAAGAAAAAAGGAAGGAATCAATAAAGAGAAGTGAAGAGAGTTGCTAGAATTTTTGGGCAGCAATTTCTCTTCTTCTTGACTACTTGGAAATGGAACTATGGTACTTCAAACACAAGGCAATCACTCAAACTCAAGATCAAACTCAACACTCCACTCAATCTTCAAGAGAAACACTTAAATTCTAAGAAGAACTCATGAACTTGGCAAAGGTAGAAGAGAACACAAACTAGCAAGCTTTCATTCATCTCAATTAATTCATTGCTTACAAGAGGAGGCCTTGGTCCTTATTTATAAGCCAAGGGCAGCCAATTTGGGTGGCAAAGAAGGGGATTAAGAGACTAACTAATTCAAGTTTAGTTGGTAGCTAATTACATGATTAGTTAAACTAATCCTAACAAAAGAAATTCTAGAAGTCCCATGTGGTGCCATCTCCTTGCAACACTTGTCTTCATCTAATCCTTCCACATGTCCTTTAAAGTTTGATCTTTTAATAGGCTGCAAAGTAGATGATTTCTTCATAGCTTGGCCGGCCCATTGGCTTGGGAAAGGAGTCTTCACTTGGTTTTGGTCTTGAACACTTCAAACTTGTTTCATGAAATTAGGAGTCTTCACTTCAAGAGGTGATTCATATATTTGTGGGAACCTAAAAAAAGAAAAGATTGGACTACAACCAAAGATTGTTAGTTTATAGTTTTTTCCTCTTGCCAATGTCCTCATTAATTCTCCTCGGGTAAAAAGAACTCGGCCCTGACAAATATGGATCATTTTGGCTTTGATAGTATTCAAGTATATCTGGATTGTTCTTTTATAGTTCTTCTTGAGTGATCCATGAATCTTAAGAATCAGGTCTACCTTGCCAATGGACCAAGTGTCATTGGTAATCTTTATTCCAGGTAGTGACAATCTTATCATCTAATGACCTTTCAATTCTTTTTCCCCACTTTGGTAGTGTGGCTGGTGGACACTCTGGGGTTGGCTCACTCTCAAGGGATGGATCAGGTTTTAGGAACTCACTTGAAATCATTGTGGGCTTCTTGTATCCCACCATATCTGAGATATTAAAAGTAGAGCTAATGCCAACATCAGAAGGTAGGTCTAGCACATAAGCATTAGGTCCTATTCTTTTATTATTTAAAAGGACCTGCACCACGGGCATGGAGTTTATTCATAGTTCCCGATGAAAACTGTTTAGGTTTTAGTCTGATCATCATAAAGTCCCCTACTTGAAATTCTTTGGTCCTTCTATGAGAATCAACCATATGCTTGTAGCTCACATTGCTTATTTGGATTTTCTTGCTAACCTCTTTGTATAGATCCTTAATGTATTGTGCATATGACTCAATAGAATTAGATGTTCGTGCATGCATGGGTAATGGAATGAGGTCGATTGGTTTTTGTGGTTTATACCCATGAAGAATCTCAAAAGGATTTTTTCCAGTGGACCTGTTAACTGAGCTATTATAGGCAAACTCTATACGTGGCAGTAATAGATCCCAATTCCTAGTATGTTCTCCCACTAAACATCTCAATATGTTCCCAAGACTTCTATTTACCACTTCCATCTGGCCGTCAGTTTGGGAATGGTAAGATGTGAAAAAGTTCAGCTTGGTTCCTAAGAGATGCCATAGGATCTTCCAAAAGTAACTGGTGAACTTCACATCCCTATCAGACACTATGGTTTTAGGTAACCCATGTAACCTAACCACTTTATCTAGGAATAATTTGGCCACTTTAGATGTGTCAAAGGTCTAGAAACATGGCAAAAAATGGGCCATCTTAGAGAATCGGTCAACTACCACAAAGATATAATCATGCTTCCTTAAGGTCTTTGGTAGTCCTAACACAAATTCCATACTGATATCTTGCCATGGTTGATTAGGGACAAGTAACAGGGTGTATAGTCTAGTGTTTTGTTTTTGCATCTTGGCAACAGTACATGTTTTACATTGGTCTATAACTTGGGCAACGTTTCTTTTCATGCTAGGCTAATAGAATTGTTCCTCCAAAGCTAAAATAGTTTCATTCCTCCCAAAATGGCCTACTAATCCCCCGGCATGAATTTCCCAAATTAAGAACTCTCGGATAGAAGTTCGAGGAACACACAACTTATTTCCTTTGAAAAGAAACCCATCATTAAGGACATAGTCTTGATACTCCTTAGATGGTCCTAGACTGATAGACTCAAAAATCTTGCTAAAGTTAGGACAACTCTTGTATTCCTCTTTTAACTTATTAAACCCTGTGACTTCAGTACTCAACGAAGTTAGAAGCATGGAACGTCGACTTAAAGCATCAGCCACTTTATTTTCAATCCTGGCATGGTGTTTCAGGACAAAGGTATAGGCTTGGATGTATTCTATCCATTTCCCATGCCAAGGGTTTAACTTCTTTTTGGAGCTAAGAAAATGGAGTGCTTCGTGATCAGAAAATAGAACAAATTCTTGCGATAACAAATAATGTCTCCAATGTTTCAAAGATTGAACTACCGCATATAACTCCTTATCATACATGGAATACTTCAATTTTGCTCCATTTAATTTCTCACTAAAGAATGCTACCGGGTGATTTTCTTGACTTAGACCTCCTCCAATCCCTATTCCGGAAGTATCATAAGCAACCTCAAAAACTTTAGTGAAATCAAGTAATCTCAATATTGGTGCTTGGATCATTTTCTCTTTAATTTCAATAAAGGCTTTGCCAACTTGCTTGGTCCACTCAAAATCTCCTTTCTTAATACAATCTGTGATTAGGGCGATGATGGTACTAAACCCTCTTATGAACCTCTATAGAAAGTGGCAAGGCCGTGAAAACTACGGACATCATGTATATTTTTGGGTTCAGGCCACTCAACTAGGGATCTAACATTTTCGGGATTAGTAGATACCCCTTTAGTGACAACAAATCCTAAAAAGATCACTCTATTGGTCAAGAATTCATACTTTTTTAAATTGGCATAGAGATTCTCTTTTCTAATGATGCAACAAACTTGATGGAGGTGATCTAGATGGTCTTTCTTAGTTTTGCTGTAGATAAGGATGTCATCAAAGTATACTACAACAAACTTCCCCATGAATGGCTTTAAAACTTGAGTCATGATTCGCATGAAAGTACTAGGGGCGTTAGATAGACCAAATGGCATTACTAGCCACTCATAAAGACTATCTTTTATCTTAAATGCCATTTTCCATTCATCTCTAGGTCTAATCCTTACCTGGTGATATCCACTTTTAAGATCTATTTTGGAAAACACAGTGGCTCCAGTCATCATATCTAGTAAGTCATCAAGACGAGGAATGGAAAATTGATATTTGACCGTAATTTTATTGATGACATGACTATCAATACACATTCTCCAACTGCCATCCTTCTCTGGGGTTAATAGGGTAAGTACGGTACAAGAACTTAAACTCTCCCTAATGAACCCTTTTTGGAGGAGGTCTCCTACTTGTCTTTGTAGTTCAGCATGTTCAGTAGGATTCATCCTATAGTGAGATTAAATTGATTGCCTGTTGAATGTCCCTAAGTGGAGGTAGGTGGTCAGGTAAGTCTTCAGGGAATATGTCCTTAAAGTCCTCTAAAACCTTTGTGACTTCCTGAGGTGGCTCCTTAGGATCTTGTTCAGGTACTTTCCTAAGGGTTAAAATCCACATGGGTGATCCTTCTTTAATTTGTTTCTTCAAATCCTTAGTATCAATCAAATTCAAACTTGGTTTCTTTTCTTTCAGTTCACTAGACCCTTTCTTGATATTGTCCTTAGGTGGGGTCGAGTTAATGGTAAGCCTTCTTCCAAGATGGTTGAAGGCATAAGAATTGGATTGACCATATAAAGTTGCATCATAATCATATAGCCATGGTCTACCCAAAATGATGCTACTTACCCCCATGGATAGTACATCACACCAAACTTGTTCATGATAGGATTGAATTTGAATGGGAACTTGACATCTGGACTTGATTGGAATAGATGTTGCATCTATCCAAGAAACTTTGTACGGATTGGGATAGGGAACAGGGGTCAAGCCTAAGGTCTTAAGGGCCTTAGTGGATATGGCATTTACACAACTTCCATTGTCTATGATGATTTTATAAACTTTATCCCTATTTTGATAAACATTTGAAGTATATTTGTTCTTCTCCAATCCTCCTTCTCCTTAATTTGGGTTAAAATCCTAACAACACCCAAATTCTCTTCATAATTAATTTCTTCTTCTTCCTCAACATACTCATTGATCAAGTCAGACTTAGCCTCATACACTTCTTCTTCAATTTCCTTAATGGGTTCATTCTTTATATCAACTATCTCCCCTATGTGTAATGAATGGGTAGGTCATTGGTTGGAGTAGTGTCCCTTTTTGCTACATTTAAAGCATTGAACATTAGGGTTACTACTCTTTTGAATTAGAGGGGCCTTACCTTTATCACTTGCTTGACCTATTGGAGTACAGGAATGGGTCTATTGGGTCGCATCTGATTGAATCCTTGTTTCTGAGTAGGGGTGCTAACCTTACTTGGTTCGGGTCGCCTGGTTATTGGTCCCCTATGAAACCTCTCACAGTCCCTTGCTATCTGGTAAGCTTGGTCTAGGTCTGTAATCTCTCTCAAGAATAATTTCCTTTGAATCTCTTCTCTCAGACTGGCTCTAAACCTAGAAAAAGTCATAGCTTCTGATTCATCAATATAACACCTCATCACAAATTCATCGAACTTGGTAATATACTCTGATACAGTCTTAGTACCTAATACAATCTTTGCCATTGGTCTAAAAATCTCTGATGGTAGGATATAGGAAGGTACTTCTCTCTCAGCTTAGTTTTCATTGCTCTCCATGTGGTTATGGGCATGTCTCCCCTTTGTCTAATTATTCTCTCAACATTCTCCCAGTATAACCTAGCTTGTCGAACCAATCTAAGCCTGGCAAATTTGTACTTTCTATCCTCGGTCATTTCATACCATTCGAAGTATTGATCCATCTTCCCTTCCCAGTCAATGTAAATCCTAGGGTCCAGGTTTCCATCAAAGATAGGTGCCTCTAGTCTAATGCTTCTCATGACCCTCTCATCTTGGTCTAAGTAATCCTGGTGGGGTTGTCTAAAGGTGTGTTCATGGGTGAAATCGGATCAATAGGCTTGGTGAGTAGGCCTAGGTGACTCATGCTCGAAGTGTGCTCTACGGGCCTCCTCCATAAAATCAGGGTAAAGTCATCTTTGGTTGTACTCAGGGGTGTGCTCAAAATGTTGGGCTCTTGGTCCTCTTGGGATTGACCTAGATGACTCGGGTTCAGTGGGTATCTTTTTAAGGGTCCCAACTCTCTCTTTGACTTGACCTAGTTCCTTGTTAATTTGCCCTAATTACTCAGTTACATGGTCAAATTTTTCAGTTAGGCTCCTCATGATGAATTCAAGATTGGGGTCCATGGATAATAACTAGAATGAGGGCGGACCTTGACATAGTACAAGGATAAGCAATACAATGGGCGAGCAAACAAGACCTAATCTAGGGCTCCTAGACCTAGAGTTCAAGAATACAAGTCTTAACTAGGTACTACTTAAGAATGTAATTATCCTATCC
The DNA here is from genome assembly GCA_021397845.1 of Areca catechu. Lineage (NCBI taxonomy): Eukaryota > Viridiplantae > Streptophyta > Magnoliopsida > Arecales > Arecaceae > Areca > Areca catechu. Next base: position 129,272,396 of record CM038040.1, on the reverse strand, counting down.
TGGCCAGGTAAGAGGTGGGGTTGTGAGAGGCTTCCCTTGCTTTTGTGAGGTCCTAATTAAAAACCGCAAGTCTGCTTAAGGCATTTGCCATTTGACCTCTAGCCTTAGATTCCAATTTCAAGGAATAAATGCAACTCAAATAGTACTTTGTCTTACCTTGCACTTGAACTCGACTTGTGGGTGTCCCTAGTTTAGGTTCCTACTTGATTTTACTTATGGCTTAGGTCAATGAAAATATGGATGATTGTTTTGGGCTAAGAAAAGGTAATGACCTCCTTCCTTTACGTAGTATTGATTGCCCTTAAGATAGTTTAAAATTGGATGCAAACAATTTCAGCAAGACAAGGAGCACAATCAACTAGACTTACCACAAATACATGAATTTTTAATCCAATTTAAAAATGTCAAATAATACAAATTTAAATTGAATAACTTGAATCTTGAAGTCTAGATCCCAGCAACAAATTTTAAAATTTTAAATTTTGAAATTTGATTAGAAAATCCGTTCTTGAAGGCAAAGTGGTTAAAATGTAATTTTCAGCTTCCAACTAACCTCCAGCTAACCTGAATTTGAAAATTTAAAATTTAAAATTTTAAATTCAAAAAATTTGAAATAAAATGATTTGGTTAGCTCTCAGATCTAAAATCTTGGAATTTAACTTTTGATTTCAAATTAATTCAAAATTTGGTTGAGAAGGTAGTTTGAAAACAGTTGCTAGAAGGTTCCAGTAGTTTAGCTAACTCTTAACAACCTGAATTCAAATTTTGAATAGAATTCTAAACCTCTCTAAAATTCAAAATTTTGGTGGGAAATGATAAAACATCGAATCTAGATCTCAGATCTAAAATTTAAAACTTATAAAAAAATATTTTTTATTTTTTTGACAATTAAATGAAATGGAAGGCAAAAATAGAATCTAGACAAAACTTCAAAAATGACCTAAGCATTCATATTTTTAAATCTAGAAATCAAAAGAAAATATTTTTTTTTTGAATTTTATATTTCGAATCCTAAATATTAAGGTACTAGAAAAATATTTTTTTATATTTTTTTGATCAATGTAAAAAATATAAAAAATCATAGAAAACTCAGAAGATAGTGAGATAGAACTCCAACAGCTTGCAAAGCTTAACCTAGAAACAAGGCTCTGATACCAAAAAAAATGATGGGGGATGAATTTGATGAAATGGGTGTGTGGAGATGTGATCTACTCACTTAGCAACAACATACTAGCATTAGATCTCCAGATATGGCCGGATTCATGGGTAGAAGGGATGAAGAACTTCGATCTGGAAACTAAGTAAGCAGAAAATCTGACATCCTTGTGCAAGCTTACTTTCAAAAAAATAAAAGGGAGGATCTAAGGGCATAGAAACCTCAAACTAGGCTAAGCTACCTTTAAAAATCTCAGATCTAATGATCAAGAGGGTCTTTTCTCAACAAAGAAGAAAAATCAAAGCTCAAATGGAAGGAAAGAACTCACCACTCAAGAATTGAAGGCTAGAGATGATCTACACTCCCTACTTAGATTTACCATTAGAGATTTGATCCTTGGTGTGGAGCCTTCATCATCATCTTCAAATCACCAAGTAGAACCTGCAAAAGAGTCAAGGTAAGGTTGAAAGGGATATGCCCTACAAGCCAATCTATGTTGTATCTCCCAAACCATTGTAATTGACAATTTTCTAAATAAAGGCATTATTTTTTCATCATACGCTGTGTTATATGATGAACCCCATAGATTAGGGCTATGATTTTTGGGTTATGATGAGATCATACCAGTGAGACCTAAAATCTTAAAACCGTAATCTAAAGTATTCCTAGTCAAAGGAACCCTGAGTAGGGGATCAGGGTTTTTCGATAAGACTAGCACATCCCGGGTATACTGGAAAGGGTGACTGCTCTCACAGTCACTTGTGTATGACACTAATACTGGGATGTGGGTGCTCATTGGAGAATGAGTTCACTGATATGATCCAACTTGAGAACATCTAATGGAGTCTTAGCTACATGTCAATAGAAGGTTCTCATAGTGGGAGTGGTACAAGTAATCTTCTGACCTGAGACTGCCATAAGTACCTTATGTACATGAACCCATTCTTTGGTTCAATCCTAATCATGACACTGAGCCATGCACAGGATTGATACTGGGAATGGTGAATTGGATGTGAAGGTAATGAGTAGGTCAACAAGGAATCGATCACTCTTAGTAAGAGGAGATTGCATCAGCTAGTCAACAATCGCATGATGATTCAGGGAATCTTTGATCAAAGTGAAGATATTAGAGATGGTTTCTAATATCAAGATAATCGAATCATCATTATAAGATTGAGCTAGAAATAAATATAATATTGGATTTGACATATATCCATATCCATAGTTATATTTTGGGTGCTGGCTGATCAAAGATTTAATTGTACGATAACTCTCTACTGAAGGGTAATTTTGGTATTTCACCAGAATTTCCATATCTTCCGGGTAGACATGACACGTTGCTAGACGTCAATCTTGTCTTGTGGGTTGATCAAGTTCAAAGATCACATGTTAGGAAGAGTCCTAATTGATCGAATCGGGTAAGCCCGGTTTGACCTAAATCGATTAGAAAGAGTTCTAATCAAATTAGGTCAACTTGTATTCGAACCCACTGCTGGCTAGATATGGAACCCAATGGGTCACACACTTAAGAGGATTGATCAAGAGTTTAATTTGGAATTAAATCATCTTTGCAGGATAACACTTAGCAGGTGTTGCAAACCCTAGCTTCTATTCAGATCGGATTCGAATTAGGGTTCCGGATTGGTTCAAATTGGGTTCTAATTGGACCTAAAGACCCTAATTGAGAAAACAGGAATATGGCTTACCCTATTGGCTAGCCATGTAGCTTGGCTAGCCCCCCACCCGCCCCCTTTATTTTTTCATGCCAAATGCCAAGAGTCCATGCGCGCATGGACTCTTGGCGCGCCTTAAGGAAGAGAGTCCATGGCGCATGGACTCTTGGCGCGCCCCAAAAATTTCTCCGATGATTTTATTTGGGGCGGCCTCTTTCTTAAGCAATTAGCGCACCATCTCTCCCCCCTTGGATGAGAATCCAATGGCTGATGGATTTTGAGAAAGAAGGAATGCGCTAACTCCTCCCGGGCACGCGAAATAACATCTCTTCGGAGATGAAAAGTCGCGACCCCTTTCCTTTTTAAACACCGCAATTTTTCCTTTAAGAAAAGCCGTGGGATTTAATCTGGAAGGCCGTGAGATAGGAGGATGGGGCGTGAGAAATTGAGAAGGGCATGAGAAAGTCATTACGGAGAGGTGTGTAGGCGCCTATCTAGAATTATTTAAAGGGTCGGGAAAATTCAGAACAAGGTAATTTTTCTTTCTTCCTCTCCTGAAGACTCTTTTATTTTTTTCTTGCTCTTGCATTGTTTCCTTTACAGAGTAAACCTCTGTCGAAACTCTGCTACTGAACAAGAATAAAAGTAAAAGTCTCCGACGGTAAAGGAAAGAAAGAAGTTCTGATTTCTTCCTTTCTTTCTTACATTAAGACATCATTGTCTTAATTTTCCTCCAACTTAAGACAAGCCTATGTCCTCTTAGGACAAGGTCTTTTTCTTCAAGACAAGGGTGTCTAAAGGGCCAAGGTCTTGGTGGAAGGAGGAGGAGTCAAGGAAAGGAAAGCAAGCTTTTGTGTGGAGAAATTCAAGCCATAGTCCAAGCAATTGAGTTCTGGGAAGAAGAACTCAATAGAAGGAACCTTTGAAAAGAAGATAGAGTTGTCTTGATCACTGCTCTGTGTGGATCACCATCGAAGGGCGGACACTTGGACGCCTAGTGAATTCAATCAGCCCCTTCAACATCAACTTTGTTGGAATAGCGATTACAGGTTGGTACTCCAATTCTAACAATGTATGTTTAAATGTTCTATATATATGTTTTAATCCTGAATAAGGAGATTTTGGCTAAGGGATTATGGTGCAAATTTCATCATTTTGAAATTATACTTCCGCTGCGGTGCACCGGAAACCCCAACAGTGGTATCAGAGCCATCCTTATTACAGTTAAAACATATGAAAATTATTTATATGTATTTTGTTGTAGTATCGCAATTAAGGTTTTAAACCCTTGAATGCTGACACACTTAGCATAATTTAAGGAATGCATATATGATAATTAATGTTTTGATGTATGCCACTAATTAGGGTTTTTCACTCAAACCCTAATTATTATAGAGATATGATTAGTTTTGAAGTCATCATACTGAAATAAGGTTGCCCTGGCATAATGGTGGATCCATTATGTGGTAAATGGTTGTCCTAGTATGATGACACACTTAGCACATATATGTTTATCAGAGTGATATCATTATGATATGTTTTATAAAATGTGCTGGCAATTTTATAAAGCCCTCTTCTTAAAATTATATTAAGTCATAGTATATTTAACTAATAAGCATCACTAGTCATGATGAACAATTGATCATTCGGTGTCTAGAAAGGTGGTTCTGGGAAGGTAAAGAGAATCGTGGTTTTTAATTGGTTCCGTTGACTGACCTGGCCAATTTTTATTGGTGTCTAGGAAAGCAACAGGGGGACTCCCACATCTCTTCCACTTGCCTGGCCGATTTGATTATATTTAAATCTTGACTTATATGCTTAATGTTAAAAAATGCTATATGTTGGTCTTCCTTCATGCTGGATCATTACTGTGTTATGAACCACATTAGGTTTGTTGTGTTATCTGCAAGACCTAATAGGGTGATTGACATAATATTGGTCTAGTGCAAAAAATATGCTTACAGTATATTCAGTATAATGCCTTGTTGTGTTATCTGCAAGGGCATTATATTTGAATACTGACTATATAGAAATGAAAGGGTCTTGACTTAACTGGAACATTATGGTTTGTTGTGTTTTCTGCAAGACTTATAATGTTCTAGAGGCCAAGTTATTTTTGAGAATTATATGAGATATAATTGGAAGAGTTTCCTACCTTTGAACTTACAAAAGATTTGTTGTGTTATCTGCAAGATCTTTTATAAGTTATAAGGATCTCGATCTCACTAAGAAAAACCGATCAGGGTTCTTCTCGATTATCATAGTGAGGGCTATGATTTTTGATAAAATAGTGGGAGACAGTTAAATTGAAGACCTAATTTAATTATGTAAGTCATTTCATGGTTGTTTGCCTATGTATTGTTCTTAATTAAATGTAGATAAATGGCATCTTCATTATCACTGAGAAGCATCTTAGATACCAACAAATTGATGGTCCAAACTATGTGGACTGGTTGAGAAACTTAAAGATTGTACTGAGTTCAAAAAACTTTCTTATATTCTTGATACCCCTAGTCTTAATCCACTAGGGGATGATGCCACACAGGAAGATGTGGCCACATACAAAATATGGCAGAATGACTCCCTCACTGTCAAGTGTATCATACTGGCCTCTATGACCAATGAGTTACAGAGGCAGCATGAAAGCATGGATACTCAATCCATAATGCTCAATTTAAAGGAGCTTTATGGAGAACAAAGCAGAACTGCTAGATACGAAATATCTAAGCAGTTATTCCGTGCTAGGATGACAGAGGGTACATCTGTTCAGGATCATGTTCTGAAGGTAATTGACTTAATCACCAGATTGGGTCAATTAGGGTTTATTATGGATGGGGAGCTGAATCAGGATTTAATCCTGCAATCACTCCCGGAGTCATTTTCTCAGTTTGTCTTGAATTATCACATGAACAAACTGAACACTTCCTTGCCTGAGCTGTTAAATATGTTAAAAATAGCAGAGAGCCACGTTAAGAAAGAAAAGGCTCCACTTCTTCTTGTTGATAAGACCAATAAGAAGAAATCGGGCAAAAAGGGTTTTAGTAGGAGGCTAAACCCTAAGGGTGGCATCAATAAGAACAAGAAAGGAAAGAAGGCCTCAAAACAGTCAACCTGTTTTTTTGCGGCAAAGCGAGACATTGGAAAAGGAATTGCAAGGCTTACCTTGCAACTGTGAAGCCTGGTGCGGCAGACGCACCAAAAGGTATGTATGAGATACATACTATATTGACATTAAATTCGTCTATATCAAATACTTGGGTATTGGATACCGCTTGTGGTTACCATATATGCAAATCTTTGCAGGACCTCCACAAGCTTAAAGTATTGAAGGAAGGTGACTTCAATCTCTACGGTGCTGGTGGTGATATCATCCAAGCAGAAGCTGTAGGAACATATATTCTGAAGTTGCCTTCAGGGAAGATCTTGGAGTTAGAAAATTGTTACTATATGCCAAAGATTATTAGGAACATTATATCTATTCCTTTGTTATTAAAACAAGGATACGTAATGGATGTAACGAGCACTGGTTGCTCGATAATGTTATCTAATAAAATTATTTGTTCTGGCATTTTTAGCAATGGGCTCTTAACTCTTTCTTCAAATGATAGTATTTTTCATGTCAATACTAAAAGGAAAAGAAAAGACTTTAATGATACTTTACTTTGGCATCATAGACTTGGTCATGTTAATGAGTCTAGGATTAGCAAGTTATACAAGGAAAAATTCTTGATCCTTATGAGTATGAATCATTAGGAACTTGCGAATCATGTCTCACGGGTAAGATGACAAAAACTCCATTCACTGGACATGGGGAAAGGTCAACTGAGTTATTAGGACTTATACATACTGATGTATGTGGTCCAATGACAACTCAGGCCAGAGGAGGATACTCATATTTTATCACTTTTACAGATGATTTATCTAGGTTTGGATATGTGTATCTTATGAAACACAAATTGAAGCCTTTGATAAATTTAAGGAGTATCAAAGTATGGTCGAAAAACAAATCGGGAAAAGTATTAAAGTTCTTCGTTCTGATCGAGGAGGAGAATACTTATCCACGGAGTTTTTAGACTATCTTAAAGTTAATGGAATCCTTTCTGAATGGACCCCTCCTTATACACCACAGCTAAATGGTATAGCTGAAAGGAGGAATCGTACCTTATTAGATATGGTACGATCCATGATGTGCTTCACAAATTTACCCATTTCCTTCTGGGTCATGCCCTAGAAACTGCTGTTTACATTCTGAACAAGGTACCTTCTAAATCCGTTGTTAGTACTCCATATGAAATTTGGAGTGGAAAGAAACCATATCTTAAATATTTCAAGGTATGGGGATGTCCAGCTTATATTAAAAGAAATTTTGGACATAAGTTGGAACCTAGAGCGGATAAATGTCTATTTGTAGGATATCCTAAAGAAGGTAGAGGATATCTATTCTACCATCCTACTGAACAAAAGATTTTTGTCAGCAGGCATGCCACTTTTCTAGAAAAAGAGTTCACCTTAGAAAAGGGCAATGGTAGAACTATTGAACTTGGAGAAGTACAAGAAATACAGATAGATAATTCTCAACCATTAGAACATATAGTTAGGACAGAACCAGAACACAAAACTCCTCCTCGTAGGTCTGACAGAGTGCCACGGGCACCTGAGAGGTATGGGTTTATTATTGAAAATAATGAAGCTCAAGTCATTCAAAATGATGAACCTCTGACCTATACGGAAGCTATCTTGAGCACTGACTCAGATAAATGGCAAGAAGCCATGGAATCCGAAATAGACTCTATGTATGTAAACCAAGTATGGTCTTTGGTTGATGCACCAGAGGGTGTTATTGGGTGTAAATAGGTCTATAAGAAAAAGATTGGGGCTGATGGCCAAGTTGAAACCTATAAAGCCAGGTTAGTGGCTAAAGGTTTTAGACAAAAACAGGGAATTGATTATGATGAAACATTTTCACCTGTTGCCATGCTGAAATCAATTCGGATTTTACTTGCTATAGTAGCATACCACGATTATGAGATATGGCAGATGGATGTAAAGACTGCATTCCTCAATGGTTTCCTTGAGGAAGAAGTCTACATGTCACAGCCAGAAGGTTTTATTTCAAAGAATAAACCTAATCAAGTATGCAAGCTAAAGAAATCCATTTATGGATTAAAGCAAGCTTCCAGGAGTGGAACATCCGCTTTGATGAAACTATTAAAAGGTTTGGTTTTATGAAAAATGTGGATGCACCCTTTGTTTATAAGAAGACTAGTGGGAGTGCCATAGTCTTCTTGGTTCTGTATGTAGATGACATACTCCTCATTGGGAATGATATCCCAATGTTGCAATCAGTCAAGGTTTGGTTATCAAACCAGTTTTCCATGAAAGATTTGGGAGAAGCATCCTATATACTAGGTATTAAGATCTATAGAGATAAATCTAAGAGGATGCTAGGTTTATCCCAATCTAGGTACATTGACTTAGTGCTGAAAAGATTCAGCATGGAAGGAAGTAAAAGAGGTTATCTTTCTATGAGTCAAGGCATACATCTTTTCTAAAAGGATCCTAAGACACCTGAAGAAAGAAATAGAATGAATTCTATACCCTATGCTTCAGCAATAGGGTCCATAATGTATGCCATGTTATGTACCAGGCCTGATGTGGCATATGCTTTAGGCATTGTCAGTAGGTTTCAGGCTGATCCAGGAGAGGATCATTGGAAAGCAGTTAAAAATTTCTTAAGTACCTAAGAAGGACTAAGGATATTTTTCTGGTTTATGGTGGTTCTGATCTTAAACTAGAAGCTTATTCTGATTCTAGTTTTCAATCAGACCCTGATGATAGCAAATCCATTTCGGGATATGTTTTTACCCTAAATGGTGGAGCAGTGAGTTGGAAGAGTACCAAGCAGCAGACTGTAGCTGACTAGTGAAGCCGCCAAGGAAGCAGTCTGATGAAGAAGTTCATCACAGAGTTGGGTGTTGTTCCTCAAATTGAAAACCCAGTGCCACTTTACTGTGACAACACTGGAGCTGTTGCTCAAGCTAACGAACAAAGAGCTCATCATAAGTCCAAGCACATTCTGAGACGCTTCCATCTCGTCCGAGAAATAGTAGAGAGACAAGATGTCTACATAGATAGAGTTGATACAAAGAACAATGTAGCAGACCCGTTCACTAAGGCTCTACCATAGCGAGATTTTGATCGCCACCTCGAATGTATGGGATTAAGATTTAAAGGCGATTGGCTTTAGTGCAAGTGGGAGATTGAAAGGGATATGCCCTACAAGCCAATCTATGTTGTATCTGCCAAACCATTGTAATTGACAATTTTCTAAATAAAGGCATTATTTTTTCATCATATGCTGTGTTATATAATGAACCCCATAGATTAGGGCTATGATTTTTGGGTTATGATGAGATCATACCAGTGAGACCTAAAATCTTAAAACCGTAATCTAAAGTATTCCTAGTCAAAGGAACCCTGAGTAGGGGATCAGGGTTTTTCTGATAAGACTAGCACATCCCGGGTATACTGGAAAGGGTGACTGCTCTCACAGTCACTTGTGTATGACACTAATACTGGGATGTGGGTGCTCATTGGAGAATGAGTTCACTGATATGATCCAACTTGAGAACATCTAATGGAGTCTTAGCTACATGTCAATAGAAGGTTCTCATAGTGGGAGTGGTACAAGAAATCTTCTGACCTGAGACTTCCATAAGTACCTTATGTACATGAACCCATTCTTTGGTTCAATTCTAATCATGACACTGAGCCATGCACAGGATTGATACTGGGAATGGTGAATTGGATTTGAAGGTAATGAGTAGGTCAACAAGGAATCGATCACTCTTAGTAAGAGGAGATTGCATCTAGCTAGTTAACAATCGCATGATGATTCAGGGAATCTTTGATCAAAGTGAAGATATTAGAGATGGTTTCTAATATCAAGATAATCGAATCATCATTATAAGATTGAGCTAGAAATAAATATAATATTGGATTTGACATATATCCATATCCATAGTTTATTTTGGGTGCTGGCTGATCGAAAGATTTAATTGTACGGTAACTCTCTACTGAAGGGTAATTTTGGTATTTCACCAGAATTTCCATATCTTCCGGGTAGACATGACACGTTGCTAGACGTCAATCTTGTCTTGTGGGTTGATCAAGTTCAAAGATCACATGTTAGGAAGAGTCCTAATTGATCGAATCGGGTAAGCCCGGTTTGACCTAAATCGATTAGAAAGAGTTCTAATCAAATTAGGTTAACTTGTATTCGAACCCACTGCTGGCTAGATATGGAACCCAATGGGTCACACACTTAAGAGGATGATCAAGAGTTTAATTTGGAATTAAATCATCTTTGCAGGATAACACTCTAGCAGGTGTTGCAAACCCTAGCTTCTATTCGGATCGGATTCGAATTAGGGTTCCGGATTGGTTCAAATTGGGTTCTAATTGGACCTAATTAGACCCTAATTGAGAAAACAGGAATATGGCAACCCTATTGGCTAGCTATGTAGCTTGGCTAGCCTCCCCACCCGCCCCCTTTATTTTTTCATGCCAAATGCCAAGAGTCCATGCGCGCATGGACTCTTGGCGCGCCTTACGGAAGAGTCCATGGCGCATGGACTCTTGGCGCCCCCAAAAATTTCTCCGATGATTTTATTTGGGGTGGCCTCTTTCTTAAGCAATTAGCGCACCATCTCTCCCCCCTTGGATGAGAATCCAATGGCTGATGGATTTTGAGAAAGAAGGAATGCGCTAACTCCTCCCGGGCGCGTGAAATAACATCTCTTCGGAGATGAAAAGTCACGACCCCTTTCCTTTTTAAACACCGCGGTTTTTCTTTAAAAAAGCCATGGGATTTAATCTGGAAGGCCGTGAGATAGGAGGATGGGGCGTGAGAAATTGAGAAGGGCATGAGAAAGTCATTACGGAGAGGTGTGTAGGCGCCTATTGAGAATTATTTAAAGGGTCGGGAAAATTCAGAACAAGGTAATTTTTCTTTCTTCCTCTCCTGAAGACTCTTTTATTTTTTTCTTGCTCTTGCATTGTTTCCTTTACAGAGTAAACCTCTGTCGAAACTCTGCTACTGAACAAGAATAAAAGTAAAAGTCTCCGACGGTAAAGGAAAGAAAGAAGTTCTGATTTCTTCCTTTCTTTCTTACATTAAGACATCATTGTCTTAATTTCTCCTCCAACTTAAGACAAGCCTATGTCATCTTAGGACAAGGTCTTTTTCTTCAAGACAAGGGTGTCTAAAGGGCCAAGGTCTTGGTGGAAGGAGGAGAAGGAGTCAAGGAAAGGAAAGCAAGCTTTTGTGTGGAGGAATTCAAGCCATAGTCCAAGTAATTGAGTTCTGGGAAGAAGAACTCAATAGAAGGAACCTTTGAAAAGAAGATAGAGTTGTCTTGATCACTGCTCTGTGTGGATCACCATCGGAGGACGGACACTTGGATGCCTGGTGAATTCAATCAGCCCCTTCAACATCAACTTTGATGGAATTAGTGATTACAGGTTGGTACTCCAATTCTAACAATGTATGTTTAAATATTCTATATATATGTTTTAATCCTGAATAAGGAGATTTTGGCTAAGGGATTATGGTGCAAATTTCATCATTTTGAAATTATACTTCCGCTGCGGTGCACCGAAACCCCAACAAAGGTCGTGATTCAAAAAAATTAAGAAAAAAATGAAGGAATCAATAAAGAGAAGTGAAGTGAGTTGCTGGAATTTTTGGACAGCACTTCCTCTTATTCTTGGACTACTTGGATCTTAGGCAGAAAAGCTTGGAAATGGAACTATGGTCCTTCAAACTCAAGGCACTCACTCAAACTCAATATCAAACTCAACACTCCATCTCAATCTTCAAGAAAACACTCAAAATTCTAAGAAGAACTCATGAACTTAGCAAAGGTGGAAGAGAACACAAACTAGCAAGCTTTCATTCAACTCAATTAATTCATTGCTTACAAGAGGAGGCCTTGGTCCCTATTTATAGGCCAAGGGCAGCCAATTTGAGCGGCAAAGAAGGGGATTAAGAGACCAACTAATTCAAATTTAGTAAGTAGCTAATTACATGATTAGTTCCTAGTAACTAATTCCTAATAACTAATCCTAACAAAAGAAATTCTAGAAGCCCCATGTGGCACCATCTCCTTGCAACACTTTTCTTCATCTAATCCTTCCACATGTCCTTTAAAGTTTGGTCTTTTAATAGGCTTCGAAGTAGATGACTTCTTCATAGCTTGGCCAGCCCATGGGCTTGGGAAAGGAGTCTTTACTTGGTTTTGGTCTTGAACACTTCAAACTTGTTTCATGAAATTAGGAGTCTTCACTTCAAGAGGTGCTTCATATATTTATGGGAACCTAAAAAAAGAAAATATTGGACTACAATCAAAGATTGTTAGTTTGTAGTTTCTTCCTCTTGCCAATGTCCTTATTATTATTCTAGTTCATCGAAAGAGTTTGATGATACTATGATAGAGATCATCGTATATCTTACTACCAGATAGAATAGAACTTGAGAGGTCACACATAATAAGAGTTTGACTTGATCATATAGTTGGATCAAAATATGTAAGAGTTACATATTTAGAAACTCTAAATTTGTAAGGGTTATAAACTTGGAACCTACTATTTATGATACCTGCTAATTTTAGCAAGAAAGATTTTATTACAAAAATTATAATTTAATTAGATAATTTTATTATTTAATGATAATTAGACTTGATACAATTGAATTGGATTCAATTTGGTTGAGTTTAGATGATGAAATAGTCCAATTATATTTTGGACTAAAATAATTGTAATTGTTGCAAACCAATTTGGTTTAACATAGTTAGTTACATAGTTAGTTGCCTAATCCTAGGTGAATTAAATATGATTTAATTCAATTTGGTTTAATCTATTCTATTTGGATTTAGTGGTCCTAATTAAATTAGGATCTAATTTCTAATTAGTTATAGATTTAAACCTAAACCTAAATTGGTTAGGAATTGGGTAAGTTGGTTTTCTAGTTGATTAAAAATTAGTTAGTCAGTTAGCCTAACTAATTCCTAATTAGTTATAGATTTCATCCTAAATTAGTTAGGATTAGTTTAGTTAAAATCCTAAATTAGTTAGGACAAGGAGTAGTTAGTTGGGCTAATTCCTAACTAAATAACTACCTAATTTTTCTCTCTCCTCCCCATGTCTGTCTCTCCCTTATATATGTGTAAGAAAGAAGCCTTCACGTTGATTTGCTTTTAGCTTGAAAGAATAGGTGGGGTGCACAAGGTAGTTAGGTTCTCAAAGTTTCTTTCCTTCTTATCCTAATCCATTTAGATATAGGTGTTTTAATTTGATTCTAAACCTATATCCTAATTTAGATTAGATGGGACTCTAATATGAAATGAGAATTAATTGTGAGAAAAGGTGGATGCACATTAGGAGTGCTTGATGCTTTTCTTGGCTTTCATATGTGAAATGGGATTTTGAAAGAAGCTGCCCCATACTTCTTAGAGATATTCCACTATCCATATTTTATGAGAGAGATTTATCACCACCCCTGTCCTCCTCCTATTCTTGATTTTGTATGAAAGGTTCATGCAAAAAATAAATAAATTTTTTCCTTGATCTCTTGAGAAGAGATCTATTCTCGGTTTCAAGATTTCTAATATAGAGAAAACAAATCAAAAAGATGAAAATGGATTCGATCCAATTATTGAAGCGAGGCTTGCAAGGTGCTTTTACTCTAGTGGCCTTGAGACTTTGATTAGACCATCTCTATGTGGATACTAGCAAAGGCTGGGCACATACATAGTTCTAGCGAAACTTAGGAGATTTTTTTGGATTCAATCTGATGACTCCTGTGGAACTTGTGATTTTTCCCAAATCCAACCTGATGAAGATGGAGTAGTGCAATAGGTAAGTGGATTTAATCTACTTGTACTTTTATTTTTATTTGGAGATCTACATGTTCATAATTGGTTTCTACTATGCATGCTTAGATTAGATTTTTACTTCCACTGTAATTAATTTTAATTAATTAAAAATTTTGAAAACTTACATGTAACCCCAAGATCATATGATAATTCCTAATAGTGGGATCAGAGCCACAGATTCATGAATAGGTTTAGATCTAAAAATCAAATCTAAAAATTTGATTTTTGACATGAGATCTTGAATCTAGAAAGGAGTTTCATATCTAAAATAAGATCTGAAAATTAAGAATTTTATATCTAAAAAATCATATCCAAAATTTCATATATAAATTTTCTGCAATCTAGAACTACACTAGATTTGAAAATTTCAATCAATTTATTTGAAAATTATATTTGAAGATTTTGATTTTTGGATCTAAAATTTAGACCAAGAAATCATGATTCATATTTTTGTAGATCTTAAAATTATTTTTAAATTTTATGTTATGAATTTTTGAATGCATGCTTATTGAATTTTTTTTGGTCTAAAATTTTCATATCTTTGGATTTTTTATGAGATGATTACACCTAATAGTTTATATTTGAAATTAGTTTCAACATCTAAACTGAACCCTCATGTTCATAATGCACCTAATAAAATTGATTAGGTCTAATCTTCTGCTGACATAAGGTTATCCTGCTATAATGTTAACCCCTTATAATGTAAGGTTGTCCTAACACAAGATTGATCCATTTTGAAAATAGTTTTCAAGATTTAAATCAATTATTTTAAAATTTAAAATTAAGGTTGTAAATTTTAAATTAAAATTTAAGATCTTAATCCATAGCATAAAACATGAAGGATGGGGCATGGATCAAATTGATTAGGCATGCAATTTGATTGTATCTAGTTTTCAATTAAGTCACATGCAATCAATTAAACTCTTGATCAAATCAAATCAAGATTTGATTAGGATTAGGTCAAGAGTGCTCGAAACCATGTTAATAGTCTAAGCTAGTTAATATGATTGACATCAATCAATTGATTTAAATATATAATTTGGCTTAGTGTCGAGCCTGAATCATTTAAGTTGACCAATTCAAAATTGATAAACTAATTGGTATCTAAGGTAAGTTTTGATCATGATTTTCAATTAGGGCTAACTCTTACCTAGCCAACATGGTTGGTGTCTAAGAAAGAGATTAAATGGCAAAACTCTTCCATTGATCTTACTTACCTTACCAATTTGATTGATTATGTCTGAATAAGGTTACTTATTGATTCAAGTTCACCCATGCCATCTTGATTTGTTAGACATGAGATGGAATGACTAATTAAGTTGTGAAATGAACAAGGTCACTTAGATATGAAATGTATAGATCTAAACCTATTAGACATGAGATGTGCTAACCCAATCTAAGTATGTCAGATATTAGATGTACTGGCCCAAACTAGGTTAATCAGACATTAGATATACTGACCCAATCAAGACTAATCAGACATGAGATGTGCTAACTTAAACCTTATTTCATATACGATATGACCCTTTAGTTTAGTCTTGGACGGAGTGCATCACCATGGCCATCTGGTCAGAGTAAGCAGGGTTTAAAGGCCCTCTTTTTTTATTTGATGGAATTCTATTATGACATGTAGGGGAGCCAATGTGATTTGACTCATGAAGAAGAATCATGAAAATATTTTTAAATTGAGCTAACCAAAATCAGTTTACTCAAAAAGTTAGTCAGACATGAGATTGTGCTGACTAATAAAGTAGAGACCTAAATCCAAATCTCCTTGTAAATATTAAGTTATAGGTCATCCACCGATATAGAGCTATGGGCATCACTTAGGTATTGACTGTTCTCAACTGGATATAATGATTTAGTTGCATCAAAGGAGTGTAACCATTCTATTAACATAAGATGTTGCAAGATAAAGATGAGGTTAGACCCATTAACTATTATGTGAGGAACCCAATGATAGCTTCATTTTATATTGAATGGTGGGTTTTACTTAACTAGGGAGTGTAGGCAATGACTGTCAGGTGCGTCCACAAGACTTAGAGACCGACTTGCTGCAACATGCTTGAAAATCATTGGGCAAGAGTTGTCTACTCATTAGTTTACGTGTTACCAAGAACTGTTAGGTGAGGTGCATGAAATCAATGGGACTACAATATCGACTAAGGACTGTTACGTGTTACAAAATCCCTAGGTGCATAGGGATTTTCATATCTCCACTAAGGAGTGTAAGAAATCCATGAAAATAGTGGGAGCCTAATTCATTGCTTAAAGTCCTTAGAACAGATTTAAAATTAAATATAATCATTAAACTTAATTCTTTACTCTTTGCTGATAAAACGTCAGCTTCCAACCTTCTTAATTTTTAGACAAATCAACTAACCATAATCTATTGTAAAGACTGACTCAAATTAAAAATTAATTAGATAGGCTGAGTACAGTAATAGGCTAGGGTTGCCCTATGATACCAAGCCACTTTAGCTAACCTTATTGCAATCATTCCATGATCATTATTTGATAATGGTTAAGGATTATAAGCTTGAGAAGCTCGGGCATATTAATGCATAAAGATTGCAAAATGGATTTGATTCAACCATCTTATCTAACTTATATGGATAGCTTATTGTAAACTACCATTTGAATAAGATTAAGATGATTAGATCAACAAATTGATGACTAATAAGGGGACATTGAAAGGTTTAATGGATATGCTTCTTGATACAAAGCAGACTTACTCTTCTAAAAGATAGTCTAATTGGAAAAAGAGACCTATGAAGAAGCAAGAGATTGGAATCTTCCAAGGAGATGGTCATTGATAATTGAAAAGGTGTTTCCAATTCAAGCTCGATGACCATAAGAATTATCCATATCCTTGGAATCCTTGAAGAATAAATATGAGACATACCTTTGGAAGGTATGTCAACTACTCGAAGAGACTTTTATTTTAAATAGAGATTTAATTTTTGTTTAGCATAAAATCATTAATCTATTTATTTTATAAATGAATTAGATTCAGATGATTTTTAATGTCAATCTTTACATGCATATGATGCGTTTGCTGAGCTGTTAGTGAGTACCGTAGGATCTAAGAGATCCTATGACATGTAGCTAGCTCGGATACACATTAATATGTGTAACACATTCAATGCGTAGATCAGTGAAAGCTTCTTAAGGTTCTTCGATTAGATCAAGGAAGTAAATACTTTTGAGGAGATTTCCAAATCATCTCAAGTTATTAGGCATAGCCTTACGATGGACTCCTCTTACATTTTGAGCTCAATAAGGTATCTGAGTAGAGAAATTGAACCCTATTGGATATGGTTCAATCCATTATAAGAATCACTAATTTATTTTTAAGAAATTTGATTACAGAACTCAGCTAACATATTTTATTGGGTTTACTCTAAATCCATTTTATTGGACTTATATGAGAGATATGTGGATGAGTTAGAGATTAGGTCATTGATGGCCTGCATCCTAAAGAGCTATTAGGATACTTCTTTCCAGTGGATCACAAGTTGTTGTGGTCCAATATCTTTATTCATGGTTAAATAGTTTAACCTAAATATAATAGTACGAGGATCATAAAGCTCGAAGAGATTGTGTCAAAAGAGAAATAGACCACAAAATCTATAGAACCCATTTGAGCAGAACAAGTAAAGTAGTTCCTTCTCTATCTTGTAAGTATTGTAAGATCCCCCATCCTCCAAAATGGGTATATAGGTATTCTTATAGAGGATGTAAAGGAAGTGCCCAACATCCTTTTATGCATCCCACCTTTTCTTTCATGCCAAAACCATTTTCACATGAATAATAGGGATGCTAATCCTCTTTCTTACACATTAAGAAGAGAGAGAGGCATGGAAAGGAGAGAGAAAATAGTTAGGAATTAGTTCAACCAACTAACTAATTAATTCTAATTTTATTAGGATTCTAAGTAACTTAACTCCTAATCCTTTTAGATTTAGGTCTAAATCCATAACTAATTAGGATTAGATCATAATCAAATTATGACCATTAAATCCAATTAGAATAAATTAAGCCTAACTAAATTAAATCAAATTTAATTCACTTAGGATTTAGTAACCAATTAGGTCAAACCAAATTAGCTTGTAACATTTACAATTAGGTTAGTCCAAACTCTAATTGGACTAGGATATCACACAAACTCAACCAAATGAAATTCAATTCAATTAATATCAAACCTAATTATTATTAAATAATCAAATCATCTAATTAAATTATAACTCTTGTAATAAAATCCTCCTTAATAACAATTAGCAGGTGCCAAAATTAGTAAGTTTCAAATTTATAACTCTTACAAATTTATACTTTCTAAATATATAAGTCTTATATATTTTAATCCAACCGCGTAATCAGGTCAAGCTCTTATTGTGTGTGACTCCTTAGATCCATTCTATGTAGTAGTGAGACATACTGTGATCTGCATTATAGTATCATCGAACTCTTTCAATGGACCGAAATAATTCAGCTCATCTCATCAAGGATCGTTGATCCAAAATGATCCTAGTGGATTCTTACAATCCACCAAGCCTAGCAGTATGTAATGGCAACCCAACATTATAGAAGAATAAACCCCTAAGTATATTACCGTGTGATTAAGTTCTTCCATCCAGAGTCCTGACAAGATATAGGTTATGAAAACTTGCCAAATCCTAAGCATCTATCATATGCATGATTCAATCAGCTCAAGTCCAAATTATAAAAATTCATGAAAATTTTTTTCTATCATTCATATTATCATAGCCACGGTCATAAGGACTTAGCTTGTTAAATTATATAGGACTATACCTTAATTACTAAAATTAATAGATCTCCTTGTAAATGCACTCCCACTCCTATTGTGAACTTAATGTAGCCAACAAATACTACAAGAGCCCGAATGGTTAGGGTTGATATTTTATATTATCAAACTATAGCAACCTTACTATAATTGACCAAGATACTGCAAGTCTAAGAACTACTCACATAACTACAACATCAAAAAAATTACTGATGAGTGAGTAGACATCCATGTGACTTCTCGTGATAGTCATACTCGATATTGTTATTTTTAATAACCAACTGCACTCTCGCTTCAATGTTGCCACACTATAAATTTGAGATTCATTTATCTAAAGGGAAGCGATCTGTGTACCAATCAAATCGAATCAATCACCATCTCCATGACATCCTGCGATTAGGAGCATTTAAAACTTAATCTATGATGATATATATCTCAAATTTTTAACTCTTGAAAATATATGTCATTATCCATTAATTCCTTGGACGATACATAGACACATATACTACATGTATGATATTATCCAAATAAGAATACTAAATATAATTTTATGTCCTATAATTAAATTTTTAAAGCTAGATTAGCTTCTAGGGCATATATCTAACAAGAAGTTCGTCAATAAGAAGATATTCCCCGAGGAGATCAGCAACTAGGATGAGTAGCAGTATAGGAATGGCTGGGATCTCTAACTACTACTACTTCAATATAGCTTACTACTGCTATTGCAACCCCTACACCACCATAACCAGTGTTTGGACCTACTACAACAAGGTAGAAAGCAAGTCCTACTGGGTCACCAGTGGTGAGGGTGGAGGAGCGAGAGGCTCTACCACTAGACTATGATGTTCGTCATAGCACGAGAATCCGATATGGCATGGAGGCATCCTTCGCTTGAGTCATCACCATGCTTCCAGGCTATACGATCTTCTTCTCCTTTCCCTTTCTAGCACATCAATCTATTACCATCAAATCACCCTTTGCTAGAACTATGGCAGTGCTTGAGGATCTCCCAACCTTCTCCAGCAGGAAGAGTGCTACTCGTAGCATCTATCAGGTGAAGGCCTACAAGAATAGTTCCTTGATCGATGGTGACTGGCAGGAGATCCTTCGATGCTCAAGTTAGTGAAAGGAAGAGATGGGCTATAACAACTAGAGCTGAGAGTGATAGTAAGACCGAATGAGCATGTGAGAGAGGGGTGTTTAAATGTATCTTCGTTGGGCTCCCCTTTTATCAATTTACAGGGTTACATGGGATAATAAAATATCATTGGAGAGGTAGCCTCCTCTTACATTGGTTACATGGGATAATAAAATATCATTGGAGAGGTAGCCTGCGCTTACATTAATAACTAATTTCAGGTAGAATGTTAGGATCTTGTCCTCTAGAATGTTTTTCGTTGATATTTTTTATTAAGATGATAGGTTCTGTTAAGATCCTATCCATCATGACCTTGTCTACCATGACCTTTGCTGTAATAGTGTGATTGATTGGCTTCTACCACTTTATTGTGCATTATGGACTCTAAATATTAGGACAGCTTGTTATTACCGAGAGAGACCTTGATATTGTATCCCAGCATTCCTAATTAAGACTACACTGATAGTTAGTCGGGCCTGAGTAAGTACTTGGTGGAACCAAGTATTCGATGAACACGCATAGAAGGATATCATGTAAGTCGGGTTTAGCCACTTTAGTTTCTCGGTTTGAGATGTAATAGTTAGTCAGTGTAGTGGCTTTCTTAATCATCTCCTTTATAGTCATCTTCTTCTTAGTTGGTAGCTAGACCATTTCCAAGTGGATATCCTCCTTAGTCAATAGTGCAGTCAGTGATCCATCACCTCAGTCAATGGTGCATTCGATGATTCATCTTCTTCTTAGTCGGTGGTCTGACTGATCCTCAAGGCCGAGTAAGCAATTGCCACACAGTAACCATCCATACAAACTTGCATGCTTGCACTTGATAGATTTTAGTCTTACAAAGAATAATAGGACTCATAAAATGATAAACCATTATGATATAGACAAGGGCCTCCAGATAATTATGGTCTTATTGGAATGTTTTATTAATTTGTTTAGTTATTTATGTTGCAAGAGTTTAAAAACATACATTGAATTGCTTATGTGAATATAACAAGCTCAAGAGGAGTTCCTTTGGCCCAAGATTTTGGCTTCTTAACAATAAGTTGGTGGGCATTTGGAGAGCATAGAGAGAGGAAATGAGAAGCATGGAAGCTAGTATCCTCTTCTCAATTTGGGTTTTCTGTAGCGGGCAATGTAAACTGCGAAGAGCGTGAATAATCAAGATAGATTGCTAAGGCATTGTATGACACTTTAAGCACTTTAAGTACTATACATTATGCCCTATTTAATAGCCATCCATCTCCACGATCAGATAACATGGTAACCATTCAAAGATGTACTACCATCTCTACGGTACAAAATGCCCAGCCATAAACAATCCTTCCAAATCCTCTAACACATCATGCCTTGAAAGAGAAAGTCAAAAGGGCCACAATCTCTCTCTATGAAGAGAAAGACATGACTATATAGGACAAATCCTCCAGTATTGTCAAGGCACATTTTCAATATTCTTTTTAAAAAAGGAGCATAGAATTATTTAGATATTCCCTGGTTGGCCAAATCCTTATCTTCATTAGATTTCAGTTACACTTTGGGGAAGCCGGATAGTAAAATTTTTACTTGAAAATGGAAGGCTCTCTTATTTATGGACAGAGCAACCCTTCTCCAATCCATACTTCCTATTCCCCTTTATACTATAACTTCAATTTATGTGTCTATTATAAATTCTATAGAGAAGGGATTTTAACTGCATTAGCACCTACCTTCAACAAATGATCTCTAATTTTACCCAAAAAAATGATCTCCAAATCTTTCACTCTCTCTCTCTAGAGAGAGAGAAGGCATCGATTTAAGCAACTGCAAATGCTATTCTGGCTTTTTTTTTTATTTTTTTGGTAAGAAAATGCTGCTTTAGTTGCCCACTAGCTTGTTGATTGGGTAACCTTAGGTCCTTCTAGATAATGGGCTCTCTACTTCAATGGGTCCCCATAATGTATAAAGATGATACACCAGTTTAATATGGCTTCTTTGGATGTCCCAAAGACATCGATTCCTCACCCGCCTCTAGAAGACAAGTTATGATGGGAGAGAAGAATTTTGATCATGAGAGCTTTTGGAGCACACAGTCCTTAAAACATGGGATAATAATTTTTTTTGATAGGTGATTTCTCATTCCTTTTTGTTATGACAAACCAAGCATATCAATTCGCTAAAGGCCGGATCAGGCCCAAGGAAAGGCCAGAATATACCTAAAGGCTGGAGAGGCAGTACAAGCACCTATCTGCTCCCAAAGGCCGACCA
This sequence comes from Areca catechu, assembly GCA_021397845.1. NCBI lineage: Eukaryota > Viridiplantae > Streptophyta > Magnoliopsida > Arecales > Arecaceae > Areca > Areca catechu. The sequence goes on along the minus strand of CM038040.1, from coordinate 129,250,447 downwards.
CCACATGGAGGCCGACCATAATATAAGAGCCGATCGACATGCAAGGGCCGATCAACGCACAAGGCCGATCCACCCACAAGGCCGATCCACCTACAAGGTCGATCAATGCACAAGGCCGATCAACTCACAAAGTCGATCGATGCACAAGTACCGACCAACATATAATGGCCAATCAAGCATAAGAAAGATAAAAACAAAAGAAATGAGGTGTTATCCTACCAGAATAACTAATGACCTTTATTATAGGCACAGGTTAGTTCCTAACAAAACAAACCATTTTAGGCCCATCTAACTAAATTCAATTAAGGCCCAAGCATATAAATACCGGTCAATGGGGGACCTCTAGGGGGTAAGTAAGATCAACTACCTAAAATATTATCTCATTCTTTAGCCATTTTCCTTAAGATTCTATATCTATTTTATCCAAATCCTTGCTGACTTAGGCATCGGAGTGTCCCACACCGAAAACCCTATGATGAGTGGGTTTATTTTGTAGGTCATCAAGGAGCCTGATAGAGCAAGCCTAGATGGTGCATCAGAGTCACACTGGTTTGGCTACAATAGATTGGCATGTAGGTAGGGGAAGAATTAAGTTCTTAGAAGGAATCTTAAAAGCAAAGATAGTAAAAAGAAGAGTACAAAATATTTCAGCTGGAAGGGCCCACCCGCCATCCAAGAAAAATAATCCGCCCTCGGATAGGGAGGACATCGCCCCAGCTACAAGCTTAGGTCAACAACAACTGGATGTTCTTCTAAACAAGATAGAGGACTTGACTGCTGCTATCCAAAACCTTCAAAAAGTGGTGGTTAGTGGGCAACAGCGCCCCCTCGCTTCTAGATGCAGTCGACGTTCTCCCATACGGGAAGTCCGATGCCTAAATCCAAGCCACCATTCCCGTCATCGTCATTCATCAAGCCGATGTTCCCTACGTGATGGAATTCTCGACTCTGCAACCATGGAGAAGATCGAAGTAGGGGAAAATGTCCCAAATCATATTCTATTTCCTTCCATGAATCTACTCTAAGAAGCACCTAGTAGAGTCAAGACAACGAGGATGGGATCACTTCGAGAGGAAGTTCCGTGAATTGGAACTAAAAGTTACCAAACTCAACGATTAGAAAAAAATGAGGATAGGATGATTGCTTATGACACGTGGCCACCCTTTTCCAGGAGAATCATGGAAGAGAAAATTCTGTCTTATTTCAAAATTTCTCAATTAAAGCCTTATGATAGAACTACGGACCCACTCGACCACTTGGGCAGCTTCAAGGCTCACATGATGATCCATGGGGCAACTGATGCCCTCTATTATCTCATAATTATGGCAACATTCAAGAAAGTTGCCAGGATGTGGTACTCAAGTCTCCAACCAGATATTGTCCACTCTTTTAAACAATTAGAAAGATTGTTTTTTGCTCATTTCAGGACCAATTGAAAAATGCCCTGCAATTCGGATTGCCTCTTCTTCATCCAGCAGCAGGAGAGTGAAACTCTGACGGAATACGTGGCATGTTTCAACTCTACCATGCTAGAAATTCCTAACCTCAATGAGCATGTCACCATGTTGGCCATGAAGAAAGGGCTCCGGTCATCCAGATTTAACTTTTTACTGGACAAAAAGTTTTCCATCAACTACTCTGAGCAATTAGTACATACACAAAAGTATGCACAAGCTGAAGAACAAGTTGCAAGTCGATGCCAAGTAAAGGGAAAGCCAGCTCTAAAGAAAAAGAATCCAAAAGGCAATGAATCACTACCCTCTAGTGTCAATAATATGCCAACCCAACAGCAAAGCCCAAAGCCAAAGAATTCGATCAGCAAGGCTCAAGTCGATAAGTATGATGCCTAAACTCCTTTATCTCACCCAAGAGAAAAAATATTAATGGAGATTGAAAAGGAGAGTTTTCTTCAAAGGCCTCGATCGATGTGAGCACCTCCAAACTCATGTAACAAGGCCAAATATTATCAGTTCCATAGGGACCATGGGTACACTACTGAAAAATGCATCCAATTGAAGAATGGATCGAAGGACTGATTAAACATGGGTACCTAGGAAAGTACATCCATAATCCAGATCGCCTAACTGAAGTGACTGCCCCAAGGTAGATTACTGATGGTATGGAGCTCCCTAATCAACAACCCAACGATGGCATGGTCGGCATATTACATTACCGACCATACTGCGGAGATAATAGCATTTCGAAGAAAACTCAAATGAGCAACATCATCAATTTCTCTGATGACAACCTGCAGGGAGTCCAAGTAACCCATAATGATCTTGTTGTAATCTCTGCTATTATCGCAAACTATGATGTAAGAAGGATTTTGGTGGATAATGGAAGCTCGACAGAGGTCTTACTTTATGATGCCTTTCTCAAAATGAATTTACCTAGAAATAAATTGCAGAGAACCTTAATGCCTCTTACTAAATTTGATGGAAATCCAGTAGGAGTGGAAAAAGAAATAACTCTCTCGGTGACCCTTAGAATTGAACCAATGCAAAAAATACTCCCGATCACATTCATGGTCGTCCAAATATCTTTAGCATATAATACCATTTTAGGATGACCCTCCTTAAATAAGTCTCAAGCCATCATCTCCACCTACCATATACTAGTATGATTCCTGACCTGAAACAATATTGGTGAAACAAAGGGAGATCAGCATATAGCCCACTAGTGCCTGATGACTCAAGACTGACAACCAGTCAGTAGAATGACCCCAAAGCAGATGGACCCACGAGATCGGATTGAGGATATCGAAGAACTAGTCGAAAGAACTGTCCCCATGCCACTCGCAAGAGATGATCTGACTAAGGTGGTCCAGATCAGAAGTCTGCTCGATGAAGACTTGAAAACAAGACTGACCAACTTCTTGCAAAAAAATGCTGATAACTTCGCATGATCAGCCATAGATATGTTGGGGATTCCTCTCAATGTGATTACTTATAAACTCAAGGTCGATCCCACGAGCTAACCAATCCACCATAACAAAAGAAACTTCACCTCAGAAAGGCAAAAGGTCATAAATGAAGAAGTAGATAATCTCCTTAATGTAGGATACAAAAGGAAAGTCCATTACCTAGACTAGCTTGCCAATGTGGTAATGGTGAAAAAAGTAAATGACAAGTGAAGAATTTGTATCGACTATACCGACCTCAATAAAGCTTGCCTAAAGGAAGTTTTTCTCTATCCAAGATCGATCAGCTCGTTGATGCCATCACGAGACATAAGCTTCTAAGCTTTATGGATGCCTTCTCTAGTAACAATCAAATCCGGATGAATCTTGAAGATGAAGAAAAGACGTCCTTCATCATGGACAGAGGGTTATATTGCTACAAGATAATGCCCTTTGGCCTTAAAAATGCCAGAGCGACATATCAGAGGCTAGTCAACAAGATCTTCAAAAATCATATCGATAAGACTATGGAGGTATATGTCGACGACATGATTGTTAAAAATATTCAAGCTGATAGCCATATTAGAGATCTCCAAGAAGCCTTCGACGTACTATGAAGACATCAGATGAAACTGAACCCCACCAAATGTATCTTTGGAGTAACATCAGAAAAATTTCTTGGTTTCATGGTCACTAATCGAGGAATCGAAGCCAACCCTGAGAAGATCCAAGCTATAGTCAATATGAGACATCCTTCCAGTAAGAAGGAAGTCCAATAATTGATCGGATGGATCGCTTCATTAAGTCGATTCATCTCTCAGTCGGCTAAAAGGTGCCTTCCTTTATTTAAAACCTTACGACAATCAAATGGCTTCAAGTGGTCAGATAGTTGCCGACAAGCCTTCGAGGAACTTAAGAAATACATAGTCAATCCGACCTTACTATCCAAACCTGAAGAGGGAGCAGACTGTATTTTTACCTCGCTGCATCGGATGAAGCTATCAGCTCGGTGCTAGTCAGAAAAGGATCTAACGGTGCTCATAAGCTTATCCACTACACTAGCAAAGTACTCCATGATGTTAAGGTGAGGTACTCAAAAATCTAAAAGCTGGTTTATGCTTTGGTGATATCAGTGAAGTGCTTGAGATCCTATTTTCAGTCTCATTTGATCACCATATTGACTGCCCAACCCTTGAGGGCCATTTTGCAATGTCCCGACACCTCGGGTAGAATGCCTAAATGGGGGATGAAATTAGGGAGATTTGATATCTCCTATCAACCCCGACTAGCAATGAAAGCCCAAGTGTTAGATGACTTCATCACCGAATGCACCTGGAATAATAATGAAGAGGGGACTCAAATATCCATCAAAGATGCTGAAGATGACCCTGATTCTACATGGGTTCTTCATATGGACAGTGCATCAAACTCCTCGGGCTGTGGAGCTGGTCGGATCATAGCCAATCCCAAAGAAGATGTCATGAAATACACCCTTCATTTTTCTTTGAAGATGTCAAATAATCAGGTCAAATATGAAGCCCTTCTAGTAGGACTCAGGATTGCTAGAGAACTAGACATCCAGAAGCTGAAGGTGTTATCTGACTCCCAACTAGTGGTGAACCAAGTCAAAGGAGACTTCGAAGCTCGAGATGCAACTATGGCCAAATTGTTGACCCCATAAGTGATTTTGATGATAACCAAACATTGGTGTATGCATTTGTTTTACTAACAACTCTTCAAGTGTTTTACAAGTTTTTATAGGATGAACTCTTTACTCAATCTTAACTCCTACATTTCTATTTCTTGTGTTGAGTTGTATTGTAATTGAATCTTGTAAAGAAGAACTTAAGTAAAAATCAATCAAATGGGTTACTTCTAGATTTTTTCAAGCTTTAAATTACTTTGAGTGTGTTGTAAGAAGAGTTTGAAGATATCTTGAAAGCTTGAAGCCTTGCTGGATGAATTCTGGAGAAGGATTGAAGATTCACTGAAGAACTCATCCAAGCTAACTCGAAGAGAAGAAAGCCAACTCTGGCACATGGAATGTATGAGGATTCTGGCATGCAGATATCTGAGCCGACTCTAAGGGACCCGAGCCAACTCATCTAAAGTACCATTTCTTGAATCAGACAGGCAAGCCGATCCAAAGGGAGTTCGAGCCGACTCTTTCATATTGTCAGACATCCGAGCCGACTCTTCAAAGAATCGAGCCGACTCCTCCAAAGCCCAAAAAAAGAGATATGAGAACTACAGCCAATCGAGTTGACTCTAATGAGAAAGAGCCAACTCTTTCAGACTATATTTTTTGAAGGCCTGAGGATTCGAGTCGACTAGAATCAAGGTGAGCCAACTCTTACAGAATGAGAAATCAGGACACTGTGCAAGCGAGCCGACTAGATTGAAGAAAGTCGACTCAACCAAAACTATTATGAGGATTCGAGCTGACTCGAAGGTCGATTTCAGACTTATAACGGCTAGTTCCAGAACTTGGAATTTGAATCCAAAAAATATTTCAACGATCAAATGTCACATCCCAACGGTCTACAATAACTAAAATCATCTGAGAAGAGTACAAGACTATATATTTGAGAGATTTGAACTACTTTAAAAAGAGAGATGATGAGTTAATGCTATATTGAATATCCAAGCTACCTTAAGAGCAAGAGAGCACTGCAAGAGCATTCAAGACAGTCGTCAAGCCTTCACCAACTATCAACTAAAGCTTAAAGCATTTATTGAACATTGAAAAGAAGCCATTCAAGTACATTGAAGTGTAATCAATTGGGCTTCTCTTAAGCTGCATTGGCAACCTTTCGACAAAAATCTGTTTGTCATTTTTTACTTTTCTTTACAACTCTTTTATTGAGTTGTTGGGTTATTGGTAAGCCCGGTTTAAAAACCAAATAGGTTCTTGGTTAGCTTGTGTTAAAACCAAGTGTTGGGTTCTTGGTGATCTTGTGTTAAAACAAAGTTGGGTAAAATCAAGTTGGGTTTCTTTGGTGAGCCTGGTTTAAAAACCAAAGTATATAGGTTTGGATTGTGAGCTTGTTAAAATAATCTGACTGTATTTCATGAAAGGGATATGCCCTACAAGCCAATCTATGTTGTATCTCCCAAACCATTGTAATTGACAAATTTCTAATAAAGGCATTATTTTTCATCATACGCTGTGTTTATATTATATGATGAACCTCATAGATTAGGGCTATGATTTTAGGGTTATGATGAGATCATACCAGTGAGACCTAAAATCTTAAAACCTTAATATAAAGTAATCCTAGTCAAAGGAACCCTGAGTAGGGGATCAGGGTTTTTCGGTAAGACTAGCACATCCCATGTATACTGGAAAGGGTGACTGCTCTCACAGTCACTTGTGTATGACATTAATACTGGGATGTGGGTGCTCATTGGAGAATGAGTTCACTGATATGATCCAACTTGAGAACATCTAATGGAGTCTTAGCTACATGTCAATAGAAGGTTCTCATAGTGGGAGTGGTACAAGTAATCCTTTGACCTGAGACTGCCATAAGTACCTTATGTACATGAACCCATGCTTTGGTTCAATCCTAATCATGACACTGAGTCATGCACAGGATCGATACTGGGAATGGTGAATTGGATATGAAGGTAATGAGTAGGTCAACAAGGAATCGATCACTCTTAGTAAGAGAAGATTGCATCCAGCTAGTTAACAATCGGATGATGATTCAGGGAATCTTTGATCAAAGTAAAAATATTAGAGATGGTTTCTAATATCAAGATAATTGAATCATCAATATAAGATTGAGCTAGAAATAAATATAATATTGGATTTGATATATATCCATATCCATAGTTATATTTTGGGTGCAGGCTGATCGAAATATTTAATTATACGGTAACTCTGTACTGAAGGGTAATTTTGGTATTTCACTAGAATTTCCATATCTTCCGGGTAGACATGACACGTTGCTAGACATCAATCTTGTCTTGTGAGTTGATCAAATTCAAAGATCACTTATTAGGAAGAGTCCTAATTGATCGAATCGGGTAAGCCCGGTTTGACCTAAATCGATTAAAAAGAGTTCTAATCAAATTAGGTCAACTTGTATTCGAACGCACTGCTGGCTAGATGTGGAACCCAATGGGTCACACACTTAAGAGGATTGATTAAGAGTTTAATTTAGAATTAAATCATCTTTGCAGGATAACACTCTAGCAGGTGTTGCAAACCCTAGCTTCTATTCGAATCAGATTCGAATTAGGGTTCCGGATTGGTTCAAATTGGGTTCTAATTGGATCTAATTAGTCTCTAATTATGAAAATAGGGATTATGGCTAACCCTATTGGCTAGCCATGCACCTAGGCTAGCCCCCACCCGCCCCTTAGCATTTTTCATGCCAAAATGCCAAGAGTCCATGCGCTAATGGACTCTTGGCGCGCCATTTGGAAGAGTCCATGGCGCATGGACTCTTGGCGCGCCCCACTTAATTCTTCGATGATTTTATTTGGGGCGGCCTCCTTTCTTAAGAATTAGCACCTCACCTTTGTGCCCTTGGATGGGAATCCAATGGCTGGAAAGTTTTTAAGAAAGAAGAAAAACGCTGACTCTTCCCGGGCGCGCGAAATAACATCTCTTCGGAGATGAAAAGTCGTGACTCCTTTCTTTTTAAAACACCGTGACTTTTTCTTTAAGAAAGGCCGTGGGATTTAATTTGAAGGGCCATGAGAAAGTGGGAAGGGGCGTGAGAAAATCAGAAGGGCGTGAGATGGGTGTTTACGGAGAGGTGTGTGGGCGCCTATCTGAGATCTATTTAAAAGGTCGGGAAAATCAGAACAGGGTAATGTTTTTCTTTATTCCTCTCCTAAAGACTCTTTATTCTTTTCTTGCTCTTGCACTGTTTCCTTTACAGAGTACATCTCTGTCGAAACTCTGCTACTGAACAAGAAGAAGAGTGAAAGTCTCCGATGGTAAAGGAAAGAAAGGAATTCTGATTTGTTCCTTTCTTTCTTACATTAAGACATCATTGTCTTAATTTCTCCTCCAACTTAAGACAAGCCTTTGTCCTCTTAGGACAAGGTCTTTTCTTCAAGACAAGGGTGTCTAAAGGGCCAAGGTCTTAGTGGAAGGAGGAGAAGAGGTCAAGGAAAGGGAGGCAAGCTCTTGTGTGGAGGAATTCAAGCCATAGTCCAAGCAATTGAGTTCTAGGAAGAAGAACTCAATAGAAGGAACCATTGAAAAGAAGATAGAGTTTTCTTGATCATTGCTCTATGTGGATCACCATCGGAGGGCGGACACTTGGACGCCTGGTGAAATCAATTAGCCTCTTCAACATCAAATTTTGTTGGAATTAGTGATTATAGGTTGGTACCCTAATTCTAATTTACATAGATATGTTTATCATATGATCTAGTCTTATTTAAGGAGTTCCTGTTTTAGGGTTTTTGGTGTGAATTTAGTTTCATTTTTGAAATTACACTTCCGCTGCATTGCACCGGAACCCAACAGTGGTATCAGAGCCACCTTAATTAGGACTATGATCTATGATATTTTGTGTGTTACATATTAGGGTTTTTAAGTCCTAATATGCTATAACACTTAGCATATTTTTTTGCAAATATATTTTGGTGTATGCCACTAGTTAGGGTTTTTCACTCAAACCCTAATTATTATAGAGCTATGATTAGTTTTGAAGTCATCATACTGAAATAAGGTTGCCCTGGCATAATGGTGGATCCATTATGTGGTAAATGGTTGTCCTAGTATGATTACACACTTTCCACATATTTGTTTATCAGAGTGATATGATTGTGATATGTTCTATAAGAATGTGCTGGCAATTTTATAAAGCCCTCCTCTTAAAATTATATTAAGTCATAGTATATTTAACTAATAAGCATCACTAGTCATGATGAACAATTGATCATTCGGTGTCTAGAAAGGTGGTTATGGAAAGGTAAAGAGAATCGTGGTTTTTAATTGGTTCCGTTGACTGACCTGGCCAATTTTTATTGGTGTCTAGGAAAGCAACGGGGACTCCCACATCTCTTCCACTTGCCTGGCTGATTTGATTATATTTAAATCTTGACTAAAATGCTTAGTGTTAAAAATACTATATATTGACCTTCCTTCATGCTGGATCATTATTGTGTTATGAACCACATTAGGTTTGTTGTATTATCTACAAGACCTAATATGGTGATTGACATAATATTAGTCTAGTACATAGATATGCTTACAGTATATTCAGTATAATGCCTTTTGTGTTATCTGCAAGGGCATTATATTTGAGTACTGACTGTATAGAAATGAAAGGGTCTTGACTTAACTAGAACATTATGGTTTGTTGTGTTTTTCTGCAAGACTAATAATGTTCTAGAGGCCAAGTTATTTTTGAGAATTATATGAGATATAATTAGAAGAGTTTCCTATCTTTGAGCTTATAAAAGATTTGTTATGTTTTCTGCAAGATCTTTTATAAGTTATTAGGATCTCTATCTCACTAAGAAAAATCGATCAGGGTTTTTTCTCGATTATCATAGTGAGGGCTATGATTTTTGATAAAATAGTGGGAGACATAATTAAATTGAAGACCTAATTTAATTATGTAAGTCATTTCATGGTTGTTTGCTTATGTATTGTTCTTTATTAAATGTAGATAAATGGCATCTTCATTATTACTGCGAAGTATCTTAGATACCAACAAACTGACTGGTCCAAACTATGTGGACTGGTTGAGAAACTTAAAGATTGTACTGAGTTCAGAAAAACTTTCTTATATTCTTGATACCCCTAGTCTTAATCCACTAGGGGATGATGCCACATAGGAAGATATGGCCACATACAAAATGTGGCAGAATGACTCCCTCACTATCAAGAGTATCATACTGGCCTCTATGACCAATGAGTTACAGAGACAGCATGAAAGCATGGATACTCAATCCATAATGCTCAATTTAAAGGAGCTTTATGGAGAACAAAGCAGAACTGCTAGATATGAAATATCTAAGCAGTTATTCCGTGCAAGGATGACAGAGGGAACATCCGTTCAGGATCATGTTCTGAAGGTTATTGACTTAATCACCAGATTGGGTCAATTAGGGTTTATTATGGATGGGGAGCTGAATCAGGATTTAATCCTGCAATCACTCCCGGAGTCATTTTCTCAGTTTGTCTTGAATTATCACATGAACAAACTGAACACTTCCTTGCCTGAGCTGTTAAATATGTTAAAAATAGTAGAGAGCCACGTTAAGAAAGAAAAGGCTCCACTTCTTCTTGTTGATAAGACCAATAAGAAGAAATCAGGCAAAAAGGTTTTAATAGGAGGCTAAATCCTAAGGGTGGCATCAATAAGAATAAGAAAGGAAAGAAAGCCTCAAAACAGTCAACCTATTTCTTTTGCGGCAAAGCGGGACATTGGAAAAGGAATTGCAAGGCTTACCTTGCAACTGTGAAGCCTGGTGCGTCAGATGCACCAAAAGGTATGTATGAGATACATACTATATTGACATTAAATTCGTATATATCAAATACTTGGGTATTGGATACCGCTTGTGGTTACCATATATGCAAATCTTTGTAGGACCTCCACAAGTTTAAAGTATTGAAGGAAGGCGACTTCAATCTCTACGATGCTGGTGGTGATATCATCCAAGCAGAAGCTGTAGGGACCTATATTCTGAAGTTGCCTTCAGGGAAGATCTTGGAGTTAGAAAATTGTTACTATATGCCAATGATTATTAGGAACATTATATCTATTCCTTTGTTATTAAAACAAGGATATGTAATGGATGTAACGAGCACTGGTTGCTCGATAATGTTATCTAATAAAATTATTTGTTCTGGCATATTTAGCAATGGGCTCTTAACTCTTTCTTCCAATGATAGTGTTTTTCATGTCAATAATAAAAGAAAAAGAAAAGACTTTAATGATACTTTACTTTGGCATCATCGACTTGGTCATGTTAATGAGTCTAGGATAAGAAAGTTATATAAGGAAAAACTCCTTGATCCTTATGAGTATGAATCATTAGGACCTTGCGAATCATGTCTCATGGGTAAGATGACCAAGACTCCATTTACCGGACATGGAGAAAGGTCAACTGAGTTATTAGGACTTATACATACTGATGTATGTGGTCCAATGACAACTCATGCCAGAGGTGGATACTCATATTTTATCACTTTTATAGATGATTTATCTAGGTTCGGATGTGTGTATCTTATGAAACATAAATCTGAAGCCTTTGATAAATTTAAGGAGTATTAAAGTATGGTCAAAAAACAAACCGGGAAAAGTATTAAAGTTCTTCGTTCTGATCGAGGAGGAGAATACTTATCCACGGAGTTTTTAGACTATCTTAAAGTTAATGGAATTCTTTCTGAATGGACTCCTCCTTATACACCATAGCTAAATGGTATAGCTGAAAGGAGGAATCGTACCTTATTAGATATGGTACGATCCATGATGTGCTTCACAAATTTACCCATTTCCTTCTGGGGTCATGTCCTAGAAACTGCTGTTTACATTCTGAACAAGATACCTTCTAAATTCGTTGTTAGTACTCCATATGAAATTTGGAGTGGAAAGAAACCATATCTTAAATATTTTAAGGTATGGGGATGTCCAGCTTATGTTAAAAGAAATTTTGGACATAAGTTGGAACCTAGAGCGGATAAATGTCTATTTATAGGATATCCCAGAGAGGGTAGAGGATATCTGTTTTACCATCCTACTGAACAAAAGATTTTTGTCAGCAGGCATGCCACTTTTCTAGAAAAAGAGTTTATTTTAGAAAACGGCAATGGTAGAACTGTTGAACTTGGAGAAGTACGAGAAATACATATAGACAATTCTCAACCATTAGAACATATAGTTAGGATAGAACTAGAACACAAAACTCCTCCCCGTAGGTCTGATAGAGTGCCACGGGCACCTGAGAGGTATGGGTTTATTATTGAAAATAATGAAGCCCAAGTCATTCAAAATGATAACCTCTGACCTATACGGAATCTATCCTGAGTACTGATTCAGATAGATGGCAAAAAGCCATGGAATCCGAAATAGACTCTATGTATATAAACCAAGTATGGTCTTTGGTTGATGCACCAAAGGGTGTTAATCCTATTGGGTGCAAATGGGTCTATAAGAAAAAGATTGGGGCTGATGGCCAAGTTGAAACCTATAAAGCCAGATTAGTGGCTAAAGGTTTTAGACAAAAACAGGGAATTGATTATGATGAAACATTCTCACTGTTGCCATGCTCAAATCAATTCGGATTTTACTTGCTATAGCAGCATACCACGATTATGAGATCTGGCAGATGGATGTGAAGACTGCATTCCTCAATGGTTTCCTTGAGGAAGAAGTCTACATGTCACAGCCAAAAGGTTTTATTTCAAAGAATAAACCTAATCAAGTATGCAAGCTAAAGAAATCCATTTATGGATTAAAGCAAGCTTCAAGGAGTTGGAACATCCGCTTTGATGAAACTATTAAAAGGTTTGGTTTTATCAAAATGTGGATGAACCCTGTGTTTATAAGAAGACTAGTGGGAGTGCCATAGTCTTCTTGGTTCTGTATGTTGATGACATACTCCTCATTGGGAATGATTTTCCAATGTTGCAATCAGTCAAGGTTTGGCTATCAAACCAGTTTTCCATGAAAGATTTGGGAGAAGCATCCTATATACTAGGTATTAAGATTTATAGAGATAGATCTAAGAGGATGCTAGGTTTATCCCAATCTAGGTACATTGACTTAGTGCTGAAAAGATTTAGCATGGATGGAAGTAAAAGAGGTTATCTTCCTATGAGTCAAGGCATACATTTTTCTAAAAGGATGTCTCCTAAGACACCTGAAGAAAGAAATAGAATGAATTCTATACCCTATGCTTTGGCAATAGGGTCCATAATGTATGCCTGTTATGTACCAGGCCTGATGTGGCATATGCTTTAGGAATTGTCAGTAGGTTTCAGGCTGATCCAGGAGAGGATCATTGGAAAGCAGTTAAAAATATTCTTAAGTACCTAAGAAGGACAAGGATATTTTTCTGGTTTATGGTGGTTCTGATCTTAAACTAGAAGCTTATTCTGATTCTAGTTTTCAATCAGACCCTGATAATAGCAAATCCATTTCGGGATATATTTTTGTCCTAAATGGTGGAGCAGTGAGTTGGAAGAGTACCAAACAGCAGACTGTAGCTGACTCAACCACAGAGGCAGAATACATAGCTGTTAGTGAAGCCGCCAAGGAAGCAGTCTGGATGAAGAAGTTCATCACAGAGTTGGGTGTTGTTCCTGAGATTGAAAACCCAGTGCTACTTTATTGTGACAACACTGGGGCTGTTGCTCAAGGTAAGGAACCAAGAGCTCATCATAAGTCCAAGCACATTCTGAGATGCTTCCATCTCGTCCGAGAAATAGTAGAGAGACAAGATGTCTACATAAATAGAGTTGATACAAAGAACAATGTAGCAGACCCGTTCACTAAGGCTCTACCACAGCGAGAGTTTGATCGCCACCTCGAGTGTATGGGATTAAGATTTAAAGGCGATTGGCTTTAGTGCAAGTGGGAGATTGAAAGGGATATGCCCTACAAGCCAATCTATGTTGTATCTCCCAAACCATTGTAATTGACAAATTTCTAATAAAGGCATTATTTTTCATCATACGCTGTGTTTATATTATATGATGAACCCCATAGATTAGGGCTATGATTTTAGGGTTATGATGAGATCATACCAGTGAGACCTAAAATCTTAAAACCTTAATCTAAAGTAATCCTAGTCAAAGGAACCCTGAGTAGGAGATCAGGGTTTTCCGGTAAGACTAGCACATCCCATGTATACTGGAAAGGGTGACTGCTCTCACAGTCACTTATGTATGGCATTAATACTGGGATGTGGGTGCTCATTGGAGAATGAGTTCACTGATATGATCCAACTTGAGAACATCTAATGGAGTCTTAACTACATGTCAATAGAAGGTTCTCATAGTGGGAGTGGTACAAGTAATCCTTTGACCTGAGACTACCATAAGTACCTTATGTACATGAACCCATGCTTTGGTTCAATCCTAATCATGACACTGAGTCATGCACAGGATCGATACTGGGAATGGTGAATTGGATATGAAGGTAATGAGTAGGTCAACAAGGAATCGATCACTCTTAGAGGAGATTGCATCCAGCTAGTTAACAATCGGATGATGATTCAGGGAATCTTTGATCAAAGTAAAGATATTAGAGATGGTTTCTAATATCAAGATAATTGAATCATCAATATAAGATTGAGCTAGAAATAAATATAATATTGGATTTGACATATATCCATATCCATAGTTATATTTTGGGTGCAGGCTGATCGAAAGATTTAATTGTATGGTAACTCTCTACTGAAGGGTAATTTTTGTATTTCACCAAAATTTTATATCTTCCGGGTAGACATGACACGTTGCTAGACGTCAATCTTGTCTTGTGGGTTGATCAAATTCAAAGATCACTTATTAGGAAGAGTCCTAATTGATCGAATCGGGTAAGCCTGGTTTGACCTAAATCGATTAGAAAGAGTTCTAATCAAATTAGGTCAACTTGTATTCGAACCCAGTGCTGGCTAGATGTGGAACCCAATGGGTCACACACTTAAGAGGATTGATCAAGAGTTTAATTTGAAATTAAATCATCTTTGCAGGATAACACTCTAGCAGGTGTTGCAAACCCTAGCTTCTATTCGAATCAGATTCGAATTAGGGTTCCGGATTGGTTCAAATTGGGTTCTAATTGGATCTAATTAGACTCTAATTATGAAAATAGGGATTATGGCTAACCCTATTGGCTAGCCATGCAACTAGGCTAGCCCCCACCCGCCCCTTAGCATTTTTCATGCCAAAATGCCAAGAGTCCATGAGCTAATGGACTCTTGGCAGGCCATTTGGAAGAGTCCATGGCGCATGGACTCTTGGCGCGCCCCACTTAATTCTTCGATGATTTTATTTGGGGCGGCCTCCTTTCTTAAGAATTAGCGCCTCACCTATGTGCCCTTGGATGGGAATCCAACGGCTGGAAAGTTTTTAAGAAAGAAGAAAAATGCTAACTCTTCCCGGGCGCGCGAAATAACATCTCTTCGGAGATGAAAAGTCGTGACTCCTTTCTTTTTAAAACACCGTGACTTTTTCTTTAAGAAAGGCCATGGGATTTAATCTGAAGGGCCGTGAGAAAGTAGGATAGGGCATGAGAAAGTGGGATAGGGCGTGAGATGGGTGTTTACGGTGAGGTGTGTGGGCGCCTATTTGAGATCTATTTAAAGGGTCGGGAAAATCAGAACAGGGTAATGTTTTTCTTTCTTCCTCTCCTAAAGACTCTTTTATTCTTTTCTTGCTCTTGCACTGTTTCCATTACAGAGTACACCTCTGTCGAAACTCTGCTATTGAATAAGAAGAAGAGTAAAAGTCTCCGATGGTAAAGGAAAGAAAGGAGTTCTGATTTGTTCCTTTCTTTCTTACATTAAGACATCATTGTCTTAATTTCTCCTCCAACTTAAGACAAGCCTTTGTCCTCTTAGGACAAGGTCTTTTCTTCAAGACAAGGGTGTCTAAAGGGCCAAGGTCTTAGTGGAAGGAGGAGAAGAGGTCAAGGAAAGGGAGGCAAGCTCTTGTGTAGAGGAATTCAAGCCATAGTCCAAGCAATTGAGTTCTAGGAAGAAGAACTCAATAGAAGGAACCATTGAAAAGAAGATAGAGTTTTCTTGATCATTGCTCTGTGTGGATCACCATCGGAGGGCGGACACTTGGACGCTTGGTGAAATCAATTAGCCTCTTCAACATCAAATTTTGTTGGAATTAGCGATTACAGGTTGGTACCCTAATCCTAATTTACATAGATATGTTTGTCATATGATCTAGTCTTATTTAAGGAGTTCTTGTTTTAGGGTTTTTGGTGTGAATTTAGTTTCATTTTTGAAATTACACTTTCGCTGCGTTGCACCGGAACCCAACATTTCAATGGGGGATATAGTGAAATCCCAAGTGGTAATCTTGGATAGTGGATGTAGGAGCTGGGTTGCTTCGAACCATTATAATTTGCTTGTGTTTGTGTTATGCCTTTCTTGTTTGATTACGCTTCTGCATTCAATTATTATATCACAGCACTTAACACTTATAAGGGATTTCAAAGAGCACATATTATTGCTTAAATTTTTAAAATTTTTAATTCATCCCCCTCTTGGGAAAGCCACCTAGGCAACAACCGGTATCAAAGCAGTATCTTTGAATATATTTTGAGTAAAGATTGATGGCTCATCCCATGAGTACATCTTTGGTCGAAGACCAATCTACTAATAGACCTCCACTCTTCACTGGCACGAATTATTTTTACTAGAAAGCTAGAATGAAAATCTATATACAAGCTATCGATTTTCAATTATGGAAGGTCATTCTAAAAGGGCCACATATTTCCATGATTAAAATTAATGGCATGGATGTCTCAAAGCCTGAGGAGGACTGGGATGAACATGACATGAAGATGGAGGAATTAAATACCAAAGCAATGAATTTATTATACTATGCTTTGGATGCTAACGAGTTTAATCAAATTTCACTTGCTCTTCAGCAAAGAAAATTTGGGACAAACTAGAAGTGACCCACGAAGGGACTTCCCAAGTGAATACTTTGAAAATAAATCTTCTTGTATACAGCTATGAATTGTTTAAAATGGAACCTACCGAAACTATCTTTGCCATGTTTACTCGATTTATAGATATTATTAATGGTTTGAAAAGTCTTGGCATGGTTTACTCAAATGCTGACTTAGTATAGAAGATCCTAAGATCACTTCCAGACAAGTGGGACCCCAAAGTGACTGCCATCTAGGAAGTGAAAGATTTAAACACCTTATCACTGGATGAATTAATGGGTTCACTCATCACTCACAAATTGGCTATACAGCACCGAACTGATGATGATCAAAAGAAAAAAAAGACTATTACATTCAAGGCTGCATCTGATTCTAAAAGACATGATAAGGAATCGGAAGATGACTACACCTCCTTCGAAGACGATCTAGAAGACAAAGATATCACAATGGTCGTAAGGAGATTTAGAAGGTTTATGGAAAAGAAGAAAAAAAGATATAATAGAAAATTTCATAAACGAGGAGAGCACTCCAAGGACAAGGACAAGAATAAAAAAAAAGAGAAAGATCAAGCTCCCACATGCTATGAATTAAGAAACCGAGGCACATCATCCAGATTGTCCACTATTAAAGAAATTTTTCAAAAAAAAGAAAAAGAAGGCGATGGTTGCTACATGAAGCAACAGCGAGGAGTCGACTTCATTTGAAGAAGAAGAGACCACAAAAATTGCTAACTTATATCTAATGGGTCTCGAAGATGAGGAGGTAACATCCCTCGAATCTCAGTTAGAATTTACATTTGATAAATTGAATTCTGCTTTTCATGATTTATTATCTGAATTCATAAAGGCTGAAGTAAAGATTAGATCATTAAAGAATATCAATGATTTTTTACTAAAGGAAAAGGAAGAAGTTTCAAAAAAGAACAATATATTGCAAAAGAATTTACATATCTTTTCTGAAAAGTTTAAAGCTTTGGAAACTGAAAACAATGCATGTCTTGACAAGAACAAAGCTATAATTGTTGAAAATAATGACTTGAAAAAGGAGGTTGAAAAACTCAAGCCACTAGTTGAAAAACTTACATTATCTTCAAATAAACTTAAGTTGATTTTAAAAGAACAAAGAACTTCTGGAAATAAAGCTGGAATCAGTTTTAATTCTTCAACTTCAAATGAGATTTCAGCTACTACTTTTGTGACACCAAAAGCTTATGTTCCAAAATTAAACTCTCAAAAAGCTTTTGCAACAAATATTTCTGCTTCTACTCCTAAAGCTACATTGTATATTCTTAAGAGCTCAAATAGAAAATATTTTATATCTGCATCTTATGCATCAATATCTAGAACTTCAAAATCTGCATTCTTTCAGAATTCTAGAGTTGAATGTTATGTATGCAAAGGGTTATGACACAAAGCTTTTCAATGTAATATCTTTAGAAATGTCAAGAGTAAAGTAAGAGAAATTTAGGTTCCCAAAGGAACCATCTCTGCTAACCTGCAAGGATCCAAGCTAGCTTGGATACCTACAAGAACTTTTGATTGTCTTGCAGGAATGTCTTGCAGCCCAAAAATTAAAGAAAAGATGGTATCTCGATAGTGGTTGTTCAAGGCATATGACGGGTGACAAGGATCAATTTATCATCCTAGAAATGAAAGAAGGAGGTATGGTTACTTTTGGAGACAATGGCAAGGGAAAAATAATCAGAATTGATAAGATCAAAATAATCTCCTGTACTTTTATTAAAAATGTATTGCTAGCAGATAAATTGAAGCATAATTTATTAAGCATTAATCAACTATATGATAAAGGCTTCAAGGTTATCTTTGAATCATCTATGTGTATTGTAATAAACTCTCTTGATTCTAGCAATAAGTTCATTGGACATAGACTTGGAAATATTTATGTGGTAGACCTTAATGATCTTGCCATGTCAAGTAGTTCCAGTCTAGTTGCAATGAATGCTAAGACCAAGGAGTTTTGCTTACTTTGACATAGATGATTAAGTCCTGATAGCATGCATACTATTGTCAAGTTAATTTCCAAAAATTTAGTTAGAGGCATGCCTAAATTTAAAGTAGACTTTGATCATGTTTGTGATGCATGCCAAATGGGTAACAAACTAGGAGGACCTTTAAACCCAAAAATTGAATTCAACTACTAAACCTATTGAGCTACTTCACATTGACTTATTTGGACCAACTAGGACCACAAGCCTAGGAGGAATGAAATATGCTCTTGTAATAGTAGACGATTTTTCTAGATTTACTTGGATTTTGTTTATTGCTCATAAAGATGAAACATTTAAAGTATTTCAAAATTCTATAAAAAGGTTTCAAATCAAAAAAATCTTTCAATAGTTTCAATAAGGAGTGATCACGGCACCAAATTTGAAAATCAGTTTTTCGATGATTATTGCACGGAAAATGGCATTGATCATAACTTCTCCGCTCCTAGGATACCATAACAAAATGATATTGTAGAGAGAAAAAATAGGACTTTGGAAGAGATGGCTCAAACAATATTATGTGAAAACAATCTTCCAAGATATTTTTTGGCAGAACCGGTGAACACTGCTTGTTACATTTTGAATCGCGTTTTGATTCATCCAATTTTGAAGAAAATCCCCTATGAGCTTTGGAATGAAAAGAAAACCAATATTAATTATTTTCATGTATTTGGTTGTAAATGCTTTGTGCTTAACAATGGTAAGGATAATCTAAGAAAATTTGATGCTAAATCTGATGAAGTAATTTTTCTTGGTTATTCATTACATAGCAAATCATATAGAGTATTTAATAAAAGAACTCTCACTCTGTAGAAGAATCCATGCATGTTATTTTTGATGAAAGTAACCCTTCATCTTCTAAGAAAGAAGAGTGCATAGACAATGATGCAGGTACAATTCAAAAAGAATTGGAAGACATGAGCATACAAGAAAGACCAATCAAAGAAGGAGAGAAAATGGTAAGGATAATGCTGATCTACCGAGAGAATGGAGATACGTAACTTCTCATCTAAGAGAATTTATTATTGGTGATCCTTCACAAGGCATTAGGACTAGGTCATCACATAGAGATGCATATGATTACCTAGCCTTTGTATCACAAATAGAATCTCATACCTTAGAAGCTGAATTTAATCCAAACTGGATGATGGCCATGCATGAAGAACTAAACCAGTTTAAAAGAAATAAGGTATGGACATTAGTTGATAGACCTTCAGACCATCCAATTATAGGAACCAAATGGGTCTATAGAAACAAGTTAGATGAACAAGAAAATGTAGTAAGAAACAAAGCTAGATTAGTGGCTAAGGGATGTAACCAAGAAAAGGGCATTGATTTTGATGAAACATATGCAATTGTAGCAAGACTAGAAGCCATTAGATTATTTCTTGCATTTGCTTGCTACATAAATTTTAAACTTTTTCAAATGGATGTAAAAAGTATATTTTTAAATGATTTAATTTCTGAACAAGTTTTTGTAGAACAACCACCAAGTTTTGAAGATCATGTTTTTCCAAACCATGTGTTTAAAATTGAATAAAGCATTATATGGTTTAAAACAAGCACCTAGAGCCTGGTATGATAGACTTAGCACTTTCTTGATTGAAAATGATTTTTCAAGAGGAAATATTGATAAAACTCTTTTCATCAAGAAGAAAAATAATGATTTATTTGTTGTACAAATTTATATTGATGATATTATATTTGGTGCAACTAATGCAACTCTTTATAAAGAATTTGCTAAGTTAATGCTAGAGAATTTGAAATGAGCCTAATGGGTGAACTTAACTACTTTCTTGGACTTCATGTAAAACAAACAGAGGAAGGAATCTTAATCAACCAAGCCAAGTACACCAAAAAATAATCAAAAAGTTTGGTATGGAGTCAAGCAAACAAATGAACATACCCATGAGCCCATCTTGCAGATTAGACAAAGATGAAAATATATCCAACATTGACCAAAAACTCTATAGAGGTATGATTGGATCCTTATTTTACTTAACTGCAAGTAGACCTGATATCTTGTATAGCGTATGTGTATGTGCTAGATTCCAATCTAATCCTAAGGAGTCACATATGCTTGCTATTAAAAGAATTATCAGATATTTGAAAGGTACAAGTAATCTAGGTCTATGATTTTCAAAATATTCTTCATTGAATTTAGTTGGACTTTTGGATGCTGATTATGCTGGTTGTAGAATTGATAGAAAAGGCACTAGCGGCACATGCCAATTTCTAGGGTTGAATTTAATCTCGTGGCACTGTAAGAAACAAAACTCAGTAGCACTTTCTAATACTGAGACAGAGTTTGTTACTGCAAGGAGTTGTTATGCACAAGTGTTATGAATTAAACAATAACTAGAAGATTTTGGTGTTACACAATCTAAAATTCCAATCAAATATGATAAAACAAGTGCTATAAATTTGACAAAAAATCCAATTCAGCATTCAAAGACTAAACACATAAAAATTAGACATCATTTTATTAGAAATCATATTTTGAGTGGTTATATTGAACTAGAATTTATCCCAACAAAGAACCAACTAGCTAATATTTTTACTAAGCTACTCAATCAGGATAGATTCGAAATGATTAGAGGAGAATTAGGTCCTTTTGATCCTTTCTAGATTTTCCTAACCTAATTCCTTCAAAGTTAAGAAAAAATTATCTAGAAAATCTCCTACATCAATTCAAGTTTCTTGAACAACTTTCCTTGAAATTTTATTGAATTAATTTTAATTTCTAAATCATTTGAACTTTTGTGAAAAGTTTATGTTCGAGTCGACTCGGGCAATTTGGCCCTAGTCGAGCTGACTCGAATCTTTGTTGATTCTGTTCTTGCTCTGGTCGAGCTGACTAGAGCAATTTAGGGTTGTTAGAGCCGACTCGAATGTTGGGCAATCAATTTTTTAATTGAGCTATGCGATTTTTTTCCAAACCTTATTATTCTCTATTCTTATTCCAAACCCTATCTCTCTACTCAAAACCTCTAGCAAAATCCTGAGATCATCTTCCTCAAGCTCCCATTCCACATTTCTTCCCGTAAGTGTTGCAATGGAACCAAAAATGGCAGTTGGAAAGAGATCCAAAAGAGCTACACCCTCTATAGAAGTTGAAAGGAGAACAAAAGGCCGGCAAGAGGAGCCGACTCGAGCAATTGAGAGGGAAGAAGAATAAACTGAACCATTAGCATCTACTCATTCTCCAAGACAGGTAATGTCAATGTCTAACCGGCCTGTCACTAGTGGTAGAAGAATTGTTTTCAAATTTCTTGAGGAAATTAGGCTAGAGATCATTTAATGAGAATCTCAGACATGAACCTCATCATATTGAATCTACCGTTAATGGAAAATGGGTTATTGTGATAGAAGAGAGACTGAGCAGTTTGTTAGAGATGCCTGCTAATGGATCCAAGCACTTGGTACTGAAAGATAGAGAGAAGACTCTCAAATCTGTACTGGGGAGAGAAGATATAAGTGGAGTAGGAACTGTAATGGCTAATACACTCTCACTAGAAATGAGACTACTCCATAATTTCATTAGTAGGATATTCCTTCCAAAGATTGGGAGATTTGATTGGGTAAGTGAACGTGACTTCAGCTTTATGGAACATGTCATTCAGGGGGAGGCACTTAATTTACCCTACATCATGATCATGCAAATGAAAGAAGCTGTGAGAAAATTTAAGGCTTGTTTACCATATGGAATGGTTCTAACTTTATTGTTTCAAGCCTCCAGGATCAGTTTGGAAGGAGAAGATGGTAAACCCCTCCATCACACAGATATGTACACTTCCAAATCTCTACTTAGAATGAGGTATATCTATAGTGAAAAAGTATGGAAGAAGAAGGGCACTGAAGAAAGGGCAATAGCAGCCTCCAGCAGTAGCAGTAGCAGTTCTGAGGATGACAGTGTAGACCTTCCTAGGGAGATCTCCATTGTAGGACCTACAGCACCAAAGGAGATTGTTCCCACTTTAGAGCATATATTTGATGTACCAATTGCTAAGTTTGGGACCTCTATTGAGCCTGCATCTGAGCCAGCTGCACCTGAGTTTACTGCTATGGAGACTGAGCACATTGGTCTACCAATATCTCCACCTTTGCCAGATTCCACTTATGTTCCTCCGGCACCATCAGTTTAGGATCTATCTACTCACTTTACTAGTACTTCAGTGATCCAAGATTTTATGGCTTAGCAGATAAGGACTTTGACTGACACACTGACTTGCTCCCTAACTAGTATGTTTGGCAAGTTTCACCAGTCAGTGCATGCTAGATTAGATCAGTTTGGAGGAGAGATCAGAGATCTGTGCAGCATGATTGACACACTTGGGACCTCTAGATCTGTATCTTAGCCTGATCTACAGCCCATTATAGATACTATCTCATCTGGTTCTGATTCAATCATGAAAACTGTCAATCAAACTTTAGAAGAATTCAGAACATAATTAAATGAAATGAGATTTAAAATGGAATCATTGGAAGAAGGAAAGAGGAATACACAAAGGGTATTAGAATCTTAAGGTCGGAATTTGGGAGATTACGAGGGTCTGCTGAAGCTTTTGCAAATGCACAAGCTACTGAGTTAGTTGCTCTAAATACTGAGGTGAAAAAGCTTCATGAAGCAATGAAAGTGGTTCAATTTCAACTAGATCAGCTGAAAATAACAGTCATTGCAGCATTTACCACTCCTACACCTAGATGTACATCTACTACACATCCTAGGAAGCCAGCTCCTCATCTTTAGGCCATCCTATACTACAAATCCAGATAGTGATTGATTGTATTGCTTTCAATTTCTTGCAACTTGTATTGAAAACTTTGAATGAAATGAAAGCACTTTTGTTGACATATTCTCTGTGTTTCAATTGAATTGTGCAATATCTTGCAATCACATCTTCAATTGTACAATGCAAATCTAATGAATATTAATTGGGATATCAAAGTTAATTTGAGAAAGTGAAATTATCTTAAACAAATTTTATAAACTTTCTCATTCTATCATAATAATTGAGCTTTATTTGAATATCCTTTTTGATTATTGACAAAAAGGGGGAGAACATTGAGATTGCATGAAAAATACTATAACTATTTAAGAATATACAAAAAGGGGAAGAATATATTTGACTAAGCATGAAATTATTTCAAAATCTTCAAATCATTAGAAAGGGGGAGTAAATTATTGAAACTAAATGGCTTTAGATCAAAACTTGCAATTTGCTCTGATTACTTCAAAATTTAATTTGCTCTGATTGTTTTAAAAATCTTAACTCAAGAATTAGCTCTAATACTCACAATTTTCAGCTCTGATACTTTGTGTTTGTGCTTAGATATGATACTTTGAAACATACAAACTTCAATACTCTGATACATACAAAAGCACTAACACCAATACTATATAGTTTTTTATAAAAGCTCTAATACTTACTTGCAAATACAGTTAGCTTTGATACATGTAAATGCTTACTCATAAATACAATGATATATGTAATTGTAAAGAATTTTTCATGCCCAGTGTTTTGTCATCATCAAAAAGGGGGAGATTGTTGACCCCATAAGTGATTTTGATGATAACCAAACATTGGTGCATGCATTTATTTTACTAACAACTCTTCAAGTATTTTACAAGTTTTTGTAGGATGAACTCTTTGCTCAATCTCAACTCCTACATTTCTATTTCTTGTGTTGAGTTGTATTGTAATTAAATCTTATAAAGAAGAATCCAAAGAAGAACTTAAGTAAAAATCAATCAAATGGGTTACTTCTAGATTTTTTCAAGCTTTAAATTACTTTGAGTGTGTTATAAGAAGAGTTTGAAGATATCTTGAAAGCTTGAAGCCTTGCTAGATGAATTCTGGAGAAGTATTGAAAATTCACTGAAGAACTCATCCAAGCTGACTCAAAGAGAAGAGAGCCGACTCTGGCACATGGCACTCATGAGGGACCCGAGCCGACTCTAAGGGACCCGAGCCGACTCGTCTAGAGTACCATTTCCTGAATCAGACAAGCGAGCTGACCCAAAGGGAGTCCAAGCCAACTCTTTCATATTGTCAGACATCCAAGCAGACTCTTCAGAGAATCGAGCCGACTCCACCAGAGTCCAGAAAAAGAGATCTATGAACTACAGCCAATCGAGCCTACTCTAATGAGAAAGAGCCGACTCTTCCTGACTACATTTTTTGAAGGACTGAGGATCCGAGTCGACTAGAATCAAGGCAAATCGACTCTTATAGTATAAAAATTAGGACACTGTGCAAGTGAGCTGACTAGATTGAAGAGAGTCGACTCAACCAGAACTATTCTGAGGATCCGAGCCGACTTAAGTAATCCGAGCCAACTTGAAAGTTGATTTCAAACTTATAACGGCTAGTTCCAGAACTTGAAATTTGAATCCAAAAAGAACTCCAATGATTAAATGTCACATCCCAATGGTCTATAATGACTATAATCATCTGAGAAGAGTACAAGACTATATATTTGAGAGATTTGAACTACTTTAAAAAGAGAGATGATGAGTTGATGCTATATTGAATATCCAAGCTATCTTAAGAGCAAGAGAGCACTGCAAGAGCATTCAAGATAGTCTTCAAGCCTTTACCAACCATCAACTAAAGCTTGAAGCATTTATTGAACATTGAAAAGAAGCCATCAAAGTGCATTGAAGTGCAATCAATTGGGCTTCTCTTGAGCTGCATCAGCAACCTTTCGACAAAAATCTGTTTATCATTTTATTGCTTTTCTTTACAATTCTTTTATTAAGTTGTTGGGTTATTGGTGAGCCCGATTTAAAAACCAAATAGGTTCTTGGTTAGCCTGTGTTAAAACTAAGTGTTGGGTTCTTGGTGATCTTGTGTGAAAACCAAGTTGGGTTCTTGGTGATCCTGGTAAAACCAAGTTGGATTTCTTTGGTGAGCCCGGTTTAAAAACCAAAGTGTATAGGTTTGGATTGTGAGCCTGTTAAAACAATCCGACTGTATTCTAGTGGGAGATATAGTGGAAATCCCAAGTGATAATCTTGGGTAGTGGATGTAGGAGCTGGGTTGCTCCGAACCACTATAATTTGCTTGTGTTTGTATTGTGCCTTTCTTGTTTAATTACACTTCTGCATTCAATTATTCTATCACAGCACTTAACATTTATAAGGGATTTCAAAGAGCACATTATTGCTTAAAAATTTTAAATTTCCAATTCACCCCCTCTTGGAAAAGCCACCTGGGCAACACAAATACTTAAAGAAAGTTTGGGAGTCAATTGCTCAGTTTGATTCTGTGGACATCAATCATGTCCCTTGAATGGAGAATTCTCGGGCCGATTCACTATCCTACCTGGCCACGATGGCACCCGACTCCATGGATCAAACTTTCGTTGAATACTTGGAAACTCCCAGCATCTCTATCGAAGGAAGGGAAGAGATCCATTAGATCGGATAGGAGCCAAGCTAGATAGACCCAATAATCAAGTACTTAACCGACAGAACTTTGCTTGAAGATACCACAGAAGCCAAGCGGCTCCAATGGACAGCCTCCCAGTACATCATCCAGGAAGGAACTTGATGGGGATCCAGGACAGGTCCGGATTCTTTTTTTTTTTTCTTATTTTCTCTCATTTTTTTTTATTTTTACCTATTCCAGCTATTCCACCTATTCCCACTATTCCAGCTTTATCCCAAACTTATCCCCACCTTATTCCTATCTTATTCCATCTTCATCTCGTGATTTTTAAAAAAACTTTTGAAATGCTAGCCGCTGCCCCGCCACCCCAGATCTGGGCTGCCCGACCCCTTGCCGCCTTCGTTGGCCCGCCCTCGCCGGAAACCCAGCATTTGCCGCCCCCGCCCATGGAAGATGAAGGGACGGCCATGGGAAGTCCAACCGCTGCCCCCATGGCCATCGCTACCACCCGCCATAGCTGGCCCCGTCGCCCATGCCCGCCGCCGAGTCCTCGCCGGCACCCTTGGGCCCCACGCCCGTGGGAAGATGAAACTGAAAGAAAACCGGTGCAGGTGTGGTAGGGGCACCAGGCTCAGAAAGAAGAAGCTTCAACTAATACCAAGTTCTTTATGGATTGAGACTAGGAACTCAAGTCTCGTATGAGTCCTGTATGTTTATTGAGTCCTGTTTTATTTTCTTTTGGGATTTTAAAGTTCAATTTGAATTCAATCAAGAGTTCAATTAGAGTCAATTAGGCTTTGTACTGAGTCAAGTTCAAGAGCTACTTGAAATTGGGCCAGACCAGCTTTACTTGGAATGCCACATCATCATGGACCACCGTGCCAACTCATCACCAGAGGACGTCACATCACCTTTGCCATGTCATCTCCAAGGGGCGCCATGGAGAAGGATGCACCATGTCACCATGCCACCTTGCCACGCCACATCATTGCCACCTCACCTGCCACGTGGCATCATTCAAATTTTAAATTACATGAAAGCTACAAGTGGTCGACCAAGGAGTGTTTTCAAATTCAAAGGAGGTCGGCCAACTCCATCCACAAATCATGCAACCAGCTCCACCAAATCCTCCACATTTCATGTAACCCCCCCTAATATTTCTCCCTGATATGGAGAATTTCAAATTGATTGAAAGGCCCATTAAAAGCCTCTTATACGCCCATGGTAAAAAAAAAAAAAAGCTTTTTGGATGAAATGAAATTTAAGTGAAGTAGTAGTCGAAGAAGGTGTTTTTTTGGTAGTACCCTCTTGTTTTCTTTGGGTGTGTTTGATTTTCTCTTCTCAAGCTTTCAAGTGTCCAACGCCAACATCCACCTCTAGGGATCCATGCCTCCATCGAAGTTCCCTTGCCTGTTTGGTTTCTTTGTTTTGATATCTTTCAAATTGGTCCCAGTCTAACCCGTTCATTGTGCAGGATCCTTCTACGATTCGGAGTTCAAGAAAGGGTTCTCTTGCCAAAGATCAATGTTGAATGAAACTAGTTTCTTTGGATTACCAATCTTCCACTTCAGGGCTAGTTCGTCTAAGAGCTTCAATGGATCTACCAGGGAGTGATCATCTTGGATAATTAACACCTCCTAATCTCTTAAGTCTGAGTTATTGAAGATCGTTGCTAAGGTTTAAATTCAATATTCATTAGCCCTAATCTTCTCTAGGATTTAAATAACTACATCACGGCGTAAGTTCCAAATTTCAGTGCTCCTTCCATAGCTTTACCTTAGTACTTTTGATCTGAAATTTAGTACCTGTTAATAGGCTTCATTGCTCTCATTTCTCAATCCATCATTTAGATTGCATTCTCTTCATCGTGCCGCATCAAATTGGTATCAGAGCATGGTTGCTTTAGGGTAGAATAGTTTTCTTTAAATCCAAGCAAGATCTAAAATTTATGCCTCCTGAGCGGGTGTACTCCAATACACTGTCACGACCCATGGGAATAATGAGCCCCTAGCCAGACGTGAGTTTTTTAGATTGAAGTTTGGGTAAGCCATTGCACATGTTTGATTAGATTCTGTTTTTCTGAAAATTTGCATCTGTTTACTGTAATCCGTCTGCAGCTCCGAAGGCAAGTCACTAATTGTTTGTTGAAATATTTTTTTTCTTGTTCCTTTTTAAGTCAGTTATCACCATATTAAATTTCATTATCAGAAAAAAATCATAAAAAAAATGAAAATTTCTGTAGTTTGACACTATCATTAGGGTTATGTTCTGTCCTTTTTATTTATCTTCATTTGTAGGATCTGCTTAGAGTAGTACAGATTTTAGTTTTAAAATTCCTTTCATCTGCATTGAAACATATAAGTTAAGAATCCTCTGTGAATTTTTCAAATTTTTGGATATTTTTTTCATCAAGTTTTCCACACCACTTTCAAACTGCAACACACTTCTGTAGCACATTTGCATTTCATTCATCTCATGAGAAATCAAATTAAGAACATCAATTTGACATAGGGTCAGGTTTCATCACCTGTCCCTAGCCCAAAAATCACCAACCAGCATATCGATCCCATCATGTTAATTAAAATTGAGTAGAACGTTAATTGCCCTAGTGGGTTAGGGACACAAACAAGTTGGGTTCAGGTTAGGGTCAGGTTAACTGTGTCAGCTAATTGGTGTGTGCTTACTGGCTTGGTGTCTAGGATTGGTGCATCAGGGCTTATGATTTGGTCTGCCTACCTAGCCAATCTCAGATTGGTGTCTAAGGTTGGCAATCAGGGACCTTCACTCCCTACTACCTACCTGGCTAAGTCCCATAAGTACTACTAGCTAGTTGGTTCACTTAATTAGACCTCTAATTTGTGCTCTAGGTCTAGGAAAACTTAGCTCGAGCTTGAGTCTACTTGCGTGCATGACAACTAGATTAGGAGCCTCATATTCACCAGTCCAGACCCAGTCCAGTGTAGCCATGGACCCGAATCTTGAAACCATGCTGAAGGCCTAAATGATCTAATGGCCCAATTGAACCAAATGCTGGCTAAACAATTTTCCTTAGACCAACCAACTCCTACTATCCCATTAGCTCATATGAATGATAGGAGTAAGAACCCTGAAGTACAAGTTGAGTTCATGAATACTCAAGACTTAGGATATCCTCAAATGAAGGGCTAGGGAAGGAAGAAGGCAAGTCTGAACCTAGTAAATATATGTATGAGACTGACATAAGTTTAATAGATGAATATGAAGGGGAAGACTATGAAGAGAACAACTTTAGTACCTTACCTGAGGAAACCTTTGGTAAAGAAAAGATTATTGAGTCTAGTCCTGAAACATCAGAACAACCAAAATTTAGTGAGGACTTGGTTCCCGTAAGACAATGCCCTCGGAAGAACCCAATACTTTAGCTTCGACACAAGAACTCCTTCAGTTACCTGAGAAGAACCCAATCATTATTTTAGAAGACTTTGCCGATGACCTTCAACTACCTAGAAGCATCCCACCCGTAGATCAATATTCAAATCTTAAGGTCATCATGAGTAACCAAGGTCTGTTTCAAGGATTCTCCTAAATTACCCCAAGACTCGGATTCCTATTTCCTGCCTTTCCTTAAGTCTTATCCTAATTTTAGAGCCATTAAGCTTCATTTTGATAAGATTACTAGGTTGCATGAGCCTTCAAAGCCTATTCCTTTTGCTACCTACTTTTGGAAAACCTTATGGCATTTGCTAGGAACCCATGGTAAATTCTCATGTGCATACCAGACCAGGGTCAAACCTAGAGAGTCATTAATCTGTTAGGTTTAGGCCCTAGAGAGTCCAATAAAATTCCTCTCAATAAGGAAGCCTAGTTCAGTCTGCATTTCGTAAGTGATTGTGTATGTTTCTGAGTCTGCTGAGTCCTATGCATAGCATGTCAAAGGATTTGCATCATGAAATAAATTTGAGCAATGAATCCTATAAACATAGGACTAATTCAAGAAAGAAAGTCAAGGAATTCTATGAGAGAGATCATGTTCCCATCCGGGACTTTCAAGAAACTACATACCCGTGGTGCAGGCCCCTTTAAAGTCCTAAAAAGATTAGATCTAATGCTTACATATTGGAATTACCTTCAGACCTAGGTATCAACCTGACCTTCAATGTCTCAGACTTGATAGAATATAAGGAACCCATGATGATACCTAGTGAGCCTTTTGGGCCTGACCATATTTTTGAGAGCGAACCATTACCCGAGTATCCACAAACAACCATTCCTCAAAAATGAGAGAAACTAAACAAATCCTGGATAATAAGATTGTCACTACCAGAAATAAGGATTATTATCGATATTTAGTCCGTTGGCAAGGGAGACCAAAATCTGACGACTCCTGAATTGCTATAGAGGACCTGCAATGACTGGACCCGGACTTATTTGAACAATATCAAAGACAGGCTGAACCATACTCGACAGGGTCGAGTTCCTCCCACCCGGGAAGAATTGGTGGGGGAACCAGGCTCAGAAAGAAGAAGCTTCAACTAATACCAAGTTCTTTATGGATTGAGACTAGGAACTCAAATCTCGTATGAGTCTTGTATGTTTATTGAGTCCTGTTTTATTTTTTTTGGGTTTTAAAGTTCAATTAGAATTCAATCAAGAGTTCAATTAGAGTCAATTAGGCTTTGGACTGGTCAAGTTCAAGAGCTACTTGAAATTGGGCTAGACCAGCTTTACTTGGAATGCCACATCATCAGGGACCACCGGTGCCAACTCATCACCAAGGACGTCACATCACCTTTGCCATGTCATCTCCAAGGGGTGCCATGGAGAAGGATGCACCATGTCACCATGCCACCTTGCCACGCCACATCATTGCCACCTCACCTGCCACATGGCATCATTCAAATTTTAAATTACATGAAAGCTACAAGTGGTCGACCAAGGAGTGTTTTCAAATTCAAAGGAGGTCGGCCAACTCCATCCACAAATCATGCAACCAGCTCCACCAAATCCTCCATATTTCATGTAACCCCCCCTAATATTTCTCCATGATATGGAGAATTTCAAATTGATTGAAAGGCCATTAAAAGCCTCTTGTACGCCCATGGTAAAAAAAAAAAAGCTTTTTGGATGAAATGAAGTTTAAGTGAAGTAGTAGTCGAAGAAGGTATTTTTTTTGGTAGTATCCTCTTGTTTTCTTTGGGTGTGTTTGATTTTCTCTTCTCAAACTTTCAAGTGTCCAATGCCAACATCCACCTCTACGGATCTATCCCTCCATCGAAGTTCCCTTGCCTGTTTGGTTTCTTTGTTTTGATATCTTTCAAATTGGTCCCAGTCTAACCCGTTCATTGTGTAGGATCCTTCTATGATTCGGAGTTCAAGAAAGGGTTCTCTTGCCAAAGATCAATGTTGAATGAAACTAGTTTCTTTGGATTGCCAATCTTCCACTTCAGGGCTAGTTCGTCTAAGAGCTTCAATGGATCTACCAGGGAGTGATCATCTTGGGTAATTAACACCTCCTAATCTCTAAGTCTGAGTTATTGAAGATCGTTGCTAAGGTTTAAATTCAATATTCATTAGCCCTAATCTTCTTTAGGATTTAAATAACTACATCGCGGCGTAAGTTCCAAATTTCAGTGCTCCTTCCATAGCTTTACCTTAGTACTTTTGATCTAAAATTTAGTACCTGTTAATAGGCTTCATTGCTCTCATTTCTCAATCCATCATTTAGATTGCATTCTCTTCATCGTGCCGCATCAAGGTGGTTTGACATGATCCTACACTAGGCATGCAAACAACTGCGGGAGCAAATTGGATGTAAAAAATATTTTTAAAAATCTGTGCAGCGGAAATCTGCTCCGCCCAGAAACTAATTAATTCTAGTTGCAAATAGGCATGTAGGATAATATAAAATATTTGCAAAATATTTGAATTAAAAATTCTATTCATGCATGATAAAAAAAAAATAATTTTTTTCATACCTTATTCCGACTGGAATAACTATGGGATAGACCTGGAATAGGCTAGAATAGCTGGAATAATTCTATTCCAGCCTTCTTCCTCCTTGGACCGTGGGATACACTATTTTGAGCCTGAAAAAGAGTGTCCAAAAGTAGGCTTCCGGACATCCGTTTGCTCCCAAATTTCAGCAGCGACAAGGTGGAGAAGTCTTCTTCGATTTGCCACTGAAATCTGCAACCAAAACACAGTGTACACGATGTACAAAATGCCCAAAAACTTGCTGCCAGAAATTCTGGTTGCAGAAAACCAGCAGCGATCTTCTTGGCGTTTGGAGCTGCAGCGGCGATCCCGGCTCGCGAGGCTTGCTCCCAGGAGTGGAAGAGTACTCCCTCTAGAGGGGAGACACACCGGGGGCCCTCTGATCCACCTTCACGTGGGGTGCTAGCCGCTGGAAGGAGACACAGTCACAGTGATGGCAGCAACCAGGCTTTACTGCAGTCCTGGGTTTGAGCACTCTAATGGACAAGGAAAAGGGCCTTATAACTCTTCCTCACACACTCCAAATCCCAGCACCCAATGGAAAATAGGACCCAGCTCTCAAAACCTCTCATATGGAAGAACACACTTGCTGTTTTCTTCTTCACACGGTGTAACCTATCTTGCTGAAACAGGGGGACTTGCAATGGTTTATAAAGGCTGCAGGGAGAGGAAGGGGCTGGGCTGCGTTACACCCTTTAACCAGCAAATAAACAGGAGATAAATCAACTGGTGGAGGAGAGGAAGAGACGTCGCCCATGAAAAGAACTTCGGTCGTTTGGCCTCCTCCAGTGCAAGGAATTACCGTGTAAAACAATCAAGAGGAGAGGAAAAACACCGGTGCAATTAAAACCATTTAAACCAATTTGGTTCAAATCCATTGGTTCAATTAACCAACGGTGGTTCAATTCAATTGAACCGGTCCGAGCCCAATAAAATTGGTTCAATTGGTTCACAACCAATTGGAGGACAAAACGAACTCTGAATCAGTTCAAAACTGATTCAGAAAAATCCCGGCGCAGTCCAGGTCAGCCCGGAACAATTTCGGTTGACACAAACAAGGGCAAGATGGGGAAAAGAGTGCTCAAAAATATTGTGACTATAAAATCAAGACGATTTCCAATCGTAATCGGTATCTGGATCAGAGAGTTATCCTCTGTGGCGTGTGACCTCATAGGTTCGAACCTAAACGGTAGCACTAGAACAATTCTAGTACCAGCATAGGAAACCATCTAGTAATGGGTCCCGGCGTCAAGATAGGTCGAAGATGCGGGAGCAAACTATCGAACCTCTGGCATATGGTTATCGTATAATTCATCCCTTTGACCTCTAATGCTCAGGATGACTGAGATTGGGCTGCCAACCCAGACTGAGTCAGTCGATTACGTGTCTCAACCTTGCAAGCCTAGTGACTATTCACTAGGACTACCCCGACTGAGGATTTGCTCAATTGAGATACTGCGAGACATTTGAATCCAAACTATTTGGACAGGTCAATTCTATCTTGTCCATCACTGCTCCACAATTACTTGCCTGTACCCAGAAACCTTCCATCACTGGATTAAAAATCCGGGTAGTCGGCACCAAAGCACAGGGAGTTGCTTGCAAGCTACCGTGATGACCTCAGGTCGGAGGGACACATATACCCATATCCAATCGTAAGTATCCCTTTAGCAGAGAGGGGCTACACGGAGTCACGTTCAATGAGATATCACATATCCCACTTGTAGATCACATCAGTGTCACCACACTCATTTGGTCAAGAGGACAACCAAACGATGTGAACTACAACAACCTATACTTGATATATTGCCGTCCAGTACAATATATCCTTTGGTTGTGAACAAGTTTAAGGACCACTCGACACATCCTCTCTGTATCCAAGTCAGTGTAGTCCTAAGGACTTCATCACATGAAAGAGTTCATTTCAGGGAAATACAATATGTGATGAGCTGCCAAAAATAATATTTTATTAATTCATAAAAAGAATACAATAGTCAGCACAACCGCCTACAACCCAGGTGATTGGCTTTGGAACAATTCCCAACAGAAACGGCATGCACGGCATGCCGTGCCACCACATGCGGTCGTGCGACCGCTTGCCACAGCCGTCCGTCGCCTGGCTGCCACCCTCCGTCCGCCGCCATCCCGCCATCCGCCAACCCATGCTCAGCCACCGGAGACCTCGCTGGTGCCCAGGGGGGTCCCCATGGCCGTGGGAGACCAAACAGCATGCTCAGGGCATGCCGTGCCCATCCTGTGCCCCCATCGCCTGCAGCTCGCTGCCCACGTCCGTCGGTCGCCCGCCGGCCCATGCCCGGTTGCCAAAGTCCGTCGGTGCTCGACAGAGATCGATCCTTTTCTATGCACGTTCGCGAGAGATGGTTCCGCACACCTTCTGGAGCAGTCCAAGCAGCATGCTTTTCAGAGCAGATCATCAAGCTAACATGCTTCTTAGAGTAGATCAACACTAATTTTGATGTAGCATGGATTTTGATGTGACTTATTTTCCTTTTTTAGGTTTACTTGGACGCTAATTAAGTGAGGGGTTTTGTTTGTCTATATAAAGACCCCCTCCCCTCTTGTAATAATTAGATTATTGATATGAAATTTTTGGTTTATTCACTGGTTCTAGTTCTGGTTCTGGGCTGAGGCCCATTTTGCCTTCATTCCCTGCTGTGTGCATTATGGGTTCGATGAGGGGTGTGAAGCCCTAGTTATCCCCTTCCCATATTCTTATCCCTTCATGTCCTTTGAGAGTCACCCTAGTGGGATGCCTTTGCTATGCTATTGAGAGTAGCTAGTCCGTTGATCCCTCGGGAGGGTAGCTGTATGCTTTGATCCCTCGGGAAGATAGCTGGTGCGTTGATTCCTCGGAGGGTAGCTATGTGCGTTGATCCCTCGGGAGGGTAGCTGTATGCTTTGATCCCTCGGGAAGATAGTTGGTGCTTTGATCCCTTGGAGGGTAGCTGTATGCTATGACCCTGATTTTCTATGTGCGTCTCCCTGTTAGAGTGAGTCTTAGGGCCATGAGTTCCAGTTCCCAGTCCCCCTCTCCATCCTTCTTTCGCCACCTCCACCAAGAAAATTGAAAACAAAAGCGATCAGCTATTTTAGGATTTTAGTTTCTATGCCACCCTAGTCCCGGGAGGCTTCATAGCCCTCCCATAGTCCTAGTATGTTTAGGTGTTTCCCTTTTCCAAATAATCCATGGTTCATCGAGTTTGTGTCCGCATCAATTTGGTATCAGAGCGAGTTGTGGATTAGGGTGTGCTCCACTTTTTCGAACTCGACAGAGTCGAATTATTCGCAGTCGAGGAGAATGATGGGGATCCAAGACAGGTCAGGATTCTTTTTCTCTTTTTTCTTATTCTCTCGCAATTTTTTAATTTTTGCCTATTCCCGATATTCCACCTATTTCCACTATTCCAGCTTTATCCCAAACTTATCCCAACCTTATTCCTTCCTTATTCCATTTTCATCCTGTGATTTTAAAAAAAAACTTCACAAACCCTAGCCACCACCCCGTCACCCCAGATCCGAGCTACCCGACCCCCGGCCGCCTTCGCCGGCCCGCCCGCCAATGCCCACCAGCCCCGCCCTCGCCAGAAACCCGGCCATGGAAGACAAAGGGATGGCCATGGGAAGTCCAACCGCCGCCCCCATGGTCGTCGCTGCCGCCTGCCGCAGCCGGCCACCCGCCCGCCCGCCATCCACCGGCCCATGCCCAAGCACCGAAGTCCTCGCCGGTGCCCTTGGACCCCACACCCGCAAGAAGATGAAACAGCATGCCATGCCACCATGTGCGGCCAAGCCATCGCTTGCCGTCGCCATCCACCGCCTGGCCATCGCCCTCCGTCCACCGTCGTCCACCGTTCGCCGGCGCACGCTCGGACGCCGGAGACCTCGCCGGTGCCTAGGGGGGTCCCCACGACCGTGGAAGACCAAACGACATGCCTAGGGCATGCCGTGCCCATCTTGTGCCGCCACCCCGACTGCAGCTTGCTGCCCACCGTCCGCTGGCCACCCGCCCATCGTCCGCCGGCCACCCGCCCGTCGTCCACCGGCCCATGCACGGCCATCGAAGTCCTCACCAGAGTCCATCGATGCTCGACAGTGATCGATCCTCCTATGTGCACGTCCGCGAGAGATGGTTCCACATGCGTTCTAGAGCAGTCCAAGTAGCACGCTTTTCAGAGCATATCAGCACTAATTTTGATGTAGCATGGATTTCGATGTGACTTGTTTTCCTTTTTTAGGTTTACTTGGAGGCTAAGTGAGGGGTTTTGTTTGTCGATATAAAGACCCCCTCCCCTCTTGTAATAATCAGATTATTGATATGAAATTTTTGGTTTAGCCACTGGTTCTAGTTCTGGTTCTGGGCTGAGGCCCATTTTACCTTCATTCCCTGCTATGTGCATTATGGGTTCGATAAGGGGTGTGAAGCACTAGTTATCCCCTTCCCATCTTCTTATCCCTTCATGTCCTTTGAGAGTCACCCTAGCGGGATGCCTTTGCTGTGCTATTGAGGGTAGCTGGTGCGTTGATCCCTCGGGAGGGTAGCTGTATGCTTTGATCCCTCGGGAGGATAGCCGGTGCATTGATCCCTCGAGAGGTAGCTGTGTGCGTTGATCCCTCTGGAGGGTAGCTGTATGCTTTGATACCTCGAGAAGATAGCTGGTGCTTTGATCCCTCGGGAGGGTAGCTGTATGCTATGACCCCTAATTTTCTGTGTGCATCTCCCCGTTAGAGTGAGTCTCAGGACCATGAGTTCCAATTCCTAGTCCCCCATCTCCAACCTTCCTTCACCACCTCCACCAAAAAAATTGAAAACAAAAGAGATCAGTGTTTTAGAAGTTTAGTTTCAGTTTCGCCCTAGTCCCGAGAGGCTTCTTAGCCCTCCCACGGTCCTAGTTTGTTTAGTTGTTTCCTTTTTCCAAATAATCCAGTTTACATCGCATTCCCGTCTTGCATCAGAACCTTGTTCAAGAGATCTTTTTCACAACCTTTACTGAAATGCCTAGCCCCATCAGATGTTCATTACGCCCTCAGAGAGGTTCATGAAGGCATATGTGGCAATCATTTGGAGGGCAGGTCTCTGGCCTATAAAATTATATGCTAGGGGTATTACTAGCCTACTATCCAAAAGGACACGTCTAACTTTATGTGAAGGTGCAACCAATGTCAGAGGTACGCCAACATACAGAGGCATCCATCCAGTCAGCTAGCTTAACTAGTCGCTCCTTGGCTATCTTCTAAATGAGGGATGGATATCCTTGGCCTTTTTCTCTGACCCTCGGACAACGTAAGTTCGTAATTTTAGTGATCGACTACTTCATTAAATGGATTGAATCTGAACCCTTAGCTCAAATCACTGAAGGCAAAGTCGAAAGCTTCATCAGGAATTCAATCATCTTTCGATTCAAAATTTCTTATGCCATCGTTACCGACAACGGGAGGCAATTTGATAACCAAAAGTTCAATGACTTCTTGCTCAATTTCATATTCTTCATGAGTTAACTTCTGTTGGACATCTTCAAGCCAATGATGAAGCTAAAGTAACCATTCAGACAATTCTCCATGGCTTGAAGACTCGACTAAATGAAGCAAAAGGACTCTGGGCCAATGAGCTTAATTCAGTTCTCTAGGCATATCGGCAACTTCCCGATCTACAATAGGAGAGTCACTATTCAACTTAACTTGCGAAAGCGAAGATATGATACCAATGAAAATCATCCTCCAATCTAGAAGAACTTACCACTTCAAAGAGCCGGATAATTCATGCCAAAGAAGAGCCGATCTAGATCTACTAGAGGCACAAGACTCCAAGCACAGCTAAGAATGGCGGTATACCGATAAAGAGTCACCCGATATTATGACCACAAGTCAAGGCCAGAACATTCCAACCTAGGGACCTAGTATTATGAAAGGTGAAAGTATCTCGACCTACAAATCAAGGCAAACTTGCCCTAATTGGAAAGGCCCTTATTAGATCACCGAAGTGATACAACCCGGATCCTACCAGATTGAAAGCCTGGATGGCTACCGAATGGCCCGACCCTGGAATGTAGAGAACCTTTGTAAATATTATTAATGAAGTGATCTCTTCTTCCTCTTACTTTTCTTGTCATAATCTATCTGACAAACACAGAGTTGGCCTAGCCCGCTAATTCAATCGATATATCCAACACCTCAAAGGTTGGCCTAACCCATCGACCCACACTCGACAGACAGAGTTGGTCTGACCCACCATCTCATCGGTATATCTAAAGAATGCTAGTCTAACTAGCTAAGACATAATGTTCCTCAAAGAGAACATTAACGCCCTTTCTTTCAGTGTATCCAACAGATAAAGAGTTGGCCTAGCCCACCGACTCAATCGGTATATCTGACATATCTAGAGGATTGGCATAATCCATCGACCCACATCCGATAAACAAAGTTGGTCTAGCCCACCATCTCATTGGTATATCTGAAGAAAGCTAGTCTCATTAGCTAGGCCATAATGTTTCTCAAAAGAACATTAATGCCCCTTTCAACAGCCCTTGTATCATGGAACCTTCATTTCGAAGGCACCACACTATTGAGAATAAGGAAAAGCCGATGGGCTCAGACTCAAAAAATTTTTGTGATGCATCATAAGAAAACACAGGTATCGGGAATCAAAAATAAGATAGACCAATCCATACTTGGAAAAATTTCGATGTGCACTCATTAAAAAGAGTTCATTGAACAAAAGGAGAGTTTCATTCATCTAGAAAAACTTTTACATACATTTGAAAGGAAGTTGATTCACATGAATAGACAAGGAAAGACAAGTACATTATTATTCTTCTTTGGCCGGTCCATAAGTTGGAGTATGAGGGACTACCTCTTGGACAGATACTTCTTTGGTTGAAGGAGCAAGCATTTCTTCAGTTGGTTCTTCTGCTCCGTCTCCCTTATCAGTATCATCGTCAATAGCTGTAATGGTGGAGACATCCAAATCCAGATATATTTTCTTGACTTTTTCCAGGCAGTCCTGAAAGCCAATATTGTAGCTCTCCATCCCCGCTTCATTCATTTCGTCACCGAAAGCTATGGATTTTTTGTATTCTTTGACAATATGAAGGGCTTGTTGGTCAGCTATCTCTGCCCTTCGTTCGGCCAACTCCACCCTTTGTTTAAGGGTGCTAACCTTCTCTTCCAATTTGGCCCTTTGGGTCATGGCCTCTTCAGATTTTTTGAGGTTGTCTTTTATTATTATTTCAAACGAACACAACTTCTTATCTTTCTTCTTCAATTTAGCCTCAAGCTCAACCATCTTGGATTGAGCTGCCTTCAATTCCTTCTCCAATGAAAGATTGACAGTAGTGGTCTAGTTCAATTTCTATTCTATGGCCACTCAGAGTTCCTCAGCCATTTCTTTCTCAACTTTAACCAACTCCAGCAGGTCCTGAAGACCTTTACTAAGGTCGACGAATCAACGGATGCTCTCTTCTATTAGAGAAAGTTCGTGGATGAACTGCCAAGAAAAGCATGGACAAAGTTGACAATAATGATAAAGGCCTGCGAAAGAAAATCGTGAAGATAATTTTAACACATACCTGCAACATATTAGGATAAACGGAGGTAAAGATATCCTCCAGCCGATGATTTTTTGTTACCTCCCAATCCTTCGGGAGGATAGTAGCCTTTAGCAAGGTCTTGGCCAATCTTAGATTGTCAAGACTGGTGCCATCAGCATATACATTGAAACCCATGAGGCCTTCTTCTTCGTTGACTTGTGGTTCAGGTCAGGCTTGTGGCTCGGACGTTGTCTCAATAATGGGAGCCTTGCCCTTATCTCTCTGACTAGGCTCTACAGATATTTTGATGACAAACGACACCACTAGCTGCTCAATAGATGTATTCGATTGCTTTGAGGGAGAATTCACCAACACTTTCTTTGAGAGACGGTCTGCTAAAGAGAGGTCATCTTCATCTGAAGATGATTGCACGATTATAGGGGTACTTCCCTCGATGGGGACCTTTGAAGGAGAGCAAGAAAAAGCAGTGACAAACAAGTCCTCTTCGTACCCCTTCGTTGTTGTCCTACCGAAGAGTCTATGCCGCCCTCTTCTTGATGGCTTGTCAGAGCCTTCTAACATTTGGCTTCATCTTGACATCTGTGAAGGGAAAGAAATATCAAGATTTGTTAATTGAGAGAAAGGAACAAGGAGTTTTGACCACCAGAAAGACCATCATCGTATCCACCAACGGAGGACCTCACGGTGGATGGAAACTCTAAAGACCTAACCATTAAGAAAATGAGGAAGTCCAACCTGAGAAAAATGGAAGAAGAACTTGTAGAAGACAAAGACTGGGATGAAGACTATCTAGAGGACAATGGTGCTAATGGTAGAAAAGATATAACCCTCGGGGATGAAGGCCTCTTATATAGGAGACACCGATGGTCTGGATTTCTCGTTCAACACTTGAACACCCCTTTGATCATGCCATGTGTGTACATTCCAACCGACGGAAGTTGAGGAGATGACCTCGATCCATGAGAAGGTGGCTAAAAGAAATGAAAGGATGATGATCGATCTGATTTCGAAGTCATGCATTTTTAATGACTCCGATCGATGCAACCCCAAGATAACTTCCCCACCAATGAAAATATGTCATCTGTAAGGGTGGTATGCCCTATTAATGGTGAATCAAAATCACCAACAGAAACCAAAATTCATCATGATTGGAAAATACCTCTTTCTCTCTCTTCATTAAAAAAGTTTATCTTTTTCCAGAAAAAGGAAAAAGGGGGCAATCCCTCATTACCTCTTATTAACTCCCATCATTTAATATATTGAAGTTTACTTGAACTTGGGAGTTGGGGGGCAAGTGTTATGAGAAACCAAGTAGATCAATTCACTTCAGGTTGGATCAGGCCCAAGGAAAGGCTAGCATAGGCCTAAAGGCTAGAGAGGCAATATAAGCACCTATCTGCTCTATTGACTCCTATCTTGATTTTGATGAATAACAAAATACTTAAGTATATTTGAGTACTAATTGTGTATTAAAAGTGTGTTAATCAGGATAAGGTACTTAGCAAAGTTAAAGTATGTTGTAAGATAAAATTGCTTGTCAAATAGTTGAAGAAGTCACCAAAACTAGTGGAGTTTCAAGTTGAATGTGTTAGATGTATGCCCTGAAAGCCATCTTGGCTTGACACATTTAAATTTTAGGGCATGAACTTTGTACTTAATTTTCTTGTTAATAAAAAGGTATTAGTTTCATTCATATTATTATGTCTATGAATCGTCCATGGAGTTAATGGACAA
This sequence comes from Areca catechu, assembly GCA_021397845.1. Lineage (NCBI taxonomy): Eukaryota > Viridiplantae > Streptophyta > Magnoliopsida > Arecales > Arecaceae > Areca > Areca catechu. The sequence goes on along the minus strand of CM038040.1, from coordinate 129,209,261 downwards.
TGATACATATTCTCAAGAGTTGAGAATTTGAGGCATGTGTCTTTATAGATTAACTCCTAAAAAATCCTAATTATTGGATATCATGAGAACGGTGATTGATCCGTTAAAATCGGTGCACATATCACTTCCCTTTTAGGATAGATGAGTTTCTGACCTACAGTGTGGTGACACTGGAGTGAGAGTGCAGGTAGTTGATAGAGATCAAAGGTACTGAGAGTGACCATGTACAGGAAGTTTTACGGATGACTACTCACTCGTCAATAACTTCTTGATGGTCATGTGAATAGTTCCTTGACCTAGAGTATCTTAGCTACTCACAATAAAATTGCTATAGTTTGACAGCACAATTACATGGTTCCTATCCATACAAGATCTTGTGGTGTTCGTTGGCTGTAGTAAGTTTATTATAGGAGTAGGGTATTCACTTGTAGGGATCTATCAGCCTTAGTAGTAAAGAATAATCCTATGCAAGCTTAATGAGACTAAGTCCAAAAATCTATGGCCATAGTAGGGTGATCATGAAAAGGTGTTTTCATTAGTATCACAATTGGACTTGAGTCAATTAGGTTAAGCATATGGCTGATGGGTTTGACGAGTATCCATAACCAACATCATGTTAGGATTTTGATAGAGGAACCGAATCACATGATAACTACACCTAGGGGTTCTAATCTTATTCTGCTAGGTTGCCACTACATAGTGCTAGGTGTCACTAGTAGATTATGAGAGCCCGTTATGATCATTTTCAGATCGATGATCCTAATTAGGGTTGAGATAAAATTATTTCAGTCTATCGAAAGGAGTTTCGATGATGTATAATGGAGATTATAGCATGTCTCATTACCAGACAGGATAGGACTTGAGGGGTCACACACATTAGGAGCTCAAGTAACCAATTAGCAAATCAATTTGACCTAATTATAAATGTTACAATTAATTAGTTATGGATTAATTACAAATTAAATTAAATTAGATTTAATTTAATTGAGTTAGACTCAATTAATTAAACCTAGTTGAGTTGGGTCAATGTCCATCTCGAAATGGTTCGATCAGATTTAAAATCAGCTTCAATTTGACTGTAAAATCATCACATTTGGACCATGACCTAGAGTCCAGTTAGACTGGGACTCTCTCTCTTTGTCTCCCCTTCCCTCCACACACCAAAGGGTGGGTCCCATTTATTTTGTGCGGTAAATAGTGGGGCATGAAAATAATGGTTATTGATTTAGTTTAGGCATGGAGAAATAAGAGAGGAGGAAGAGTCCTCTTCTACTCTTAAAAATCTAAACTAGATAAGTTCAGACTACTTTTATTTTGGAGTGGAGAATTTTTGTAAGACAAAAACTAAGAGACTTATCCTTATTTTGGCATGGAGAATATTTGTACGACAAAAGGAGGGCACAAATATGGATTTGGCATGGAAAAATTAAGAGAGGGAAGAGTCCTCTTCCACTCTTAATTTTCAATCGATTGAAATTGAAACACCGGTGTTTTGGTTTAAAGGGATTGGAGAACTTGAATTTAAAATAGAGGAGAAGTGGCTGACCACTAGGAGATAAGAAATTTGCCATGAATATTTTTGGGCATCTTTCTTCTCTCGGCCGAGAACACCTGAGGTTCTCTCTTCTAGCTCCAAGTTCTCTTCTCCCTTTTATGAGATTCCTTCTTCCTTCTATGAGATCTAGAGAGATGTTCTACTAGAGAAAGAAGAGAGGAAAGGGTCCAAAGGTCTTGCATAGACTACTAATTTGCAAGATAGAAGTCAAAAGCCGGTCTGGATTCGGATCGGCATAGTTTTTAAAGTAGGCAATTTGCTGAAAAAGGAGAGGGCTGCAAGGATCTAGCAGTCCGGTGCCCTCTATGACTCAGTTGCGAGAGCTTCATGTGGATACTAGTAGAGGCCGGGTGTTTGCGTGCGTCCGACAAAATCCCAGCTTTTCAGTAGCAGATCTGCATGCTTTTCAAAGTAGTCCCGCATAGCGATCCAGGTAAGTATTTTGTGCTTAAAATAATTTTTTATTTCAGATCTGATATTTTTTTATATGTTGCAGCATGTTAGGAATTTATGATAAATAAATTAAATTTATTTATGAATTGCATAATTAGATATAAATTATTTTTATATCTACTTCCACTGTGACAAGCTGTTAATGCCTGTTCGATTACAATTTTTTGTTCCTAGGAGAATTCCAACAATGGCATTAGAGCTATGGTTCTCCTTTTAACATGCATGCATGAGAATCAAATCTGAAAAATATTCAGATCAGTTAGAAAGATTATGATTTTTCAGATCTATGTTGAACATAAGATTGTTCTAGCATAGAATTTTATATTTTGAAAAATTATTTTCGAAATAAAATCATAATTTTCATATCTAAAATTAAATTTAATAATCTGAAATTTAATTGATCAAGGGTTGCACAAAGTGACATAAGGTTGTCCTGCTATAGGGTTTATCCCCTATAGTGCAAAGGTTGTCCTACTTTGATGTATACCTGGTTTTGAAAAGGAATTTTCAAAATAGTTTTAATTGATTTGATTATGTATGTTGTTGTATAAGATGCACAAAATTAGGGTTTAGATCTTAATATGATTCATGATCAAAAGACATTAATGTCATGCACTTAAATCTAATTTTAAAATTAATTTGATCAAGAAAATCAAATTAGGTGCATAAGGGTTTGGGTTGAACAAATTAGGTCTAGAGATTGGGTTACGGGAATTAGGGCTTGATTAGATCAACAAGTAACCCTAATATGATTTTGAGCAAGTGACTTAACCTAATCAGATGATGATTAGGGTTAGGTCAAGTGTGCTCAAAATTGGTTTTAGATGTAGTATGGTCAAATCGATTCATTTGAATCGATAAGTTAAGACCTAATTTGGCTCAGTGATGAGCCTAGATCATTAGATGACTTAATTGAATCTTGTCAGTCAATTTGTGTCTAAGGAAGGTTTCGATCATGATTTTAATTGGGGCTAACTCCTTCTCAACCAACTAGTTTGGCGGAAAGAGGGTAAATTGGCAGAACTCTTCCATGGATCAAACTGACCTGGCCAATTTAGTTGATTAAGTTTTCAAAAGGGTCACTTTTGATTTGAGTTTACCCATGCTAACTAATTTTAGTCAGACATTAGATTGTGCTGACTGAATGTAATTAGTCAGACATAAGATTGTACTGACTTAATGTAATTGGTTAGTCATGATTTGGCTGATCAATTTAGAAGAGACCTAAACCTAAGCTCCTAATAAATATTAAGTCATAGGTCTTCCACCATTATAGGTGTACGGGTGTCCTACTGAAGTTGATTATTCTTGGCTGGTTATAGTGGTCTACTTGCATCAGGAAGACACAACCACCCTATAAGGCATGAGATGTTGCTAGGCACTGATGGGGTTAGGCCCAATAAATGGGCACGTTGAGGGACTCAATGATGGCTTTGTCTAATAGGAATGGTGGGTCTAACTTAACTAATGATTGGACCAATAAACGGGCACGTTGAGGTTCCATGATTTAGAAACCAAGAGCTACAACTTGTATTAAATACATTGACAAGAGTTGTCCACTTATTGGTGTAGCATGTTACCAATAACAGGATACGGTGAGGTGCCGCACATCGATGGGACCGTAGCACCTACTAGAAACCTAGAGTCACAGGGTTTTTGCATCTCCACGGGGAGTGTGAGAGATCCAAGAAAATAGTGAAAGTTTTAAAATTATTTCTTAAAGACCTTAGAATAATTTTATAATTAAGTATAAAGCATATAATTTGAATCTTCTACTCTTGCAGTTAATCATGTCTGCTTCAAATCCCTTAGTTCATATTCTAGAGACAAACTGACTAGTAGGTCTCAATTTTAAAGATTGGTTGAGAAACTTCAAAATTATTTTGAGTTCTGAGAAGTTGGGCTATGTGCTTGACCAGGAACCCCCTGTCTTACCTGACCATCCAAATAATCGTCAGACGACTACACATGAAAAATGGATGGAAGATGATAATAAGGTTAAGTGTTATATGTTGGCCTCAATATCAAAAGAGTTATAGAGCCAACATGAGAATATGCTAATTGCTAAATCGATTCTGATTCACCTACAAGAGTTATATGGTGAACAAAGTCAGATTGCATGCTTCGAAGTGTCGAAAAGGCTTTTCAACAACAAGATACGTGAAGGGCAGTCAATGTACGATCATTATTTGACAATGATCAAGGACATCGAACAGTTTGAGAAGCTGGGCATTCCTATTCATAAGGAGCTTCAGGTGAATTTGATCCTCTAGTCCTTGACTAGTTTATATGCTCAGTTTGTTATGAACTACACTTTGCCTGATTTGTTGATCATCTTAGTAAGCAATGAGGGGACCCTGAAGAGTTCAAGGGGCTCTGTTTACTCTATGGAGTAGTCTTCCTCCAAAAGAAAGTCTACTTGGAAGAAGAAGAAACCTGCAAAGAAGCAGAAGAAGGAAAGCAAATAGAAGAAGAAGGACACTTCCAAGAAAGCCAAGGTTAGCAAAGGAAATGTTTCCACTAAAATAGAGATGGCCACTGGAAAAGAAATTGTCCTCTTTACTTGGAGAGCGTAAAGAAACAGAAGGAGGTTGCACCTTTGAAGGTAAGCCTATACTCGTTATTGAATCTAACCTAACGATTTCATCTACTTCCAGTTGGGTTTTAGACTCTGGCTTTAGTGCTCATATACGCATTTCAATGCAAGGCCTGGAAAGAAGTAGAATGTTAAGAGAAGGTGAGATGGTCCTATGTGTCGGAAATGGAGCAAAAGTTGCTACTCAAGCTGTTGGATCATATTCTCTGGTGTTACCTTTAGGATTTAGATTAGTACTTAGTGACTATTATTTTATGCCTGGAGCTAGTAGAAATTTGATTTCTATCTCTATGCTAGCACAAGAAGGATTTGAATTTATATTCGATAAAGACTTTTGTAGTATTTATTTGAGAAATAAATTAGTTGCAAAAGCTATTTTAATTGACAGACTCTATCATTTGCATGCCGATGCATCTTTGAATATTAACGAGAAAATTAAAGTAAATGCCATAGGACATAAACATCCTAGAGATGACCTAAATGAAAAATACATGTGGCACCTAAAGCTTGGTCATATAAGTGAGGACAGAATAAACAAACTAGAAAGGGATGGGATCTTAGATTTAGTTAATTCTAAATCATACCCACCTCGTGAGTCATGTCTTCAAGAAAAAATGACCAAGTTACCCTTTGTAGGACATGGGGAAAGGGCCAGAGAATTTCTTGCCTTGGTACACACTAATGTGTATGGTCCATTTGATGTACAATCCAGGAGTGGTTTTTACTACTTCATAACCTTTACTGATGATTGTTCACGGTATGGTTATGTGTTTCTTATGAGACACAAATCTGAAGCTTTTGAAAAGTTCAAGGAATTCATAAATGAGGTAGAAAATAAACAGGTAAAACCCTTAAAGTTCTTCGATCAGATCGGAGAAGAGAATACCTTAGTAGGAAATTTTTAGGTTATCTTAAGGATAATGGCATAGTCTCACAATGGATTCCACCTGGTATGCCTCAGCTCAATGGGGTGTCTGAGAGGAGAAACAAGATATTATTAGAGATGGTTTGATCTATGATGAGCTTCACTGACTTGCCTTTGTTTCTTTGGGGATATGCCTTACAAACTTTAATTTATATTCTAAATAGGGTTCCATCTAAATCTGTTCCTACCATACCATATAAGATTTGGCATGGTAAGAAATCAAGTCTTGCCCATTTCAAGATTTGGGGATATCCTGCCTACGTCAAGAGACTAATGACGGACACATTGAAATCTAGATCTGTGAAAGCTCGGTTTATAGGATATCCTAAAGAAACTTTAGGATATTATTTTTACCTTCCAGAAGATCATAATGTCATTATGAGCAGACATGCTACATTTCTTGAAAAATAGTTTATTCAGGAAGGTGGTAATGGGAGGTTAATTGAGCTTGATAAGAAAGTCTCTGAAGAGCAGCCAGCTGGAGATCAGATCGAACCTAATCAACCAATATACATAAATGCTCTTCCACCTCGTAGGTCTATTAGAGTCTCCAAACCTCCTGAAAGGTATTTGGGTATGCTTATAGAGGATATAAAGAAAATGTTTCTTAATGGGGACAAGGATCAATTGATTGATCCTAAGACTTATGATGAGGCGATGTCAGACATTGACTCTGAGAAATGGTTGAATGCTATGAAGTCAAAATTGATTCAATGCATTCTAACCAAGTTTGGTTCTTAGTGGATCCACCAGAGGGTATTGTACCTATTGGTTGTAAATGGATCTACAAAAGAAAAATAGGTGCAGATGGTAAGGTAGAGACCTTTAAAGCTAGGTTAGTGGTGAAAGGGTATAGTCAACGTGAAGGCATTGACTATCATGATACCTTTTCACCAATAGCTATGCTGAGATATGGCAGATGGATGTGAAAACAGCATTCCTGAATGGATATCTTGAGGAAGATATCTATATGGAGCAGCCTTTGGATTTCACTTTCAATGATGAAGATCATAAGGTCTGCAAGCTGCATAGTGATATCTACGGATTGAAGCAAGCTTCTCGAAGTTGGAATCCTCGTTTTGATAATACAATCAAATCATTTAATTTTATCAAGAATGAGGATGAGCCATGTGTTTACAGGAAGGCCAGTGGGAGGGCAGTTACATTCCTCGTATTGTACATGGATGACATCCTCCTTATTAGGAATGAAATTCTCATGTTGACTTCAGTCAAAAGTTGGTTATCTAATGAATACTCTATGAAAGACTTAAGGTGAAGCATCTTATATTTTGGAGATTAAGGTCTATAGAGATAGATCTAATCAGATGCTTGGCCTTTCACAAAAATTGTACATAGAGGAAGTGCTGAAAAGGTTCAGCATGGAGAACACTAAAAGAGGATTGTTACCTCTTCGGCATGGCATTAATCTCTCCAAGAAAATATGTCCTAACATACCTGAAGAGATTCAACCCATGAACAAGATTCCATATTCTTTGGCAATTGGAAGCCTTATGTATGTCATGTTATGTACTTGACCTAATATAGCTCTTGCTGTGAGTGTCATAAGCAGATATCAGTCGAATTCACGTGAAGAACACTGGATAGCTATGAAGAATATTCTTAAGTACTTGAGAAGGACTAAAGATTTGTTCTTAGTCTTTGGAGGGAGTTCAGAATTAGGGATAAAGGGATATACAAACTCAGACTTTATGTCTGATCCTGATGATAGAAGGTCTACATCAGGGTCTGTGTTTTTGTACAATTATGGGGCAACTAGTTGAAAAAGTTCCAAGCAGTCCATCATAGCAAATTCAACAATGGAAGCAGAGTACATCGCTGCCTCTGAAGCTGTAAAAGAAGCTTTATGGTATAAAAAGTTTATTGCAGAGCTTGGACTAATGCCATCTGATTCCATCCCCATATATTGTGACAATAGTGGTGCAATATCTCTAGCTAAGGAGTCTAGGTCTCACCAAAAGTCTAAGCATATTGAGCGACGGTTTCATATCATACGCGACTACCTCGAGAAGAAATATGTTGAGGTACGAAGAGTAGACTCCACGGATAATATGGTAGACCCACTGACTAAGCTCTGAGCCATCATGAGGCTGAAGTCCATTTTGAAAAAATGGGACTAAGATATGTAGCAAATTGGCTTTAGTGCAAGTGGGAGATTGTTAGATGTATGCCTTGAAAGCCATGTTGGCTTGACACATTTTAATTTTAGGGCATGAACTTTGTACTTAATTTTCTTGTTAATAAAAGGGTATTAGTTTTATTCATATTGTTGTGTCTATGAATTGCCCATGGAGTTAATGGACAATAATACATATTCTCAATAGTTGAGAATTTGAGGCATGTGTCTTTATAGATGAACTCCTAAAAGCTCTCGATTGTTGGAATATCACAAGGACGGTGATTAATCCATTAAAATCGGTATACAAATCACTTCCCTCTTAGGATAATGAGTCTCTGACCTACAGTGTGGTGACACTAAAGTGAGAGTGTAGGTAGTTGACAGAGATCAACGGTACTAAGCGTGACCATGTACAGGAAGTTATACGGATGACTGCTCACTCGTTGATAACTTCTTGATGCTGTAGTCGTATGAATAATTCCTTGACCTAGAGTGTCTTAGCTACTCACAATAAGGTTGCTGTAGTTTGATAGAACAATCACATGGTTCCTATCCATACAGGACCTTGCGGTGTTCGTTGGCCGCAGTAAGTTTATTATAGGAGTAGGGTATTCACTGGTAAGGATTTATCAGCCTTGGTAGTAAGAAATAATTGATGGGGGATAAAGCTAGGAGGATCGTTGGAGAGCTAAGAAGCCTCTTGGGATTAGGATCAAGAAGGGGATAACTAGGGCCTCACATCCCGTGATGTTCTGAAGAACAAAGGAAAAGGGTCTCACACCCCGCGATGTTCCGAAGAATAAAGGAAAACTAGGGCCTATCGCCCCTCGATGCTCGAAAGTGAATGAATAGGGTCTCACACCCCTCGATGCTCGAAAGCAAAAGCATAGGATCTCACACCCCTCGATGCTCGAAAGCAAAGAAATAGGGTTTCACACCCCTCGACGCCCAAAGGTGAAGGAAAAACGGGCCTCACACCCTCCCTATGCATGGCGAACGAAAAGAATCACTATTTTCTAAACACTCATCTTTATTCACTAAATTTTACAAAGGACTGAGGGTGGCATTTATAGACTTTCCAACCCTCTTACAAGATAAAGATGAAACTATCCCAATCCTAACAAACTTCAAACTAATAACCCTAATCTAAAACAAACATGAAATTAAAACAACTTCAAACTAATCAATACATCCAGATTAAAAAATTAAGATAAATAAAATATAATCCAAATTCATCAAGATCCATGTTGAGTTGCTCTGAAATTTATGCAGGTTTGATGATTGTGCAAAAAATTCCTGCTCTGAGATCTGTGTAGGTTCTCTTGTGACCATGGAACAGAGGGGGCGACAAACGATGGGATCGTCGGTGGTGGTGACCTTGAAGAAGTTGCGGGACTTGAATTGCTCAAGGCTGCACTCGTTCTTGGGGTTGACCCAGTTGAAGGAGGAAGACAAGAAACAATCTCTAGTTGACATCCTCCATAGCATCAAGGGAGATGGAATGGTAACTGTTGGTTTTGTTGGGATGGAAACTCTTTGGAACGGAAAATATTCAGAGATTCAGATGGAGGACTTGAGGATGGGAGAGTTGCGACCGCGGGCACCGGTGGCGGCTGGGCTGGAGGTGGTGGAGGAGCGGTAGAGGACTCGTTGAGGGTGATGTCAAAGATGGCATCTCGGCCAGCGGTGACGGATCGGGTGTTGGCACGGACGGGTGGCACAGATGCTTGGAAAGGGCTTCCAGCAGTTGTGGAGATGGCGGTGGAGGTCATCGTGGCGGGAGATGGATGGTGGCAGGGGCAGAAACGATAGGCGGAACAATAGGTTGGGCGACCGGCATAGGGAAGGAGGTCACCGTGGTAGCAGGGGTGGATCAGATTGGCTGGAGCAGCCGGGAGGCACGGTCGGCTCGGTTGTGGGTCTTCCAGATGGGAGGGAGCGGCTATGGGGTAGGGGCGGCAGCAGCACGAGGTCACGAGCAATGGATCCGGGAAGAGACGGTTTGGGGCTGGGTGGAAGAAGATGACAGGAATAGCTAGGGATAAGTCAGGAATAAAGTAGGAATAGATGGGATAGGTGGAATAGTAGGAATAAAAATATAAAATAAAAATAAAAAAATTTGGGTGAAAAAAAATATGGCTGGATTTTGATATCCCCATCAATAATCCTATGCAAGCTTAATGAGACAGTCCAAAAATCTATGGCCATAGTAGGGTGCTAATGAAAAGGTGTTTTTATTAGTATCATAATTGGATTTGAGTCAATTAGGTTAAGCATATGATTGATGGGTTTGACGAGTATCCATAACCAACATCATGTCAGAATTTTTATAGAGAAATCGAGTCACATGGTAACTACACCTAGGGGTTCCAATCTTATTATGCTGGGTTGCCACTACATACTTCTAAGTGTTACTAGTGGATTATGAGAGCCCGTTAGGATCATTTTTGGATCGATGATCCTAATTAGGGTTGAGCTGAAATTGTTTCAGTCCATCAAAAGGTGTTTTAATGATGTATAATGGAGATTATAGCATGTTTCATTACCAAATATGATAGGACCTGAGGGGTCACACACATTAGGAGCTCAAGTACCAATCAGCAAATCAATTTGACCTAATTGTAAATGTTACAATTAATTAGTTATGAATTAATTGCTAATTAAATTAAATTAGATTTAATTTAATTGAGTTTGACTCAATTAATTAATCATAGTTGAGATGGGTTAATGTCTGCTTCGAAATGGTTCAATCAGATTTAAAATCGGCTTCAGTTTGATTGTAAAATCATCATATTTGGACCATGACCTAGAGTCCAGTTATACTGGGACTCTCTCTCTGTCTCACCTTCCCTCCACACACCAAAGGGTGGGTCCCATTTATTTTGTGCGGTAAATAGTGGGACATGAAAATAATGGGCACTGATTTAGTTTAGGCAAGGAGAAATAAGAGAGGAGGAAGAGTCCTTCTCTTCTACTCCTTTTAAAAACCTAAACAAGATAAGTTCAAACTCCTTTTATTTTGGAGTGGAGAATTTTTTTAAGACAAAAACTAAGAGGCTTATCCTTATTTTGGCATGGAGAACATTTGTACAACAAAAGGAGGGCACAAATATGGATTTGGCATGGAGAAATTAAGAAAGGGAAGAGTCCTCTTCCACTCCTCTTAATTTTCAACCGGTTGAAATTGAAACACCGGTGTTTTGGTTTAAAGGGATGGGAGAACTTGAATTTAAAATAGAAGAGAAGTGGCTAACCACTAGGACATTAAGAAATTTGCCGTGAATACTTTTGGGCATCTTTCTTCTCTTGGCCAAGAACACCTGAGGTTCTCTCTCTTAGCTCCAAGTTCTCCTCTTCTCCCTTTTATGAGATTTCTTTCTTCCTTCTGTGAGATCTAGAGAGATGCTCTACTAGATAAAGAAGAGAGGAAAGGGTCCAAAGGTCTTGCATAGACTGATTTGCAAGATAGAAGTCGAAAGCCGGTCCAGATTCGGTCGACATAATTTTTAAAGCAGGTGATTTGTTAAAAGAGGAGAGGGCTGCAAGGATCTAGCAGTCCGATGCCCTCTATGACTCAGTTACGAGAGCTTTGTATGGTTACCAGCAGAGGACGGGCATTTGCACGGCTCCAACAGAATCCCAGAAAAGGCTTCGATAAAATCTCGGCTTTTCTATAGCTGATTTGCACACCTTTTAGAGCAGTCCTGGATAGCGATCTAGGTAAGTATTTTATGCTTAAAATAATTTTTTATTTTAGATCTGATATTTTTCTCATATGTTGCAGCATATTATAAATTTATGATAAATAAATTAGATTTATTTATGAATTGCATAATTAGATATAAATTGTTTTTATATCTGCTTCTATTGCGATAGGCTGTTGATGCCTATTCGATTGTAATTTTTCTATTCCTAGAAGAATTCCAATAGATTGGACCTTGGTATATGAGAATGACTTTGAAGGACTCAAATTTTGAATTTGAATAAGTATCAGCAATGTTTTAACCAAGTGTTGACTTATGGAACTCAAGTATCGACTCATAGAAGCTTGAGCTGATATGCAGAAAGAGTTTCAGCAGCACGCTCAAGTGTCAACTCATGATCTGAAGTATCGACTCAAAGTGTCGACTCATGGTCAGTCAAGTGTCGACTCAAGGCCTGAGACTAAAAAGATGATAGAATTTGCTGATTTCTAGATTTTGTCCAAATGTGACTCATGACGATGAAGTGTCGACTCAAGTATCGACTCACCAGAAGAAATATCGATGCACCAGTGCATTCCAAAGAGCTTCAGAAAATTTTTTAACTCAAGTATCTACTCATAATCTGAAGTGTCGACTCATGGACTGAAGTGTCGACACTTACATGTCTGAGTAAATAATAATGGCTAGTTTTTTGAAGTGTAGAATTTATCCAATTTATGTCTAATGGTTATTTTCTCCTCTCCAATGGCTATAAACTATCCTTTAAGGCTTGAAAAGGTATTTAAAGCCTACCAAATACAAGAGAGAAGTAATTCATTGATTATTCATTAAGAGTTTATTGAGTATTCATTACTTTTGAGTGAAGTTGAGCCTTCAAGCATTCAAGAGCATTCAAAAGCATCCAAGTCCATATTCTTAAGCATTGATAGAGGCTTCAACAACTTGGAGATAAGCTTCTCAACAACATTCAAGAGCTTCATTGAGTTTATTTACTATTTAAGAAAGCTTATTGTACTTTTTACATTATACTTGAATTATTTTGTTGTTCCTAGTTTCAGGTGGATTGAAACTAGTGCTTAGATTATTGGTGAGCTTTAAATTAAAACCAACTAGATTGTTGGTAAGCCTTGTGTGAAGACCAACTAGGTTGTTTATAAGCCTTGTATTGAAAATCAACTAGGTTTTTGGTTAGCCTTATGAAAATCAAGGGATTTTGATTAATGAGCCTGGAAAACTAATCTACTGTAATCAAGGTTAGATTATAGTGAAATATCCAAGGGAAGCTTGGGGAGTGGATGTAGGTATTTTGAAATACACTAAACCGCTATAAACTTTTGTATTTGTGATTACTATTTACTTTTTCTACATTTACTTTACTACTTCTGCTATATTTTCATTGAGCACACAAACATTTTGGAAACATACTTGCACTTGATCTTAATTCTTGTAAAAAGTTTTTAGAAACCCAATTCACCCCCCCTCTTGGGTTGCTTTAGCTAGGCAACAAGTAGTATCAGAGCCTTGTACTCAGCTTATAAGTCTAATTGCCTTAAGTTAAAGATCTATGGTAGCCCCAATAGATACTAATGTTGTTGAGAGTCAAGCCTCAAATAGACCATCATTTTTCAATAGCATAAATTATACATATTGAAAAACTTGCATGTGAATTTATATGCATTCTATTGAATCATATAATCTTTGGAAAGTAGTTATTAAAAGTCCACATGTTCCTTCAGTTTTGGTTAATGGCATCTCCGTTCCAAGCTTGAAAAAGATTGGAATGAAAATGTTATTAAGCAATCTAAGCTTAATACCAAAGCAATGAACTTGCTTTATTGTGCATTGGATCCTAGTGAATCAATAGAATTTTCATATATGCATTGGTGAAGGAAATATAAAATACACTTGAGGTTATACATGAGGGTACCCATCAAGTGAAAAATATAAAAGTAAATATGCTTGTGTACACATATCAAATGTTTAGAATGGAGACAAATGAATCCATCACTGATATGTATACAAGATTTACTAATATTGTTAATGAAATAGAAGTCTTGGCAAAGTAATGTCTAATGCTGATTTAGTTAACAAAATTCTTAGGTCTTTGCCATCTTCATGGGATCCAAAGGTGATGGCTATCCAAGAAGCAAAAGATGTTGAAACATTACCTTTGGAGCAACTCATTGGTTCACTCATGACTTATGAGTTAAACTTAAAGCAAACAGTAGTGGATGCCGATAGAAAGAAGAAGATAATTGAACTCAAATCCACTACACCAACGGAACTTTCAAGTGAGAAGTTGAAAGAGAGTGAAAATGAAGATGAGGAGGCTCTGATGGCTAAAAAATTTAGAAGATTTATAAGGAAGAAGAAGTACTCATACAAAAAGAAGCCACTCAAAGGAGAGCCTAGTAAAGACAAAGGCAAGGACAAAAAAAAGGAAAAGAAGGACCAACCCATTTGCTTTGAATGTAAGAAGCCCAATCATTATAAGTTCGATTATCATCTCCTCAAGAAGCTCAAAAAGAAATACAAGAAGAAGGCAATGATGGCTACTTGAAGCAAAAGTGAAGATTGTAGCTTTAAGAAAGAAGAGCAAGAAGTTGCTAATCTTTACCTAATGGCATATGAAAATGAGGTACAATTACAATTCAAAACTAAATTTACTTTTGAAAAACTTAGAGATGCTTTTTATGAACTTATGCATGAATACAAATTGCTAAAAATTGAGCACAAGAAATTAAAGAAGCAAGCTGATTCTTTTGCTTTTAAAAAAATAATCTTGGAAATGAAAACAAAGAATTAAAAACCAAGGTTGCTATTTTAGAAAAAGAAAAGAATACTCTCTCAAAGGAGATAGAAGTTCTAAAAAGATCCAAGGCCTTTGTTTCAAATAATGAGTTTATAAAGAAAAACAAAGATCTTGAGTTAGAGAACAAAAAATTCAAAGAAGAGCTTGATAAAGTCAAGCCATTTGTTAAAAAATTCATATTTAGTTCTGAGAAATTGAACTTCCTATTGAATAATCAACGAGCAGTTTTTAACAAAGCTGGCTTGGGTATAAAACTAAAAAACAACAAAAGTACTTCAAAAAAAATTTTGTTCTTGCATCTTTTAGTATTACATGTTATTATTGTGATAAATTTGGACATAAAGCATATCAATGCAATTTAAGAAAAGTAAACAAATCTAGAAAAGTTTGAATTTCAAAAGGAACCATTACTACTAACCCTAAAGGATCCAAGATGGCTTGGATATATAAAGCAAAAACTTGATCTATTTTATAGGTGTGTCTTGCAACCAAGGAGAAAAGAAGATTATGGTATCTTGATAGTGGTTGCTCAAAACACATGATAGGAGATGTGAAGTAATTCACCTCTCTTGAAACTTTGAATTGGGGGAATGTGACTTTTGGAGATAATGATAAAGACAAAATCATTGGTGTCGGTAAAGTTTACATTTCTCCATCTACTTTTATTGATAATATGTTATTAGTAGAAGGATTAAAGCATAATTTACTTAGCATTAGTCAATTTAATGATAAAGGTTTTAAAGTAGTTTTTGAATCATCTCTTTGCATGGTGTCTAGTCTTGATGATAATGGGCTGAAATTTATTAAAAATAGGCATGGCAACATATATCTAGTTGATCTTGATAATTTAACTTTATAAGATGGTGAATACCTAGTTGCAATGAATGTCACAATCAATGAGACTAGTTGGTTATGGCATCATAGATTAGGTCATGCAAGCATGCATTTACTTTTCAAATTATGTAAAAAGGATTTAGTTAAAGATTTACCAAAACTTATATTTGAAAAAGACAAAATTTATGATACTTATTAATTTGGTAAACAAACAAGAACCTTTTTTAAAACTAAAGGAATTGTTTTACCTACTAGGCCACTAGAACTACTCCATATGGATCCTTTTGGACCAACTAGGACCACAAGCCTAGGAGGCAAGAGATATGGATTAGTTATAGTTGATGATTTCTCTTGTTTTACTTAAATTTTATTCTTAACACATAAAGATAAATCTTTTTCTGCTTTCACAAAGTTTTATAAAAAGGTTTCAAATGAAAAAGGTACTTATATTGTTCGCATTCGAAGTGACCATGGAATCAAATTTGAAAATCATAATTTTGAAGAATTTTGCAATGAAAATGATATTGAACATAATTTTCTGTACCTAGAACATATCAGCAAAATGGGGTAGTAAAAAAAATAGAACTTTACAAGAAATGGCATGCACAATGCTTTGTAAAAATGACCTTCCTAGATATTTTTGGGCTGAAGCATCAATACTGCTTGTTATATTTTAAACCAAGTTTTAATCCGACTAATTTTAAAGAAAACACCCTATGAACTTTGGAAAGAAAGAAAATATGCTTTAAAGTATTTTCATGTATTTGGTTGTTGGTGTTTCATATTAAACAATGGCAAAGATAATTTGAGCAAATTTGATGCCAAGTCAGATGAAGGCATCTTTTTATGATACTCCATATCTAGCAAAGCATACAGGATTTTTAAGAAAAGAACTCTTATTGTAGAAGAATCTATGCATGTTATGTTTGAAGAATCTACTAATAAGTCCTCTAAAAAAAAGGATACTTTTGATGATGTTGCAGGTACTCAAGGAATCGAGAAGTTAACCTCGAATGATCATCCCTCCAAAGTGAACGAGGAAGAGCAAAACAAGGAGAATGAAGAAGAAGTCATGAGACCTTCATCAGAGTACAAGGACATACCTAAGGAATGGAGGTATGCTCATGGATACCTTAAAGAATTAATCTTAAGTGATCTATCAAAAGGGATAAGAACTAAATCCTCTATTAGAAATAAATATGATTATATTACTTTTGTTTCACAAATAGAATCTAAGAATATAGAAGAAGCTGAAAAAGATCCAAATTGGATTATTGCTATGCAAGAAGAATTAAACCAATTTGAAAGAAATAAAGTTTGGATATTAATAGAAAAACCATCTAATACTTCAATAATAGGCATTAAATGGATGTCTAGGAATAAGTTAAATAAAAATGAAATTATGATTAGAAACAAGGCTAGACTGGTAGCTAAGGGTTACAATCAAGAAGAAGGAATTGATTGTGATGAAACCTTTGCTCCAGTCGCTAGACTTGAAGTTATTAGATTACTTTTAGTATTTGCATGTTACATGGATTTCAAACTATTTCAAATGGATGTTAAAAGTGCATTTTTAAATGGATATATAACTAAAGTATATGTAGAACAACCACCTAGTTTTGAAAGTCATGCACATCCTAACCATGATTTCAAACTGCATAAAACCCTTTATGATTTAAAATAGGCCCCACGTGCATGATATGAAAAGTTAAGTAGATTTTTGATTGATAATGGTTTTACTAAGGGTCATGTAGATACTACCTTGTTTTTAAAGAAAAAGACTGATGATCTCTTAGTAGTACATATCTATGTTGATGCTATTATCTTTGGTGCCACTAATGAAACTCTTTGTCAAGAATTTGCTAAGCTCATACAGGGTGAGTTCAAGATGAGCATGATAGGATAGTTAAGCTACTTTCTCAAACTCCACATCAAATAAACTAATGAAGGGATCTTTAACAACCAAGCTAAATAACAAATGAGATTATAAAAAAGTTTAGGATTGAGAAGACTAAACCTATTGGCACACCTATGAGCCTTTCATGTAAGCTTGACAAAGATGAATCTGGTAAGAGTATTGATCAGAAATTTTATAGAAGCATCATTGGTACTTTATTGTACTTAACTGCAAGCAGGCCAGATATCATGTTTAGTGTATGCGTGTGCAAGATATCAGTATAAACCTAAACAATCATATTTATTGGCTATTAAAGGCATACTCGAAAATTTATCTAGCACTATTGATATTGGATTGTGGTACTCTAAGGACTCAGCAATAGATTTAATTGCATATTCTGATGCTAACTTTGCTGGTTGCAAATTAGATAGAAAAAGTGCATCTGGAACCTATCAATTTCGTGGTTTAGCAAGAAACAAAATTTAGTTGTACTATCTACAGTTGAGGCTAAATATATTGCAGCTAGAAGTTATTGTGCTCAAATCTTGTAGATTAAATAATAATCGAAAGACTTTGGCATTAATTAACTAAGACACCTATCAGATGTGATAATACAAGTGCAATAAACTTAACTAAAAATCATGTTCAACATTCAAGAAGCAAACACATAGAAATCAAACATCACTTCATTAGAGATCATGTTTATAACAACGATGTTTTGCTTAAATTTATTTGTACTAAAAAATAACTAGCTGATATTCTGACCAAGCCTCTTAATGAAGATAGATTCTGTATAATTATAAGAGAATTAGGGATCATTAATCCTTTTGATTAGATCTTGATCATTACTTGTGACCTTTGGAATTATCTTTAAAAATTTCTTGACCTAATATCTTAAAAATCATGATCAATCATTATTAGTTGTTAAAATTAATTTTCTTGGTCTTTTTTGTGATTTTTTCCTTATTTTTCTCTATTTTGCCTGAAGTATCGACACTTGGAAGTGTCGACACTTGGCCTAGCCCATGAGTCGACACTTGATCGATGGAAATGGTGAACAAATAGGGCATTTGATCAATTTTTTCTCCCATTTCTCTTGAGTTGACACCTCTTCCCCTTGACTCCTAACCTCCGTTAGTTCTAATTTATGGTTCTAACATTTCAATTTTGAGTTTTGAGCTCACTTTCCCTCGCTTTTCTTGGTTCTTCATGGTTTGACTGTGACTCCATTGCCAGTTTCCCTCTCTTTTTGGTATTTCCCTTCTCTAGACAATGGGACCCAGGAAGCAGTTGGTGAGGAGGCCATGATCTGTATCTCGGGGTGTGGAGCACCAAACCAAGGCTAGACATGACTCTCCTCAGTGCACAGAGGCTCCTGTGCGGCATGATCCTTCGGCTCGACCACCACCAGTCCCAAGAGTAGACCGCATGGCCTCCAAGGCCATTGTAGGGGCACGTTGTGTGGACTTTGATTTTGTTGACCAGCAGCATTTCAGGATTGGTGACTGGTTAAGAGATCTCGATTTAGTCCAGTTTTGTACTCTCTGTGAGAGGTTTTATCCAGCACTGATGAGAGAGTTCTATGGGACTCTGGCTCGAGACACTGATGGATGGATCACAGAGGTTAGAGGCATCTCTATTCCACTGACAACAGAGATACTAAGCCATGTCTGGGAGATTCCCATGAGGGGAACAGTTGCAGACTCTCTTGGAAACTGGATCAGTGGGTTTAGATGTATTTTAGAGAGAGAGACCTTGGTGAGGGAGCTATAGTTGTTACATCACAGCTATCAGTGGAGATGAGGCTCCTTCATCACATTGTAGCCCGGATCCTTCTACCGAAGATTGGGCATTTTGACTTCATCACAGAGAAAGCTTTTGGTGATGGTAGCACTCATTCAAAGGATGCCCATTTTCCTGCTTGTACTTGTGGTCCATTGGATGATCGAGGCCGCGACGAGTAAGAGACTATGCTTGCCATATGGCATGGATCTCACCAGACTATTTAGAGCCTACGGAGTTGATGTCGTCGGAGAGCCCTACAGATAGCTTCTGCACACCGACACCTATGATGATAGGTCTCTCTACACAGGATGGGTTATCAGAGACATCGAGGTCATTGGAGACATAGGGGTTTAGGACCGGCATCTAACACTGACTCAGATGATGAGGATGATACTTCTATAGAGAAGGAGGAGACACATAGAGATGAGGCCGGGCTATCTGAGCCACCTAGAGATGTACCTGAGATACAGCCCGAGCCCTCTATTTCTGCATATATTGAGATTCCACCTCCTGTAGACATTACTGAGGATAGGATCACTTGCCTAAAGACTGAGATGCAGACTGTGAGACAGTAAGCAGATTTGATGCATATGGAGATGAGGACTGGATTTGATAAGATAAGAGAGGGGTTTGCCATTATGATGGTTGCTCTACAGAGATTATCTTCTGGCTGACCATCTTCCCCTCCACCATCATCAAATTCTCCACCTGCTCCACCAACACCACCTGCTCCACCAGCTCCACCTGCAGATGATACTGAGATTGGAGACGATCAGGGTTTTCCATCAGTGGACTTTGATGTTGATGACTTTTATAGTGAAGCCCAAGCCTGAGACGAGAGATCAGGTCATGGATTCGATGGAGTCTGCTATAGCTGATGTCGTTTTGCCTTCTGAGGATGCTTCTATTCCTTTGAGTCCATCTATTCAGACCCCTATCCTACCTAGCACCCCTATTATATCTGATCCTTCTGACCTTGATGTATCTACACCTGTTCTATATACTGATCCACCTGATACTGTTGTTGATTTACCTATACCATCGATCACTATTCCTCCTAGTTCTTTTGATAGGACACCAGCCATTCATTCTGTATCTTTACCTAGTTCTTCTTTATCCAGGGAGTTGGGTTTTTACACCCCTAGATTCCATATTCTTTCTACCAGTCCTGTCTTTGATCATACACTTGCTGACCCTTCTACCCTTCTGACCCTGTTCCTAACATTGCTTATCCTCCAACATGAGCTAGATGGAGAATGCGAGCTAGAGGTAGAGGCAGAGCCAGTGGAGGCATTCCTAGAGTCGTCAAGACCAGACTAGCGAATCTTCGATCGATGTGGTCTCGATCCCATCCTTCTAGGATTACTGAACCTATTTTATTAGAGATTGGGTCTTCCTTTGATGAGGATAGTACCCACTAGGATTGGTCAGGGTATCAGATGTATGTTATGTTAGATGTATGTATCACATTTTGTATGCTGTTTGTATTAGTATTTCAGTTTTTGTATCAATTTTGTATCAGTGTGCAACTTTTGGATGTATTGTTGTATACATCTCTTTTGTATCACAAAATGTTTGAACATATATATATGATATTTTTAGTAACAAATTTCACTAATGTATTCATTTTTTTTTTTACTTTCAATGCTTTTGACACCCTTCTTATTGTTCTTTACACCTTATCCCTACATTAAGGGGGAGCCTTGGTACTTCTTTCTCCTCTTTGCACTACTCTTCACACTTTTTTTATGATGACAAAAAGGGGGGGAATGGTATAAATAAGGAGAATGGTATAAATGGTAAACATAGGAGAACAAATGATATAACTAAAAAGAAAGGGGGAGAAAAGAAAATAATAAGTAATAAGCAAGAAGGAAGAATAAGTAAGAAGAGGAGGTATTAAAGAGAGAGATTTCTAAAGTATTAAAAAGTTTGAAAAATATTTTCAGATCATATGTTGAGGGGGAGCTTTATTTTTCGTGCTCTGATACTCTCTATTTTTAGGTCTGATACACTTTTTAACCATCTTATATATCCATTTGCTCTGATACATTCTAATATATTTATAGCTCTGATACATCTTTTAAACATCTTATATAAGCTTATAGCTCCGATACATTATAGCCATATGAATCAATTCATTCAAGTTATATGCTAAATGGTGATACTTTGCTCTAATACAATGTAATTATATGAATTGAACACATTCTTACATAAGGCTCTGATACATTGAAGAGTTATTCATGTTACATATTAAATGATGAGTTGCTGCTCTTGATAATCATTGCAACTTAGTTCTGATACTTATAGTCAATTACTCTGATACTTATTGCAAATCTTTTGAGCTTACTATGTTTATATACTTAAAAATTTTGTCATCATCAAAAAGGAAGAAATTGTTGACTTCTATCTTGATTTTGATGAATAACAAAATACTTAAATATATTTGAGTACTAATTATGTGTTAAAAGTATGTTTATCAGGATAAGGTACTCATCAAAGTTAAAGTATGTTGTAAGATAAAATTGCTTGTCAAATAGTTGAAGAAGTCATCAAAACTAATGGATTTTCAAGTTTGTTAGCTTTAGCCCTTGATTTTGATGACTAACAAAATATTGAGTATATGTTTTATACTAATGTTTCAATTGTAGTTATAAGTTTCAGGATATAGGCACCTTAAATTTTCAATATAAAAGTATCAAGGCACTCATTGGAAGCTAAGTAATTTTTATTGTTTAATAAGTCTTCTCATCTTGAAAAAGTCTCCAAAAAAATCAATCGGGGCTTCACAAAAAGTGTATTAAAGTTTTATTAAAGAATATCTTGAATTTTGAAGGTTGGCACAAGTTTTTGTCGAGTGGTTGAGTCAAGTGTCGACTTATGGCACACAAAGTGTCGACACTTCAAAAGGCTAGCACGTAGAAATCTTTTGGCATGCCAAGTATCGACTCAGGAAAATCAGATGTTGACTCACAGAAGTCAAGTGTCGACTCACAAAAATGAAGTGTCGACTCATGGCCTGAGAAAAATGAAGATACAGAGCTATGCCATTCTGAGATATTTTCTATCAAGTGTTGGATCAGGAAACTTAAGTGTCGACTCACAAGATTCAAGTGTCGACTCACATGGTTCAAGTATCGACTCATAGCTGAGAACACAAAAAAAATATAACCCTGATTTTTTAGAAGTTTATACCTTGAGTCGACTAATGCTTAACCAAGTGTCAACTCATGAAGACTCAAGTGTCGACTCACAGAAGTCAAGTATCGACTCAAAGATTCTGACAACTATAATGGCTATATATTCTGAGAGTCAGATTTGAGCCCTACAAGCTTCTAACGACTAGTTTTGCTCCACCAACTATTTTAAACCATTTTTTAAAAGTTTTTGAAGTATTTAAGCCTCACCGAACTTATTCATGAAGAACTAACTTACAAGAGACAAGACATTTCTTGAGAACTTCACTTTCAATATTAAAAAGAGAGCAAAAGAAAAGATTCTCACTGAAAAAGTTTACAAACCCTCATTTCAGAATTTCAAAAGTAGTCTTTGATGTGATTCCAAAGAGAAGACAACTCAAGCAATCATCAAGAGCCTCAAAGCTTCCATATTCCACTCTACAAGAGAGTCTACTTGTGCTTTATTTTTGTATCTCTAATTCCATTGATTGTGACTAGTTTCAAGGATATTTGAAACTAGGTGTTAGGCCCTTCCAAGCCTTGATTTGGGATCCAAGCCTAGGTTGACTTGAGTAAAGGTTGTTGGTGAGCCTAAGTAAGAAAACCAACTGTGGATTTAACTTGTGAGCCCATTGAAAACAAGTTGGCTGTAATCTAGGTTTAATATAATGAAATTCCCTAGAAATAGCTTGGAGAGTGGATGTAGGTGCTTGGTGTGCACCGAACCACTATAAATCTGTGTTTGTGTGTGTGCTCTTTGCTATTTTACATTTATTTCTTATACTCTTAGCATTGCATCTCACTCATTTGGTGCATACTTGCATTGCTTCACAAACATATTAATTTCAGCACATATCTGCTTTAATTTTTTTAAAAAATCCAATTTACCTCTCTCTTGGGTTGCTACGCTGGGCAACAAGTGGTATCTAAGCTTGGTCTCAGCTATAGGTTTAACAATCTTAAGTCAAAGATCTAAATGGTAGCCCAAATCGATGTTGGAATTGTTGAGTGACAAGCCTCAAATCGTCCTCCCTTGTTTAAAGGCACAAATTATACATATTCAAAAACACGCATGCGCATTTATATTCAAGCCATTAATTATAACATTTGGAGGACTATTGTTAAGGGTCCTCATCAGCCTACCACCTTGGTTAATGGCATTCTTACTCCCAAGTTGGAAGATGAATGGGATGAGAAGGATACTAAGCAAGTTGAGCTTAATGCTAAGGTTATGAATTTATTGTTTTGTACTTTAGACCCAAGTAAGTTCAATAGAATCTCAAATTATCTCTTTGCTAAGAAAATATGGGACATACTTGAAGTTACCCATGAGGGTACATATCAAGTGAAGACTATCAAAGTTAACATGCTCATTCACACATATAAAATGTTTAGAATAAAACCATCTGAATCTATTAGTAAAATGTATACTAGATTTACTAACATTATGAATAGCATGAGAAGCTTGAATAAAGTCATTTCTAATGATGAATTAGTGAATAAAATTCTCAAGTCACTTCCTTCATCATGGAATCCAAAGGTGACAGCTATTGAAGAAGCTAAGGATGTCAACACACTATCTCTTGAGCAACTTCTAGGATCTCTCATGATATATAAGCTGTCACTAAAGCAAAAGGCTGCGGATAATGATAAAAAGAAAAAGACCATAGCTTTTAAGTCCACAACCAAAGATGATTCAAGTGATGATTCTGATGAAGAAGATGATGAAGATGAAACAGCTCTCATCTTAAGGAAGTTTAGGAGGTTCATAAGAAAGAAAAGATATAGTTTTAAGAAAAAGCCTCAAAAGGGAGAGCCTAGTAAAGAAAAGAAAAAGAAAAAGAAAGGGAGCAACCTACTTATTTTGAATGTAACAAACCTGGCCACTTCAAGATGGACTGTCCGTTACTCAAGAAGAGCAGAAGAAAACTAAGAAAGAAAGCAATGATGGCCACCTAGAGCGAGAGTGAGGACTCAAGTTTAGATGAAGAGTAGCAAGAAGTCATCAATTTTTGCTTAATGGCTAATGATGAAAGGTAAAATCTGAACTTGAAGATGAATTTACTTTTGAAGAATTGCATAATGTTGTTGATAATTTAGTTATTGAGCATCAAAAACTAAAAATGAAAAATAAAGAGCTAAAGAAATAAATTTTGGAATTGATTAAAATAAATGATAAGTCCTTGATTGAAAATAATTGTTTGCTTCAAGAAAACAAGAAGTTAACTGATAAAATTATCTTTTTGAAAAAAGAAAAGAAAGATTTGAAAAAGGAAAAATCTTTTGCAACAACTGAGAATTTTGCTAAACAAAATAAAGAACTTTTGCAAGAAAATAAGAAGTACAAGGATGAGCTTGAAAAATTAAAACCTTTTGTTGAAAAGTTTACTTATAGTTCTGAAAAACTTAATATGTTTTTAAATAATCAAAGAGCTATTTTCAATAAAACAGGATTAGGTTTTAAACCACGAAAACAACAAAATTTTTTCAAGAATTTCTTTGTGCTTGCTTCATCTTCCATTACTTGTTATTCTTGTGGCAATGTAAGATATAAATCATATATTTATATCACAAAAGAAAATTGAATAAAATTAGAAAAGTTTGGATTCCAAAAGGAACCATATCCACTAATCCTAAAGGACTCAAGATGACTTGGGTACCTGAAGTCTCCACCTGATTTGTCATTGTAGGTGTGTCTTGCAACCAATAAAAGAAAATTGTGGTACCTCGACAGTGGTTGCTCAAGGCACATGACTGGAGATGTGGAGCAGTTATCTTCTCTAGAATATCAAATTGATGGAAATGTAACCTTTGATAGAGCTGTCAATATGGGCTGGCCTGGTTCGGCCCGGCTCTAACCCATATGGGCTTGCATTTCATGGGCCAGGCCGGGCCGGGCTAGGCCCACTTGCATAAATGGTCTAAAAAAATCCAACCCGGCCCAGCCCTATATGGATCGTGGGCTAGGGTCGGGCCAGCCCCCCATATGGGTTGTGGGCTAAGACCATGGACTAGGGCCGTGGGCTAGCATTAGAGCCATGGGCTAGGACCATGGGCATTGAAATCATATAAATATATAGCCCTCATCTCAGTATGGAAGAAGCTCTGGTTCACCAATAGCAGCACGATGATGGCTATCGACATCACAAAAGAGCTGGCATCACCATTGGCATCACCAGCTGCTCCTTCCTCCATAAGAATAGGAGAGTAGAGCAGCAGTAAAGCCCCGGTCGACCAATCCCGAACTCTCGATGAATCAAAAATTCAGAAGAAGTTTGAACCACTGGAAGTCTGGAACTATCAAGTATCGTCGTATCAAAGTAGAAATGGGAATGGGAATAGCCCAACACTGCAAACAGGGAAGGAAAGTGAGAACGACGCAGAAGATTGAAAAAAAAATCAAAATATTTTTTTGTTTTAAGTTTAAAGTTTTAAACTTTTAATTTAACGTGGATCGTGGTTTACTCTGATAAGTGGATCTGGTAATCCATAACCTGTTTGCCATTTTTCATTTTGAATCTTTTAATTTTAATATATTTTTTAAAAAAAAATTTTGGCCCATGGGCTGACCCGGCCCTAACCTTGTTGAGCCCATGGGCTACAAGGGCCGGGCCAAAAAGCCCACTTACATAAATGGACCAAATTTTTTCAGTCCGGCCCGGCCCATTTATAGGGCCAAATGGGCTGGCCCATGGGCTCTGGCCCCCATTTTGACACGTCTAACCTTTGGTGATAATGGAAGGGGCAAAATCGTCGGTATTGGTAAAGTCCATATCACCCCCTCCACTTATATAGATAATGTTCTTTTTGTTGATGGCTTATTTACTTAGTATTAAGCCAGTTTTGTGACAAAGATTTTAAAATTATTTTTTAATATTCTATGTGCATTGTTTCTAGTCTTGATGACAATGGCATCAAGTTTATTTAGTTCATAGGCATGGCAACATTTATATGGTTGATCTTGATGATCTACCAATATAAAATGGTCATTGCCTAGTGGCAATGGAAGCCAAGATCAATGAAACTAGTTGGCTTTGGCATCGTAGACTAGGATATGCAGGTATGCATTTGCTTTCAAAACTTAATAAAAAGAATCTCATAAAAGATTTGCCAAAACTTAGTTTTGAAAAGGATAAGATTTGTAGTGCTTGCCAACTTGGAAAATAAAATAAATCTTCTTTCAAACCTAAGGAAGTTGTCTTTACATCTATACCCCTAGAATTACTTCATATGGATCTCTTTGGACCCACTAGAATAACTAGTTTAGGAGGTAAAAAGTATGGTCTAGTTATTGTAGATGACTTCTCACATTTTACATGGATCATATTTTTAGCTCATAAAGATGAAACTTTTTCTGTATTCATTAAATTTTATAAAAGAGTTTCAAATAAAAAAGGTATTTCAATTATTTCTCTAAGAAGTGATCATGGTACGGAATTTGAAAATTATGATTTTCAAAAGTTTTGTAGTGAAAATGGTATTCATCACAACTTTTTTGTACCTAGGACACATCAACAAAATGGGGTGGTAGAAAGAAAAAATAGAACTCTTGAAGAAATGGCATGCACCATGCTTTGTGAAAATGATTTACCTAGATATTTTTGGACGGAAGCCATAAACACTGCTTGCTATATTTTAAATCATGTTTTAATCCAGCCTATTTTAAAGAAAACACCTTATGAGCTTTGGAAAGGTAGAAAATCTTCAATTAAGTATTTTCGTATTTTTGGATGCCGCTGTTTTATTTTAAACAATGGCAAGGGCAATCTAAGCAAATTTGATGCCAAGTCAGATGAGGATATCTTTTTAGGTTACTCTACATCTAGCAAGACATACAGGATCTTCAACAGAAGAACACTTCTTATTGAAAAACCATCCATGTTGTATTTGATGAGACTGATCAAAAATCTTATAGAAAAGAAGATATTCTTGATGATGAAACAGGTATTCAAAGAACTGAAAAAGCGAACATCAATGAAGAGCCTTCCAAGGAGTAAGATGATAATTAAAACAATGAAAGATATCAAGTACAAGGAGTTGGTGACTCATCTACACCTAACCCATTACTAAAAGAATGGAGGTATGCTCATGGACATCCCAAAGAACTTATAATTGGTGATCCATCAAAAGGGGTAAGTACTCGTTCCTCATTAAGAAATGTATGTAATTATTTAGCCATTGTTTCTCAAATATAACCAAAATCTATTGAAGAAGTTGAAAATGATTGTAATTGAATAAATGCTATGCAAGATGAACTAAATCAATTTAAAAGAAATAATGTTTGGACTTTAGTTGAAAGACCTACTAATGTTTTAATAATTGGTACAAATGGGTTTTTAGAAATAAACTTGATGAAAATGGATTAGTTACTAGGAATAAAGCTAGGCTAGTTATGAAAGGATACAATCAGAAGGAAGGGATTGATTTTGATGAAACCTTTACTCCTGTTGCTAGACTTGAGGCAATTAGACTATTATTAGTATTTGTATATTTTATGAATTTTAAACTATTTCAAATAGATGTCAAAAGTGCTTTTTTAAATGGATATATTGAAGAAAAAATTTATGTAGATCAGCCCCCTAGTTTTGAAAATCATGAATTTCCCAATCATGTTTTTAAACTTCATAAAACTTTGTATGGTTTGAAACAAGCTCCAAGAGCTTGGTATGATAGATTGAGTTCATTTCTGCTTAAAAATGGTTTTTCTAGAGAAAATGTAGATACCACATTATTTTTGAAAAAGAAGAATGATGATCTATTAGTAGTACAAGTTTATGTCGATGACATCATTTTCGGTGCTACTAATGAACGTCTTTGTCCAGAAGCTTAATTTCCTTCTCAGATTCTAGATCAAGCAAACAAAAGAGATCTTCATCTACCAAGCTAAGTATACAACATAAATTTTAAAGAAGTTTGGATTGAAGAATACCAGATCATTAGGTATGCCTATAAGCTCCTCTTGTAAACTTGATAAAGATGAATTAGGTAAAAATATAGACCAAAAGCTATATAAAAGTATCATTGGTTCATTGCTATATTTAACTGCAAGTAGGCCAGATATAATATTCAGTATTTGTATGTATGCAAGATATCAGTCTGCTCTTAAAGAGTATCATTTATTGGCTGTTAAACACATACTTAGATACTTATCTGGCACTATAGATATTGGACTTTGGTACTCTGGAGATTCATCATTTGAATTGGTTGCATATTTTGATGCTGATTTTACTAGGTGTAAACTTGATAGAAAAAGTACAAGTAAAACTAATCAATTTCTTGGAGTTAAATTTGATTTCATGGAGTAATAAGAAACAAATTCAGTTGCTCCATCTACGACAGAAGCCGAATATATAACAGCTTGAAGCTGTTGTGCTCAAATCCGATAGATCAAACAATAACTTGAGGATTTTGGCATCAAATTAACTAAGACATCCATAAGATGTGATAATACTGGTGCAATTAATTTAACCAAAAATCATGTTTAACACTCAAAAAGTAAACATATTAAAATAAGACAATACTTCATAAGAGATCATATGCAAAACTTAAATATGATGCTTGAATTTATTTGTACTGATAGTCAATTAGTTGATATTTTCACAAAACCCTTGAGTGAAGAAAGATTTTGCATGATTAAGAGAGAGTTAGGTATCATAGATCTCTTTGTATAGAACTCTTTCAAAATTTGTTCTTACTCAAATTCCTGTGCTTAAAATTATATCTTTTATGTCAATACTTGATTTTTGGCCAAGTGTCGACTCACGCCAAGTGTCAACAGACCAAAATTGAAGTGTCGACTCACAAGCAAAATTGGATTTTGTAGGGCATCATCTATTCATTCCAAAGCCACCTGTCCTTTGTTTTCTTCTTCCCTAGTGGTCCCCTAGCACTCCACTGACCTCGAAACAGTGTTCTTCGATCCATGTCCTTCGATTTTTTGGTAATTTCTTCTCTTTTTCCCTCTTTTGGTCCGATTGCACACTATTTTCTTCGTGTTTTTTGTTGATTCGGCCCGAACCCCTCTTTCTGATTTCATTCCTCTCTTCGATCTATTTTCCCACTATTTTCTTGTGGATCAGCTCAAGCTATTGCATAATCTCTTCCACATTTCTCCCGCTTCTTCCCTTTTTAGTCCATTCTTTGACCGATTCTAGCTTGCATTCACCCTTTCTTCTCATCAGTCTTTTTCCCTATTTTGGTCCTTTCCTCTTCTCTTTGGCCTTTTCTAGTTCACCCATTTTTTTCCTTGGTCTTTCCCTCTGTTGGTGATTATGGGACCCTGCAAGCAAATAGTATCAAGGATAAGGTTGAGTCAAGGTTCTACCAAGAGATGAACCAAGGCTCGAAGTGACACTGCCAGAGGTCAACAGCTTGAGCATGAGGGAGTGGCACCCCCACAGTCCCCCGTAGCAGAGAGTGTCGGGGAAGATCATCGTAGTTGGATGTCGAGTTGACTTGGAGTTTTTCAACCGTGAGGGTTTTCATCTTGGAGAGATTCTTGAGCTAGCTAGTTTGACCTCCTTTACTATGAAGGAGAAGTACTATTCGTATCTTATCAGAGAGTTTTATAGGAGTCTGGATACTAGTGGATTGATGTGGAGTGCTACAATCAGAGGCGTGGAGATCCTAGTATCTGAGAGCATATTGAGCAGAGTCTGAGACATTCCTCTTCGTGGGATTGCTGCCATGTGTGTTAGAGATAGACAGGCGGCATTTTTGTATGTTTTGGAGAGAGACGATGTTTGCGGTGTGACTACTGTCATCGCGAATCAGTTATCAGTCGAGATGCACCTCCTTCATCACTTCATTACAAGGATACTTCAGTCAAAGACTGGTCGCTTCGACTTCATCACAGAGCGGGAGCTCATGTTGATGGTTTGCCTCACACAGAGGACTGTCGTCAACATCCTAGCCCTGATGATGAGCCAGATGGGAGAGGTTGCGACTCAGCATCATTTGTGTCTACCGTACATGATGGGTCTGACTCGTCTATTCAGATCTTACCATGTTTTTTTGGAAGAGGAGGCCTCCAAGGATATTCTACACACAAATGTGTATGACAAGCGATCTTTGCATCTATGGGATACAGGAGGATTGCCGGTAGATGGGTGCATGAGAGTCTGGTCAGGAGCCAGATGAGGAGGATGAGATGCGAGCTGTAGAGGTAGGGCCATCTAGGCCTACTAAGCACTTCACACCGCCTAGACCCACACCAGTAGTAGCTTCTGGGTCTGAGCCAGTCACTCTAGCACCAGTTTCTTCACCTATTATTTCTCCTTGTACATCTACTGAACCTACTTTTTTGGAGCAGATCAGGCATGAGATTGTTGAGGTCAGGGAGGAGGTTATTTGATTAGCTATTAGGACTACATAGCTTTAGATTGAGATAGAGGGACTGAGAGCACACACTGATGATCAGCTCTTAGGCATCAGATAGATTATGAAGGCGGGCTTCATCAAGATTCGTGATCTTTTAAGATCTCTTTTGCCTCCGACTGCACCTTTTAGTCCACCTCCTCCTCCGCCAGTGGATGACGATGACCACCTTGACAGACATGATGACACTCCTGGTGATGATGGTGGTGATGGTGGTGGTGAGGTTGACAGAGGCACAGATATTCTTGATGGTGATGATAGTGATGGCAATGATGACAGAGCTGGAGATTATGAGATTGTCAGCAAGGAGATTCAGACCCCAGATGCTACTACTGATACTCCTAGAGATGCTTGGCTTTCCACTGCACCAGCTTTCCTGACACTAGTAGAGACATTACCTCCACCCTCTACTAGGTCCTCTAGGGTCATACCTCGTTCTGGACCAGCTCTTAGGACTAGGAGCCATGGCACCCATAAGAACCCTAAACTCCTTGCTTCTAGGACAAGGATTAGAGCTCCTATTTACTTTAAGCTTCCATCTAATGAGGAGTAGCCTTTCAGATATTTATCTTATTATTTATGATTATGCATTAGTCTTTTTCTCTACTATGTATCAACTTTTAGTCATGTACCAGACTTTGACTATATTTCAGGTTATGCTTGCTTATCTTATGTAAGCAATTTTGTTGTACTGAAATTCTTTTAAATATATGAAAGTTTACTTTTATCTCATGATTTCTCTTCTTTCTGTCAAATTGCTCTGATACCAACTGTAGGGTCATGGCCCCTAACCAA
Organism: Areca catechu; assembly: GCA_021397845.1. Lineage (NCBI taxonomy): Eukaryota > Viridiplantae > Streptophyta > Magnoliopsida > Arecales > Arecaceae > Areca > Areca catechu. The sequence goes on along the minus strand of CM038040.1, from coordinate 129,178,213 downwards.
CTTTGTATACTTTAATGCATTAATTCAGGGGGAGATTACTCTTTTTAATATTTAATGTTGATAAAAAGGGAGAGTAAGATCTATATATAAGCATTTTCTGTATTTTTCTAAAATTTTGAATTGATTTATAACTTAACTCACATAGGGGGAGAAAAAATAAATTTAAACCTTGTTTAGCACTTCTCCTCTATGAAATTATGTTGTATGAACCTTTTTTCATAAGCTTTAAGTACATGCTTACTTGAATATGTGATACAATATCTACAATTGAACTTGAATGCTTATATACTCAAGGTTTTGTCATCATCAAAAAGGGAGAGATTATTGGTTTTAGCCCTTGATTTTCATGACAAATAAAATGTTGAGTATATGTTTTATACTAATGTTTCAATTGTAGTTATGAGTTTTGTTGACTCTAGTCTTGATTTTGATGATTGACAAAATACTTAAGTATATATGAGTACTAATGTACATTAAAAGTATTTATTAAATACAGGTACTCATTAATGTTAAAAGATTGAAAAGATTATCATTTAGTTGAAGAAGCCATAGATTTTCAAGTTATAAGGGCTTTGGAATTGATATGGAAGAACTTGAAGAGGCTAAAAATCAATTTTGGAGAAGTTTCAGCAAGTTTCAATACTGGCACAATCAAGTGTCGACTCATAAAGATGTTCAAGTATCGACTCAAGACCTGAGAATAACAAAAGACAGAACAGGATCAATCCAAAATTTTTGCCTTGAGCTGACCTCATGAATAGTGCAAGTGTCAACTCATAAACTATACAAGTGTCGACTAACTATGCAAGTGTCGACTCATGAATAGTACAAGTGTCGACCTATGAACTATGCAAGTGTTGACACTTGGAGTAACGGCTAGTTTTTCAGAAGCACATAATTGATTCCAACTTGCTTCAAATGGCTAGTTTTTTATCCCCAACGGTCATAAACGGTCATCTATGGGTTGGAGAGCTATATAAACACCAAAAATCAAATAGAGAAGTAATCCTTTAGTGAGATAATTGAATATCCTTCAAGGATTCAAGAGTTGAATGGTTCAAGCCTTCAAGCTTCCAAAGATAAGAGAGTTGATCCAAGTCCACAACAACAAGCTTCATTCAAAGGCTTCAATAAATTGAAGACAAACTTCTTCAACATCATCCAAGGACTTCAAAAAGATACTTGCTTTATTTTAGAAAGATTTATTATATTCTTTACTTTCATTCTTACGTTGTTGTATCAAGATTTTTGGTGAGCCTTGGAAAACCAAAGAGGTTATTGGTTAGTCTTTATGTAAAACCAGCATAGATTGTTGGTGATCCCGTAAAACCAACATAGGTTGTTGGTGAGCCCGTAAAACCATCAGAGGTTGTTGGTTAGCCTAAATTATAAAACCAACAAGGGATTTTGACTTGTGAGCCCGAGAAAACAAGTTGGGTTTTGATTAGTGAGCCCGAAAAACTAATCGACTATAATCTTGGTGATTATAGTTAAATTCCCAAGAAAGACTTGGCGAGTGGATGTAGGTGCCTTGGAGTGCACCGAACTACTATATATTCTTGAATTTGTGATTGCTCTTATTTATTTCTTATTTACTCTTGCATTTACTTTGATAATTCTGTTGCATATTTTCATTAAGCACATAAACACTTTGACAAAATACAAACACTTAATTACAATTATCACATACTTATTTTATATCTATTGAAATAGTTCAAATAATTTTATAAAACCCAATTCACCCCCCCTCTTGGGTTGCATCATCATTAGGCAACAACTAGTATCAGAGCCCGGAACCCAAAATTGTTGGTATCTAAACTTGGTGCTTTGCAAAGAATTCAACAGTTTTGAGTTAAAAGATCATGGCAATCCTAGAACGTGTTTATTTTGCTATAGGACATGAAACTAATAGATCACCATTTTTCAATGGCACTAATTACACTTTTTGAAAAACTCGCATGTGCATCTATATTCAATCTATTAGTTATTATCTTGGAAAAGTTATAGTTAATGGTCCTCATATTCCTTCTATTTTGGTTAATGGTATTTTCATTCCAAAGCCCGAAGAGGATTGGAATGAATATGATATTAAACAATCTAAAATTAATGCTAAAGCAATGAACTTGTTTTGTTGTGCATTGGACTCTAATGAATTCAATAGGATCTCCACATGCACATCGACGAAGGATATATGGGACACACTTGAAATTACTCATGAGGGTACTCTTTAAGTAAAAAGTACTAAAATCAATATGCTTGTTCATTCTTTTAAAATGTTTGAAATGTTATATTATGAATCTATATCTGATATGTATACTAGATTTATGACTAATTGTTGCCCAGTGATGAAGCAACCCAAAAGGGAGGGTGAATTGGCTTTTGTAAAATTATTTGAACTATTTCAATAGATATAAAGCAAGTATGTGTAATTGCAATTAAGTCTTGTGTTTTGCCAAAGTGTTTTATGCTTCAAAATAATATGCAGCGAAATTAATAAAGTAAATACTTAAAGAAAATAATCAAACAAATACAACAAGTTTATAGTGGTTCGGTGTACTCCAAGGCACCTACATCCACTTCCCAGATTTTTCTTGGAAATTTCACTATAATCACCAAGATTACAGTCGATTAGTTTTCCGGGCTCACTAATCAAAACCCAACTTGTTTTCCTGGGCTCATAAGTCAAAACCCTTTATTGGTTTTATAACTTAGGCTAACCAACAACCTCCGATAGTTTTACGGGCTCACCAACAACCTAGTTGGTTTTGATACAAAGGCTTACCAACAATCTTGTTGGTTTTCACATAAGGCTCACCAACAAATCTCTTTGGTTTACCAAGGCTCACCAAAAACTTTAATAAACAAAGTAAGCACAATATGAAAAGAATACAATAAAAGCTTTCTTAAACAAAGCAAATATCTCTTTGAAGCCCTTGATTGTTGATGAAGAACTTGTCTTCAAGTTGTTGAAGCCTTTGATTATAGCTTGATGATATGAACTTGGATTAACTCTCTTATCTTTGGAAGCTTGAAGGCTTGAACCACTCAACTCTTGAATCCTTAAAGGATATTCAATAATCTCACCAAAGGATTACTTTCCCATTTGATTTTTGGTATTTATATAGCTCTCCAAATCATAGATGACTGTTGGAGATGAAAAACTAGTTATTTGAAGCAAGTTGGAATCAATTCTGTACTTCTGAAAAACTAGCTGTTACTCCAAGTGTCGATACTTGAATATCGTGAGTCGACACTTGAGTTCTGTGAGTCGACACTTTGTTTTTATGAGTCGACACTTGTGTCAGCTTAAAAAAAAAATTCTGGATTTTCATAATTCTGCTTTTTCTTGTTCTCAGGCCTTAAGTCGATACTTGAACTTTTTCATGAGTCGACACTTGAGTGTGCCGGTGGTGAAATTTGCTGAAACTTCTCCAAAATCAAATTTTAAGTCCTTCTAAGTCTTCCTTATATTCCAAAGTTCTTATAATTTAAAATTCCATGAATTTGAAAAACTTTTTCAATTGAAACACAAGAATTTCTTCATTCAACATGGATGAGTACTAAAATTTAATGAACATACTAAAATACATAATTAGTAATCATATATACTTAAATATTTTGTCAATCATCAAAATCAAGACCAAAGTCAACAATCTCTCCTTTTTTGATGATGATAAAACCTTTAAGTATATAAATAGGATAAGCTTTAAAAGATTAACAATAAAATAAACATGTAAGCTCAAAATCAATGAGTGTTAAGCTCCCCTCAAAATATGATTTCAAAATATTTTCATACATCATTCAAAATTTTTAAACATTCTCCCCCTTGCTAATTCTTCCCTTAAAGAGTAAAACATTTTGCTTTCTTCTCCCCCTTTTGCATTTTCTTTCATTTCTCATATAATTTTTCATGTTTATCATATTTTTTCCTTTTAATGCTTAATATTTTTCTCCTCCTTTTTGTCATCATGAAAAATGGTGAAAGACAATACAAAGTGGGGAAGAAGTAGAAAGGATAGCAAGAGATCATCAAAATCAATACAAGAAATCAATTAATTATGGTACCGATAAATATGATACTAATTGAACATGATACCACAAAAATGATATGCACATGCAAAGAATAATTTAATATATATATTAGCTCTAATATACATAATTGATAGCAAGACAACAATCCATTCACCTCACTTATTGATGGGATAAGGCTACAGTGGCACCCCAATACATCATAAGAGACCCCATTAAATGGGAAGAGAGGGTCTTTAAACCCTACTTAGCTCCTATGACCGGATGGCCATGGTGACTAACCCAATCCGAAGCAGTTATTAGGAGCTCTTCTCCTCTTTTTTTTAAGATTCTTAATAAAATAAATCTTGATACCAATTGAATGTAACTCTCCTCAAATGATTAGATTTGAAAACAAGGAGGAGTATCAGAACAATATAAGTATGATATCAAGAAAATATTGAAAGTATCATACATGTATTTAATGACAACAAATCTTTGGATGCTCCCCCTAAATATTATTCCCTCTTAAAAATATACATTTATTTGAGGAATAAAACATGAATGCACAAGCAACGTGATTTCAGATATTTTGAAATATAAACATACATACTAAGTCTAAAATCAAAGATTTGAATTTTCAAGATATACATTATCTTCAAAAAATAAGAGATTGATCATTTAAAAACTTTTAGCATGATTTAAAATCTATTTGAAATGATTTGATATTCATACAAATGCTAGAAGTAATAAGATATCAAGTCTAGCTACTGGATTAAGGGTTTATCAATGTGTATACCTTCTTCTTAAATGTAACCCTTAACTACCAGTTCTATACTTGTTCCAAATCATTTCTAGTCTAATCATGGATACAAATTAGAATACATTTCATCACAATATTTTACTTGAAATAGTTTAAAACTATATTAATCAAAATCAAGTAAAAGTCTAATAATCACAAGTTTAATCATGAGAGTATGAAATCCATCAACATCAAAAAGTTCATGATCACAAAAAATGACTATTAGTCTAAACTTGATTCTAATTAATCAGTTAAAATAATTTTCAAAGCAATATGCAACTTTAAAAATATTTTTCATAAAGTAATTTAAGATACATTAATCAAAATCAAGTGAAGGTCTTATAATCACAAGTTTAATCATGATAGCATGAAGTTCATCAATATCAAAAAGTTCATGATCATAACCAATGACTATAGGTCTAAGCTTGATTCTAATTAATTATTTAAAATAATTTTTAAAATAATTGTTGCAACATTTATAACAAATATTCAGCTACATTTTTAATTATGGAAGGTAATTTTTAGAATTTACCAATATTCATAATCCTTTCTTTACCATTTAGTCCAAAATGTAGTAAGTCCACTTCTTTAAATTATCTTGTATAGTCATTTTTCAAAAACTTCATTTTTTCTTGTTGGACTGCAAGACATTCCTGCAAAACATACTGAGTAGACAATTTTGGTACCCAAACTTTTTCGAGTCCTTTAGGGTTAGTAAATATTATTCCTTTTGGTATCCAATTTTTTTTTAATTTACAAGGATATGCATTATGCCCAATTTTATAACATTTAAAGCAAGTCAGAATGGAGGATGCATCAATATAGAAATTTTTGTTTTTCTTTAAAAACTCATCATTTGATACAAAAATCTTGGACCTTGTTAGAATTTTTATTTCATTCAATAAAATATTTTTCTCATTTGAAAACTTATAACATAAATCTTTCAAATCAAAAATTTTTTTTTCTAAAATTTCTTTTCCTTTAGAAAGATTGTTCTTATCATTTTTTAAAATATCAATCTTTATATTTGAATCATGATTTTTATTGGCAAGATTAGTGTTCTCAAGAAAAAAAAAATCTACATGTCTTTTTAATTTCTTGAGCACATTTTTTAATACTTTGTATTCATGCACAAGATCATTAAATGCATCATGTAATTCATCAAAGATAAAATTATATTTATTTTCAAAACATACCTCTTCCTCATTTGCCATGAAGCAAAGATGGACAACTTCTTGTTCATCATTCGAACTTGAATCTTCACTATCGCTCCAAGTTGCCATCATTGCGTTGAATTTTTTTTGGCCTTGAGGGCTATTATTTTTTTCTTCTCTTGATTAGCAACCACTTCCTTTTGCCATAAGTTCAACTCAAAAGTCATGAGTGAATCAATGAGCTCCTCCTTTACTTATGAGTGAATCAATGAGCTTCTCCAAAGGTAAGGTTTCTACATCTTTAGCTTCTTGGATCGCCATCACCTTTGGATCCCATGATATTGGCAAAGATCTAAGAATTTTATTAACCAAATCAGCATTAGATAGACTTTACCAAGACTTTTTAATTCATTAACAATAGTTATAAATCTAGTATACATATCAGATATAGATTCATAGTATAGCATTTTAAACATTTCAAAAGAATGTAGAAGCAAATTAATTTTAGTATTATTCACTTGAAGAGTACCCTCATGAGTAATCTTAAGTATATCCCATATTTCTTTTGTTGTTTCGCATATGGAGATCCTATTGAATTTATTAGGGCCCAACGCATACTAAAGCAAGTTCATTGCTTTGGCATTAAGCTCAAATTGCTTAATATCATTTTCATCCCAATCCTCTTCGAGTTTTGGAATGGAAACATCATTAACCAATATTAAAAAAATATGTGGACCATTAACAATCATTTTTCAAAGATAACAATCTATAGATTGAATATAAATATGCATGCATGTTTTTCAATATGTATAATTAGTGCCATTAAAAAATGATGGTCTAACACTAATACTTACAAGGGTTGCCATGATCATTTACTCAAAATAGTTAGATTTTCAAACAGAATACCGGGCTCTGATACCAATTATTGCCTAGTGATGAAGCAACCCAAGAGGAGGGATGAATTGGATTTTATAAAATTATTTGAACTATTTCAATAGATATAAAATAAGTATGTGATAATTACAATTAAGTGCTTATGTTTTGCCAAAGTGTTTGTGTGCTTCAAAATAATATGCAGCAAAATTAATAAAGTAAATGCTCAAAAAAAATAATCACACAAACACAACAAATTTATAATGGTTCGGTGCACTCTAAGGCACCTACATCTTCTCTCCAAGTTTTTCTTGGAAATTTCACTATAATCACCAAGATTACAGTCAATTAGTTTTCCAGGCTCACTAATTAAAACCCAACTTGCCCAACTTGTTTTTCCAGGCTCACAAGTCAAAACTCCTTGTTGATTTTATAACTTAGGCTAACCAACAACCTTCGATGGTTTTACGGGCTCATCAACAACCTAGTTAGTTTTGATACAAAGGCTTACCAACACCCTTGTTGGTTTTCACACAAGGCTCACCAACAAATCTCTTTGATTTTTCAAGGCTCATCAAAAACCTTAATAAACAAAGCACAATATGAAAAGAATATAATAAAAGCTTTCTTAAACAAAGCAAATATCTCTTTGAAGCCCTTGATTGTTGATGAAGAACTTGTCTTCAAGTTATTGAAGCCTTTGATTGCAGCTTGATGATGTGAACTTGGATCAGCTCTCTTATCTTTGGAAGCTTGAAGGCTTGAACCACTCAACTCTTAAATTCTTGAAGGATATTCAATAATCTCACCAAAGGATTATTTTTCTATTTGATTTTTGATATTTATATATCTATCCAAACCATAGATGACTGTTTATGATCATTGGGGATGAAAAACTAGTCATTTGAAGCAAGTTAGAATCAATTCTGTACTTCTAAAAAACTAGCAGTTACTCTAAGTGTCGACACTTGAATCTGGTGAGTCGACACTTGAGTTCTGTGAGTCGACACTTGGTTTCTATGAGTCAACACTTGATTTTTGTGAGTCGACAATTGGATCAGCTCAAGGCAAAAATTTTGGATTTTCATAGTTATATATTTTTCTTGTTCTCAAGCCTTGATTTAATGCTTAATCTTTTTCATGAGTCAACACTTGAGTGTGCCAGTACTGAAACTTGTTGAAACTTCTCCAAAATCAAACTTTAAGTCCTTCCAAGTCTTTCTTATGTTCCAAAATTCTTATAACTTGAAATTCCATAAATTTGAAAGACTTCTTAACTGAAATACAAGCATTTCTTCATTCAACATGGATGAGTACTAAGATCTGATGAACATACTAAAACACACAATTAGTACTCATATATACTTAAATATTTTGTTAATCATGAAAATCAAGACCAGAGTCAATATTATTTTTAATGAATTGAAAAGTCTTGGCAAAGTCTATACTAATATCGATTTGGTTAATAAAATTTTTAGGTCTTTGGCAATATCATAGGATCCAAAGATAACCGTGATCCAAAAAGCTAAAGATATTGATACCCTACCTTTGGAGGAGCTTATTGGTTCACTCATGACCCATGAGTTGAATTTATGGCACAAAAAAGTGGTTGTTGATCAAAAGAAGAAAAAGATAATAGCCCTCAAGGCCAAAATAAATTCAAAGAAATGATGGCAACTTGGAGCGATAGCGAAGATTCAAGTTCGGATGATGAACAAGAAGTTGGCTATCTTTACTTCATGGCAAATAAGAAAGAGGTATATTCTGAAATTGAATATGATTTTATCTTTAATGAATTATATGATGCATTTAATGATCTTATGCATGAATACAAAGTATTAAAAAATGAACATAAGAAATTAAAGACATGTAGATTCTTTTTTTCTTGAGAATACCAATCTTGCCAACAAAAATCATGATTTAAATATCAAAATTGATATTTTAGAAATCGATAAGAATAATCTTTCTAAAAGAAAAAATAGAAAAAAATTATTGATTTGAAAAAGTCATGCAATAAGTTTTCAAATGAAAAAAATATTTTAAATAGAAATTCTAAAAAGATTCAAGATTTTTGTATCAGATGATGAGCTTTTAAAGAAAAACAAAAATCTTGAGTTGAAAAATAATAATTTTTTGTTGTTACTTCTTCCAATATTGCATGCTTTTTATATGAAAAATTTGGACTTAATACATATCATTGTAGATTAAGAAAAATTTGTGTTCCAAAAGGAACCATATTTATTAACCCTAAAGGATCCAAGAAAGCTTGGGTACCAAAATTATCCACCTCGTTTATTTTACAGGAGTGTCTTGCAGCCCAACATGAAGAAAGAAATAATTGAATAGTGGTTGTACAAGATAACATGAAGAAGTGGATAAGCTACATTTTGGACTAAATGATAAAGGAAGGATTATATATATTGATAAATTCTAAACATTTTCTTTCATAATTGAAAATATAGTTGAATATTTGTTATCAATGTTGCATCAATTACTTTGAAAATTATTTTAAATGATTAATTAAAATCAAGTTTAGATATATAGTCATTGGTTGTGATCATGGACTTTTTGATGTTGATGAATTTCATTATATCATGGTTAAACTTATGATTATAAGACCTTCACTTGATTTTGATTAATATATCTTGAATTACTTCATGAAAAGTATTTTTAAAGTTGCATATTGCTTTCAAAATTGTTTCAATTGATTAATTAAAATCAAGTTTAGACTAATAGTCATTTGTTATGATCATGAAATTTTTGATGTTAATGGATTTCATGCTCTCATGATTAAAGTTATGATTATCAGACTTTCACTTGATTTTGATTATTATAGTTTTAAACTATTTCAAGTAAAATGTTATAATTTATGTGTTTTCAGTTTTGGCATCTATGCTTAAGTTAGAAATAATTTGGATCAAGATTGAAATTGGTAGTTAAGGATTATATTTAAGAAGAAAGTATGCATATTGATAAATCCTTGCTCCAGTAGCTAAACTTGGTACTATATTACTTTTAACATTTGTATGGATAATCAAAATCATTTTAAATTATATGGTTTTTATGAATTGTATTCCATTTTATATTCATGCTTAGACTAAAAATGATTTGAAACAAGTATAGACGGGTAGTTAAGGGTTACATTTAAGAAGAAGGTATGCACATTGATAAATCCTTAATCCATTAGCTAAACTTGATATTATATTACTTTTAGCATTTGTATGGATATCAAATCATTTCAAATAATTTTAAAATCATGATGATCAATCCCTTGCATTTTAAAAATTTTGTATATCTAGAAAATTCAAATCTTTGCTTTCAGACTTAGTATTTATGTTCATATTTAAAATTGTCTGAAATTATGATAGCTTGTGCTTTCATGTTTTATTCCTCAATGAATACATATTTTTAAGGAGAAATAACATTTAGGGGGAGCATCCAAAGATTTGTTGTCAATATATACATATGATGCTTAGAATATTTTCTTGATATCATGCTTTACTTATATTGCTCTAATACTCTTCTTGTTTTCAAATCTAATCCTTTGAGGGGAGTTACATTCAATTGGTATCAAGATTTATTAAAAATCTTTAAAAAAAAAGAGAGAAGAGCTCCTAGTAACTGCTTCAGATTGGGTTAGTCACCATGGCCGTCCGATCATAAGAGCTAAGTAGGGTTTAAAGACCCTCTCTTTCCATTCAATGGGATCTATTATAATGTGTTGGGGTGCCACTGTGGCATTATCCTATGAACAAGTGAGGTGAATAGATTGTTGTCTTAATCATACCTTAGTTATACATATTAGAGCAATATACATTGAATTATTTTTTGCATGTGCATCTCATTTTATGGTATCATGTTCAATTAGTATCATATTTAATTAGTATCATGATTAATTGATTTCATGCATTGATTTTGATGATCTACTTGCTATTCTTTCCACCTTCATTTTCATTTTGTATTGCCTTTCTATTGAGTCTCGTGTGGTGTATCCAAGGTATCTGGAGTCAAGTTTTGGATCTTTGTCATGTTGGTCATGATGTAACTAGGGCTAGGAATGAGTTCGGTAAGAGTCCTAGGTGATAGACTATGTTTACAATGTTTATTATTCAGTCTATCTGTTCGAGTCGGCTCAATGGTCCTTCGAGTCGACTCGGTTGGTGGCACAGCATGGGGGTCTGGGTGATGTACCTGTTTCGAGTTAGCTCGATTTTTAAGAGTCGACTCTAGTTCTCAGTGAAGGTATGTAGACACTCTGGACGAGTCGGCTCGATTTGCTGGAGTCGGCTCGTATTCTCAGAATAGTTGAAGGAGTGGTCTGGATGAGCTGACTCAATCCCTACAAGTCGACTTGGATGATGGGTTTGATGTTTTGACACTGTGCCAGTTGGGAGTTGGTTCAAGGGGCTAGGTTTGGTTTAACCTAGGGATATATATACATTGTACGGTCTTGGGATTGAGTAGAGGAGAAGATATCTCTCAAGTCTTCCAAGAGGTCCTGTAACCTATTGGAAAGGAGATAATATATTAAACCCTTATTTCTCTCCCTAAACTTTTTCTTAATCTTGATTTATTACTTATTTGATCTTCATTGTCCCTATCTCCTAAGATCTGTGGTATAGAGTTCATGCCAGGCTTGTTGCTTCCATTATAGTCTCTTCACAGTGCTTCATGTTTGAGGTATTGTAAGTGGTCCGGATGGGGTGATCACATCCGGTGTGTCACGATAATTTGGTATCAGAGCCTGGGTTACATGAAGAAAAGAAGATTGCTGTTGGGATCAGGTGTAGAACAGTTTTTTGATCAAAACATCAAGGTGAGTAATTGGTGTTGTTGATTTGATCAGATCTGTTGATATGGCATCTAGGATTATCAAGGCGGACTTTGGAAAATTCGATTGCAAGGAAAACTTCATCCTTTGGCAGCAAAGGATGAAGGATTTACACATACAAAACTGGATCTATAAGGTATTAGTACGAGAGAAGCCAGAGAAGGTTAGTCTAGAAGAATGGGAGGAATTGGAGGAGATAGCTTTTAGCACAATCAGGATGTGCTTGGCTGATCAGGTTCAACCTGAGATCAGCAGAAAGCCATGGTGAAGGGTCTTTGGAGGAAGTTGGAGAACACATACTTGGGCAAGAATATGATGAACAAGTTGTGGTTAAAGAAACAACTATACAGCTTGCGGATGCCTGAGGGAGGAGATCTGATTGCTCATATCCAGAAATTCAATAAAGTGTGCTCGGATGTTATGAGCCTTGATGTGAAGATAGATGAGGAGGATAGAGCTCTCCTATTACTGTGTTCACTTCCAGTATCATATGACGGTCTCATTACAACTCTGGTGTATGGAAAGGAGACCTTAAACTTCAAAGAAGTGGTTGGAGTTCTCAGGCCTAATGAACAGCAGGAAAAGCTATGTAAAGGGAGTTCAAGTTTAGAGATTCTTACTATGAATGAGAGGCAAGGAACGCCAAGGGAAAAGACTTGAGGAAAATCAAAAGTTAGGTCTAAGTCTCGAGGTAGTCAGCAGGGCTGGAAGTGTTTTAAATGTCATCAGCCTGGTCATCTGAAGAGGAACTATCCACTCCTGAAGAATGAGAAGGGGAAGGGCTTTTCCAAAAGAGATTTGACCGGTGGGAGTGGTGCACTTTCATCTGAGGATGGTGAAGGTGATTTACTGGTTGTATCAGATGGAGCCATGGAGTATGACAGTGAATGGACATTGGATTCAGCCTGTCCTTTTCATTACACTTCACACAGGAATTGGTTTGCTTCTTGTGCCAAAGTAAATGGTGGAAGTGTAAGTCTCGGGGATGATCACCCATGTAAGGTTGCTGGTGTTGGTACAATCATGGTAAGAATGTATGATAGAGTTATACGGATGCTTACCAATGTCAAGCATGTGCCAGAGCTAAAGAAGAACCTGATTTCCCTAGGTTATTTGGAGAAGCAGGGGTATGCCTTTAGCTGTTCACCGGGTAGTGGATGCTTGAAGATTAGGGCTTATGGGTGGTGATGAGAGGAAGGAGACTGAGCAACAACCTTTATAGGATGGAAGGCTCAGTGGTAACAGATAGTGTGGAGATCCTTGCTATAGCACAGGAGGAGCAGCTTACCTACCAGCTATGGCACTATCAGATGGTCATATGAGTGATGAGGACTCATAGAACTCTCCAAGAAGGGTCTAATTCCAACACTTAGAAAAGAGGGAGATAATCTATATAAGCCTTGCATTTATGGCAAATAGCATAGAGTAACATTTGCCAGGAGTACCAAGCGGAGTGAAGGAGTTTTGGAGTTAGTTTACTCGGATGTATGGGGGCCGGCACCCATATCAGCCAGGGGTGGAGCAAGATACTTTGTTATCTTCATTGATGACTTCTTCAGGAAGGTGTGGGTATATCTGATCAGGAAAAAATCAGAGGTATTTGCCCGATTCAAGGCCTGGAGTGCTGAAGTGGAAAAGAAAATAGGAAAATCAGTCAAGTGCCTGTGGTCTGATAATGAAGAAGAGTACACAAGCTTTGAGTTTAGAAGCTACTATGAGGAGAATGGCATCAAACGCCAATTTACAGTAAAGATGACTCCCCAACAAAATGGTGTAGCCGAAAGGATGAACCGGACATTGACAAAGAGAGCCAGGAGCTTGAGGCTGCAAGCATCACTGTCCAAGGTTTTTTGGGGTGATGCTATAATCTTTTCTTGTTTTCTTGTAAACAGGTCCCCAAACAGAATGATCGATGGAGGCATCCCAGAGGAGATCTGGAGTGGCAAGAAGGTGGAGCTTGGTCATCTAAAAGTTTTTGGCAGTCCAACATATGTACTGGTGGAAGGAGCCGAAAGGAATAAATTGAACCCAAAGTAACACAAACTAGTATTCATTGGAATCCAAGGGGCGTGAAAGGTTACCTACTGGTAGATCCTTACTCTCAGTGGTCCACAATCAGTAGAAATGTTATCTTCGATGAGAGGAGCCTTCTAAGGAAGCTTGGTGTTGCAACTGGAGTTGACAAGTCTATGGAGGATAGCAAATCTCGTTTTTTGCAGTCAGGAGATAAGCCATTAGTTTCAGCCTCAAAATAGGTTCACTTTGAGGTGACGAGTCATAGTCATATTCACACACATGTGGAGGATTCGTGAAGGGGGACTTCTGACCAGGAGGATGTGCAGGAGGAGCTAGAAACTACAGATTTGCAGGACAACCCAAGAGGTGTAGCACTGCACAAGCCCAACAGGAACATCTAGAAACTGGTATGGTACGGCATAGATGAGACCATCTCATATGCTCTCATCTCTACTAGTAGAGATCCAGAGACATTTGAGGAGGCCATGGATAGTTCAGATGCGAGATCATGGATGCAAGATATGATGGAGGAGATGGACTCTCTTCGAAAGAACAAGACATGGCAGCTGGTAGATCTACCAAGAGGGAGTCGACCCATTGGCTCCAAATGGGTCTTTCCAAGGAAGGAGGGAAATTCAGAGCAAGGTGGAGTGAGGTACAAGGCTAGGCTGGTAGCCAAGGGGTACTCACAGAAAGAAGGCATTGACTACTCCGAGGTCTTCTCTCCCATTGTCAGGCATACATCTATCAGGATGCTGTTAAGCATTGTAACAGCTCAGGATTTGGAGCTGGAGTAGATGAACGTGAAGACAGCATTTCTCTATGGACATCTTGAGGAGAGCATCTACATGGAGCAGCCACAGGGGTTCAGGGAGCCTGGATCAAAGGAGAAGGTATGCTTGTTTGAAGAAATCATTGTATGGGTTGAAGTAGTCACCAAGACAATGTACAAGTAGTTTGATACCTTCGTGAGGAGCATTTGACTTTCTAGGTACAATTTTGATCCATGTGTGTATATAAAATCTTTGGAGGATGGATCCAAGGTATATCTACTCTTGTATGTAGATGACATGCTGATAGCATGCAAGAGTAAGAGGACAGTGCACGATTTGAAGGCAAGCCTATCTTGAAAGTTTGAGATGAAGGACTTGGGAGTTGAATGAAAGATTTTGGGCATGGAGATTTTCAGAGATCGAGCCAAGAAGTTGCTGCATTATCTCAGGGAGGATACATTCGAATGGTGCTGGAGAGGTTTGGAATGAAGGAGGCCAAACCAGCAGCACTGCCACTTGCAGGACATTTCAAACTTTTGAAGAGTATGTCACCACAGACTTATGTGGAGGCTCAAGAAATAGAGAGGGTGCCTTATGTATCTGGCATGGGAAGCCTAATGTACACTATGGTGTGTTGTAGGCCGGATCTAGCCCATGCAATGAGTCAGGTAAGCAGATTCTTAGCGCAGCTTGGCAAGGAACACTGCAAGCACTGAAGGGGATCTTCATATACTTTGTGGGATTAGTTGGAGTGGGTATCTACTACGGACAGCGAGGAGGTACTGTGGAACACTTTAATATAGCCAAGGTTGCTCAGAGGCAAATGGAAGGTTTTTTGGATGCAGACTTTGGTGGAGATGAGGATACCCGTCATTCCATAACAGGTTTCATATTCAGCATGAATGGAGGACCTGTGTCTTGGAGGTCTTGTTTGTAGCCTATAATGGCATTATCCACCACTGAAGCAGAGTATATTGGCATCATGGAGGCAGCAAAGGAGGCTCTATGGCTGAAGGGATTGGCTATGGAGATGGGCTGCAAACAGGAGGCTATCAAGGTGTATTGTGATAGCCAGATGCATTGTTACTTGCACAGAATTCAGTATATCATGTTAGGACAAAGCACATCGACATCAGATACTGTTGACCCTATAAGTGATTTTGATGATAACCAAATAGTGGAGCATGTACATTTATTTCTAATAACTCTTCAAGTGTTTTACAAGTTTTCATAGGATAAGTTAATTGTTCAAACTTCAACTCCTACACCTTTGTTTCTTGTTTGAGTTGTGTTGTAATTTATTTTTGTAAAGAAGAATCCAATGAAAAAGCTAAGAAAAAATTATGTAAAAATGGTTACTTCTGTGTGTGTGCACCTTAGAATTAATTTGAGTTGGTATGATTGAAAAGTTGTAAGAGTGTTGGTAAAAGTTTTTCTTTAAGTTCAATTATAAAAATCCTAAAGAAAATACTTGAGCTGACCCAGCATGTTGAAGAGCCGACTCTACCTTATGGCATGCAGCAAGGATTCTGGTACGCAGCAATCCGAGCTAACTCGAAGGTAACCGAGCCGACTCTAGTGAATCCAAGTCGATTGGAATATGTTCGAGCTGACTCCTCCAGAGTCTAATTTTTGAACATTTCTAAGAATAGCCAGGTGAGCCGACCTGAACCAGAAAGAGTTAACTCTGCCAGACCTAATTTTGAAGACCTGAGAAAGTGAGCCGACCCGAACTGCAACCAGCCGACTCTTCTAGAGTGATGATTTTAGAACTTGAGAAGAAGAGCCGACCAAATATCAAAAGAGTCGACTCCTCGAGTTCAAATTTTTCAAAGATATAAGTTCGAGCCGACTCGAGCTATCACGAGCCGACTCGTCCAGAGTGAAGTTTTGTGCCCTGAGACAAAGAGCAGACTGCATTGAAGATTTGGTGACTCGAAGGATTCGAGCCGACTCGAACATCGCTTTCAGGTATCCAATAGCTAGTTCCAGAATTTATTTTTGAATGCCAAAAAGTGCTCCAACGGTCACAAACCACTTCCCAATGATCTACAACGGCTAGAATTGCCTTGGAGTGATGGAAGACCTTATATTTGAAGGATTTGAACTTCCTTAAAGCAAGAGAATTAGAGAATTCTTCAACATTTTGAGAGCTACATTGAATATCCTACCTACCAAAAAGAAGGAGAGTACAAGAGCATTCAAGCAAGCCTTCAAGTCTTCACTAATTATGATATGAAGCTTGAAGCAATTTTACAAGAAGCCACTGAAGCAATTAAACCCTATTCAAGTGCAAGTCAAGTGGACTACTATCAAGCTGCACCGGCAACTATCCGACAAATTGAGTTTGTCATTTATTGTTGCATTTACTTCAATTCTTTTTCTGAATTGTTGTTGGGTTATTGGTGAGCCCAGTTGAAAAACCAAATAGGTTCTTGATGAGCCTTGATAAAAACTAAGTGTTAGGTTCTTGGTGATCCTGATAAAACCAAGTTAGGTTTCTTTGATTAGCCTGTTCAAAACCAAAGGGTGTTGGGTTTTCTTTGGTGATCCTGTTAAAACCAAAGTGTAGAGGTTTTGGATTGTGATCCTGTAAAACAATCCACTGTATTCAGGTGTGAATATAGTGAAAATCCTAAGTGGTATCTTGGGTAGTGAACGTAGGAGCTGGGTTGCTCCGAACCACTATAAACCTTGTGTATTTTTAAGAGTCCTTTCTTTTCAAATTCTTGCCAAGGAACTTGATGAACTATTATTGGATTACAATCCCTTCATAGTTCATACTTGATTCAGTGTAAGAAGGGTAATAGATAGAAGGCTCACAAGTTTTTTTTAAAAAAACTCTTTTCTCTTCTTCCTTGTAGAAACCTTAATGGATTATTATTGAATTAAAATCTCTTCATAGTCCATACTTAGTTAATACGAAGAAAGAAATTGAAAAGACGATATAAGAGAAATCTTAGGAAGGCTTTCTAAGTCATTAGTCTAGTAGATTCAAAAGCCCTACATCTTTGATCATTTATCTTGTCAATTTAATTAATTTTTGCTTCAAGTAGAAAGTAAAAAAAAAATCTCTCCCTCTATGTTAAAGCTCACATGAGCAAAGATTTGAACATAGTTCAAACACCTTATTTCTCATGGGATCGACCTGTACTCGCCAGACATGCTATCCTATACACCATGTGCTTGTGGTCTAAATTTAAAATTATAACAAGTTTTTAGCACCATTGCCGGGAAAATTGGTATATTTTAAATTATGTTTCAAAATTCTTGCTCTTCATACTTTTAGTTTAACTTTAATTTAATCTGTCTAACATCTTTATTTTTTTTAAGTTGGTGAGTGCTGGAAGCTAGGTACATAGTTTAAACTATTCCTTCTTCTTTCAGCATTTTATTTTAATCTTAGCTTAGTATTAATATTTAATTTAAACTTGTTTGTTCTTTTTGGTTGTGTATAAGTATTTTTAAATTACTTTAAGGGCATAAATTTAAATAAGATAAGGTGGAGAGTTCATTACCCTTCCTTAGTCGACAAACAAGTCTTTTTCATTTGTATAAATCCAAGCCTCTAAATAAATCAATTAGACACTGACCCTAGGGACATTCGAGCTCATTAGGACAATGATACTTAAGAATTGTACCAAACTAATTTCAATCATTGAATTAGTGTCTAGAAAAGTGGTTAAGAGATCTTAGTCCCAAAGAAAGGCAGTTCTTTAATTGGTTCCATTTGCTAACTTGGCCAACCTAATTAGTGTCTAAGGAAAGCAACGGGAGGACCCCCGCTAATCTTATACTTACCTGGTCAATTTGGTGAATTGGTTTGAACATGGAGTGCTCGAAGGTCAACTTGAAATAGTTGGAGCTGTCTAGTTCTAGGCTAACCCCAAGATAGAATTAATTTTGTGTGAAATTTGTTTGAAAAAAAAAATCTTACTTTAAAATATTCTTTTTTTTATAATCTTGATTGCCCTGATATAAGGTTGCCCTGACATAACTGGAAGTTATGTTACATGGTTGTCCTAGGATATGAAAAGGTTGAATTAATTTAGAACCTTTGAAGAAAAGCTTCTAAAAAAACTAAAATACATATATACAAAATCCAAAAAAATTGAAGATATAGTGATATAGTAAATTCTCCACCTCCAATATGGAGAAGGATGTCAGGTCGACTAGTTAGAACTGATTTAATTTCTGTTTCAGATCCTACGACCTCTATAATGGATGTGACAAATCAACCCCAAACTCTTAAGGATTTATGTTATCCAGTTGGTTCTGTCCAACCTGCTTATATAAGGTTGCTCCAACCCATTGCAAATAATTTTAAAATCAAACCTCAGATTATTAATATGCTTCCAAAATTCATAAAAATAGAGGATGCAAATATATATTTATTAGAAAATTTGAAGAGGCTTGTGCAAGCATAAGGCTGCAACAATTACCAAAAGATGAAATTAAGCTGAGACTAATCAATTTTGCCCTTAAAAATAATACCAAAAAGTGGCTTTATAGTCTTTCAAATCAATCTATCTGACCTGGAAGGGCTTTGTAAGAGTGTTCTTGAAAAAAAAAAATTTCATCATAAAATAGCAAAAATTAGAAATAAAATAAACCAATTCTATCAACTAGCTAGCGAGTCATTATAGAAATACTTTGACCACTTCAAGAACCTCTTGACCCAATGCCCACATCATGGAATAGAAACTTGGAGGCTATGCCAAATAATTTATGAAGGTTTAGATTCAAATTCATGAACCATGCTAGAGTCCATGTGCCATGATTAATTTATGTATAAATAATCTAATGAAACCTGGCAATTTCTAGAAAACCTAGCTGAAAAAAACTTACAATAAAAAATAACTAGGAAACCAAAAAGATCCACATCTTCAAGAGGTGGAATACACCAAATTCAGACTTCTTTAGCTATAGAGGCCACAATTGCAACCTTAACATGTAGGTTAGAGGCTTTAGAACTTCAGAGACCAGCCAGTGTAACAGGTGCAATGCACCAGACCATATTCTTGAAGAATATCCCCTCCTAATGAACCCAATAGAGCATGGATGTACACAGGTAAATGCCACATACCAGAGATCCATGAACAATCCCTACACACCCACATATAATCCAAGATAGAGAAATCATCCAAATTTCTCATGGTCATAGAACCCAAATATATGTGGTCCTAGTTTCAATCAACAAAACCTAAGGCCTAACCCTATGATGAATAACCCATCACCATTAGGCTTAAATAATAATGAAATGAAATTTATTTTTTTAAAGAAAAGCTTGGAAGCCCTAGCCAAATCCAATGCTGACACAATGTCACATTAAATAATTTTATGCAAAACACAGGCCAACTCCTAAATTCAAGCTCCCAAGCCATAGCCCGTTTGAAAATGTAGGTGGGTCAGCTAACATATATCATTAATGAAAGAGAACATGGTAGGCTACCTAGCCAACCTGAACCCAACCCAAGAAACCAAAATGGTCGACTATCCCAAGAAAATCAAGTTAATCAAGTAAATGTTATTCACTCTTTAAGATCAACAAAATAAGTGGATAATAAGGTAGGTATATCTGACACTAGAGAGGACTTAATTGCTGAGCTAGCTAAGCTACCCAATGAACAACCTACCCTACAAACTCAAGCTTCTGAAACTAATAGTACACCAAACCAAGTGCCCATAATTCTAGAGCCCTTTTCCAAATCGATTAAGATCTAATAAATAATCAAAATATTTAGATAAAATATTAGAGTTATTTAAGCAAGTTCAAATAAATATTTCTCTACTAGACATGATCCAACAAGTTCTGATTTATGCCAGATTCTTAAAAGATCTATGTACCAACAAAAGGACCACCAATGTACCATAGAGAGCTTTCTTAGCAGCAAGTATGAGCTCATACTTATTAAGTTACATGTCCATAAAATACAAGGATCCAGGATCTTGAGGGGAACTAATATGCATGCCATTTTTTTTGTATGTTTTACATGTTGAGTTAGGTGATTAATTCCCTAATTTCATATCAAAATTATTTGTAGGGAATTTTGTATGAATTTTTGAAGATCAGCATGCAGATTAGGACCTAGAAAAGTAGCAAAGAAGGACCGCCGGGGCTGAGAAGCCTCGGTTAGGGCAAGTTCTCCTGCAATAAAACTACTGGAGGTAGAGGGGTGTACCTGACAACGTCTATGAAGATCGCAGCGAAGGGGTCTCTCGTTCCTCGATGGATGCAGCCTGGAAAACCGAGCCAAAGACCCGCAGATACCTGGCTTTCTGCTCGGTGATCCGATTGAGGCTTGGCTGGAGTCGTTGGATTCGTAGGAACTCGGGGACCTACAAACGACCTGTCAGGGGTTAGAAAACTCACAAAAGAACAAGAAAACAAAGGAAAAATAGCAAGGGAAGGCTTCTTTTGGAGTGGGCGTCCAGGGATCTGAGATGCTTGTTGGCAGCAGGAAGATGATTGCAGCACTGGGAAGAAGAACTCTCGCAAACCCCTTTATGCACACAGCAGGGTATCACACAACTCAATAGAAGAACTCAAGGTTTTCATTCATCAAAATTCTCCTTCATACAAGAGGCTAGGGTCCCTTAAATAGACCCTTAACCTTGGGCTCCAAGTAAGGGTTCATAAGTCTTTACATAAGAATCCTTTTCCCTCTCAAACCCTAGCTAGAAAATAAAAAAATATTAGGTAGAAAAATCCCTAAAAATTTTCTTGACTTGGTCAAGACTCCAAGGATGCCTAGGGGGGCGTGTTGGGCTTCTAGGAGCAGCAAAAGGCCGGCCCAAAGGGGCTTGGGTGCATGGGTTTGGGCCTCTGGAAGCTAGGGTGGCCTGGTAGCCAGGTAGCAGGAATATTTCCTGGTATCTTGCTTCTTAGGGGCTTGGGCTTGGCACCTGGGCTTGATTTCTTTGGGCTAGGATGCAGATGGATCTCTGGAATCATGGATGCCCTTATTTATGAATATACTTTGGCATCTGGAAGGGAATCTGGGCATCTGGAGGGCATTTGCAAGAAATCAGGGTTTCTGAATTTTCCTACTGGGGTCTTCAAATCTTCAAGCTGGGTTGGACTTGGGCTATACTTCCATGTCTTCAATGTAGTTGGACTTGGTCTTCACTTGTATGATATAGTCTTGAGTCTCCAGTATGCTTGGATAGGACTCAAAAAAATAAAATTAGCTCAACATGAGCTGACTAGCATTGGACTGAACTAGCTCAACATGAGCTGACAAGTACAGAACTGAAATAACAACTCAAAATACTCAAATAACAACTAAAATGGACTCAGATGAGCTAAGCCCTTATTACAGATGGACTCATAAATTATTGATCAATTCACAGAGGATTGAAAAGCCTCTATCTTATTCTGGTGCCTCCGGTGTCCCCACCAGATCTCCAACAATTTCATGTGTCATAAGAGAAACCCATATTAAGAAGGCTTTACTTGATTTAGGGGCTCGTGTAAATATTCTATCCTATTCAGTTTATAAACAATTAGGATTGGAAAAACTTTAGCTAACATGGATTACATTATAATTAGTAGACTGATCCTTTAGGATCCCTAAAGGAATGGTAAAGGATGTCCTAATTAAGGTTGGCAATTTTATCTTTCCTATAGATTTTATCATTTTGGAGATTGAACCAGTATTAAATCCTCAGGATCATGTCCTAGTTATTTTAGAAAGACCATTCCTAGCTACTACTAATGCTAAAATCAATTATCAGAATGGACTTATAAAACTATCTTTTGGGAACATGACTATTGAGCTATAAATATATTCAATTTGGAATAGGAATCCACTAAGCATGCTATTGTAAATATAATCCAAGATGAAATTTATGAATCCATAGATATTAGCGATGAGGAAGTCGATCTTGAGTCAATATCTAGCCAACCCATGAATATGAAAATATAGATAAGATACTTGGAGATAATAAAAATAGTAAGAGATGGGAGCCTCCTACTGAAATACTCATGAAAATGGCTAAACCATCAACCAAGCCATCAATAGAGAAGGCACCCAAATTAGAATTAAAATCTCTTCCAAAGCATCTTAAGTATGTGTATTTAGGTCCAAAGAAAACCCTGCCTATAATTATTGCCTTAGATCTAAATCCTAAATAAAATGAGCTATTAACTATTCTGAGAGAAAATTGAGAAGCAATAGGCTAGACCATGGCAAACATTAAGGGAATAAGCCCTTCCATAGTTCAACATAGGATACACCTAGAGGATGAGGCTAAATCAACTAAAGATGTCCAAAGAAGATAAGATTAAATCTAGTCATGAAGGATGTAGTCAAGAAAGAGATTTTGAAGTTACTAGATAATGAAATTTTAACTCCATTTCTAATAGTTCGTGGGTAAGCCCTGTACAAGTGGTACCCAAAAAGTCTTGAATAATAGTGGTTTAGAATGAAGTAAATGAACTTACCCCAACTAGGATCCAAATGGGATGGAGGGTGTATGTAGACTATAGAAAATTGAATGCAGCAATAAGGAAAGATCACTTTCCTTTGCCATTTATTAACTAGATGTAGAAAAAAATTAGCTGGATAGGAGTTTTATTATTTTCTTGATGGATACTATGGCTATAACGATCTCCATAGCTCCTGAAGATTAGGAAAAGACCACATTCACCTGCCCATTTAGAACCTTTGCTTATAGAAACATGCCCTTTGGGTTATTAATGTACCAACAACCTTCTAAAGATATATAATCAACATTTTTTCTAATATGGTATAACAATTTTTAGAAAATTTGATGGATGACTTTTCTGTGTTTGGCCCTACCTTCTCCAAATATTTAAACTATCTGAGACTAGTTCTAGAAAGATATAAAGAGAAGCATTTGGTTCTTAATTGAGAAAAATATCAATTCATGGTTAGAGGAGGTATAGTTCTTGGCCATGAATTTTCAAAAAAAGGAATAGAAGTTGACAAGGCCAAAGTTGATATCATTGCAAGTCTTCCACCATCCAAGTTTATCAAAGAAATTCATTCATTTTTAGGACATGCTAGATTTTACAGAAGGTTCATACCTAATTTTAGCAAAGTGGCTTGCCCATTGATAAATTTGTTAATAAAGAAAGCAAAATTTGAGCTTACTCCTGAGTGCCTATAGTCTTTTGAATTCCTTAAAAAGGTACTCATTTCCGCTCCCATCATTCATCCACTTGTATGGAGCAAATCCTTTGAACTCATGTGCGATGCATCCGATCATGCTATAGATGTAGTTTTAGGTCAAAAGATTAATAAATTGCCTAGAGTTTTTTATTATGCGAGTAACATATTAAATGATGCATAACTTAATTACATGACCACTGAAAAGGAGTTCCTAGCCATTGTCTTTGTCTTAGAAAAATTTAGATCCTACTTGGTTGGGTCACACAATATTGTTTATAATGACCACTTAGCCATTAGACATCTCCTAGCAAAGAAAGAAGCTGAGGCATGCTTAATACAATGGATTTTACTTCTTCAAGAATTTGACCTAGAAATTAAGGACAAGAAAGGAATAGAGAATGCTATAACTGATCACTTATCCCAAATCATAATTGTACTATCTAGTGAACCACCTATCAATGATTTTTTTTCTTGATAAGCAACTTATGTTCATGTCCACTAAACCATGGTATGCTGATATTATAAATTATTTAGTCATTGATAAAGTTCCTTCTCATTGGACTATTCAGGATAAACACAAATTCTTTTTCCAAGTGAAGTACTTCATTTGGGATGATCCATACATGTTCAAACAGTATCCTAATCAGTTCATTAGGAAGTGTGTCTCGGATAATGAGGTTAGAAGTATTCTATCATTTTGCTATGACCAAGCATGTGGTGGTCACTTCGCATCCAAGAAGACAGCTACCAAAGTACTCCAATGTAGATTTTATTGGCCTAATTTATTTAAGGATGTATATGTGTATTGTAAAAGTTGTGTCCGATGCCAACAAATGGATCGGATCACCAAGAGAGACATGATGCCACTCAATCCAATTTTGGTGGTCAAGATTTTTGATGTCTAGGGGATCGATTTTATGGGACCATTTTTAAGGTCCTTCAGAAATGAATATATTTTAGTGGCTGTCGATTATGTATCTAAGTAGGTAGAAGCTATTTCATGTAAATCCACTGATAGCAATGTGATCATTAAATTTCTTTAAAAAAATATTTTCTCCCTTTTTGGTACTCCTAGGGAAATCATTAGTGATTGGGGGACACACTTTTGCAACTGACCCTTTGCAACATTAATGAAAAAATATAATATTATCTATAAGTTGGCCACACCATATCATCCTCAAACTAAGGGACAAGTAGAAGTGTCCAACAGACAAATCAAACAAATATTAGAGAAGACCATTAATACTAATAGAAAGGATTGGTCTTTGAAATTAGTTAATGCACTCCAGGCATACCACACCGCCTACAAGACCAACCTAGGAATGTCTCTTCATAGGATTATGTTTGAAAAATCATGTCACTTGCCGGTTGAATTAAAACGCAAAGCTATGTGGATAATAAAAAAATTAAACATGGACTTGGACATAGTCGAAATTCATAGAAAGCTTCAGATTAATGAATTAGAAGAACTTAGAAATGAAGCTTACGAGAATGCCAGGGTGTACAAGGAAAGAACAAAAGTATTTCATGATCAAGCAATTCTTATAAAATCTTTTACTCCCAGACAAAAGTATCTATTGTATAATTTGAGATTACATCTTTTTCCTGGAAAGCTTAGACCTAGATGGACAGTACCTTTCTTAATTAAGGAAGTCTTCCCATATGCAGCTATAGAAATTGAAAATCCAAGTAATGGTGTTGTTTTCAAAGTTAACAGTCAATGATTAAAACCATTCTTGAAACTATCCAAAGAATCTATAGAGGAAGCCATGGTTCTCTATGAACCAATATATCTTGGTTAGCTTGCTATCAATATTTAGTCTGGCTGAAGACCTTAAACTTAGCACTCTTGTAAAGCAACCCAGCTCCTTTCTTTCTAATTATTTTCTTTTTAGCATGTTAGGTCCTGACTCAAATGTGCTCTATTGGTTAAGTTGGGGGGAGAGCTCAAAAAAATTTCTCCTTAGGTATCTTCATTTCCTTTTATACCATATTATGCTTACATTTAGAAACTATTTTTATTCATGGGGAAATCATAAGTAGAATAAGAATATATTTAAAGCTACTTATTATTCTTACACTTGTCGATCTTGGACTTAGGATAAATCATACACTTTTGATAAGTAATTGATTGAACAATCTAGATAATTTTTAAAATACTGAGGGGCAAAATATTGATAGACTTAAGTAAAAAGGTAAGTAAAAATGAAATCAATTTCTAGATAATTCCAACCCTCCTATTCATATCAAAGAAGAATCTACTTCTTAGGTGTGTGTGTGGGTGTTGATAAATGCAAAGTTTCCTTTATTAGTTAAAAAAGAAGAAGAAGAAGAAGAAGAGATAATGAGATAATAAAAGCAAGTTCTAAATATTGTTCTACCGAGTAACTGAACCTCGTTGCCTAAGTATTGAGCATCTTTGATCTGTAGCCTTTCTGACTTGAGCTAGTAAGCCCAAGGAGTGTTCTATACCTAATTCCCTAAGGCCAACTGGTTTGAGAGACATTAGTTGAAAACTTGTTACAAGGATCAGATAGAAAGCTTAAGAGATTAAGGCATTGCATGGTCTGTATTAAAAAAAAAGAAATGAAAAATGTAGCAATAAAAGAAACATACTTGTACTAAAATAATATCTCACCACTTCATGAGAGTAGAAGATTTAGAAATAACAATAGAAGTTGATCAAGAATTATCTAAAAAAATGAGAAGTTTGTACTTAACCAATTTACTAGAAGCTATTAATATCCCAATGACTTTTTCATCTACTATCTAATGAAAAATTTTCTACTTATAAAAAGGGTACGAGAACAACCTTTGAGTCTGAGTAAACTTATTTATGGTATTAAGAGTTTTTGGTAACCTCCTCAATTATTTTCAAATAAGCAATTCGTGAACTATCTTTTATTCTTACTCGAGGATGAGTAAGATTCAAGTTGGGAGGAGTGATAAGTGCATAAATACTAGCCATAGAAGCATTAATTTTTAGATCAAGTTTTTTTACTTAATTAAAATGATACTTTTATGTAGTAAAGAACTCCACCAATGTGAAGAGCTTGATTTTAGGAGTCCAACAGAACAAATGGTACTTAAATTAGACTTGAAATGAACTTGGAAATGAATTTTAAAGTAATTATTATAAAGTAGCATGAACTTTGGAATAGCCGGTCCACCATGGACTAGCTATTTGGTCTACAAAATGGAAGATGGTCCATGATCCTCCATGGCTGTCGGTCCACGGCATAGAACCATGGACCATCGAAGGAATTAGACCATCATTTCACTGGAGAAGCCTTCCCACACTATCCCGCCACCACCAGCACCTCCCTCCCAAGTTGCCCATCTTCATCCTTCCATGGTTCTTCTTCTTCCCTGAAGTTCTTCACCAATTCACCATCGGAGAGGCCTTTGTCTCTGTTGCCGATCCCGCCGCCGCGCATGTGACTTCAGAACTGTCGATCTAACTAAACCGTCTCGTCCCTGGGGCCTCCTGGCCGGATCGAACATGCAAGGCAAGGTCAGAAACCCTGGCCGGG
This sequence comes from Areca catechu, assembly GCA_021397845.1. Classification (NCBI taxonomy): domain Eukaryota; kingdom Viridiplantae; phylum Streptophyta; class Magnoliopsida; order Arecales; family Arecaceae; genus Areca; species Areca catechu. Next base: position 129,151,086 of record CM038040.1, on the reverse strand, counting down.
GATTCTGGCAAGGGAGCTCCGACGGTCAAGTTAGTAGACGGCGAGAGGGAACAGATTCTCTAGGACGGGCCCCCGAAGGAGTCCCAGACTCAGAGAACGTGTTCCCTCTCGTCGTCTACTAACTTGACCGTCGGAGCTCCCTCGCTGGAATCCCCGGCCAGGGCTTTTGACCTTGCCTTGCAGGTTCGATCCGGCCAGGAGGGCCCAGGGACGAGACGGTTTAGTCAGATGGGCGGTTCCGAAGTCACAGGCACGGTGGCGGGATCGGCAACAGATTGGCACGCCAGGAAGGGGGGCAGGACAACACCCCTAGTGGGAGCTAGCTTTCTGTAAGCAAAGCTCGCTCCGACAATGGTGGTCACCCGTGGGCGCGAAGCGTCCACCAGCCGAGCAGGGGAGATCCCCTCCCCTCAGGGGCCCCCTAGCCCGGAGAGGGAGCTTCCTGCTCCCCCTCCTCTTCCACCACAGCTGACCTCGGTGGACAGGCCTCTCGCGGCCATCATCCAGCAGCTGCAGACCCTGACTACTGTAGTTCGGCAGCTTCAACGTCAGCAGCGCTCCCTGGCCACACAGCCTCAGCCAGGGACCCCCGTGGCTCAGGCCGCGGGACCGCGCGGGAGCCTGCGCTCCATCCAAGGCAGGCCATCCCAACCGCGGGCAGCCTCCAACCCCCGTGGGAGTCACCAAACTCCCGCAAAAAGAAATTACTCCGGTTCGGCGGATCACGAGAGTCGATCCCCGGCCGATGAAGCCAAGACGGCGCATCACAGCAAGCGACGCCGTGGCAAGACCCTGCACCGAGATCGATCGGCGCCCCCTTCACCAGCGGCCTCGGTGGAAGATTCCATCGATGAGGCCATCAGGCGCCAGGCCGAGAAGCGCCTGGAGGAGCATGAACGCAAATTGGCGGAGATCGCCCACCGATTTGCCGACCTGCAGAACTCCTCGGCGGACCCGGCGGGCTACGACTCCCGTCCCCCCTTTTTCGAGGAAATCCAGGCGGAGCCGGTTCCGAGGCGGTTCCGCATGCCACAGGTGGATCCCTACGACGGGACCACCGACCCTCTGGACCATCTGGAGAGCTACAAGGCTCTCATGAGGGTCCAGGGGGCCACGGACGCTCTTTTGTGCATCGCCTTCCCCGCTACCCTCTGGAAGGACGCTCGAGTTTGGTTCACCCGCTTCGAGCCCGGATCTATTTCCTCCTTCCATCAGTTGGAAGGAAAGTTTGTGGCACACTTCGACGCTTGTCGAAAGGTACTGAGATAGGTGGATAGCCTCTTCTCTATCCACCAGTAGGACCAGGAGCTGCTCTGGGACTACGTCACCCGATTCAAGACCGCTGCCCTGGAGATCTACAGCCTGGATGAGCCCATCGCCATGTTGGCTTTAAAGCGCGGGCTCAAGACATCCCGCCTGACATTTTTCCTGGACAAAAAACCACCCAGGACGTACTCCGAGCTCCTCCTCCGCGTCCACAAGTACATCCGAGCGGAGGAGGCCGATCACACTCGACGAGAGTTGGACGGGAGGACTTCAAAGAGGCCGGGCCCAAGGGATACTCCAGAGGCCCGGCGGCCTGGACCGTCCGCTGGCCCCCGTTCGAATCCAAAGCTGAAGGGAGAGGCCACCCAGGAATGGAGGTTTACCCCTCTCCTCGCTCCCCGAACTAAGATCCTCAAGGAAATCGAGGGCGAGCACTATCTCCGCCGACCTCCCCCTCAAAACCCAAGAGGCATCCGAGACAAGTCGAAGTACTGCCAGTTCCACCATGAACACGGCCACGACACAGAGGAGTGTCGTAATCTGAAATGGGAGTCGAGGAGCTGATCAAAAGAGGCTACCTCAGGAAGTTCATGAGGAACGAGGTCTTGACAGAAGGGCAGCCGCTCGCGGTCTTATCCCCGGTTCTCGTAATTGACAACCGCCCAACGGAGAAGCTGGTAGGCATAATCTCATATGGGACTGGGCGGGAAGCGAAAAGAGCCCGGGAGGTCGGGAACCCAGAGGATGTACCCCTGCTGAGAGGGGGAGTGAAAATAAAAATGTAAATAATGATGCCGTGGTGGTCGAGATGACCATAACGAAGCATCCTGTACACCGAATTATGGTAGATAGTTGGAGCTCGGCTGAAGTGCTTTTTTATGATGCTTTCTCCTGAATGAATCTATCCCATGATTGGCTGAGGCCGGTGCACACCCCCTGGTAGGCTTTACCGGGGACTCGGTGGGGGTCGAAGGGGAGATCACTCTCCCGGTCACCGCTGGATCCCCACCTCGGCAGACTACAGTCTTGATGATGTTTACCGTCGTCAAGCTTCCTTCGCCTTACAACGCGATCCTCGGGCGTCCAGGGCTCAACCAACTGGATGCCATGATTTCCACAAAGCGGTTGCTAGTGCAATTCCCCATAGCTTCCGAACTCGGGGTGATGCGGGGGATGACCCAGCTAGTCCCGCATTGCCTTCAGACAGTCCTGTAGGGTTCGGTAACCAGTGCGAAAGTGTGGATTTCAAAACTTTATGAAATCAGGTCCGAACCCTAATCCCAAAATCTCCTTATTAGCAATTAAAACTTATGACTACATGCATGTCCAAATTTAAACATAGTTTAGATACTAACCTCAGATCGCTATATCCAATCTGATGTAGAAATAAACTCCAAATAGAGTAACCTTTTGAACACACCAGGCGTCCACTTGTCCGCCCTCCGATGGTGATCCACACGGGCAGATGATCAAGACAGTGACTCCTCAATTGGGTTCCTTCCAATCAAGTTCTACCCCAAGAACTTGATATATGGGCTATTGGCTAGGACTCCTCTAGCCAAACGGGGACTAAAACTTTCTCTCTTACTCTTCTCCTAGTTTTAGCAACTTTGGCCCCTTAAGACACTCTTGTCTTAAGAATAAGCCCTTGTCCTAAAATGAGACAAGGCTTGTCTTGGAGGGAGAAGAAAATTAAGACAAAGTTGTCTTAATGTAAGAAAGAAGGAAAAGAGGCGCCTTCTTCCTTTACCGTCGGAGAGTTTCTCTCTCTGACTCTCCTTCTGTTCTGAGATTCGACAGAGCCTAGGCTCTGTAAAGGAATCAAAGAGGAAAGAGGGAGGGGGAAACAATCTTCTGGAGAGGGAGAAGGAAAGAGAAGCAAGGCTTCGCCGTAGAAAATCTGGAATCATTTTTACGGTGAAGCCTTCTTCTTAAATAGGCGACAGAGAGGCGCCTTCTCATCTGAAAACATCCTCTCACGTCTCTCTCTCCCTTCTCACGTCTTCTGTCTTTATCTCATGGCCCTTGGGATTAATCTCACGGCCTTTGGGATGGGAAGACGCGAAGAAGGATCGTGAAAAACACAGAAGGGCGCGCGCAGAAGGAAGAGTCGCGCCCCTTCGGTGTTTCTCTTTTCTTTTTCACGGTATTTTTCCCCTTTTTGGAGAGTCCACGCCTAGGTGGACTCTCTTCCACGCCTCTTCAAAAATCACCGGTCTTTTTTCTTTCTTTTCACGCAAAGACGCGTCTTGGAAAGAGTCCACGCGCGCGTGGACTCTTCTCCTTGCGCGCGCGCGTGGGAAAAGAAGCGGAGGGACTTAGGCGATGTGGGAAAGGGGTTTAGCCTCTTAGGTTAGCCCAATTGCTAGCCTACTATTAGCCCAAAGTGTTGAATCTTCAATTAGATTCAAACTGGAATGAATTTGGATCTAAAAAAGACCAAATCGGAACCCTAACTCGAATCCGATTCAAGTAGAAGCCATGGTTTGCAACACATGCTAGTGTGTTCATCTGCAAACGAGATTTAATTCCAAATTAAATCCTTGATTATCTGTCCTAAGTGTGTGACCCATTGGATTCCATACTTAGCCAGCAGTGGGTCCGAGTGCAAGTTGACCTAATCTGATCAGAACTCATTCTAATCGATTTAGGTCAAATCGAGCTAACTCGAGTCAGTCAATTAGGACTCCTCCTAATTAGTGATCCAATTAAACCATTTAATTTGATCAACCCACAAGACAAGATTGACATCTAGCAACGTGTCATGTCTACCCGGAAGATATGGAAATTCTGGTGTAATTCCAAAACTACCCTTCAGTGGAAAGTTCCCGTACAATTCGATCCTTCAATCATCTTGCATCCCGAATATAACTATGGATATGGAATCATGTCAAATCCAGTTTATACTCATTCCCAGCTCAGTCATACACTAATGATTCAATTAATTCGATATTAGAAATCATTTCTAATATCTGTACTTTGATCAAAGATTTCCTGAATCATCATCTGACCTAATTTGGCTGGATGCAATCTCCTCCTACTAGGAGTGATCAATTCCTTGTTGACCTACTCATTTCCTTCATATACAATTCACCACACCCAGTGTCAACCTTGTGCATGACCCAGTGTCATGAATGAGATTGAACCAAAGCATGGGTTCATGTACATAAGGTATTATGGCAGTCTCAGGTCATAGGACTACTTGTACAACTCCCACTATGAGAAAACATCTATTGACAAGCAGCTAAGGCTCCATTAGATGTTCTCAAACTGGATCTATTCAGTGAACTCATTCACTAATGAGCACCCACATCCTTGTATTAGTGTCCTACACAAATGACTGTGAGAGCAGTCACCCTTTTCAGCATACATAGGATGTGCCAGTCTTACCGGAAACCCTGATCCCCAACTCAGGGTTCCTATGACTAGGAATATTCTAGATTAGGGTTTTAAGGCCTTAGATCTCACTGGTATGATCTCATCATAGCCCTACAACCATAGCCCTAATCTATGGGGTTCATCATATAATGACACAGCGAATGATGAAAAAGTTATTGCCTTTATTAATTTGTCAATTTACAATGGTCTGGGAGATACAGATATTGGCTTATAGGGCATAATCCTTTCAATCTCCCACTTGCACTAAAGCCAATCGCTCTTATTCTTTAACCCCATACAATCGAGGTGGCGATCAAACTCCCGCTGTGGTAGAGCCTTAGTGAACGGGTCTGCTATGTTGTTCTTTGTATCTACTCTATTGATGTAGACTTCTTGTCTTTCGATTATCTCTTGGACAAGATGGAAGCGTCTCAGAATGTGCTTGGACTTGTGATGGGCTCTCGGTTCCTTAGCTTGAGCAACTGCTCCAGTGTTATCACAATAGAGTGGCACCGGGTTCTCAATCTCAGGAACTACTCCCAACTCTGTGATGAATTTCTTCATCCAGACAGCTTCCTTGGTGGCTTCACTGACAGCTATGTACTCTGCCTCGGTAGTTGAGTCAGCTACAGTCTGCTGTTTAGTACTCTTCCAACTTACTGCTCCACCATTCAAGGTAAAGACATACCCTGAAATGGATTTACTATCATCTGGGTCTGATTGAAAACTAGAGTCTGAATAGGCTTCTAGTTTAAGATCAGATCCTCCGTATATAAGAAAAATATCCTTAGTCCTTCTCAGGTACTTAAGAATATTTTTTACAGCCTTCCAGTGATCCTCTCCTGGATCAGCCTGAAATCTACTGGCTACACCCAAGGCATATGCCACATCAGGCCTGGTACATATCATAGCATACATAATCGACCCTATAGCCGAAGCATAAGGTATAGAATTCATTCTATTTCTTTCTTCAGGTGTCTTAGGAGACATCCTCTTAGAAAGACGTATGCCATGACCAATAGGTAAGTAACCTCTTTTACTTTCCTCCATGCTAAATCTCTTTAGCACCTGGTCAATGTACCTAGACTGGGACAAGCCAAGCATCCTTCTTGATCTTTCTCTATAGATCTTTATACCCAGTATATAGGATGCTTCTCCCAAGTCTTTCATGGAAAACTGTTTCGATAACCACACTTTGACTGATTGTAACATTGGGATATCATTCCCAATAAGAAGTATATCATCAACATATAGAACTAAGAAAACTATGGCACTCCCACTAGTCTTCTTGTACACACAAGGTTCATCCTCATTTTTGAAAAAATCAAATTCTTTGACTGTTTTATCAAATTGGATGTTCCAACTCCTGGATGCTTGCTTTAATCCATAAATGGATTTCTTTAGCCTACATACCTGATTAGGTTTAGTCTCCAAGACAAAACCTTCTGGTTGTGACATATAAACCTCTTCCTCAAGGAAACCATTGAGGAATGCAGTTTTTACATCCATTTGCCAGATCTCATAATCATGATATGCTGCTATAGCAAGCATAATCCGAATAGATTTGAGCATGGCAACATGGGAAAATGTTTCATCATAATCTATTCCCTGTTTTTGTCTGAAACCCTTAGCCACCAATCTGGCTTTATAAGTTTCAACTTGGCCATCTGCCCCAATCTTCCTTTTATAGACCCATTTACACCCAATAGGGTTAATACCCTCTGGTGCATCAACCAAAGACCATACTTGGTTGACATACATGGAGTCCATCTCGGATCTCATGGCTTCCAGCCATTTGTCTGAGTCTCTACTCATGACTGCTTCCGTATAGGTTAGAGGCTCATCATTTTGAATGATTTGGGCTTCATTATTTTCAATTATGAACCCATACCTCTCAGGTGCCTGTCGCACCCTATCAGACCTACGGATAGGAGTGTGTTCAGGTTCTATATTAACTATGTTGTTACTTGACTGAGAAGTGTCTATTTGTTGAATCTCATTAAGTTCGATATTTCTACCAGTGCCCTTTTGTAGGATAAATTCCTTTTCCATAAAAGTGGCATGCCTACTGACCAAAACCTTTTGTTCAGTAGGGTGGTAGAACACATATCCTATACTATCTCTAGGATATCCGATAAATAGATATTTGTCTGCTCTAGCATCTAGTTTATGTCCAAAATTTCTTTTTACATAGGCTGGACATCCCCATATCTTAATATACTTAAGATTGGGCTTCTTACTTCTCCATAATTCATATGGAGTGCTAGAGACAGTTTTAGATGGTACTCTATTCAAGATATAAGTTGCTGTTTCCAAAGCATATCCCCAGAAAGTAAAAGGTAACTCCGTGAAGCACATCATGGACCGTACCATATCCAATAAAGTACGATTCCTCCTTTCAGCAACACCATTTAATTGTGGTGTGTAAGGAGGAGTCCATTCAGAGATGATCCCCTTATCTTTAAGGTGATCAAGAAACTCAGTGGATAAGTACTCACCTCCTCTATCTGATCGGAGGATCTTTATACTTTTTCCTGTCTGTTTCTCTACCATACTTTGATACTCTAAAAATTTTTCAAAAGCATCGGACTTATGTTTCATTAGATACACAAATCCATACCTTGAAAAATCATCAGTAAATGTGATGAAGTATGAGTATCCACCATAGGCTTGAGTTGTCATAGGCCCACATACATCTGTGTGTATGAGTCCTAATAACTCTTTTGTCTTTTCTCCATGTCCACTAAATGGAGTCTTGGTCATCTTACCCATGAGACATGATTCACAAGTTCCTAATGACTCATAGTCATAAGGATCAAAGAAATTTTCTTTGTACAACTTGTTAATCCTAGTCTCACTAATATGTCCAAGTCGACAATGCCAAAGTAAGGTATTGTTAACATCATCTCTTTTCCGTTTGTTAGAAACATGAAAAATATTGTCATTAGTGGAAAGAGTTAAGAGACCATTGCAGAATATGCCATAACATATAATTTCATTAGATAAAGAAATTGAGCAGCCACTGCTCATTACATTCATAGTATATCCTTGTTTAAGTAACAAGGATACAGATATGATATTTCTAATGATTTTTGGCATATAGTAACAATTCCTTAGCTCCAAGATCTTCCCTGAAGGTAACTTCAAAACATAAGTCCCTACAGCTTCTGCTTGGATGGGGTCCCCTCCAGCACCGTAGAGCTCAAAGTTACCTTCCTTCAATACTTTAAGCCCCTGAAGTCCCTGCAATGATTTGCAGATGTTATGACCACAGGCGGTATCCAACACCCAAGTATTTGAAATGGAAGAATCCAATGACAAAATAGTATGAACTTCTTTCATACCTTTTGGTGCCTCTGATGCACCAGGCTTCACACTTGCAAGGTAAATCTTGCAGTTCCTTTTCCAATGACCCGGCTTGCCACAATGAAAGCAGGTCATCTGTCCGGAGGCCTTCTTTCCTTTCTTCTTCTTAATGCCCCCTTTGGGATTCATCCTCTTACTGGAACCCCTTTTGCCTGTCTTCTTCTTATCCACAAGAAGAACTGGAGCCTTATTTTTCTTTACATGGCTCTCTGCTGTTTTCAACATATTCAACAGCTCAGGCAAGGAAGAATTAAGTTTGTTCATATGGTAATTAAGAACAAACTGTGAAAATGACTCTGGGAGTGATTGCAAGATCAAGTCTTGATTCAACTCCCCATCCATTACAAAACCTAATTGACCTAATCGAGTGATTAGATCAATTATCTTTAATACATGGTCTTGTACTGATGTACCTTCTGTCATCCTTGCACGGAACAACTGCTTAGATATTTCATATCTAGCAGTTCTACTGTGTTCTCCATAAAGCTCTTTTAAATTTAGCAGTATGGAGTTAGTATCCATGCTATCATGCTGCCTCTGCAACTCGTTAGTCATGGAGGCAAGCATAACACATTTGACAGTAAGTGAGTCATTTTGCCACATATTATATGTGGTCTTCTCCTCTTGCGAGGCATCTTCCCTTGGTGGTTCCAAAATTGGGGTATCAAGAATATAGGAAATTCTTTCTTGACTGAGTACTATTTTCAAATTTCTCAGCCAATCAACATAATTAGGCCCAGTCAATTTGTTGGCATCTAAAATACTACGGAGTGAGAGTGAAGAGGCCATTTATCTACATTTAAACAAAGAACGAAAACATAAGCAAACAACCTTGAAATGACAACACATAATTAAATTAGGACTTTAATTTAATTATGTCTCCCACTATTTTATCGAGCATCATAACCCTCTATACGATGATCGAGAAAACCTTAATTGATCTTTCTTAGTGGGGTTGAGATCCCAATCCCTTATAAAAGACCTTGTGTGTACACAACAAATCTTATATAAGTTCATAGGTAGGAAAACTCTTTCCAATTGTAACCTGTACAATTCTCAACTTATCTCGGCCTCTAAAATATTAATAGCCTTGTGTATACACAACAAACTATAATATTTTAGTTAAGTAAGACCCTTCATAGCCATATAGTCATGACTTTAATAGTAATACCCTTGTGTGTACACAACAAAATATTACTTTAAATCATGCCATAAACAAATAATTGTATTAGGCCAAAAATTGTGTTAGTCACCATATTAGGTCTTGTGTGTACACAACAAACCTAGTATAGATCGTAACACAATGATGACCTATCATGAAGGAAGGCCAATAATAGTATTTTAACACCAAGCATGTTAGTCAAGAATTAAATCAATCAGATCGGCCAGGCTAGTGGAAGAGATGTGGGGGTCCCCCCGTTGCTTTCCTAGACACCAATTTAAAATTGGCCAGGTCAGTCAACGGAACCAATTAAAAACCACGATTCCCTTTACCTTCCCAGAACCACCTTTCTAGACACCGAAATGACTAATTATCCATCATGACTAATAATTCTTATCGGTTAACTATACTACCACTTAATATAATTTTAAGAGGGGTTTATGCAATGCCAGCACATTCAATTAAAAGCTATCACATATATTAATACATGCTTTAAACTAAGCAAATATGTGAAATGTGTGCCATCATACTAGGACAACCATTTACCACATAATGGATACACCATTATGCCAGGGCAACCTTATTTCAGTATGATGGTTCCAGGGCTAATCATATCTCTAAGACAATTAGGGTTTCAGTGGAAAACCCTAACTGGTGGCAATCATCAAACTCATGTTCAATCAAAGACATGCACTGTGCATCAATATAAAAACTTTAACATGATACTACATCATGAATTGAACTGCATAAGTTTTAATCCTAATAAGGATGCTCTGATACCACTGTAGGGTTCGGTAACCAGTGCGGAAGTGTGGATTTCAAAACTTTATGAAATCAGGTCCGAACCCTAATCCCAAAATCTCCTTATTAGCAATTAAAACTTATGACTACATGCATGTCCAAATTTAAACATAGTTTAGATACTAACCTCAGATCGCTATATCCAATCTGATGTAGAAATAAACTCCAAATAGAGTAACCTTTTGAACACACCAGGCGTCCACTTGTCCGCCCTCCGATGGTGATCCACACGGGCAGATGATCAAGACAGTGACTCCTCAATTGGGTTCCTTCCAATCAAGTTCTACCCCAAGAACTTGATATATGGGCTATTGGCTAGGACTCCTCTAGCCAAACGGGGACTAAAACTTTCTCTCTTACTCTTCTCCTAGTTTTAGCAACTTTGGCCCCTTAAGACACTCTTGTCTTAAGAATAAGCCCTTGTCCTAAAATGAGACAAGGCTTGTCTTGGAGGGAGAAGAAAATTAAGACAAAGTTGTCTTAATGTAAGAAAGAAGGAAAATAGGCGCCTTCTTCCTTTACCGTCGGAGAGTTTCTCTCTCTGACTCTCCTTCTGTTCTGAGATTCGACAGAGCCTAGGCTCTGTAAAGGAATCAAAGAGGAAAGAGGGGAGGGGGAAACAATCTTCTGGAGAGGGAGAAGGAAAGAGAAGCAAGGCTTCGCCGTAGAAAATCTGGAATCATTTTTACGGTGAAGCCTTCTTCTTAAATAGGCGACAGAGAGGCGCCTTCTCATCTGAAAACATCCTCTCACGTCTCTCTCTCCCTTCTCACGTCTTCTGTCTTTATCTCATGGCCCTTGGGATTAATCTCACGGCCTTTGGGATGGGAAGACGCGAAGAAGGATCGTGAAAAACACAGAAGGGCGCGCGCAGAAGGAAGAGTCGCGCCCCTTCGGTGTTTCTCTTTTCTTTTTCACGGTATTTTTCCCCTTTTTGGAGAGTCCACGCCTAGGTGGACTCTCTTCCACGCCTCTTCAAAAATCACCGGTCTTTTTTCTTTCTTTTCACGCAAAGACGCGTCTTGGAAAGAGTCCACGCGCGCGTGGACTCTTCTCCTTGCGCGCGCGCGTGGGAAAAGAAGCGGAGGGACTTAGGCGATGTGGGAAAGGGGTTTAGCCTCTTAGGTTAGCCCAATTGCTAGCCTACTATTAGCCCAAAGTGTTGAATCTTCAATTAGATTCAAACTGGAATGAATTTGGATCTAAAAAAGACCAAATCGGAACCCTAACTCGAATCCGATTCAAGTAGAAGCCATGGTTTGCAACACATGCTAGTGTGTTCATCTGCAAACGAGATTTAATTCCAAATTAAATCCTTGATTATCTGTCCTAAGTGTGTGACCCATTGGGTTCCATACTTAGCCAGCAGTGGGTCCGAGTGCAAGTTGACCTAATCTGATCAGAACTCATTCTAATCGATTTAGGTCAAATCGAGCTAACTCGAGTCAGTCAATTAGGACTCCTCCTAATTAGTGATCCAATTAAACCATTTAATTTGATCAACCCACAAGACAAGATTGACGTCTAGCAACGTGTCATGTCTACCCGGAAGATATGGAAATTCTGGTGTAATTCCAAAACTACCCTTCAGTGGAAAGTTCCCGTACAATTCGATCCTTCAATCATCTTGCATCCCGAATATAACTATGGATATGGAATCATGTCAAATCCAGTTTATACTCATTCCCAGCTCAGTCATACACTAATGATTCAATTAATTCGATATTAGAAATCATTTCTAATATCTGTACTTTGATCAAAGATTTCCTGAATCATCATCTGACCTAATTGGCTGGATGCAATCTCCTCCTACTAGGAGTGATCAATTCCTTGTTGACCTACTCATTTCCTTCATATACAATTCACCACACCCAGCGTCAACCTTGTGCATGACCCAGTGTCATGAATGAGATTGAACCAAAGCATGGGTTCATGTACATAAGGTATTATGGCAGTCTCAGGTCATAGGACTACTTGTACAACTCCCACTATGAGAAAACATCTATTGACAAGCAGCTAAGGCTCCATTAGATGTTCTCAAACTGGATCTATTCAGTGAACTCATTCACTAATGAGCACCCACATCCTTGTATTAGTGTCCTACACAAATGACTGTGAGAGCAGTCACCCTTTTCAGCATACATAGGATGTGCCAGTCTTACCGGAAACCCTGATCCCTAACTCAGGGTTCCTATGACTAGGAATATTCTAGATTAGGGTTTTAAGGCCTTAGATCTCACTGGTATGATCTCATCATAGCCCTACAACCATAGCCCTAATCTATGGGGTTCATCATATAATGACACAGCGAATGATGAAAAGTTATTGCCTTTATTAATTTGTCAATTTACAATGGTCTGGGAGATACAGATATTGGCTTATAGGGCATAATCCTTTCAGGTCCCAGGCGCCCGGGGCGCTGAGCTCGCCCCCGACGTCGACGACCTCGACCTAAGGGAGAAGGAACCCAGGGGAGGGCCCGTAGAGCGCCTGTTGACTTATCCCCTTGGTTCGGACCCGCTGAAGACGGTGCAAGTGGGGGCATAGCTCCCAGAAGAGGAATGGACCCGCCTGCTGGAATTCCTCCGTATGAACGCAGACGTGTTCACTTGGTCAGCAGCCGACATGCCGGGCATTCCCCCCGAGGTCATTACGCACAGGCTGAACGTGGACCCGAGGTGTCGCCCGGTCCGCCAAAAGAAGAGGAGCTTCGCTGCGGAGAGGCAGAGGGCCATCAACGAAGAGGTAGAGAAACTCCTCGCTGCCGGCTTCGTGCGGGAAGTTCAGTATCCCTGTTGGCTGGCGAATGTGGTCATGGTGAGGAAGAGCAGTGGTAAGTGAAGGATCTGTGTAGACTACACCGACCTCAACCGAGCTTGCCCAAAGGACAGCTTCCCTCTTTCAAAGATTGACCAATTGGTCGACACCACCTCGGGGCATCGCCTCCTATCCTTCATGGACGCCTTCTCCGGCTACAGCCAGATCCGAATGAACCCGGAGGACGAAGAACACACTGCCTTCATCACCGACCGTGGAACATTCTGTTACAGGATGATGTCGTTTGGCCTTAAGAATGCCGGGCCACATACCAACGTCTGGTCAACAGAGTCTTTAAAGACCAGATCGGCCGCAACATGCAGGTGTACGTGGACGATATGCTGGTGATGAGCAAGCCCCACTCGGATCACGTGGCCGACCTGGCGGAGACTTTCGGTAACCTTCGACTTCATCAGATGAAGCTGAACCCGGTGAAGTGCTCTTTCGGCATCTCCGCCGGGAAGTTCCTGGGGTTCATGGTAACCCAGAGAGGGATTGAAGCCAACCCAGAGAAGGTCCAGGCCATCCTGGACATGGAGCAGCCTGTCTCCAAGAAGCAAGTGCAGCAACTCACCGGCCGGATAGCCACCCTGAGCCGGTTCATCTCCAGGTCGGCCGACCACTACCGACCCTTCTTCAAAGTGTTGAGGAAGATGAATGACTTCGCCTAGACCGAGGAGTGCCAGGAGGCCTTTGAAGTGCTGAAGAAGACGCTCACATCGCCCCCACTGCTTTCCAGGCCCGAGGAGGGAGAGGAGCTCATCCTCTACCTGGCAGTCACCCCGGAGGCCGTCAGCTCGGTCCTAGTTCGGACCGACGACCAGGGAGTCCAGCAGCCGGTGTACTACACCAGCAAACTTCTCCGCGATGCGGAGCTCAGGTATTCCGGGCCCAAAAAGCTTGTTTTTGCGTTAATAGTGTCTGCTCAGCATCTCAGGCCCTACTTCCAAGCGCATCCCATTGCCGTCCTGACAGATCAGCCACTGAAAGCGGTACTTAGCCGACCCGACACATCGGGGCGATTGGTGAAGTGGGCACTCAAGCTCAGCGAGTTCGACATCGCTTACAGGCCGAGGTCGACCATGAAAGCGCAAGTGCTGGCAAACTTTTTGGTCGAGTGCGTGGGCCTAGGCAAGGAGTCCGAGGACTCCTCGCACCAGCAGCTGAAACCGGGCCCCGAGGAGCCCGGAGAGGATGCGTGGATTCTTCATGTAGATGGAGCCTCGAACTCCGGTGGGAGCGGAGCCGGACTCATTCTCGCCAACGGCAGTGGGGTCATCGCCGAATGCGCACTCCATTTCCAGTTCGCCGCAACCAACAATCAGGCAGAATACGAGGCGCTCTTCGTCGGGCTGAGGGTCTCCCGCGAGCTGGGCATGGCTAACCTCAAAGCCTTCACTGACTCCTAGCTGGTGGCGAGACAGGTCTCCGGGGAATACGTCGCGCACAACCCTCAAATGGCGAAGTATTTGGAGCTTGTCAAATCGGGCATAGCCGAGTTTCAGCGTTTCAGCATCTTCCACATCCCCCGCAGGGAAAATGCCCTTGTGGACACTCTTTCCCGGCTGGCGACCCTGCCGGACTCGATGCTGGGTCGCGCTCATGTAGAGCGCCTCCAGGCCCCAAGCTACGAAATCCCAGTGGAGGTCCAACAGGTTAGCCGTGAGCCCAGCTGGATGGACAAGTACACCGAGTACATAACCGGCGGCACCCTGCCGGAGGACCATGCGGTGGCCCGTCTTATCAAAAAGAAGGTCGGGCGGTTCGTCCTGATGGATGGGCAACTGTATCGAAGGTCCTACTCCTACCCCCTCCTCAAGTACCTGGGACCCGCGGAGGCCACACTCATGCTCCAGGAAATTCATGAGGGCATCTGCGGGAACCACGTGGGGGGCAGAATGCTAGCCTACAAGGCTCTACGTCAAGGCTATTTTTGGGAGACAATGAAGGAGGACGCCGCCGATTTCATGAAGAAGTGTGATCGGTGCCAACGACATGCCGTGGTGCAGCGGCAGCCTTCAACTCCGATCTCCCAGCTCTCAGCTCTGTGGCCGTTCGCCCAGTGGGGAATGGACCTTCTCGGACTGTTTCCCCCAGCGTCTGGGCAGCGAAAGTTCCTGATCGTCGCCATCGACTACTTCACGAAGTGGGTAGAGGCTGAACCCCTGGCACGGATTACTGAGGCAAACATTGCCAAATTCTTCTGGAAGTCAATCATCTGCCATTTCGGCCTCCCCCATACCGTGATCACCGACAATGGGTGTCAGTTCGACTGCCGCAAGTTTGAAGAGTTCTGCAGCGATCTCGACATCCATCATCGCTTTACCTCGGTGGCACACCCTCAGACCAATGGAGAAGCCGAGGTCACGAACAGGACTATTTTGCAGGGCCTCCGCACGAGGCTAGACCAGGCCAAGGGCAGGTGGGCAGAGGAGCTCCCCAGCATCCTCTGAGCATACCACACCACCCCGAGGATGGCGACCGACGAGACCCCATTCAACCTCGTCTTCGGAGCCGAGGCGGTTATCCCGATTGAGCTCAGTCTACCCACACTGCATGTGGAACAATACGACGAGGCGGAGAATCCCGCCAGAATGATGCTCAACCTGGACCTTCTTGAAGAGACGAGGGACAAGGCCCGAGTCCGAATGGCGGCGTACAGGCAGCGAGTGGCCAGGTATTACAACTCCCGGGTGCGGCCGAAGTCCTTTCACCCTGGAGATCTGGTGCTCCGGTGTGCTGAAGCTTCTCAGCCACGAGAGTGCGGGAAGCTCTCCCCGAACTGGGGAAGGCCCATATAGGGTGGCGGAGGTCCACACTCACGGGGCCTATTATCTGGAAGAATTAGGAGGATCCAGGTTCCCTCGAACTTGGAACGCTTCGAACCTAAGGATGTATTATCAGTAATGTAAGACTCCTCCAACTCCTGCAATAAAATTTCTTTACTCCAAACGCCTTTTCTCGCCTCGTAGGGAAAGAGAAGCCCGGCTCTGAGTTCGACAAAAATGGTTGTGGTCGGATTCCCGAGAAAGCGAGAAGTCCCGGACCTCGGTCTGGAAGGCGGGGCAGAGCCCAGCTCGCCCACGCGATCACGGAGAACAGCTCAGCAAGCCGCGCAAGGCTTGAATAAAGCCTGCGGCCTCGGGGTTCAGTCCGAAAGTCCCGGACTTCGGTCTGGAAGGCGGGGCAGAGCTAAGCTCACCCACGCGATCATGGAGAACAGCTCGGCAAGCCGTGCAAGGCTTGAATAAAGCCTGCGGCCCTGGGGTTCAGTCCGGAAGTCCCGGACTTCGGTCTGGAAGGTGGGGCAGAGCCCAGCTCGCCCACGCGATCACGGAGAATAGCTCGGCAAGCCGCGCAAGGCTTGAATAAAGCCTGCGACCCCGGGGTTCAGTCTGGAAGTCCCAGATTTTGGTCTGGAAGGTGGGGCAGAGCCCAGCTCGCTCACGCGATTACGGAGAACAGCTCAGCAAGCCGTGCAAGGCTTGAATAAAGCTTGCGGCCCCGGGGTTCAGTCCGGAAGTCTCGAACTTTGGTCTGGAAGGCGGGGCAAAGCCCAGCTCGTCCACGCGATCACAGAGAACAGCTCGGCAAGCCGTGCAAGGCTTGAATAAAGCCTGCGGCCCCGGGGTTCAGTCCGGAAGTCCCGGACTTCGGTCTGAAAGGCGGGGCAGAGCTCGGCTCGCCATGCAATCATGAAGAGCAGCCCGGCAAATCCGAAGGACTCGTGCAAGGAAGCTCCGAACTGTGACCTGAACGCGGGATGGGACTCAGTCGACCCGCGAATCCAGCCCGGACAAGCCGCGGGACTTGGTCTCGGCTCTCAAAACAAATATCTCAACAAGGCTTGGAACAAAAAAAAAAAAAAGAAAGAAAAGAGAAGAAGCAAGGACGGTGACTTAGCAAAAAAAAACTGACACTTTCATTGAACTTAAAGAAGCATTACAAAGGAGGGGTCCCGATAGGCGGGGAGCCCCTAAGAAAAAAGAAGGAAAATATAGTGAAGTCCAAATTCGGGGCGATCGCAGGCTCCTCGGGCAGGGTCGCGGGTTCCCCGTCTTCACCTACGGCGGCTGACTGCTCGGAAGGCCGCTCTGGAGCTGCCGCCTCACCTCCCGCCGTGGCTGGAGCCTCGCCGGCAGGTTCCTGTCTCCTGCCCCTGAGCACTACCCTGCTAAGGTCGAGCTCGGGGTAGAAGGCTCCTGCCTTTTCCCGGGCCACCCGAAACCCCTTCAGAAAGGAGTCCACGGCGGCGTCCCGAACCTCCGAGACATATTCATCGGAGGACCGGAATCTCAGGACGACCTCCTGTGCCTCCCGCTTGGCCGCTTCCAGGAGCTCGTAGACATATGCGCTCCTCTCCTTGGCCGCGCTCGCCTACTTCCGGGCCTCCTCCAGCTGGCGCTCCAGCGACTAGGTCTAGGCTCAAAGGCGAGCCCTCTCCGCCAGGTCCTCTTCCAGGCACCGCTGGGTGGAGATCCTCTCCTCAGACAAGGAGGTCTCTAGGTCCTTGACCCGCCCCTCGGCGCGCGGTAGGTCGGACTGCAGCGCCTGGTTCTTCCCCCGCAGCTCTACCCCCTTTTCCATGAGGTCTTTCACGTTGGCTACGAGCTTGCCGAGTTTTTCTTCCTTCTCGGCATCCTTTTTGGCATACCCTGCGAGGAAGTTCCTCAGCAGGAGCACGTCGGTCCTGATCTGCATGAAAAAGCCAACTGTCAGTAAATGTTAGCCGATCTTCAAACCAGAAGGTTTTGGGTTCGGACTTACCGTGAAGAGCTGCGGGAGGATCCCCAGCAAGGCATCGGCGTAGTCCCGGCCACCCCTCAGCCGACGGTTCCGGGGAGTGCACGCATACTCCATCAGCTTCTCCGTGAGCCCCTGGTCGCGGGTGACCAAGCACCGAGCCGTGAGGAGTGGCGGTGGAACGGCCAGGTCGGCGGCAGGAACGACCGGTGCCCTGGGTGGTGCCACCATCGTCGGGGCGGCTGGAGTTGCAGGCGGCGCCGTCGGAGCTGTGACGGTGACGGGCCCCGCCTGGGAGGGCGCCGCTGCCGTTGGGCCTCCCTCTTCTGTGGCCCCCTCAGGACGGGCAGCAGGAACGTCGGTGGCCCAGGCCCAAGGTAGCCTGGGCATGATGGCTGTCGGGCCGAAGACTGGCATCAGCACCACCTCCCGACTCGCCTCAGTGCGAGCCCTCTTCGCTACCGGCTCGCCAACCTTAGCAATGTCTCTCTGGGCCGCACCCTCGAGGAGGTTTTCCATCAAGAACTTCATACCTGCAAAGAAAAGGAGGCCGGTCAGTCCAGTCAAAGAAAGAAGGGGAGAGAGGGGGGAAGTGCAGACTAAAAGAAAAAAAAAAGAGGAGGTCGAGCCTCACCCGGCTCTCGGATGGGGCTGATCCCCGCCTTGAACAAGTTCTGCTCCGAGAGCAGAACATCGAGCGCGGGGACCACATCGCTCAGCAAGTGGGAGTAAGCCTCCTGGTCCGCCGGTTCAATCTGAGAGTTCCGGTTCGGGGACCGGTCCGGCTCGCTCCAAGCCCAGTCGACATCCTCGATCGAGGTGAAGAAGAACGGTTCTTCCAACCCTTAATGGAGGAAGGGAGGTCGAACCGGAGACACCAAGGCCGGGGTGAGATGTACCACCAGCCATCATCGGTGGAGCATCGCTTCAGGGTAAACAGAGCCCTGAAGAGGGAGAAACGGGCAACAAACCCGTGGAAGTGACAGAAGACAATGAAAGAGAAGATGACCCGAATGGCATTGGGAGCCAACTGGGCCGGGACTAGACAGAAATGGCTGAGGAAGGAAAGGAAGAAGGGGTGCAGAGGGAACCGAAGACCCCCGAGGAGGAAGTCCTCGTAGAAAGCTATGCGGCCGGGGCCACTAATGGTGACGCGATCCCCGGGCCGCGGAACAGAGAGACGGATCGACCCCGGGATGCCATAGACCTCCCGGAGCAAGGAAAGGTCGCCTTCGGTCATGGTGGAAACATGACCGGAGGGACCGACAGAAGGAAGGGCCGGAGGAGGAAGAGAAGAAATAGGAAGGGCAGACGCGACGGGAGGAGACCTGACACCCCTGGGGATGCCTATGGTGATACCCCCAGGCTGGAGTCGCCTGCGGGTCTCCTCCGGGATTACTTCCTCCTCCGAGGAGGAAGACGATGGAGTCCTCGACCGGAACGGACCGGCCTCGTCCGGGTTAGAAGAAACATGGCGGCGGCGCGCCATGGTAGAGAAAAGGGTGAGGAGAGCACACTAGAAGAAAGGGGTGGAGCGAAGAAGGGAATGGAAGCACTCACCGAAATGCACTGTGCAACGCGGGGGAGAGGGAGATAGCCTGCAGCAAACCGTCGAAGGAGCAAGGGAAAGGGCCTCATTCCGGAAAGTCCCCTCCTTTTCAAACTCAATCGACAGCAGCCGTACCCGTCATTCCGCTCCGGGCCATCGGATGATCACCGCGTGGATGCACGCCCGACACCGACACCTCGTTAGCAGGGAAACGGCCTCTGTTTCGAAGTGACGCATTAATTGCGGGCAAACAGGTGACGCGTGGCGGCCCCCTATAGGGCTTTGGGCGCACCGAGGAACGGCGACGAGGATCGTGGCAATTATGATGCAAGATCTTCGCCTCCCCATGTCATCTCCGCATTTAATCCCCACGTCCTGTTCCATGACACCCAAACGGAACGATGGGTTGGGGGTCAACTGTTACGGCCGTAACGATGATGTGGCACGTCTCAGATTTCGTTGGGCATGACTCGAGCCACGTGGAGTTTTTTGGCCAAGTCAGTTGCGGCTCCGCTCTGGCCGAGGTCGAGTTCGGCCCGGGCCCTCCTGCCGCTCCACCAGGTGTCCAACGAGGAGGGGTCCACCTCGGTCGAAGCCGGCGGCTCCCCCGCTCCCTCGCCAGGTGGCACCCTGAGACGGTCCCACCTCGGCCGAGGTCGAGCCGGGTCCCTTTGCTCCTTCGCCAGGTGGCGCCCGGAGACGGGACCACCTCGGCTGAAGTCGAGCGACCTCCTGCCGCTCCGCCAGGTGTCCACCGAGGAGGGGTCCACCTTGGCCATTGCCGGCAGCTCCCCCACTCCCTCGCCAGGTGGCACCCTGAGACGGCCCCACCTCGGCCGAGGTCGAGCCGGGTCCCTTCGCTCCTTCGCCAGGTGGCGCCCGGAGACGGGACCACCTCGGCTGAAGTTGAGCGACCTCCTGCCGCTCCGCCAGGTGTCCACCCAGGAGGGGTCCACCTCGGTCGTTGCCGGTGGCTCCCCCGCTCCCTCGCCAGGTGGCACCCTGAGACGGCCCCACCTCGGCCGAGGTCAAGCCGGGTCCCTTCGCTCCTTCGCCAGGTGGCGCCCGGAGACGGGACCACCTCGGCTGAAGTCCAGCGACCTCCTGCCGCTCCGCCAGGTGTCCACCCAGGAGGGGTCCACTTTGGCTGGTGCCGGCGGCTCCCCCGCTCCCTCGCCAGGTGGCACCCTGAGACGGTCCCACCTCGGTCGAGGTCGAGCCGAGCCGCTTCGCTCCTTCGCTAGGTGGTGCCCGGAGATGGGACCACCTCGGCCGAAGTCGAGCAACCTTCCGCCGCTCCGCCAGGTGTCCACCCAAGAGGGTTCCACCTCGGCCAACGCGGGCCGGCCATTGCAGAGAAGGTCTCGAGGAATGGAAACATGAGCTCCAAGTAATTTAAAAATGCTTATGCACAAACAAAAAGAACAAACAAGCTTAAGTTAAATATTAAACTAAACTAAGATCAAGATAATATAGTGAAAATAATAATAATAATTTTGTGTACCTGGCTTCCAGCACTCACCAACTTAAAAAAATAAAAATGTTAGACAGATCAGATTAAAGTTAAAGAAAGAATTTTAAAACATATACTAATTTTCCGAAATAGCACCAAAAACTTGATGTGAACTTTAAGTTTAACCGTAAGTTCTTAGTGAGCAGAGTAGCATGTCCAGCAAGTATGGGTCGATTCCACAAGAAATTTGTGTTTGAACTATGTTCAAACCCTTGCTTAAGTGAGTTTCAATAAAGATAAGCAAAAGTTAATTAAATAGAAAAGATAAATAATTTAAAGATCTAGGACTTTTGAATCCACTAGACTAATGATTTGAAAACTTTCTAATGATCTCTTGATAACATCCTTTCAACTTCTTTCTTTGTATTAACCAAGTATGGATTATGAAGAAATTTTAACTCAACTATAATCCATCAAGGTTTCACAAGGAAAGAAGAGAAAAGAGTAAAAATTTATTGAGCCTTCTATCCATTACCTTCCTTGCACCGAATCAAGCATGAACTATAAAGGGATTGAAACTGAACAATAACCCATCAAGTATCTTAGTATGAAGTTTAAAAAGGAGGTAAGACTCTTAAAAAAAATTAAAGCCTAAGAAGAGATTAAGAAAAGGACTTCTAATCATGGTCTAGCTTCATCGCCATCCCTAGGGGTGTTTCACTTAGCTAGACATGATTTAAAAAATTAAATTATGTAACTACTTATTAAATTATTTAAAAAATTAAAACATTAAAATTATTTAAAAAATAAAATCAATCTAACTACTTATTAAAATGTAAATTATAGAATTTAAATATGCAAAAATAAAAACTACACTAATTATAAAAAATTAAATTATGTAACTTAAATTACAAGAATGTAAACTATCCTAATAAAGAAATTAAAAATTGTAAAAGTAATTAAAACTAGAAAAATAAACTTTTATTGCTACCAAATCTAATTACAAACTATTTAACTCCTAAGCTATTAACAGGGCTTGGATTAAAAAAAATAATAATAAAAAATCTTGACCTCTTTCCCTGGCTTACTCTCCTTCTCGTATATTGGAAGGATGAAAGAAAGTGGGAAGAAAAGATTAGAAGGGGACAAGAAGAAAGGAACAATGGGCTAAAAGTGGAATGCCAAATTCTACGATAGATGTCTCTTATATACGTTGAGAAGAACACATCAGATGCATGTGGAAACTGTATTGGTTTCTCATCATGATCAATCTCAACAGTTTCAGTTTTTTTCTTTATCCTGTACTCATTTCAATTCCACGTTCCTATCTCATTTTAAAAATTAAACTTTGATGTTTTCCGCATAGAATCTGTATCTTTTCCTTCATACTCTTTTCTCATTCAGACATCCAATCTCCGGACAACCACTGGCTTCTAGACTAACAAGAGGGTGGCGATGCAATGATGGTGATGTGAAGGGGAGGAAGAATGCCATGGAAGATGGTGCTGGCTTAGCTTGATGGAGGAATGGATAGAAATTGATCACGGTGTGGGCTTCAATTTCAGTAGTGGCTCCCCGGTGAACAGCATCTTCGATTGAAAAGGGAGGAGGTGATGCAGCAGACGATGGCCGACGATTATGGACGGCGTTGGGGATGACCGGTGAAGATGGCAATGGCGATTGGGGATAGCCGGTGGCAAGGAGGCAGTTTCGGTGAATACTTTTTTGACCATGAGAGGGTGAGCAGTGATACTAGCCGAGGAGGGCAGTGACTCGTGGTGGTGGTGGAATGGTTGAGAGAAGAGGGCAGCAGCAGCAGCAGGGAAGAAGAACGGGTCACGATGAGCTCGATGCCGTGGGGGAGCACAGCAAATGGAGGATAGGGGGATGACTAGTACAGGCGGTTGTTTGGAAGCTTGAACAGTGAATTGGGAGGAAGAAGGCGACGGATCCAGAGAAGGATGGTGATTCCTGGGATTTTCCGGCCATTAAAGGTTTCTCCGACCATGAGGACACTCCCGACGATGAGAGACAGAGCTTCAGCATCTTCCCCGATGAAGATATGGCTTGGGGAGGTCTGTGGTCCACGGTTCTGTTCAGCAACCATGGATGCTGTGGACCGCGTGGGTGACTCATGGCCCAACTGGCTGGTTTATAGTGGATCGGTGCTTTAATTTATGTGTAATTTCTTGTTAATTCCTTTAAAATTCACTTCCTAGCTCAATTGAAGTCTGATTTGAGCGTTGTTCACATCATTGGATCCCAAAAATTGGCCTCTTCGCATTGGCTAGGTTCTTTTAGTAAACCACTACATAAAAGTATAAATTTTAATTAAGTAAAGTCAATTTAATTTATAATTTAATGCTTCTATGGCAAATATATATGCACTTATCACTTTCCCCAACTTGAATTTTACTTGTCCTCGAGTAAAAATAGTTCATGAATTACTTATTAGAAATAATCTAGGAGACTATCAAATACTCTTATACTTTATACAAGTTTACTTAGACTCAAAGGTTGTTTTCATATCCTTTTATAAGTAAGTAGAAGACTTCCCACTAGATAGTAGATGAAACAAGTGATTGGGATATTAATATCTTCAAGCAAATTGGTTAAGTGCAAACTCTTCATTTTTCTAAAATTATTCTTTACCAACTCCTCTTGTTATCTCTAAATCTTCTACTCCCATGGAGTGGTGAGTATTGTTTTTTATGCAAGTATGTTTCTCTTGTTGCTACACTTTTCTTCTTTTTCTTCTCTTTTTTTTCTTCCTTTTTTTTTATATAGTCCATGCAATTCCTTAATCTCTTAAGTTTTCTATCTAACCCTTGTAACAAGTTTTTGACCAATGTCTTCCAGACTAGTTGATCTTAGGGCACTAGGTGCAGAACACCCCTCAGGCTTATTTACTTGAGTCAGAAAGGCTACATATTAAAATTAGCTGTATAGCAAAATTTCTTCATATTTCCACTTTTTGACATGAGACTCAACCATTTACTTAAACGAAGAGTTTCGGTTACTCGGTGGAATAATGTTTAGAACTTGCTTTTGTTATCTCTTTTTTTTCTTTTTTTAATAAACTAATAAAGGAAACATTGCATTTATCAATACCCACACACATCCAAGAAGTAGATTAGTCTTTAATACGAATAGGAGGGTTAGAATTATCCAGAAATTGATTTCATTCTTATCATTTTTACTTGAGTCTATTAATATTTTATCCCTCAATATTTTAATAATTATCTAGACTATTCAATCAATTACTTATCAAAAGTGTGTGATTTACACTAAGTCCAAGATCGACAAGCATAAGAATATTAAAGTAAAGGTAGCTCTAAATATATACTTATTTTGCTTATTATTCCCCCATGAATAAAAATAATTTATAAATGTAAGCATGATATGGTATAAAAGGAAACAAAGACACCTGAGGAGGAATTTTAGTGAGCTCTCCCCCTAACTTAGCCAATGGAGCTCATTTGAGTCAGGATCTGAAAATCCTAATATATTGAAAAGAAAAAATTAGAAAGAAAGAAGCTGGGTTGCCTTGCAGGAGTGCTAAGTTTAAAGTCTTCAGCCAGACTAAGTGGATCTTTTAGATTACGTCGGTTGATACATCCACTATATTATTAGATATACCTAGCCATGGTGCATGGTTGGACGAAGTCCAATCAGTAATGTCCCACATGATATCTCTATTATGTGTATCTATAAGATGTATCTCCTGATAGTAGGTACCTGGAGATGGCTTAGTTGATGGTTTATCCATTTTCATAAGTGTTTCAGTAGGAGGCTCCCATCTCTGGCGATCTTAATTGGCTAGCTTATTAACAAACTAGCATATGTTGGCTAGCCGAACTTGTCACCTAATTAGATTAGGTTTAAATGCATGCTATTTGGGCTAACTAATTTATGTAGAACTTAAATTGAGTTGAGCCTTAAGTGGTGTAGCCAAATTATGTTTTATCTTGATTTTATAACCCTTATCCATGTCTTAAACCAAGAGTCCCAAGGGCTTGGGACTCTTGGCATGAATATTGGCATGCGCACAAAATGAGAAGCGCAGAAGGACCAAGAGTCCTTCTATAATTAAATCACCTTTTTGGTGCTAAATCTTAGCCCCTATCCTTTTTCATCCATGCCCATTTGGACTGGATTTGATCGGTCAAGTGGATTCATTTGGGCATGAATTCATGTGGGTGTATGAAAGGATGCAATGCTTGGGATATATGGCACATGAAATAAGCAAGAGTCTTTCTACTTATCAATCACCTTTTTCAGATAAACCTCTCTAGTTTATACACCTATTGGGGTGTTGGACCAAGTCTTTAGTTTTTAAATTAAAGGCTAATTATCATATTTTTTTTAAGAGTTGCGATAAACAACTCTTGGTGCAAAATATTTATGAAACATCATATGTTTATAGTTTTACTTAGCACCTTTCTACCTAGAGACTCTTTCTGTTTAAAGGGTCTTATCTGATATAGTAAATATCAAATTAAGGGCAAAGAAAAGCATGCTATTGGCATTTCCTCTCTTCTTATTTAAAGGCTTCGGTGATTGAAATCAAATCATCCAAAGTTTGTCCTAATAACTCTCTTCCTTTTCTTGTTAGGACAAGTATTTTATTTTAAGACAAGTTCACCATTTTAAGACAAGGTCTTAGGAAGAGAATTAGAAAGGAAAACAAGATAGTAAGAGTTTTCAAAGAGATTTTGAAGTCCTTTTTGAAAGGAAAAAGGTCCTAGAAGGGAGGAAAAGCTATCGAAGGAAGAAAGGCTATCGAGAGAAGTTTCTAATCAGGCAAGCAAGAAATAGGAGTGCTTCCTTGATCCAGTTCCTGTATGGATCACCTCTAAAAGGCATACACTTATGTGCCTAATAAAATAAAGGATATTAGTGTTACAAGTATTCTTCTATATCCTGATATATTGCCTTATTAATTGTCATAGGCAAGGGGTCCTAGGTCTAGGGTTTTGGTTGACTAGGGTTTCAATGTTTAAAAATTTTAAAATCCAATCTTCCACTATACAACCATAACCCTACAATGATATCAAAGCCACATTGATTCATTCAATTAATAATCAATTAAATATTTGAATGATTATATTCTATTTAATTATATCTAGCATAATAGTTGTAGCATATGTTGGTTGATGTATGCCATTGATTAGGTATTTTACTTAAACCCTAATCGATATAGAGATATGTTTAGATTATTCAGTCATTATTCTAAAATTAGGTTATCCTAACATAGTAGTAGATATCTACTATGTTGTAAGGTTATCCTAGAATGATGACACACTTGGCACATATAATGTTGTGGTGTTATATATCTATTAGATAGTTTATAGTGTTAGCATGTGCAAGAGACCATAAAAGTCCTCTTTAAAAATTATATTTACTCATAGTGTTATAAAATCATAATGCAAATCCATTTAAGGTTTGATTGATCAATTGGTGTCTATGAAAGTGCTTCTAGGAAGGTAAAGAGAACATGGTTTTTAATTAGATCTATTGCTTAGCTGGCCAAATTTTCGGTATCTAAGTTAAGTACAGGGGGCCTCCCACCTCTTCCTACTTACCTAGCTAATTTGATTGATTTAGACCTTGAATTGAAAATGCTAATTGATTAAAATACTACTAATTGCCTTCCTTTATGCTAAGCCAAATTCATTTCAAAAACTATAGTATGTTTGTTATGTAACATAAGGCCTACTCTAGGATTTGATATGAAATTCATCTTGGTGCATCTAATGCTTTATAGCAAGATTGATGGTATTGCTTTGTTATGTAACACAAGGGCAATATTATTTAAACATTATTATATAGAAATAAATGGTCTAACTAAACTAAAACATTATAGTTTGTTGCGTAATACAAGGCTGTAAGTATCTTAAAGGTAGCTGCCATGTTGAGAGTTGCATAGGTTGCAATTAAAAAAGAAAATTTCCTACTCTTAAACTCATAAATATTTTTTGTGTAACACAAGGCATTTATGAGGAATTGGATCTCAACCCTACTAAAGAAATCCTATTAGGGTTTCTTGCTTACCATAACTGAGGGCTATGGTATTTGGAGAAAAATAATGGGAGATATAATTAGATTGATATATCCTTATCTAGTTGTGTATATCATCTTGAGTGGCATGCTTTTACTTTGTTCTTTATATTTATGTAGATTAATATTATGGCTTCAATGATAATATGAGGAATTCCATACTACCAAGTGAAGGAAAAAAAATCTAGGGTTTCATGCATGATTTTTTTGTAGTTTACAATAAAAGAAAATCTATTTTAAAACTACTTTAAGTAGAAAATATACATATAGATCAAATCTAATAAACCCTGAAAGGATTGTATGATATCTAATACATAAAATAAAATTAGCATGCATTGATATAATCGACGCATGCTGTAGATCATATTTGCCACGACTATAAGATTAAATCTCATACGTAATCATGGATTGATGATCACCAGCATCAATGGCATGTGGTAAAGGCTTTCCATATTGCTTCATAGTCATACAGGGTGTCCGGCCTTTACGAATCATCTACATGAAGCTCTTGAATATGGTCAGCCCTCCATAAAGTGCTAACTCTATATAAAGGCCAAAAGATGGCTGATTTGACCTTTTCATTAGAACTTCTTGGACCATTAAAGAAGATCAAGAAAGAGTGATTCTTGGATGATTTAATGGTGGAAGAGTACAAGGTGAAATATATCTCTAAGATTACAAGGTGAAAATGAATTCTTAATCTCACATAACATCAGAATAAATCAAATAAAAATGTGGCATGGAGATTAGGATAAGGAGAAATAGAGTTAGGATAAGACTAGGAGTTCTATTCCTAATAGGACTCCTCCAAATTGAATTCAAATAAATTCAGATTTAACTCAAACCAATCCTAATATAAAAGGCAATGAAGGAGGATGAAAAAATTGATTTTTGTCATGGAGAATTCATGAAAATATTCTTGGAAGGTGTGGAGAATTTTCAGGGAAGAAAATAGGTTGTACTAGGTTAGGATTTGACCAAGATTTGACCAAAATTAGTTTGGAACCAAAACTAATTTGGTTATAACTAATTTAACTAACTTGAAACTAGTACAATTAAGTCCTTATTAGGCTTAATTAAACATTAATTAAATCTAAAATTAATTAACCCCAAGTGTGAATCAAATCAAAATCAAAATTCTTTAGTGATTAGATCATCATATAATATAATTGGATGAGATCTAATTGAACCAATTTCAATTAGACTTAACTTAATCCTCTTTGCTTTATTGAATTGAGCCAATTAGAAATCTAATTACTAATTAGTCCTCCTATGATTAATTAACAATAAATTAGTTATTTTTTTTATAACATTAGTATAGGGTTAATAATTAATCATATTTTAAATTTTTTTGCTAAATGATTCTTAATTATTAATCAACCATCATGATCGGTTAGAAAATTTTATTGTGTGTGATCCCATAGGTTTAAACACTAAGCCAGTAGCACAAGAACCAATTTCTAAACTAATTGATGTGACAATTTAGCAATGATACCTGATATTCGAATAGGTCAAATGTTCACGAACCAACATTCAAGAACCCAAGTATATGGTTTCCATATAATTTATTTCTTTGACCTAATGCTCAGGATGACTTGAGTGTCAACTACCAACTCTCAAATAGTGTATCCAAATATGTCTCAACCTAACAAATCTTATGACTCCTCACAAGGATTACCCTGGTCAACATCCTGCTAAATTGAAACATAGCCGAGCATTATCTCTAACAACTTGGAGTGATAAATTTCATCTTGAATCATATACTGACTTAACAAGTACTTGATTGCACTTTGTAACCTTTCATACTAGATTAGAAATTTAGGTTATCTATTATCTAAGTATAGTGAGTTGCTTCTAAGTCACCATGGAGATCTTTGTAAATGAAGTAGTATGAGCAGACTATATTTTAAAACTATTTTAAAATAAAGAATAATGGAAGACTTGGTAGATCGATAAAGTCGATCTACCAATCTGCCAATAATAGGATCCAACATAATAAAAGTGCATGTAAAGGATACCATAAGCAATAAAAGGGAAAAGTATGTAATAATTTCATGCTTTAGATCTAATCGCATGAAACCAAGGAAAAGGTACGTTACCTTTAAACCATTGGACGAAGGTGATGAAGAGCTACCGAGCCACATAAGTGTCTGGCCTCTATGGGTAGTTCACACCAGGGCTCGATCTCAATTAACTCTCTTAGAGTGCTAGCTCCTCTGGATCCTGGATGCCAATCTTCTCCTTCCTTGGACCTGCAAGACCTTCTTGAAGTTGCTGGAAAGAACTTGATGGAGGACAATGAGGAGAAGTGGAAGTGGAACCCTTCCCAACCACTCTTCTTTTCCAAACCCTAGCTTGATTACTAGGTAGGCTCACACCCAAAATCCTAATCCTCTCAAACCCCATTCTAAGGAATCCCTTTCTTTCTCTCATAGAAAAGCCCAACTTATCATCCTTTTGTTGGCCCTACAATAACACTTATTTATAATGGCAGTGAAGAGGGAGAGAGATATGGAAGGTGGAGTGATTGGGGGAGAGGGTTAAGGGTTAAACCAAATTAGCTCTAGATTTAAATGGAAGAAAATTTGCATTCCCAAATAATGCATTCCATGAAAACCTTCGAGCCAATTTTAGCCAAGATTTGAAATTTGAATTCAAAATTTAAATTTAAATATTTTTAAATGAAAGAGAGCATGAAAAATCAAATCCAATTTGATCTATCAGGTTGCAATCATATTTGGCTTGACCTATCAGGTTGCAATCCTAAGCCAAATCATATTTGGCTTGACCTATCAGGTTGCAATCATATTACAAATAAGTCCTCTAAAATTCACTAATCGAATTAGTGAAAAGAAATCCTCATCACAGCCAAGTGTCGAACATGGAAGTGTCGACATAGCCAGCGTGAAAAAAAATCCTCATCACAACCATGTGTGAAAAAAATCCTCGTCACACTCCAAAGTGTCAACACTTGGATCATGGTCAATCATATTGGCCCCTAGTGATGCCAAACATTCTCAATCATTGATCAACATTAAGATCGGGTAGAAATCCCTATGGTGTGTGACTTCATAGGTTCGAACACTAAGTTGGTAACACTGAAACACTTCCAGTAACAGTCAAAGTCATCATCTAGCAATGATACCCGATGTCCAGATAGATCAAAAATTATAGAGCAACTCTCTAGAATCCCTAGCATATGGTTACTGCATAATTCATTCCTTTGACCTCATAATGCTCAAGATGACCTAGGGCTTGACTGCCAACCCTAATTTAGTACATCCAGATCATGTCTCAACCTTACAAGTTCTGTGACTTCTCACAAGAACTACCCTGGCCAAGGTTTTGCTAAATTAAGACAGTGAGTCATTTACTCCAAACCATTTGGAGGGGTCAATCTCATCTTGATCCACCACCGCTCCATAAGTACTTGACTGTACCTAGAACCATTTCTGGATTAGAAATCTAGGTAGTCTGGCATCAAAGTATAGTGAGTTGCTTGCAAACTACCATGGTGACTTCAGGTTTGAGGGACACATATACCCATATCCCTTCGCGAGCAACCCTTTGGCAGAAGGGAGCTCCACAATTGGTCACGTTCAATGAGATGTTATACATTTCACCTGTATATCACATCAGTGTCTCTACACTCCTTGGTTAAGAGGACAACCGATCAATGTGACATACAACAACCTACACTTGATACATCATCGTCTTACAACAATATATCCTTTGGTTGTGAACTTGTTTAAGAACTACTCGATATATCCTCTCTATATCAAATATAATATAGTTCTAAGGACTCCATCACACAAGAGTTCTTTTCAAAAAAATGCACATGTGATGAACAACCAAAAGAATAACTTTTATTCATTTAAAAAATTTACATATAATTATAAAATAGCACAACCATCTACAGCCTAGATGATTGGCTTTGGGGCACTATTCCCAACAATCTTAGGTCAGAGAGATACTTATACCCATATCCTTCTATGAGATACTCTCAATAGTAGAGTACTCAACAAAGTTGGTCATGTTCAGTACAGTGCACACCTACACTCACCTGCATACCATACCAATATCTCGACACTTCTTAGTTATGAGGACAACCAACCCATATGGCATACCATATCCTAAGCTTGATGAACATTATTGTCTAGGATAACAACATATCATTTGATTGCGAATATTTTTAAGAACTACTCGATAAATCCTTCTTTATCGAATTGAAATGATTTTAAGGACTTCATCATAGAAGAGTTCAAAAGAAGATGCACAAAAAAAGATGAACTACTAAAAATAACTTTTATTTTATTAGTGATTCATGTATAAATTTATAATAAGTACAATCATCTATAACCTAGATGATTAGCTTTAAGATATTTCTTAACAACTCTCACTTGGACTATAGCTAATCAGAATAGTATCGAATACCCATCTTCCATTTATAATTATCAAAATCTTTTATTCTGAGGGCTTTAGTAAATGGGTCAACCAAGTTCTCTTTCCATCAATCTTCTAAAGGACAACGTCACCTCGATCCACTATATCCTAGACAAAGTGGTAGCGATGTAGAATGTGCTTGGTTTGTGATGAGCCTTTAGATCCTTTGCTTGAGCTATGGCCTCGGTACTATCATAATATAAGAAAATTGGGCCATCAATGAAGGGTGCCACTCCAAGCTTAATGATGAACTTTCATAGCCAAATGCTTCCTTTACAGTATCAAATGTTGCAATATACTCTGCCTTGCGTACATAATCAATCACTATATACTGTTTAAAATTTTTCTAGCAAATTGCTCTTCCATTAAGGGTAAAGACATAACCTGACACACTCTTGTTGTCTTTTCTGTTTGGTTGAAAACTCAAATCAGTATAATAGACTAGTTTAAAGTCATAATCTTCATAAATGAGCCACTGGTTTTTAATATTTATGTAATACTTAAGGATGCTTTTATGACCTTCCAATGATTCTCACCTAGATCAGATTGGTATTTAATCACTATCTCGAGTGAGTATGCCACATCTAGTTTCATACATATCATAGCATACAAAATAGATCCCATTGCTGAGGAATATGGTATCCATACACTCTCTCTCTGGAGGACTTGTCAGACAACCCTTCTTTGAGAGATTAATTCTATGGCCTATCGAAAGCTAGTCTTTCTTGGAATTCACCATGTTGAACTGCTTCAACATAGTTTCAATGTACGTGGACTGGGTTAACCTTGCAACCTTTTAGATCTATCCCTATGACCTTCATCTCTGGGATGCAGGATGCTTGTCCCAAGTCCTTTATGGAGAATTGAAAAGCTAGCCATATTTTTATTTCTTGCAATGTATGAATATCACTCTCGATTAAGAGAATGTCATCCATATACAAAATAAGAAATACTACTACTGATGTGTAGGGCTCTTCTCTATTCCTAATGAAGCCATATATTCTGATCACTTTATCAAAATACATGTTCCAACACCAATATCACTTTTCAAATCCATAAATGGATTTCTGAAGATTGTACACCTTTGATTGATTTGTGGATGTGAAACCTTCAGGTTATATCATATATACCTCTTCTTCCATCTCTCCATTTAGGAAAGTGATTTTTATATCCATTTATCAAATCTCAAAATCAAGATATACCACTATCATGAGAATGATCCAAATATACTTAAGTATTGTCGTAGGCAAAAACATCTTGTCATTTTCAATACCATAATGCTGGTAATATCTCTTGGTAACTAGATAGGCATTATAGATTTTTACCTTCTCATTTGCACCCCTTTTTTTAAAAAAATCCACGTGCATCCTATGGATTTTATCCCTTTATGTGGGTTAACAAGTATCCATACATTGTTGACTTTCTTGGACTCCATTTTGGATTTCATGGCTTCTAGCCATTTTTCAGAGTTGGCACTCTACATTGCATCCATGTAGGTGATCAAATCCTTGTTGTTTTCATCAAGTTTAATAAGATCATCATCCTAGACCAAGAAATTGTAGTATCTATCCAACTGATATAATACTCTACCAAATCTCTTTAATGGTGCATCTATAACGGGCTTCATGGTGGGGGCACTAGGATTAGACACAGATTACTGGGCCCTATTTGGTTTACCTAGCCATGTGTCAAATTTTGTAATCAACTAGAATTGAGTCTTGTAATAAGTTGAGGTTAGTTGATTTGTCTCAACCCTCAACTTAGTCATTATTTTGAGTCATGTATATCAGTTATGAGTCCAATATGAGCTCAATTTTTGTACAAGAGAGAAGGTTACCATATTTTGAAGTTCCACCAGGCCACATCCAGGAGTCAGAGGCCACTACATCAGTCCATTGGATTTTGTGTGACAACCCAGGATCCAAGATGCTTCCAGAAACCCTGATTCCTTCCAGATACCCTCCAGATGCCCAGATTCCCTTCCAGATGCCAGAGCATATTCTTAGAATAGGGCACCCATGATTCCAGAGGTCCACCTGCATCCAAGCCCAAACAAATCAAGCCCAGGTGCCAAGCCCAAGCCCTTAAGAAGCAAGATTCTAGGGAATATTCCTGCTACCAGGCTAACAGCCACCCCAGCTTCCAGAGACCCAAACCCATGCACCCAAGTCCCTTTGGGCCAGCCCCTTGCTGCTCCTAGAGGCCCAACACGACCCCCTAGGTGTCCTTGAAGTGTTGACCAAGTCCAAGAGGTGTCCTTGAGTGGAATAGTCAAAGCATGAAGGAAAAAGGAGAAGACTAGGTCAATTCCTAACCTAATGGGGATTTGTTTTTCTAACCTAGCTAGGAAAGGACTTGTATTCCAATTGGGAAGAGGACTTGTAACCCAAGTGTAACCATGGTTAGTGAGGGCATGGTAACTCTATAAATACCCCACCCCTCCCCTCTTGTAAGCATCTCTTTCTTATGAATACAATTTGCTGAAATTTGAGTTATTGCCTTGTGTTGGTGTTTTATTTTGGTTCTTTGGTTTGTGTTCTTGTGCTTGGACGAATTTTTTGCTGCCCTAGCATCCTTCCCCACCCTAATTCACTACCCTCCAAGCCTTCACACATCCAAGAAGAAGTGCCCTAGGCCGCCAACCGAGGAGATCTTCAACAAGCTTCAAATAGCCATCTTCTAACCCTAATCCTGATTCCTTAAGCCCATAGCTCCTTTCTTATTTTTTTAATTGCTGTTTTGATTAACCCTGACACTTGTAGGATCCCCGAGATGCTTCCCCTCCCTGGAGGAGGCCTTCTTTGCTGCCCGAACCACCCAGATCAGCCATCAGATTTGAGGGAAACAAGGCTTCTTCTTCCAGGCTCTGATCAGAGTTGTGAGTGATCTCTTCTGCTACTGATATTATCATCTCTGACTGGTATGAAACCTTCCCTTCTCTTATTATTTGATTTGCTTGAAGTTAACTATCCTATGTCGGGAATTCTTTAATTTCCGGGTCCTGTCTTTTAGTTATCTTGCATGATTCAGCCTGTGACAAGTTGATTCTTAGAATTGCTGAATACCTGCTAGTTCTTTACTTTGCTTTGAAAAATTAGCCATCAAACCTAAATCTAAAAATCACAAAAAAATTAGTTTACTACTTTTACTGCATATTTAGCATTCTTAGAGTCATCCCGCATCACTTCGGGATTGATCTAATCAAATCTAATTCTATGGATTCAGTCAATGATGCTAGTTTTTCTACCTGTTAAACTTTTTCAAGTTAACCTTAGAGGTATTAGTTCCTTCTCCATGGAACTCCTTTTCTAAATAGACTGTCCTATTATTGATGAACACCTTTTGTTCATTAGTATGGTAGAAGTAATATCTATCTATCTCTTTTGGGTATCCAATGAAAATACATTTGTCTGACCTAGGTACAAGCTTGTCTATTTTTAAATATTTGACATAAGCTAGGCACCCATAGACTAAGAGCAACAACTTACATCCTGTCCATATCTCATATGGTGTTTTATCAATAGACTTGCTTGGAACCTTATTTCATAAGTAACAAGCTGACTCAAGAACATATCCCCAAAAGAAGATCGATAGACTAGCAAAATCTATCATGGATCAAATCATGTCAAATAAAGTTTGATTCCTCCTTTCAGACACTTTATTCAATTAAGGTGTCCCTAAAGGTGTCCATTGAGAGAGAATCACATTCTCCTTTAGATAAGTTAGAAACTCACTGATAAGGTATTCCTCTCCTTGAGCTAATTGAAGAGTTTTAATATACTTTCCTGTTTGTTTCTCTATCTCATTATAGTATCATCTGAATATTTCAAATGATTCGAATTTATATCTCATAAGATAGACATAATCAAATCTTGAAAGATCATTTGTATAAAATAGAAATACCCATGTTTGGCACTGATATTCATTGGTCTACATATATCAGTATGCACTAGACTTAGAACCTCAATGGTTCTTTCATCTTTTCTAGTAAAAGGTGACTTGGTCATCTTACCAAGAAGGCAAGATTCATAGGTTGGCAATGATTCACAATCATTGACCTCAAGGAGACCTTCTAGTCTTAACCTATTTATCCTATTCTTATTAATATAACCTAGCCTACAATGCCAAAGGTAGACATCAGACACATTATCTAATCTAAGGAATTTGCTAAATATGTACACTACACTAATAGGTTGTAATAAGATATAAATATCATTTTTTAATCATCCATGCATTATAGTAACACCATTCAAAATGATATCACAATAAACATCTTTTATTGATAAATAAAAATTATTCTTAGCCAAAAGGCTTATAGAAATAACATTCATCATAAAGCTAGGACAATGGTGACATTCATCTAAAATAATGATATTTTAATTGAATACAAGCTTGACAATTCCTAAAGCTAGAACTGAAACTGCTCTTCCATCTTCAGTATTTAAGAATCTCTCACCATCTTTAAATCTTTTACTAGCTTGAAGTCCCTATAATGAATTACAAATATTAATAGGACTTTTAGTATCTAATACCCAGGAGTAGTATTACAAATAGAAAAATTATAAGGTGTTATCATACAAGTACCTTGTCCAGCAATAGCTTGCGGGTTCTTCTTCTTCCTAAGCCTATTTAGTTCCAGCGAAGCAATGTAAAGAGGACAATTTCTCTTCTAGTGTCCCTACTTCTTATAGAAAAGCACTCTGCCTGACTCTGGTTAGACTTAGACTTCTTTGTCTAACTTGATTGAGTACGTTGCACCTTCTTCTTGTTTTTCATCTTGATGTGGGATGTGCAAGGATGTGAACATCAACATAATGAAATACAGAATTTTAAGGTGAGCAATGATTCCAAAAATATGGCTTAACTCTCTATAAGAGAATAAAAAGAGCACTGAAGCAAACTACTAGAAGATAAAATCACTTTTTCGTATATTAGACCTATCTAAGCAATAAATTGATTGGACCTAATGGTTGAGAAACCATTTGAATTAGGACAAGCTCTTTCAAGAGTTTAGTTCAAGAGAGGAAAAAAAAAGGATTGTTACTAGACAATGATCTCTCTTCCCTCAACAGTTGGATCACTCAACACTCCTAGATTGGGCATCTAGATAAGAAGGCTAAATCCCTTGAATGTGTTGGCTTCCCATCAATGGTTCCAAGGCAAGGAGGACCTCTTCTTTGGCTCTGGGCACTCAGGGATGCTGCAAACAGATTAATCAAAGACCAAGGGAGAATAGGGAAAATAAAAGAAAAGGAGATCAGTAAGGGAAAGAAAAGAGGATGTGGTGGAGTTTTGAAGACTAGAGAATTTGATTGGGCCTCACACCCTTCTCCCTTACGGAGTGGCAATGCTTGGAGCAATGGAAGTAAAATGAAACTTTTTTATTCATTCTTCAACATCCACATTACAAGAGGAAGAGGGGTATTTATCATTCACCCAAGCCTCTTTGAAATTTGAATTAAAGAGATTACATGAACTAATCAAGGAGGAATAAGTGGGATGGCTCATTTGAATTTTGAATTTAAGTTTTCTTTCATGCTTTGGGTGGCAAGGGTGAAAAACTTTCCATGTTGGCATGGAGATGAAAATGGGATGCCCCATTTGAATTTGAATTCCATGCTTTGGGCGGCAAGGGTGGGGGCCTTCCATGCTAGCATGGAGAGTCAGGTGGGTACCATCTTATATGAAGGATGAGGTGGTGCAAGAAATGGATTCCTTTCGGAGTCTTTTCTTGCATGGAGAATGAAGTGGCATCCTCTATCTAGTGGTCATGCTTCTTGATCTTGACTTGGGTCTATGCTAGTTGTCCTCCTGAGTTAAACTTGACTCAAACTAAATTACATAATATAAATTGAAGAAAAAATAAATTGACTCAAATATCTAAGTACAGGACATAAACTTAAGGAAAAACAAAATTGGCAGGATCCAAAATCATAATTATCTACAATCCATAATGAGCTTGGATTGGTCTGAATCGAATGTAGCCTCTTTCGGATCCTAGTGCCTGTACCAATTCTCCCAGGGTGGGAGGAACTCGACCCTATCGAGTATCGGTTGGCTTGACTTTGATATTGCTCTAATAAGTTTGGATTAATGCATTGCAGATCCTCCTGAGTGATCCACGAGTCCTCATATTTGGGTTGACCTTGCCAACGAACCAAATAATGCTGATAGCCTTTATTCCTGGTAGTAATAGCTTGGTCATCCAGAATATGCTCAATCCGATCTTGCCATTCTGGTAAAGTGACTAGTGGACACTCAGGTGATGGTTCACTCTCAAGAAAGGAATCAGGCTCAAAAGGCTCACTAGGTATCATTGCTGGTTCCTTATACTCAACTAGATCTGAAATATTAAAAGTTGAGCTAATGCCAAATTCGAGTGGTAACTCTAGCACATAGGCATTAGGTCCAATTTTCTTTATTACTTTGAAATGACCAGCTCCGCGGGCATGTGATTCTTTTATGGTTCCGGAGGGGAACCATTCAGGTCTAAGCCTAATCATCATGTAGTCTCCCTTAGTGAACTCTTTGTCTCACTTACGAGAATTAGCCAAATGTCTATAAGCTTCATTGCTCAGATTAATTTTCTTGCTGATTTCCTTATGTAGATCTTTAATAGGCTATGCATATTACTTAGCTGACTCAGAAACTCGTGCATGCATGGGTAAATGAATAAGATCTATGGGTCTCTTAGGCTTGTAACCATGGACAATTTCAAATGGGCTCTTTCTAGTAGATCTATTGACTGAGCTAATAAGAGATCCCAATTTTTAATGTTTTCATCTACAAGACACTTTAATAGGTTTCCAAGGCTCTTATTCACAACTTCAGTCTGGCCATCGATTTGTGGGTGCTAGGTGGTAGAAAATTTGAGCTGGGTTCCTAACATGTGCCATAGGATCTTCCAAAAATAGCTCATGAATCGGACATCCCTATCAGATACAATGGTTTTGGGTAGGCCATGCAACCTAACCACTTCATCTAGAAAAAGTTGGGCCACCTTAGAAGCATCGAAAGTTTAGGAATAGGGTAAAAAGTGTGCCATCTTAGAAAATCGATCGACCACAACATAGATAGAGTGATGTCTCCGCATGGTCTTAGGCAATCCTAAAACAAAATCCATAGTAAGGTCTTGCCAAGGATAATTGGATATAGGTAAAGGAGTGTAAAGGCCAGTGTTTTGCTTTTGCTATTTAGTAACAGTACAAGTTCGACATCGGGCCATAATTTGGCCAACATTTATTTTGAGGCTTGACCAATAAAATTCGTCTTCAATTGCTAGAATGGTTTTGTTCCTACCGAAATAGCTAGCTAAACCTCCAGCATGAGTTTTCCAAAATAAAACTCTCTAAGGGAGGTTCGGGAATGCACAACTTATTTCCCTTGAAGAGGAAACCATCTTGAAGGGTATATTCACTATGCAAAATCTGGTCCTTGCTGAACAAATTGATAGATTTCACTAAGGTCGGGACAAATCTCATATTCCTCTTTCAGTTTGTCAAATCTTATGACTTCATTACTGACAGAGGTTAAGAGCATGGATCGATGGCTAAGAGCATTAGCAACTCAATTTTCAGTGCCGGCATGATATTTTAAGACAAAGGTGTAAACTTGAATATATTCTACCCACTTGCTGTGCCTAGGATTCAGTTTCTTTTGAGAACTAAGGAATCAGAGTGCTCATGATCTGAATATAGGACAAACTCCAGCAATAAGAGATAGTGTCTCAATACCTTAAGGCTTGAACTACCACATACAATTCCTTATCGTAAGTTGAATACTTCAATTTTGCTTATTCAACTTCTCACTAAAGATGGCTATAGGTAGTTCTCTTGACTTAAAACTCTTCTAATTCCAACTCCGAAGGCATCACAAGCAACCTCAAAGATCTTTGAGAAGTCAGGTAATCTTAAAATGGGTTCTTGGGTCATTTTTTTTTGATGTCTAGGAAGGCTCTATCGATGGCCTTGGTCCATTCAAAGGTTTCCTTCCTAATATAGTTAGTTATGGGTGCGACAATCGTACTGAATCCTCAAATAAATCATCTATGGAATGTAGCAAGGCCATGGAAGCTATGGACTTCATATATACTATTGGGTATAGGCCACTCAACTATGGACTTAATCTTTTCTGGGTCGATAGATACTCCTTCGGGGATAATGACAAAACCTAGAAAAATGACTCTTTGGGTCATGAAGTCTCATTTCTTCAAATTGACATAAAGGCTGTCTTTCATAAGGGCTTGGCATACTCAGTGAAGATGGTCTAGGTAGTCTTCCTTAGTCCTACTGTAGATAGGGATGTCATCGAAGTAGACCATAACAAATTTTCTAATGAATGATCTAAGGACTTAGGTAAAGATCTGCATAAAAGTACTATGGGCATTTGAAAGACCAAAAGGCATCACTACCCATTCGTAAAGGCCATCCTTAGTTTTGAAAGCTATTTTCCACTCGTCCCCTAGCCTAATTCTAACTTGGTGATAACCACTTTAAGGTCAATCTTAGAAAAATAATGGCTCTGGCCATCATGTCCAATATAAAGAATTATGCCTGAAAGTCAATCACAGTTATTGTATCAGTGGCATTTTGTATTCTCCCAACTCAAGATTGCTATTAATAAAGGCAATTTATAATTCATTATTTGCTATATCTTATATTTTAATTATAAGATTATGATGAACCCCATAGGTTAGGGCAATGGAATTAGGGTTATGATGGAGATGACAATGGTGAGACCTAAGTTCCTATAAATCCTAATCTAAAATGTTCCTAGTTGTTGGATCATCGATTCAGGGATCGATGAATCCAGAAAGACTAGTACTCCTATGTATGCTCAATGGAGAGGGTGGTTGGTCTCACAACCACTTGTGTAGAGATATTAATACAAGGATATGGGTGCTCATTAGGTTATGAGTTCACTGAACTAATCTGACAAGAGAACATCAAATGGAAGTCTTACTTGTCAAAAGAATGTTCTCTTAGTGGGAGTTGTGCATGCAGTCCTTAGACCTGAGACTACCATAGTACCTTGTGCACATGAATCCATGTTTTGGTGCATACTCATTCATGACAATTAAGTCAAGTATGGGGTGCTTCTAGATATGGTGGATTGTATATAAAGGTAATGAGTACGTCAATAAAGAATTGATCACTCCTAGTAAGAGGAGAAGTTATTCCGTGTGATATCTTTGAATGAAGACTCAGAAAGTCTTTGATCAAAGCATGATGAGATTAGATAGGTTTTCTAATCTTTCTTGGTCGAGTCTTCATTATTAAATTGATATTCAAAAGGATTAAGTGCTAGGGTTTGACATTTATCCATGGCCATTGAAGCGGGTCAATAATTAAAATTAAACTACTGATATTAATAACTAATTAGCAGAGAAAAATAGAAACTAATTTTTTTGTTATATTTTTAGATTTTAAAAGAAGACTTGAAGGAGACAGTGAAGGAAACTAGGTATAATTATCTACCTGCAAGTAAACCTACAAATTAACTTGGAAAGCAAGACTTGGTGGTTGAAAAACCATTGTAAACTAAGATTTATCTATCAACGAGTCAGAGAATAACGAGAAAAGAATAAGTTTTGATTTTACCAACAAAGAAATACTCCTCCGAATCAGATCTGACAGGACTCTCAAGATCTTCACGGCAGGGTTTCAAGAACTCAATCACGGGCTCCAATCTTTCGTGTGAAGCTGGTTCTAAGGCAAGAACACCTGATCTTGACTCCTGATCACCTGTAACACTCAACAATGAAAATCATGAGTTAAGGAGTAGCAAAGAAAAAGAAAGAATGAAAGGAAAGGAATGTTTAGAAATGGTAATTTTGGATTTTTTGGTTGGCTAGATAGGTAGGGCCTCACACCCTGCGATGTTCCGTAGAACAAAGGAAGGGCCACACACCCCACGATGCATACAATAAAGGAAGAAAATTTTGACAGAATAACACTCTTATTGATGAATAATAATTGATTAATTACAAGGGGGTTGGAGGGGTTTTTTATAGACCCCCAACCAATGGTGTAAGGGATACAACTACTAGTCTTTTTCTTCCTTGGACTACAACTCCTAGAATCCTGCTTTAGGTAGCCTGGACTCTTGTTTGCTAAGAAGATCTAGACTCTTTTCAAAGTGGGCGACAACTTGAGGCTTCTCATCCAAAGTGGGCGCCCAAGTGGTGGATTGGTGAGATGGCTTGATGTAGGGTCAAGATGCTCCATCACTTGGCCTTGCTTGTTGGACTCTAGAGTCTAGATGATGTGGTCTTCTGTAGGTGAGTTGACTCTTCAGTCTGGATAGGAGAGGACTCAAGAGTTTTGTTAGGACTCTTGAGTTCTTGAGACTTAAGCAGCTTCCAACCTGTTTGAGTGAAATGCTACGATAGAGAACCTTTGAACCTCTTTCATTTAGTGAATGGATACCTTGGAACTCTCTTTGAAGTGGGCAACAAGAAGGAGTGGAATGCTTGGCTAACTTCTCATACTTTTGGCATGAATTAATTTGAGAGGAGGAGCGCCAAGGATGAGAGTCCTTCACACTTATTTATCTTAAAAGGAGGGGCACCTATTAAGTCTTCTATTATAGGCCGACCAAGATATAAATGATGTGGCAAATGTGTGGTCTTAATGGCAAGAAATTTCAAACATATCATGTGCTCTTGTCCTGGTTGAAGTGCAAGCAGTGTTGTCCCAAAGACATGTCCAAACAAGACGTGTTGATATCCAAATCCTTGAAAATGTGGTGCCAAGAAGAGGTTGTGACTTGGGCTAGCATATGGGTTGTCTTGAGCTAGCACATGAGGTCACATGGGTCTTCAATTGGGTGCACATGGGATGCTGTCTTGGGTCCCCTCTTGTAATACAGGACTTAACTCAACTAGTTACATGGACTCAATAAATAACAAATCACATGACTCAACTAAATAACCAACCATACTTAATTAGGCTTGCAAATAAAAATCCAATTAAATTTGGCAAAAAGGGCTAATTTAAACTGGACTATTTAAATCCCAATTGGGTAAATAGGGTTTGACTCAATTAGGGTTTTGACTCAACTTGATAAAAAGGGTTTTACCATAAAATAAATCAAACCCTAATTACAGTTGATAAAAGGGGTTTACTCTAACTAAACCAAAATAATAGAATTTAAAATAAATATTTACATGGTAAAAAAGGTTTGGGTTCAGGGTTTTACTCACGGGTGATCCACATGGATGTGGGTTCAACCTGTCGATTTCTTTTGGCCCTGATGCCCGCACCAATTCTCCCCGGGTAGGAGGAACTCGACCCTATCGAGTATGGGTCAACTCCACTATTATAATACTTTAGTAAGTCAGGGGAAACTCTCTGCAAGTCCTCTCTAGTGATCCAAGAATCATCAAACTCAGGTCATCCTTGCCAATGAACCAGATATTACTGGTAATCTTTGCTCTGGGTGGCGATGATCTTGTCATCCAAGATCTGTTCGATCTTGTCTCTCTAGGCTGGTGGTATGGCAGGTGGACACACTTGGGTTGATTCACTCTCAAGGACTGGATTAGGCCCAAATGGCTCACTAGGATCAATGTTGGCTCTCTATACTCGATAAGGTCTGAAACATTGAAAGTAGAGCTAATGCCTAGTTCAGGTGGCAATTCAAGCACGTAGGCATTAGGTCCAATTTTCTTAATTACTTTGTATGGTCCACTACTAGGAGCATTTAATTTTTTCATGGTTCCAGGTGGGAACCATTCAGGTCGTAATCGAACCATAACAAAGTCTCTTTCTTTGTACTCCTTGAGTCTTCTTTTAGTATTAGTCATATGTTTATAAGATTCGTTGCTTTCATTAATTTTTTTACTTATCTCTTTATGCAACACTCTAACATGTTCAGTATATGACTCAGTAGATTCAAATATATGTTCATGCATGGGTAAAGGAATGAGATCTAGAGGTTTTCTAGGTTTATACCCATGAACAATTTCAAACAGACTTTTCCCCGTAGACCTATTCATTGAGCTATTATATGCAAATTCAACTCTAGACAGTAATAGATCCTAATTGGCAGTATGCTCTCTAACTAAGCTTCTTAGTATGTTTCCTAAACTTTGATTCATAACTTCAGTCTGGCCATCAGTCTGAGGGTGATAAGATGTTGAAAATTTAAGTTTTGTCCCTAATAAGTGCCAAAGTGTTTTCCAGAAATAATTGATGAATCGAACATCTCTATCGAAAACTATTATCCTAGGTAAACCATGTAGTCTAACTACTTCATTCAAAAATAGCTTGGCTACCTTAAAAGCATCATAGGTTTGGAAACAAGGTAGGAAATGTGCCATCTTTGAAAACCTGTCGACCATTATAAATATAGAATCATTTTTCCTTAAGGTCTTAGGTAATCCAAGAACAAAGTCCATGCTAAGATCTTGCCATGGACAATTTGGTACAGGAAGAGGGGTGTATAAGCCAGTGTTCTGCTTTTGCTGTTTAGCAACAGCACAAGTCCTACTCTAGCTACAACTTGAGCAACATTCCTCTTAAGACTCGGCCAATAGAATTGGTCTTCTAGTGTTAAGATTGTCTTATTTCTACCAAAATATCCAGCTAAACCTCCAGCATGTGTTTTCCAAATCAAGAAGTCTTTAAGTGAAGTGTTTGGAATACATAGCTTACTCTCCTTAAAGAGGTACACATCTTGAATTGTGTACTCACTATGTGAACTAGTCGATCCTTGCTAACTACCTTATAGATTTCACCAAAATCATCATAGTTCTCATACTCATCCTTCAATTTCTCAAATCTGACTACTCTAGTACTAACACAATTCAAGAGCATAAATCTCCTACTCAATGCATCAGCAACTTTATTATTAGTATCCGATTGATGTCTTAAAACAAAGTGTAGGTCTAAATGTATTCAACCCATTTTTCATGCCTAGCATTCAACTTCTTTTGCAAGTTAAGGAACCTAAGAGCTTCATGATCAGAATACAATATGAACTCTTGCAGTAGCATATAGTGTGACCAATACCTAAGTGATTGAACCAGCGTAAATAGTTTCTTATCATAAGTAGAATATTTTAACTTAGCATCGTTCAATTTCTCGCTAAAGAAAGCAACCGATGATTCTCTTGACTCAACACTCCTCCAATTCCTACCCCTGAGGCATCACAAGCAACCTCGAAGACTTTCAAAAAATCGGGTAGCCTTAGCATGGGGCTTGGGTCATTTTATTCTTAATATCTTCAAAAGCCCTATTGGCTTCTTATCATCTTATTTTAACTTAGCATCGTTCAATTTCTCGCTAAAGAAAGTAACCGGATGATTATCTTGACTCAACACTCCTCTAATTCCTACCCCTGAGGCATCACAAGCAACCTTGAAGACTTTCGAAAAATCGGGTAGCCTTAGCATGGGGCTTGGGTCATTTTATTCTTAATATCTTCAAAAGCCCTATTGGCTTCTTTTGACCAGTCAAATGCTCCTTTCTTCATACAATTTGTAATAGGCGCAACAATCATACTAAACCCTTGAATAAATCACCTATAGAAAGTAGCTAATCCATGAAAACTTCGAACATCATGAACA
Organism: Areca catechu; assembly: GCA_021397845.1. Taxonomy (NCBI): domain Eukaryota; kingdom Viridiplantae; phylum Streptophyta; class Magnoliopsida; order Arecales; family Arecaceae; genus Areca; species Areca catechu. The sequence goes on along the minus strand of CM038040.1, from coordinate 129,106,478 downwards.
TTCTTAGGAATAGGACACTCAACTAAGGATTTGATTTTCTCAGGATCTGCCGATACTCCCTTAGCAGTTACTACAAATCCTAGGAAAATAATCCTTGGAGTCATAAAACTACATTTCTTCAAATTTGCATAAAGATTATCTCCTCTAAGTACTTGACAAACCTGTTGAAGATGGTCTAAGTGATCCTTCTTATTCTTACTATATATGAGGATGTCATCAAAATATACTACCACAAATTTTCCAATAAATGATTTTAATACTTGAGTCATAATCCTCATAAAAGTACTAGGTGTATTCGATAATCCAAAAGGCATCACTAACTATTCGTACAAGCCATCCTTGGTCTTAAATACAATTTTCTATTCATCCCCGGGCCTAATTCTAACCTGATGATAGCTACTCTTAAGGTCTATCTTTGAAAATATTGTAGCACCAGCCATCATGTCTAGCATGTCATCGAGTCGGGGTATGGGAAACCTATACTTCACTATAATCTTATTGATGGCTCTACTGTCAACACACATGCACCAAGTGCTATCCTTTTTAGGAGTCAAAAGGGCTGGAATAGCACATAGGCTCAAACTTTCCCTAATAAATCCTTTCCTAAGAAGATTCTCAACTTGCTTATGCAATTCCTTATGCTTGGTAGGGTTAATCCTATAGTGAGGTAAATTCGGCAAGGTAGCTCCTGGGACCAAGTCTATAGCATGTTGTATGTCCCTTAATCTAAAATTCTTGTAGAAAATCTAAAATTTTCTTAGGATGTTCTTTCTGGGGTTCATCATGAACTTCTTTGGTAGTCGCATCCTGACTGTTGAACCTTCAATGATTTCATGTTCTAACTCCTTAGCAGTAATTAGGTTCAATTCGGGTTCTTTCTCTTTCAAATGACTAGACCTTCTTTCAGTATTATCTTTGGGTTGGGTCGAGTTTATCATAATTCTGTTTTCATGGTGTTAAATGAACATGAGTTAGATCGGCGAAAGAGGGTTGCATCATGATCATATAACCACGATCTACCTAGTATGATATTACTAACCCCATTGGAATCACATCACACCATACTTTCTCCCGGTAAGATTGAATTTGGACTCAGACCTGGCATTGTAACCTAATAGGAATGGATGTCGCATCAATTTAGGATACCTTATATGGGCTAGGAAGTGGCACGGTGGGTAAGCCTAAGCTCCTAACAACATTAGTAGATATTGCATTCACACAACTCTCACTGTCTATAATGATTTTACACACTTTATCTCCTAGCTTAATAAAGGTCTGTAAGATATTTGTCCTACGCCAGTCCTCATTCTTCTTGGTTTGAGCCAGAATACACCTAACTACACCTAGTTGGTCAGATGACTCTATGGGCTCTTCATCACCTTCGTACTCTTCTACCAAGTCTTCCTCAGCTTTGTAAATTTTCTCTTCAAATTCTTCTACATTTTTTAGGTTCTCTTCCTCACATTCACCTATATGTAATGCTCATACTGGACAGTCAGTAACAAAATGACCCATTTTACGGTACCAAATCACATGGTATTTTGATTCCTATCTTTAGGGACCATGGGTGCCTTTTCTTTATCTTCCTTATGAACTGGTTGAGAAGTAGGATTGGGTCAGCTAGGTAGAAATTGATCAGGGCTAGGCCTTGTTCCAGGGGTATTAAACCTATTTGACTCAGGTCTATAGGTAACAAGTCTTCTCTGGAAACGTTCACAATCCCTAGCAATCTGGTAAGCCTGTTCCAGATCATTAACTTCCTTAAGAATAACTCCCTCTGGATATCTTCATGTAAACCAGCTTTAAACCTTGACAAGGTGATAGCTTCGGACTTGACTACACGACACCTCATAACAAACTCATCAAATTTGGCAATATAATCAACTATTAATCTATTTCCTTGAGTTAATTTTTGCCATTGATCTAATAATTTTTGTTCATATGAGAATGGTAGATATTTCTCCCTAAGCTTTACCTTCATGTCTTGCCATTACCTAGGTAGGTCACCTCTCTATCGGTTCAGTTGTTTTACATTTTTCTAGTACAATCTAGCCTGTCGGACTAGCCTAAGCTTGGCAAATTTGAATTTTCTTTCCTCCGATATTTTGTACCATTCAAAATACTAGTCCATATCACTTTTCAAATCAATATAGACCTTAGGACCCAAACTTCCCTCAAATGTGGGTGCGTCTAATTGAATACTCCTAAGGATCCTTTCTTCCTGGTCATTCACATTAGGGATGTGGAGCCTAGGAATTGGGTCAGGAGTAATTTCCCTATGTTGACCTCTTAGATCTGGGGGAGTGAGTTGGGCTCGTGGAATTGGGAGAATGGGTCTAGGCATCTCAGAGCATTGACCTAGGGGAGTGGGTCCAGGTGTTTTAGGATCTGATCTAATCGCATGGGATCTTTAAGGTTACCTAGTCTGTCTTCCACCTGATCAAACTTGGTTGTGAACTATCTAAGCTGATCAGTTATAGTCCTCATAAAATTTTCCATATTAGGGTCCATGGATGGATTGGGTTGTTTTTGGGTAGGCTGATATGGTGTGCCTGACCTAGTTGCCATGCAATGCTATCACACAGAACTCATCTCGGACTAGGATTTCCTAAACCTAGAGCTCAAGCAGAATGGGTCAGCTCAAATTATAGCCAACTCAATAATTATCCCTATCCATTGGCCAAGTAAGAGGTGGGGTCATGGGAGGCTCCCCCTACTCTCACAGGGTCCTAATTAAAAACCATGAAACTGCTTAGGGCATTTGCCTCTGACCTCTAGCCTTAGACACTAGATTCAAGTGATAATCACAGGATTGGGTGCACTAGCTTACACACAATACTTGGAACCTGACCTGTTGGTGTCCTTAGCTCACTAGAGCAAATTAAGTCTGATTGAGTTTTAATTAGTATTAGGCTTAGATGCAAAGAAGGTTGTTATGGGCCCAGGACAGGTGATGAGCTCCTATCCTAATCTGAGATGCTCAAGTGCCCTTAAGATTATATTACTTGATGATGCACACACAAGATGAAACCCTAGATGCAATCAAACTAAAATAATTAAAATAATAGAAAATAAAATTAATTATTATTTTTTTGTATTTTGTTCTTTTATTTTCAGCAAAGATATAGTTTGTAGAAAAATACTTAAGATGCAGGAAATTAAATATGCAAGATTTATGCAAAAAGAGTCCTAAACTAGAATTACTAAAATTCAGGGCAAATCTATTCTCAAGCAGTATTCCGACGAGCAAAAAATTTACATACTGAAATAATTCATGAGAAAATTTTGAAAATACTATGATTGATCCAGCAAAATAAGAATCAGGCGATTCTGAGTTACCTACATGCAGAAATAATTAAAAAAATAGACTATGTATTGTGATGGACGTGATGCAGAAAATAAATCCTAAAGATGCCCATATCTTTGTTTTTTTCTTCAAGGGTCAATTCATAGTGGTACCCCTACACGCCATAGGAAACCCCGTTTGAATGGAAGGTGAGGGTCTTGTAGCCCTACTTTTTTCTATAACACAGTGTATGATAAAAAAATAATGCCTTTATTCAGAATATTGTCAATTACAATGGTTTGGGAGATATAACATAGATTGGATTGTAGGGCATATCCCTTTCAGAGCCGACTCGAGCCTTTTTAGGGCTATTCGAGTCGACTGAAATCTCGCACCTAAGTGTTTTGCCTTGGGTTATAAACCCTTCTCCGAACCGTTCAACCCCTATTTGTCTTCTCTAACGGTTCGTTCCTTTCCAAAACCTACTCCAAAGACTTCTATCTCCCTTCCAAGCACTCCAATCTCTCAATTTTCCATCTTTTCTAGTAATGGCACCCAAGCATGCAATGGGTAAATGCTCCATTAGGGCTGCTCCATCTGTTGAAAAGGAAAGAAGGTCAAAAAGGCATCAAGAAGAGCCAAGTAGCACCGTTCATAGTGAGAAACCTGGAGAAGAGGTCGCAAGGGATGCTCCAACAGTTCCTAGTCAAGTGCCCTTGATGTCTACACGTCCGGTAACCTCTGGTCGATGCATTAACTTTGAGTTTATTAAGGGGATTGGATTGAAAATAGGAGACTTAATTGAAGATCAAGGATGGAGGAAGTTTTGTTCTTTGAAGGAAAAGACTTATCTTACTCTTGTTAGAAGTTTTTATGAAAATCTAAGATTGGGAACAAATCATGTTGAGTCCACTGTTAAAGGAAAGATGATTATTGTCAATGAGGAATTTCTCCATGATTTACTAGACATACCTTCTGAGGGGGTGAAATTTCTAGTAATTGACAATAGGGAAAAAACCTTTAGAGCAATCTTGAGCAAAGAAGATGTTGGAGGAATTGGAACTGTGTTTGCTAACACCCTGTCTTTAGAAATGAGATTGCTACACAATTTTATCTGTAGAATATTCTTGCAAAGAACAGGAAGATTTGACTAGGTGAGTGAAAAAGATTTAAGCCTTATGGAATACATTCTAGAGAAAACTCCTTTCAATTTATCCTATATCATAATTATGCAAATGAAGGAGACAATTAGGAAGGCTAAATCATGTCTACCCTATGGATGATGCTTACCCTTCTATTTAAATCTCAAAGAGTGAAGTTGGAGGGTGAAGATGGAGTAGAACTTCACCACACAGATTTGTACACCTCCAAATCTCTAGAGAGGATGGGATATTTCCAAGTTGAAGGAGTATGGAGGAAGAAAGGTACAAATGTCAGGGCTATAGGCAGCTCTAGTAGTGAAGAGGAAAAAGAAGAAGAGAATGTAGAAGTTGCTGGAACTTCTTCTGCACCTATTTCTAAGCCTGCTGCTACTATTGAGGAGACTAGAGCACCTTCTCCTGTTTTGATATGCCTACTGCTGAGTTCGATTTGCCTGCACCCGAGTTGACTTGCCTACAGCTGATATTCCTCTACCTGACTACCCTTCTGTAGCACCACAACCTCCAATCATTCAAGTTCAGATTGAAGAACAAATGAGAAGCTTGACAGATACACTGACATGTACAATTACTTCTTTATTTAGTGATCTAAAAAAGTTAGTGGACAGCATATTGGATAGACTGGAAGAGCATGTTTCAAATCTACAAGGAAAGGTTGAAGCTATGGAAGCTTCAAGATCAACACCTCAGATAGAACTTCAACCAATCCTGAATTGTATCTCTTCAAGTTCTGAAGCAATATTGAAGTCTGTGGATGCTACATTAAATGAATACAGAACTGAGTTGAGGGAGCTCAGATGCAAGATGGGTACTGTTGCAGAGACAAGAAGCATGGCAAATGATTACACTAGAGGCATTGGGATCATCATGTCAGAGCTTGGAAGACTTCGAGGATCAACTGAGGCATTTGCCAATGTCCAAGCTTCTGAGCTTATATCAATGCAGAAAGCAATTGGTGACATGAAGGAGGCAGTGAACAAAGTCCCAGCAAACCTCAAGGATATAGAGCAACAGCTCGGAGCAATCTGGATGGAGATGGTGCCTATCTGTGGCACTGTCAGATCCTTGGAGGTCACTGCTAGGACCAGACCCTTATATGATCCACCTCCTATTTCTGCTAGGGCTCCTAGTACTTCTCATCACCCTAGGGCACCTCCTCCTTATGCTTCCTCTAGCAGACATCCTAGACCTGCTTCTTGGCATGGTGCCAATGTACCTAAGGATGACTCTGAGTAGATCTTTAGTAGTTTCAATACTTTTTTAGAAACTTTTTGAAACTTATGTAATGGTTGATGTACTGAGTTTTTTTATAGAAATGAAATGAACATCTTTTTGGACACTATTGTGTATTTGCGTTATCCTGTTTACACTCTTTATATTATTTAATATAGAATTCTCTCTAAGTTGAGAAAGTGAAATTATCTCAAATAAATCTTGAAACTTTCTCAATCTATTTAAAAATCTGAGCTTAACTGTTTAATCCTTTGATTTGATGACAAAAAGGGGGAGAACCAGAGTGCATGAAAGAAGAAACTCAATGAACTGCAATAGACAGGGGGAGCTTAATTAGTTTTGAATGATTTTTGCATACTTTTCTGTTAAAATGTTCAAATGATTGTTAAAGGGGGAGAAACTTAGAGAAATTTTATTTTGTTTAGAAATTTTATAAAAAGGGGGAGATATACATGTTTAATTTACATGCTTCAATGATTACTATGATGCTCTCTACTCATTACATCATCTGTCAATAATTAATGCTGCTTGATACATACAAGCAATCATTCTCTGATACTTACAGTTTATAATTTGACCTTGTGTATAACAGTATAACAAATATTGATACACATTTGAGAATACAGTTGATTTTATGATATACATCCATACTTGTGAATAGAATAGATTCTTTTCATGCCTAGTGTTTTGTCATCATCAAAAAGGGAGAGATTATTGACCCCTAAAGTGATTTTGATGATAACAAAATATTGGAGCATATATTTGGTTATCTAACAACTCTTCAAATGATTGACAAGTTTTCGTAGGACAACTACATTGACACACTTTCTAATCCTTACAATCTTTATTGCTTTGTGTTGAGTTGTAAAGTGTTTAGAATCTTGTAAAGAAGAACCCTACAAAAATTTCCTACTTAATCAAGATAAAGGGTTACTTCTAGTTGTTTTCAAGCTTCAATTTTTCTTAATTTTATTGTAAGAAGACCTTTAAAGATGTCTTTAAAGCTTGGCACAAGAGGTTCTGGAAGATTGAATTGAATTTGGCTGAAGAACAAATTTCGAGCCGACTGGATGGAGGAACCAGCTAACTCTGGCACTGGCACAGGAAAGAAGTTCTCTGGCACACAGATCGAGCGACTGGCACCAAGGCCCAACCGACTTGTCCAGAACATGGTTGAGAAAGTTCTGATATTCTCAGGGATCCGAGCCAACTGGAATTTAGCCCAGCTGACTCGTCTAGAACTTGGTTGAGAATGCTCTGAGAGCCTCTGAGATCCGAGCTGACTGGAATTCAGTCTAGCCGACTCATCCAGAGTGACCCATTTTCTTAACTGTGGAACCCAGCCGATTGGCATTCAGCCCAGCCGACCCGAACTTGATCCGAGCTGACTCGAAGATTGTTTGAGCTGACTGGAATGACGGGTCACCTCCAACGGCTAGTTCCAGTTTTCAGTTTTTGAATTCCAAAAGTGCTCAACGGTAACCTGTCACCTCCCAACGGTCTACAACGTTCAAAATCAAGGGAAGGCAGTTGAAGTCTCTATAAATAAGGTATGAGAACATCTTTGGAGTGACTAATGAGTTAATGGACATTTATTGAACACTTATTGAAGTTAGAAGAGAGAGAGAGCACTTGAGCTTTAAAGTCAGTCTTCAAGCCTTCACCAACTCTTACCAGAAGCTTGAAGCACCTTTTGAAGAAAGCAAGGAAGCCATTGAAGTGCATTGAAGAGCATTCAATTGAGCTTCACTCGAGCTGTATCGGCAACCACCAGACAACAGAGTTTGTCATTTTTTGTTGCTTCTTTATTCTATTCTTAGAATATTTAGGTTATTGGTGAGCCCGGTTATAAAAATCAAATAGGTTTCATTGGTGAGCCTTTTTCAAAACCAAAGTGTAAAGGTTCTAGGTGAGCCTGTAAAAACCTAGTATGGGTTTTTTTGGTGAGCCGGTTCAAAAACCAAAGTGTAGAGGTTGGGATTGTAAGCATGTAAAACAATCCGACTGTATTCCGGTTTGGGAAATATAGTGAAATCCCGAGTGGTGAACTTGGGTAGTGGACGTAGGAGCTGGATTGCTCCGAACCACTATAAACCTGCCTTGTTTGTATTGTGCATGATTTACTTTTAGCTTCTGCATTTATTCTCTGATTAACACAGCACCCTTCACTAAAAGGAATTACTTGTGCACATACTTGTGAAAATTTTGTAATTCCCAATTCACCCCCCCTCTTGGGAAAAGCCACCTAGGCAACATCCTGGTTGACCCAAACCAATCCTGGTCGATCCAAATCAGACCAGAAAAATTCAATGTATATTCAATCAGTCTGTTTGACCATAATATCGAAATGATTTCCAATCGTTGATCGGTTCCCGGATTAGGAAGAAATTCTCTATGGTGTGTAACCTTATAGGTTCGAACCTAAATGATAGCACTGGAACACTTCTAGTACCAGCACAAGATACCATCTAGTAATGGGTCCCGGCGTTCGGATAGGTCGAAGATGTGAGAGCAATCTATCGAACCTCTGGCATTTGGTTACTATAATTCATTCCTTTGACCTCCAATGCTCAAGATGACCTAGGGTTAGACTGCCAACCGTAACTAAGTCAATTTATAACATGTCTCAACCTTGCAAGTCCAGTGACTCCTTACTAGGACTACCCGGTCGAGGATTTGCTAAATTAAGACACTACGAGACATTCAATCCAAACAAGTTGGACAGGTCAATTCCATCTTGGTCCACCACTGCTCTATATGTACTTGCTTGTACCCAGAAACCTTCTATCACCGAATTTGGAATCCGGGTAGTTCGGCACCAAAGCACAGGGAGTTGCTTGCAAGCTACCATGACGATCTCAGGTCAGAGGGACACATATACCCATATCCAATCATGAGCAATCTTTTGGCAGAAAGGAGCTCCATGGAGTCACGTTCAATGAGATGTCACACATCCTACTTGCAGATCACATCAGTGTCACCACACTCCTTTGGACAAGAGGACAACCAAATGATGTGAACCATAACAACCTACACTTGATATATTGCTGTCCTATACAATGTATCCTTTGGTTGTAAACCTTTTTAAAGGACCACTCGATATATCCTTTCTATATCGAAGTCAGTGCAATCCTAAGGACTTCATCACACAAATTGAGTTCATTATAGAGAAATTAATAATGTGATGAGCTGCCAAAATAAAGTTTTATTAATTCATATACAAATTACAATACTGAGCACAATCGCCTACAGCTTAGGCGATTGGCTTTGGGACACAATCCCAACAACTCCCACTTTTACTAAAGCCAATCAGAATAGTATCTAATACCCATTTCCCTTTTACAATAGTCGAACTCTTTGATTTCGAGGCCTTTAGTAAAGGGGTTGGCCAGATTCTCCTTTCCATCGATCTTCATAAGATTGATGTCACCTCGTTCCGATCTCTCGCACGAGGTGATAGCACCGTAGAATATGCTTGGTGCGGTGATGAGACTTTGGCTCCTTAGCTTGAGCAATGCTCTTGTGCTGTCATATTACACAGGAACAGGGCCATCTAGGGAAGCTGCCACCCCTAGCTCTCCAAGGAACTTCCGCAACCACACAGCTTCCTTCGCTGTATCTGATGCTGCAATGTACTCTACTTCGCATACCAAGTCTGCAACTGTTGCTTGCTTAGAACTCTTCCAGCAGATCACTCCTCCATTCAAAGTAAACAAAACCCAACACACTCTATACTATCATCTCTGTCAGACTGGAAACTAGAGTCAGTATACCCCAAAGTTTCAAGTCAGGTTCTCCATAAATCAGCCATTAGTCCTTAGTATTTCTCAAATACTTCAGGATGGTCTTAACCACCTTGCAATCCACCTCACCTCGGTCAGATTGGTATCTGCTTACTACTCCTAGTGAGTGTGCCACATCTGGTCTAGTACATGTCATAGCATACATAATAGAGCCCACTGCAGAAGCATAAGGAACTCTACTCATGCACTCTCTTTCCTAGGAGTTATCGCATAATCCTTCTTGGAAAGAGTACTTCTAGAACCTATTGGGAGATAGCCTTTCTTGGAATTCTCCATGCTGAACCATTTCAGCACAGTATCAATGTACGTAGATTGGAAAATCCCAGAAGCCTCTTAGATCTATCTCTATAGATCTTCATACCTAGTATGTAAGAAGCTTCACCCAAGTCCTTCATGGAGAACTGAGATGACAACCAGACCTTTATTCCTTGCAATGCTGTGATGTCATTCCGATTAAGAGAATGTCATCAACATATAGTACCAGGAATACAATCATAGGAACCATTAACCTACTTATAAGATGCAGGGTTCCTCTCCGTTCCTAATGAAGCCATACGATTTGATACACATATCAAATCGCATGTTTCAACTTCGAGATGCTTTCTTGAGTCCATAAATGGACCTCTGCAATTTGCACACTTTTGACTCGTCTGTGAATATGAACCTTCAGGCTGTATCATATACACCTCATCCAGCTCCCCATTCAGGAAAGCGATTCGGACATCTACCTGCTTGATCTCATAGTCGAAATATGCCGCCAAAGCAAGCATGATCCGAATGGACTTGAGCATTGCCACAGGGGAGAACGTCTCGTCATAATCGATACCATATCACTGACGATATCCCTTGGCAACCAAACAGGCTTTATAGGTCTCCACCTTCCCATCTGTACCCCTTTTTCTCTTGAAAATCCATTTGCACCCGATGGATTTTATCCCTTCAGGTGGATCAACCAATGTCCATACATTATTGGTCTCCATGGACTCCATCTTGAATCGCATGGCTCTAAGCTACGCCTCAGAGTCAGATCTCTGAAGTGCATCCATATAGGTGATCGGATCCTTATCTTTTTCATCGAGCTTAATAGGATCACCATCCTTGACCAAGAAACTGTAGTATCTATTCGGTTGATGTGGTACTCTACCGGATCTCCTAATAATGGGTTCTAGGTGTGATTCAATCACAGCCGGTTCTATGATGTCCTTAGAGTGTGTAGGTTCTTTCACTGGTTGAACTTCAATAAGTTCAATCTTAGAGGCTACAGTTCCTTCTCCAAGCTAAGGAACTCCTTTTCCAAAAAGATAGCTCTAAGAGCAACGAACACTTTTTGTTCATCCTCCAAGTAGAAGAAATACCCTCTACTTTCCTTAGGGTACCAATAAATAGGCACCGATCAGACCTAGGACCAAGTTTATCTGAGTCTGAATGCTTTACATAAGCCGGACAATCCCATACCGAAGGTGTGAGATTTGGGGGCTTATGTCCAGTCCATAACTCATATGGAGTGGAGACAACAAACTTACTCGGAACATCATTCAGCAAGTAACAAGCTGTCTTAAGTGCATCCCTAGAAGGACAGCGGCAGAGTTGCAAAGCCCATCATGGATCGAACCATGTCCAACAGGATTCGATTCCTCCTTTCAGACACACCATTCAACTGGGGTGTTCCTGGAGGAGTCCACTGACAGAGAATCCCATTCTTCTCAAGATATGTCATGACAGAGAATCCCATTCTTCTCAAGATATGTCATGAACTCACTGGATAGGTATTCATCGCCTCGATCAGATCGAAGGGTTTTAATATTCTTTCCAGTTTATTTCTCCACTTCACTACGATATCGTTTGAACATTTCAAATGACTCAGATTTATATCTCATCAAGAAGACATAACCATACCTGGAAAGCTTGTTTGCAAATGTAATGAAATATCTGTATCCTCCTTTGGCACTAACTGTCATGGGTCCACATACATCAGTATGTATGAGACTCAGAAGTTCTATAGCTCGTTCACCTTTTCCAGTAAAAGGTGACTTGGTCATTTTACCAAGCAAACATGATTCACAAGTAGGCAGTGAGTCAGAATCACTGACCTCGAGGAGGCCATCTCCTCGCAACTTGTTTATCCTATTTTGGTTAACGTGACCTACATACTGTGCCATAGATACAAGTCATTCACATTTTCTATCCTTGGGCATTAGCTAGACATGTACATTACATTAACAGGCCATGATAAATAGAGAAATTACAAGGTTTTATCATATAAATACCTTGTCTAGTACCCTGCTGCTTTCCCTTCCTTAGCCTGTTCGGGTCTAAGGACACCTGATAAAGAGGATAGTTCCTCTTCCAGTATCCCTGCTTCTTACAATAGAAGCACTCTGCACCTGTTTGATCAGCTTTCACTTTCTTGGTCTGACTTGGGTTAGGAGCACTCTGCACCTTCTTTCCCTTACCTTTCTTCTTTCCTTTCTTAAAGGGACGACAACCTCTAAAACCTCCCACTAAATTCACCAACCCCTTATTCAGTTGGTGGTCCTTCTCGTAAGTCTGCAGCAACCCCATTAAACCATGGTAATTGACTGCAGGCTTATTCATTCTATAATGATCAAGATAGGGGAGGATAGAGAATTCAGGATCGCATCCTTGCCGAGTTGCTCATGCAAGGGACATCCTAGCTTGCCCAATCATTCGATCATCTCGATCATGTACAATACATGATCAGTAACCAAACCACCATTTCGCATTTTGGTATTGTAGATGGCACAAGATACTTTGTACCGCTCCATATCGTCTGGCATGCCAAAAGATTCCTTCAACTTTTGAAGAATCTTGTTTGGCTGGGCCTCCTCGAATTTGTGACTGAACTCGTCGTTCATTGTCACCAACATTATACATCGGACAGTAGTCCGATCAGAAACCCACTTCAAATAAGTATCCCTGACTGAACTCCGAGCATTGGCAGGAGGGATTTCGAGTGCTGGATCCATTATCACATAAAGGATCCACTCGTGCTCCAGGAATATCCTTAATTTTCGATACCAGCTGTTGAAATTGGGATCCTTTAATTTCTCGCTATCAAGAAGTGACCGGAGCGAAAGGTTTGAAGACATCTAAAAGGAAAATGAAGATATAATTAGTATATGAATTAATCTATTAAACCAAAAGACTTGGACTTTAGTCTAAAGGTCCCTCCCACTAATTTTTCAGATTGGGAGCCTCTAACTTCAATCCGTGAAATCATCATTTCATAGTGGGTACTGAAATTCAATAGACCATGTATGAGCCCGACTTTGGCCGGCTCACCCATACGTGCCTAAAGGTAGGTTCTCTAACAATTGCTTCTCTAAGCAACTTCCAGTAATTAAATTTTGCCCCAAAAACCCCTAATCGGCCTTGGGGCCTCCTATTGCGGGTCTCTGGTAAGGTCCAACCATCAATATAACAAATCCAATGCTTCCAGCTAATGAATGACCAAGCCCGACTTTGGCTGGCCCACCTGATCACCGTTAAGAAGGTTGCACTGAACCATCATCTATGGGAGAGCAATCCCAGTAACCGGATGCACACCCGTTCTTTGGAACTGCTGATGTACACCAAGCTAAAGGGCTCATTACTAACCCACTTAATGGGAGGCTAAGACACCATCAACTCATTGACTATCAACTGACTTAGTCTTTTTAGGACCTAATAATTTTAGAGGATTTTAATTAAATTGTGATAGAACAATAGAGAAAAGAACATGGATCAACCTCCCACTGATCAAATCAATTCTCAGGAGGGTTGAATTAAATTCAACAAGTTGGTCCATGGGCACCTAAAGATCAGACATGCTGATCAACTTGGGTGACATGGGTTAACTCAAATCAATAAGCTCTTCTAATTAGTTTTGGTTGACCGGATTGGCCAAGTAGGTGAGATCATGGGTGCGTATCCTCCATTAACTATCTTTCCTAGACACCAACTAGTTGGCTAGGAAAGAGGTAGCCTCATGTAACCATGATAAAAAATGCTAAACCTGCCTAGACACCAATCGGTTTATCATACTTGATTAGACCAGCCTAAGAACTCGGGCTTGCCACAGAGCCACTAATTAGATCCATTTAAGAAGAATGGACTAACCCATCTAACTATTAGATAGATACTAAAGAGAAGGTCCTTAATCAACATTTGATTAGTTCTCTTAAGTCCAATTCAACTAACCTTAGGTCTAACCCAATTAATGGACCCAATCAGACAGTTAACCCAATTAACCCAGATGACTTATTCAAATGACATTAGGTTTCATAAATCCTAATCTGGCTTGTCATTTAATTAATCTTTCAATTCATAATTGTTAGATTATAAGCCAACTTTTAATTAAAACATTTTTAATTAAATTCATGTAAAATCCTTTTACATCTTTCATACATCATATCTAGTCCTATCATACCATTTATAATATTGCAAGCCTTAAACATTTTAGACATGCCAATGTATAATCATGTATCAGGATTAAAACATTTTTAATACCATAGGTTTCCTTTAAGGATCCTTTTGAAAAGGCCAACACAGATGAACTGCCTTGTGCCATAGAAACCCATAGAAACTTAGGTATTTTAAATCCTGATAAATCTCTACGGACGGACATACGACCATGGTGAAGGTCTCAACTAGGTTCCTAAAAGTAATCCCTAATCTAGATACAGATCTAAATACATGCATTCATGATATGCTTCATCGGAACCTGTGGCTCTGATACCACTGAAAGGAAAACCAGTGCACCATACGCCTACCCTAGGCATGCTACACTAGAGAGTAGGTATTACATAATTAAACTTTTTAAGCATGCATACGAAAAAACCTACTCATGCACAGGATCTAACATAACATGATGCATGAAACTGAAACATAGGCATGTATAGGCAATTGCAATAACCATAAATAACATGATAAAATCTAGATCTAAGTATGCATGATAACAAAAAGTAAATCACATACCTTCTATAGCTTCGTTTAATAGCAAATCAAAGCAGCCGGTTGAACTCCTTCAATAGAAAATCAGATCTGCAATAGCGAGAAGGTGAGGGGATCGGTCCAGACTCTCAAGGTGTCCACCCTTTAGAGTATCCAGGGGCGGGCTCTCACTGATCCAACTTCTGGAAGGATGCTAGTCCTCTAGAAATCCAAAAACAGGTCACAGATAGGAGGAGCAGGAAAAACTAAAAAAATCTCCATGGATGGTCTTTCTCCAGAATCGCCGAAACTTCATAAAGAGAACACACTATAGCACAGGGAAGGATTACACGGATTTAGAACAAAATCCTACACGCAGAGATCCGTCTCAAAAGCACGCTCTCTGCTCCTCTTTAATACCCTGTCACTTCCCCTCATAAACCTCTCATAATTCACGGCATACCACAGAACCAAGATATCAGATCTCAAAAACTGAGAAGGCTTGGAAGACATTGAGAGAGCTGTTCTTCTCTCCACGCATGCTTTGATTTATTCCTCTCTCTCTCGCTGCAACATCCCTTCTCATCTCATCTCACGTCCTACAACCGAGAGCTAAATCTGGCAGAGAAAAATCGTGAATCCAGGGAAGTGATCGATGGCCCACTGCAACACACCATCGAGGGAGGAGAATCCCCTGCAAACTCATCGTCCTCACTCTCCACCGCCGAGGGTAGTCGGAGTCCACAACGGGAAGCAGATCGCTCTCATCCTTGCCGGTGGCCTAAAAGAGGCCACCCAGGGAAGATGACTTGTTCTCTCGCTCCTCCGAAGACACCTCCAGCGACCGTGAAAGGAGGAGAAGCAACACCAGTGATCGAGCGAAAGAGCGAATGCTGGCCATTACGATGGAGAGATATCCGAATGCAGGAGAAGAACAAGGCTAAATCACCACATGAAATCGAGAAGGAATGTCGTATGGGAGAGAAACACCAGAGAGATCCACTCCGTATTGCTGGCTATTGATGTTAATCGGATATCCAAAGCAACAAACGATCAACAAGCAAAGTCAAATCCATGCGACATCCGATCAATAGCAGACCATATCCATTCACACGTTAAAAACATGGTAACCACGAGCAGGGGAAGAAGGAGTAAAATCATGTAAACGAGCCAAATATTAAACCGTTCAACAAACCCCGTCCGACCAAATCTCGATCATAAAAATGGGTCCAGTCCTGGTCTACCAGGAATAATTTCTGGTTGATCCAAACCAATCCTGGTTGATCCAAATCAGATCAGAAAAATCCAATATGTGCTCAATCAGTCCGTTTGACCATAATACCGAAACGATTTCCAATCGTTGATCGATTCTCGGATCAGGAAGAAATCCTCTATGGCATGTGATCTCATAGGTTCGAACCTAAACGGTAGTACTGGAACACTTCCAGTACTAGCACGAGATACCATCTACCAATGGGTCCCGGCGTCCAAAATAGGCCGAAGATGCGAGAGCAATCTATCGAACCTCTAGCATATGGTTACCATATAATTCATCCATTTGACCTCCAATGCTCAAGATGACATAGGATTAGACTTCCAACCCTAAATGTGTCAATCTACAATATATCTCAACCTCACAAGTCTAGTGACTCCTCAATAGGACTACCCCAGTCGAGGATTTTCTAATTGAGATACTGCAAGACATTCAATCCAAACAAGTTGATAGGTCAATTCCATCTTGGTCCACCCTGCTCCACAATACTTTTCTGTACCCAGAAACCTTCCATCACTGGATTAGAAATCCGGGTAGTCTAGCACCAAAGCATAGGGAGTTGCTTGCAAGCTACCATGGTTACCTCAGGTCGGAGGGACACATTTATCCATATCCAATCGTGAGCAATCCTTTGACAGAAAGGAACTCCATGGAGTCACGTTCAATGAGATGTTACACATCCTACTTGTGGATCACATCAGTGTCACCACACACTCCTTTGATCAAGAGGACAACTTAACGATATGAACCATAATAACCTACACTTGATACATTTCTATCCTGTATAATGTATCCTTTGCTTGTAAACCTTTTTAAAGGACCACTCGATATATCCTCTCTATATCGAAGTCAGTGTAGTCCTAAGGACTTCATCACATAAATTGAGTTCATTATAGGAAAATTAATAATGTGATGAGCTGCCAAAATAAAGTTTTATTAATTCATATACAAATTACAATACTGAGCACAACCACCTACAACTAGGCGATTGGCTTTGGAACATAATTCCCAACACATTTAGTCCTGTACTTCAGTTTTGAGTCCAATATGAGCCCAATTTTTGTACAAGAGAGGAGGTTTCCCTATTTGGAGTTCCACTAGGCCATATCCAGGAGTCAAAGGCCATTACATAAGTCCATTAGATTTTGTGTGACACCATAGGATCCAAGATGCCTTCCGAAAATCCTGATTTCTTCCAGATGTCCAGATTCCCTTCTAGATGTCAGAGTATATTCCAAACTAGGGCATCCATGATTTTAGAGGTCCGCCTACATCCTAGCCCAAAGAAATCAAGCCCAGGTGCCAAGCCCAAATCCTTAAGAAGCAAGATTCCAGGGAATATTCCTGCTACCAGGCTACCAGCCACCCCAGCTTCTAGAAGCCCAAACCTATGCACCCAACCCCTTATGGGCCGCTCCTTGCTGCTCGTAGAGGCCCAACATGCCCCTAGGAATCCTTGAAGTGTTGACCAAGTCCAAGAAATGTCCTTGAGTGGAATATTCAAAGCATGAAGGGAGAAGGAGAAGACTAGGTCAAATCCTAACCTAGTTAGGACTTATGCTCCTAATTGTTTTAAGATTTATTCTTCTAACCTAGTTAGGAGAAGACTTGTAACCTAAGGTAACCATGGTTAGAGAGGGTATGGAAACTCTATAAATACCCTACCCCTCCTCCTCTTGTAAGCATCTTTCTCTTATGAATAAACCTTGCTGAAATTCTGAGTTATTGCCTTGTATTGGTGTTTTGTTTTGGTTCTTTGGTTGGTGTTTTTGTGCTTGGACGAATTCCTTGCTGCCCTAGCTTCCTTCCACACCCTAACTCACTGCCATCCAAGCCTTCACACGTCCAAGAAGGAGTGCCCTAAGCTGCCAAGCAAGGAGATCTTCAACAAGCTTCAAACAGCCATCTTCTAACCCTAATTCCAATTCCTTCTAAATCCTAGTTCCTTTTCTAATTTTTACTTGCTGCTTTGATTAACCTCTGATGCTTGCAGGATCCCCGAGGTGCTTCCCCTCCCCTAAGGAGGCCTTCTTTGCTGCCCGAACCACCCAGATCAGCCTTCAGATTCAAGGGAGACGCGGCTTCTTCTTCCAGGCTCCGATCAAAGTTGTGAGTGATCCCTGCTGCTACTGAATTATAATCTCTAACTGGTAAGAGACCTTCCCTTCTCTAATTATCTATTTTGATGAAGACAAACTATCCAAAATTAGAAGTTTCTCAACTCTCAAGTCCTAGATATTTCATTGGTTTGCATGAGTGTGCCTGCGACCCAATAATTCTTTGCACTGCTAGTCTTTCCGCTAGTTCTTACTTTATTTTGGGAATCTAGCCTGCAAATAAAATTATAAAAAATTATAAAAAATTTTTGACTATTTTCCATGCATGCTTAGCAGTCTTAGAGTCATCTTGCATTAGTTTGGTATCAGAGCAGGTTTAGGATAGTTTTTTATTTGCTTTGCATTCACAAACCCTAATTCTGTATTCTGTCCACCGCATTAGGTGTCTAGGTTTCATTTGATTTTGGCATCATAAACATTTTTTTTTCTATGAAATTTGCACTACATGTCCTCTATTCTATCCTAATAATTATCAAAATCTTAATTAATTTTATTGAAACCTAAATCTCTAAAGTTTGACATATTAGAAATCCTAACAGAATCTGATAATTTCTATATAAGTCTAAAAAATCCTAGGTTTGCATCATCATATGATTTTTGTTCTAAATTAAATTTGGTAGGTTTCATCATCACCGTCCATCCTCTGTTCCAGATTTTTTTTGGTTTTTTTCTAGATCAGGATCTATGTCAACTTCTGCATCATCTGAACCCTAATTTTTTTGATTTATGCTATTTCTGCATACTTAATATAACCTAATCAACTTCCAAACCCTCAATCCCTAGCCAAACCTTTTTGCTAACCCCAGTTAACTTGAATTAACTTGTCACAGTATAAAATAATTTTAAAAAATATTTTATTTTCTGATTGTTTTAGATTGCATTAGGGCTATTGATTGCCATCATTTTAACCTAATCTTAAGGGCAACTTAAAATCTCAGATCAGGACAGGATTTCATCACCTGTCCTGGGCCCAAAACAACCAACATCATACTAACCCAAGCCTAATTAAAATCAACTAGACCTAATTTGCCTTAGTGGGCTAGGAGACGTCAACAGGTCGGGTCCGAGCTGTGTGGGCTAACTAGTGCATTTAACCTCTTAGCTATTACTGAAAGCTAGTGTCTAAGGCTGGGGTCCAGAGTCAAACGACCTAAGTGGTGCTGTGGTTTTTAATTGGGTCCCTATGAAAGCAGGGGGGACCTCCCACACTCCCACCCCCTACTTGGCTAGTAAGGACTAGCTATTGGGTTAGGTGTAAGTTGAGCTGACCTGACCCACCCAGTTTCTGGCTCTAGGTCTAGGAAACCCTAGATTATAGTAGCCTTTTCTTTCTCTTTTGCATGCTTGGTTGCATCATTTCATTTTGATTGTTTGATTAGTGCATGACCACTAGGCTAGGAACCCAATATCAGAGGTCTGCACCCCAACCTAGCATAACCATGGACCCTAGTTTAGAGGCTTTCATGAAAGCCTTGACCGAACGGTTGGATCATATTGATTTATCCAATAACCAAGCCAATACCCAAACCCAAGCCCAGCTTACCCAAATAAACCAATCCAACACCCAAACCCAAAATCAATTAGCCCAGACCCAAAATCAGTTAGCCCAGATAAGCAATAGGTTTGACCAATCCGATACTAAGGTTGACCAAATGAACCGAAGATTCAACCAAGTAGGAACCCTAGGCAAGATCCATAGAGTTGAACCCCAGGAACCCATAGTCCCTAGATATGAACCCAGTAGTAACCTACTATCCCTCAGTCGACCTGAACCCTATAGGATTGATACCCCTAGATTTGAACCCATAACCTATGAACCCATAACCCTTAGTCAGCCTGAACCCCATAGGATCAGCACCCCAGACCCTAGCCAGTTTTCCATTAGCCAAATCCCTTTTACTACCCCATTGGTTCACCAAGATGACCTAGAAAAAAAATATGAGGCTGACCCAAGTTTAGTGGAGGAGTATGAAGATGATGAGCCTATTATAGATCTAGAGGAAGAAACACCTATAGAAGACCTAGAAGTAGTTGACTATAACCAAACCCCAATAGAATCGAACCCATAATTAGTTGAGTTTAAAGTCCAACCCAGTTCAACCATGTAGTCCAATCTAGAAACCCTCAAGGTCCTAATTGAATAATGGATCCAGAAAAATACCCATTCTAAACCCAGTTTATCCAATCCACCACCCAAACCAACCAATTGACCCAAACCAACAACCAAGTAACCAATAGGTTGGACTAGGTAGAAGACTACCCAACAATAGTTGACCTAGACCATACTCTAGTAGGAGTCGACCTAGATTTAGCTAACCCTAGCCATACCCAGACAGTAACCGAGATAGAGTTAGTTGACCATGTAGTGAAAGAACCCTTAAAGGAAGGAGACCATGAGGAACCCAATCCTACTATTAGAGTTTCACCTAAGGAGACACTAAAAGAAGCCCAACTATAAAGCCTAGTCCTGTGATTCAAGAGCTAGAAGAATTTATTAAGGACTTGATCTATTTGAATCAGTACCCTCAGGATGAAATTATTCCATTGACTCCCATTGATCTCTTTCCTGAAATTAATGACCCTTCCTTCCATTATGCAGACCCTTTAGATATGCATCAATCCCATAAGGTCAACCCCATTAGTATAGGCCTCATCCCTGAAATCCCTTCTTATCTCTTATTCTACCCGATCAACCCAGAACCTTCTTCTTACTTTTTACCTATCAGACTAACCCCGAATCCACCTCATATTTTTTGCATTTTCTTGAGTTTTCTTATATTTCTTTAACCATTCACCTGCATCATATAGAGGTTTGCATGTTGCATTCTTTTATTGCCCACGTTAGGTTTGCATATTACTTTTGGTATACTTTGTGACATTTGCTAGGAGTATATAATAAATTTTCATGTGCATGCCATGATAGGATAAAACCTAAAAAGTCTATAAGTTATTAGGTTTTGTCCCTTAGAGTCCAATAAAATGTCCTTTGTTAGGGATGTCTAGTCGAGTCTATTAGTTGAGTCCAATAAATGCACAGCCTGAGTTACATGTCTGCACCTACACTACCCTCTACACAGCATATGCATATGAAAATTAGTCAAAAGCTGAACATAACTAATGAACCAACTAATAACTTGGCTAATTCCTAAAAGAGAGATAAAGGATTTTGCAGGGGATTTTGTAGTTGTAAAGAATTTTCTACTCGCGAAGTTGGCCCATCCAAGATAATGAATATCCGTGGACCCAATGCCTATGTGCGTGAGATACTACCTGATTTAGGTATTAGCTCCACCTTCATCATCTCAGATCTTATAGAGTCTAGGAGCTTGCATCGATACCTAGCGAGCACCTTGAGCCTATCCCTCCCTTTAAGAGAGAACCCACCCTAAAGTGTCCACAAACAAATTGGACAAATAGTGAGGAAAAGATTGAGAGAATCCTAGACGATCAAGCCATATGTATCCGAAATATGGCTATCAGAGGTATTTGGTATGGTGGCAAGGTTGGCCAGAATTTGAGGACTCGCGGATCATCCGTGAGGATTGCAGTGCCTTAACCCAAACCTACTCGAGCACTATGAGAGCCAAGTTATCCCACACTCGACGGGGTCGAGTTCCTCCCATACTAGAAGAATTGGTGGAGACACCAAGATCAGACATAGATCACTGGATCCCATAAGGTTTAATTAGTCATGTGTCAATGTTTTGAAATTTTTGTAATGGAGTTCTGTAATAAGTTGAGGTTAGTTGATTTGTCTCAACCCTCAACCTAGTCCAGTACATTGAGTCTTGTACTTCAGTTTTGAGTACAGTATGAGCCCAATTTTTGTACAAGAGAGGAGGATTCCCTATTTTGGAGTTCCACCAGGCCACATCCAGGAGTCAGAGGCCACTACATCAGCCCATTGGATTTTGTGTGACACCATAGGATCCAAGATACCTTCTGGAAACCCTGATTCCTTCCAGATGCCCTTCAGATGCCCAGATTCCCTTCCAGATACCAGAGTATATTCTCAAACTAGGGCATCCATGATTTTAGAGGTCCACCTACATCCTAGCCTAAAGAAATCAGGCCCAGGTGCCAAGCCCAAGCCCTTAAGAAGCAAGATTCCAGGGAATATTCTTGCTACCAGGCTACCAGGCCACCTTAGCTTCCAAAGGCTCAAACCTATAAACCCAAGCCTCTTTGGGCCGGCCACTTGCTGCTCCTAGAGGCCCAACATGCCCCCCTAGGTATCCTTGAAGTGTTGACCAAGTCCAAGAGGTGTCCTTGAGTGGAATATTCAAAGCATGAAGGGAAAGGAGACTAGGTCAAATCCTAACCTAGTTAGGACTTATGCTCCTAATTGTTTTAAGATTTATTCTTCTAACCTAGTTAGGAGAGGACTTGTAACCTAAGTGTAACCATGGTTAGAGAGGGCATGGGAACTCTATAAATACCCCATCCCTCCTCCTCTTGTAAGCATCTTTCTCTTATGAATAAATCTTGCTGAAATTTTGAGTTATTGCCTTGTGTTGGTGTTTTGTTTTGGTTCTTTGGTTAGTATTTTTGTGCTTAGACAAATTCCTTGTTGCCCTAGCTTCCTTCCACACCTTAACTCACTGCCATCCAAGCCTTCACACGTCCATGAAGGAGTGCCTTAGGCTGCCAAGCAAGGAGATCTTCAACAAGGTTCAAACAGCCATCTTCTAACCCTGATTCTAATTCCTTCTAAACCCTAGTTCCTTTTCTAATTTTTACTTGCTACTTTGATTAACCTCTAACACTTGCAGGATCCCCGAGGTGCTTCCCCTTCCCTAAGGAGACCTTCTTTGCTACCCGAACCACCTAGATCAGCCTTTAGATTCAAGGGAAACACGACTTCTTCTTCCAGGATCCGATCAGAGTTGTGAGTGATCCCTGCTACTACTGAATTATAATCTCTAACTAGTAAGAGGCCTTCCCTTCTCTTATTATCTATTTTGATAAAGACAAACTATCCTAAACTGGGAGTTTCTCAACTCTCGAATCTTGGATATTTCATTAGTTTGCATGAGTATGCCTGCGACCCGATGATTTTTTGTACTGCTAGTCTTTTTGCTAGTTCTTACTTTATTTTGAGAATCTTGCTTGCAAATAAAATTATAAAAAATTATAAAAAATTATTTTACTATTTTCCATGCATGTTTAGCAGTCTTAGAGTCATCCCGCATCATTAAGCTTGATTTCTCCTGGGCTGGGCATCGATGGACCTCTGGATTCATGATATGGCTTGGTCTAGGAATATACTCTGGCATCTAGAGAGGAATCTGGGCATCTGAAGAGCATTACAAGGAATCAGGACATCTGGAGAGCATCTTGAGGGTATCTAGGGTTCTGGGATATCAAACAAGATCCCATAAGCTAATGTAAATGCCTTTGGCTCCTGGACAAGGCCTGGTGGAACTCTAAAATAGGATAACCTCATCTCTTATACAAAAATTGGACTCTTATTGGACAAATACTCAAGTACAGGACTCACTAACTGACTAGGGTTAAGACAAATCAACTAGTCTCAACTTATTATAAGACTCAATCTTATTTGTTTACAAAAATGTGATACATGGCTATGTAAACCAGATAGGGCCCAGTAATCTGTGTCCGATCCTGGTGCCCCTACCAATTCTCCCGGGGTGGGAGGAAATCGACCCGTCGAGTAAGGATCAATTTGGCTCTCATATTGCTCAAGGAGGATCTGGGTTGAGGCACTGTAGATCCTCACCAGTGCTCCACAAGTCCTTAGATTTTGGCCAACCTTGCTAATGGACCAAATACCTTTGATAGCCCCTATCTCGGGTACCGATGGCTTGATCATCCAGGGTTCTCTCAATCTTTTCCTCACTTATTAACCAAATTGTATATGGACACTCTAGGGTAGGTTCTCCTCAAAGGGAGGGATAGGCTCAAGGGGCTCACTAGGTATCACTGCTGGCTCCCTAGTCTACAAGATCTGAGATGATGAAGGTGAAGCTAATACCTAAATTAGGTGATATCTCAGGTGCATAGGCATTGGGTCCATTACTTTTCATTATTTTGGATGGGCCAGCTTCGCGAGCCTGAAATTCCTTCACAATCACATAATTCTTAGCAAAAATCTCTTTATCTCGCTTTTGGGAATTTACCAAGTTTTTATTTAATTCATTACTTATGTTCATCTTTTGACTAATTTTCTGATGCAAATGCAAACATGCTGACACATGCAGACTCCTAACATATGATGCAGGATACTCATGACATGCAGACTCGACTATGCATTCCTATTGGACTCTTTAGGCCTAGACTTAATAGACTATAGGCTCTCTAGGTTTAACCCTGGTTTGGTATGCACATGAAAATGTGACATGAGCTCCTAATAGATGCCAGAGGGTCTTCTACAAGTAGGAAGCAAACTTAACAGACTCAATGAATGAATGCAATATACAAACCTTTATAAAATGCATATGAATGGTTAAAGAAATATAAGAAGATTCATAAAAAGGTAGAAAATAAGAGGTCGGTTCAGGGTCAGTAGGGTAGGGTAAGAAATAAGAAGATGGTTCAGGGTTAGTTGGATAAAGTAGGATATAAGAAGTGGTGTCAGGGATTAATCCTAGACTAATAAGGTTAACCTTATGGGATTGCTGTCTATCTAAAGGGTCTACATAATGGAAGAAATAATCATTTATTTTAGGGAAGAGATCAAGCGGAGTCAAAGAGGTGACTTCATCTTAAGGTTACGGATTTAAAGAGATCAGGTCCCTAGTAAATTCTTCCAGCTCATAAATCAAAGGATTGGGCTCTATAATTGGATCCTCTTCTAAAATGCCCTCAGGTAAGATTCTAACAATAGGATTGGGTTCCTCATGGTCTTCTTCCTTTAAGAGTTCTTCCACTATAGCTTGGGTGTGGTTAAGGTCAGCTAATTCTAGGTGCGCTTCTACCTGGGTATCTACTGGGCCATCTAATTCTAGGTCATCTATAGGTATCTTCTCTTCTTTTTCCTTATACTCTTCTACCAGACTTGGGTCAGTCTCATACACCTCTACTTTAGGCTCAGTAATGGGTTCATATGTTATGGGTTTATAGATTATGGGTTCAAAGGTTATGGGTTCATAAATTATGGGCTTGGATCTATAGGTTGCTTGGTTATTGGATTGGATCAACTGGTTAATCTGGGTGGTTAATTGGGTAAGTTAGTTTTGGGTTTGGGTATTGGTTTGGTCAAGCTGGGTATTAGTTTGGTCAAACTTGTGGTCCATCCGGTTAAATCATTCAGTCAAGGTTTTCATGAAGGCCTCTAGACTGGGATCCATGGTTGAGCTAGGTTGGGGTTTAGACTTCTGATATTGGGTTCCTAGTCTAGTGGTCATGCAATCAAACAATCATCAGAATGAGATGGTGCAGCCAAGCATGCAAAGGATCAGTAATTCTAGGGTTTCCTAGACCTAGAGCCAAAACTGAATGGATCGACTCAACTTACATTTAACCCAGCAGCTAATCCTTCCTCTGGCCAGGTAGAGGATCGAAGTGTGGGAGGCCCCCCTGCTTTCATAGGGATCCAATTAAAAACCACAACACCACTTAGGTCGTTTGACTTTGGACCCTCAGCCTTAGACACCAGATTTCAGTAATAGCCATAGGATTAAATGCACTAGTTGGTCCACATAATTCAGACCCAACTTGTTGGTGTCACCTAACCCTCTAGGGCAAATTAGGCCTAATTAATTTTAATTAGGCTTAGGTCATGATGATGGTTGTTTTTGGCCTAGGACAGGTGGTGAAATCCTGTCCTGATGTTAGATAATGATTGCCCTTAGGATTAGGTTAATCAGATGATGGCACTCAATGATCCTGATGCAATCTAAAACAATCAAAAAAATAAAATATTTTTTTAATTATTTGATGATGTGACAAGTTAGGTTCAAGTTAACTGGGGTTAGCAAACAAAGCTTGGCTTGGGATTAGGGGTTTGGAAGTTGGTTAGGTTTGGTTTAGTCAAAGTGCAGAAATAGCAAAATTCAAAAAATTAGGATTTCACAAGATGTTGAATTTGATATAGTTACCGATGTAGAAAAAGTCTAAAAAATCTTAGAACAGAGGATGGATGGTGATGACGAACTCTACCAAATTTTATGTAAAGAAAAAATTAGATGATCATGCAAATCCTAGGGTTTTCGGATTGATGCAGAAATATCAAAATTTTAGTTAGGGTTTCTAATATGCCAAATTTTAGAAAATTAGGGATTTGGTAAAATTAATTAAAATTTATGAAAATTATTAGGAAAAACTAGAGGACATGACGTGCAAATTTCACAAAAAAATAAAATTCTTAGGTGGTCAAAATTAGATGAAAAACAGATACCTAATGCAGTTAGCAGGATGCAGAAATTAGGGTTTGTGATCCTAATGCAAATGAATGCTATCCTAAACCTACTCTGATACCAAACTAATATGGGACGACTCTAAGATTGATAACATGCATGAGAAATAGTAAACTAATTTTTTTAGACTTTTTTATAATTTAAATTTGCAGGCTAAATTTCCAAAATTAAGTAAGAAATAGCAAGATAATCAGCAATGCAAAGAATCATCATATCGCAGGCATACTCATGCAAACTAGTAAAACTCAGGACCCGAGAATTGAGAAATTCCGGCTTAGGATAGCTTATCTTCAACAAATCAAAAATCAAGAGAAAAAGAAGGATGTTACTAGTCAGAGATCGAAGAATCTGTAATTGAAGAGATCACTCACACTCTGATTGGAGCCTGGATGATGAAGCTTCAGTTCCCTTAAATTTGATAGCTGATATGGGCGGTCTTGGAGGCAAGGAAAGCCTCCTTTGGGAAGGTGAAACACCTCGGGGATCCTGCAAGCATCAGAGGTTAATCAAAACATCAAATAATAAAAGGGAAAGAAACTAGGGTTTGAGTTGAAGCAGGATTAGGGTTAGAAGCTGGCGGCCTGGAGAAGAAGGGGTTCCTTCACTTGGACGGCCGCAAGGGTACTCTTCTCTTGGGTGTGGCTGATCTTCTGGGATGTAGAAGGATGCTAGGGCAGCAGGAGTTCAGCCAGGGTACAAGGAGAGCACTCAAACAAAACCAGAGAACCAACACAAGAACAAAACACAAGGCAATTAACTCAAAATTTTAGCAAAGGTTAATTCATATGATAAAAAGATTGATTACAATTGAAAGAGGGGTGGGGTATTTATACAGCTTCCATGCCTTCTCCTAAAGGGATTACAAGTCTTCTCCTAGTTAGAATAGGTTTACACAATTTATGTGGGAGAAAGACTACAAAATAAACCTAGAACTAGGAGTATACAAGTTGAATGAAATAAAAACTCAAACTCCTTAATGGGGATCCAGGGCAGGTCTAGGTTCTTTTTCTATTTTTTCTTATTTTCTCAGATTTTTTTATTTTTCTTATTCCCGCTATTCCACCTATTCTTACTATTCCATATTTATCCCGATCTTATTCCTACTTTATTCCTACATTATTCCATCTTCTCCCGTGAGTTTTAAAAAGTCTCCCAAACCCTAGCCTCCACCCCGCCACCCCAGATCCGGGCTGCTCGACCCCGGCCGCCCCTGCCAGCCTTGGCCTCGCTGGAAAAGCCACTGGCCACCACCCACGCCCGTGGGAAGACGAACGGATGCGGGAGGCATCCATCCGCCCACGTGCGGCAGTGTCACCCTACACCACTGCCACTGCCACCACCGGCTTGCTGCTCGCCGCCATCTCGCTGCTCACCGGCTCTCGCCCGGTCGTCGGTATGTAGAAAAAATCCCTAAAATTTCTCTCCCTCCTCTTTCCTTGGTTGGCCAAGGGAGGTGGCCCTAATGGATGACCAAGGGTGGTAAGAATAAGGTCTTGGCACCACTTATCTCCCTTCTTGGGCCTGGGTTGGCCTAGTTTGCTTCAGGACTGCATTTTAGGGCTTCAGGACTACGTTTCAGGGCTTCAGGGCTTCGGGCTTGTCTCCCGGGCTTCTAATTTCTTCTCCTAGACTTTCCATGATCCTCATAGCTTTAGTTGGGTTGGTCTTCACTTGGATGATGTGGTCTTGAGTCTTCAGTGTGTTTGGACAGGACTTAGAAAAATAAAATTAGCTCAACATGAGCTGACTAGCATTGGACTAGACTAGCTCAACATGAGCTGACTAATATAGGACTCAAATAAAGACAACTTAGATGAACTAAGCTTTATTACAATGGTCTTGAAAGTAGCTAAGTGATCCACAGAGGGTTGAGAAGCCTCTATCTTATTCTGGTGCCTCTGGTGTCCACACCAATTCTCCTGGGATGGGAGGAACTCGACCTTATCGAGTGAAGATCAAGCTGGCTCACATATCTCTGGAGGAGGTCTGGGCTGTGGTGTAGCATGTCCTCTCGAGAAATCCATGAATCGTCTGACTCTGGTGGGCCTTGCCATCGGACCAAGAAGCATTGATAACCACGGCCCCGGGTCGTTAAGTCTTGATCGTCCAGGATACACTCAATCCGTTCTCCTCTCTTAGGCCAATTAATTGGTGGACACTCTAGGCTAGGGTCACTCTCAATGGAAGGAATAGGTCCAAAGAGTTTAATAAAAATTTCTTCGATAGGAATGCATATTCAAGTCTGTTAGGTGTTGGTATGAGTCCTTTACATCATCTGTTAGGAGTCTGCATGTTTCTAGCATGTTCACCACCTGCACTAATTTTGAAACAAACTAGCTAATTTCTCGAAAAAAAGGTCAAGGAATTTGATGTAGTGGATTCTGTCTTGGTTAGGCTTAGGCCTAAAAGAAGCTTCATGCTCATGGAGCCGGACCTTTTAAAGTGTTAAAGAAGGTTGGATCAAATGCCTATGTGTTAGATTTGCCTTCGGATATGGGCATTAGTTCTACCTTCAATATCACAGACCTGGTTGAGTACAGGGAATCGGCAGCGATACCTAGTGAGGCCTTTGGACTTAATCCTTCCATTGAGAGAGACCCTAGCCTAGAGTGTCCACCAATTAATTATCTTGAGAGAGGAGAACGGATCGAGCGTATCTTGGATGATCAAGCCTTAACGACCCGGGGTCACGGTTATCAACGCTTCTTGGTCCGATGGCAAGGCCTGCCATAGTTGGATGATTCATGGATTTCTCGAGAGAACTTGCAGCACCTCAGCCCAGACCTCCTCCAGAGATATGTGAGCCAGCCTGATCTTCACTCGACAGGATCGAGTTCCTCCCATCACGGGAGAATTGGTGTGGACACCAGAGGCACCAGAATAAGATAGAGGCTTCTCAACAATCTGTGGATCACTTAGCTACTTTCAAGACCATTGTAATAAAGCTTAGTTCATATAAGTTGTCTTTATTTGAGTCATGTATTAGTTAGCTCATGTTGAGCTAGTCCAGTCCAGTGCTAGTCAGCTCATGTTGAGCTAATTTTATTTTTCGAGTCCTGTCCAAATACACTGAAGACTCAAGACCACATCATCCAAGTGAAGACCAACCCAACTAAAGCTATGAGGATCATGGAAAGTCTAGGAGAAGAAATTAGAAGCCCGGGAGACAAGGCCGAAGCCCTGAAGACCTAAAATGCAGTCCTGAAGCCCTGAAACGTAGTCCTAAAGCAAACTGGGCCAGCCCAGGCCCAAGAAGGGAGATAAGTGGTGCCAAGTCCTTATTCTTACCACCCTTGGTCATCCACTAGGGTCACCTCCCTTGGCCAACCAAGGAAAGAGGAGGGAGAGAAATTTTACGAATTTTTTCTACATATTTTTTTCTTATTTTCTAGCAAGGGTTTGGGTGGGAATAAGACTCCTATGTAATTACTTATGTATCTTTACTTGGAGCCCAAGGCTATGGGTCTATTTAAAGGACCCTAGTCTCTTGTATGAGAGCAATCTTTGATATATGAAATTCTATCGAGTTCTTCTCTAAAAAAAAAAAATTGAGAAAATAAGAAAAAATAGTAAAAGAACCTGGACCTGCCCTAGATCTCCATCAGTGACGTATCTGACGTACCTATCCATCCAGCTCGGCTCTGGGTTGACTTGCTGCACCTCTTCGGGAGCTTCGTTGCTTGGACTTTCAAGGTACTCATGTGGGCATGCCCTAGTGATGAGTTCGGCAAGGTCGCGAGTCTCGACAGTGTATCAACGCGAGCATTCTCTCCGTGGGGGATATGGGAGATGCTGAAGCATCGGAAGCCTATCATGCATGAGTGGACCCTCTCTAGTTACTTCATCATCTGGGGATCTCTAGCTTAATACTCTCCAGAAACCTATCCGGCCACCAGTTGGGAGTCGATGAAGACCTTCAGGCTCTGTACACCCAGCTCGCAGGAGACCCTCAGGCCTGCAAGGAGTGCCTCACACTCTGCCTTGTTGTTTGTTACGGTGAACATGAAGCGGAGTGCACATTCAACTCCCGTCACGGTTAGCAAGGATAAGGCCTGCTCCACTCCTGCCCGCCTTGGATGCACCATCGATGTGGAGGATCCAAGACTCCTCCTTGGCTTCGAGCTCACTTTGATACTCCAGTGTTGTTTGATCTGGCTCTTCTGCAAGTCCCGTGCACTCGATCAGGAAGTCGGCCAGCACCTGGGCCTTCTGAGATGATCTCGATCGGTACGTAATGTCGAACTTGCTGAGCTTTAATGCCCACTTGGCCAAATGTTCGGACGTGTTGAGGCAATTGAGCATAGCCCTTAGAGGTTGGTCCGTCAGAACCATGATCGGATGCACTTGAAAGTATGGCCTAAGATGCCGAGCAGATGTGATAGGACAAAAAATTAGCTTTTCAGATTGGGTGTTCCTGATCTCCGTATCTTAGAGA
Organism: Areca catechu; assembly: GCA_021397845.1. Lineage (NCBI taxonomy): Eukaryota > Viridiplantae > Streptophyta > Magnoliopsida > Arecales > Arecaceae > Areca > Areca catechu. The sequence continues at coordinate 129,075,861 of CM038040.1, read as the reverse complement.
ATTTTGCTGGCATAGTACACCAACTTCTGGGATCCATCCTGGTCCATGCAGACAGGAATCGAGCTGACGGCCCTCGGGGTGACCGCCAGGTATAGTAGGAGTTCTTCTCCCTCCTCCAGCCTGGAGAGCAGTGATGGTGACACCAAGAAGTCTTTAAGCTCCTCAAAGGCTACTTTGCATTCCTCGGTCCAGATGAAGTCGTGCATTTTGCACAGTGCCTTGAAGAAAGGGAGACAGCGGTCTGCCAACCTCGAGATGAATCGGCTCAGTGCTACGACCCGACCTGTCAGGTGCTGGACCTGCTTCTTCGAGGTCGATGCTTCATGTCAACAATTACCTGGACCTTCTTCGGGTTCGCCTCGATTCCTCTTTGGATCACCATGAAGCCAAGGAACTTTCCTGCTGCTACACCGAAGGCGCACTTCGCCAGTTCAGCTTCATCTTTGCTCTCAAAGATTGTGGAAGGCTTTCTCATGGTCGGCATGTGATCTGAACTTGGCTTGCTCATGACGAGCATGTCGTCCATGTACACTTGCATGTTTTTGCCAATCTGGTTCTTGAAGACCCGGTTGACTAGCTGTTGGTACATGGTGCTCGCATTCTTTAGGCCGAATAACATCATCCAGTAGCAATACATCCCTCAATCGATGATGAAGGTAGTGTGCTCCTCGTCCTTCGAGTGCATCCAGATCTAAATCCGGAGGATGCATCCATGAAGGAGAGCAAGCGGTGCCTTGAGGTGGCATCCACTAACTGGTCGATCTTCGGTAGAGGGAAGCTATCCTTTGGACAGGCTCGGTTGATATTGGTGTAGTCTACACAGATCCTCCACCTCCCATTATTCTTCTTGACCATTACTACATTCGTCAACCAGCTCGGATATTGTACTTCTCAAACAAAGCCGACCGTGAGGAGTTTATCCACCTCCTCATTGATTGCCCGTTGCCTCTCCGGGGCAAAACTCTTCTTCTTTTGTCGGACGGAATGATACTTTGGGTTGATGCTTAGCTTGTGGGTGATGACTTCAGCGAGAATTCTAGGCATATCGATCGTCGTCCAAGCGAATACATCCGAGTTCGCTTGGAGAAACTCCAACCGGTGGGCACACTTATCCTCTTGCAGCTGTGCCCCAATTTGCACCATCTTCGCTGGGTCGGCTCTGAGTTGATACGACAGCAAGTGCTCAATCGGGCCACCCCTAGGTTCTTGTGCCCTTTGGTCAAGGTCGGCTATGCTAGGGTCGTGCTCGGAGGCTTTGGCCCTAGCAACGGCTTAGAGACAATGCTGGATTAGCTGAGGCGCCCCCCTCATTTTTTCAACACTGTCGGGAGTAGGAAACTGCACCAATAGCCACTTTGTGAAAATGACCGTTTCGAGCAAGTTGAGCCCGGGTCGGCCAAGAATCACGTTGTAGGCTGAGGGGAGCCTAATAATCATGAAGGTCATCATGACGGTGCTCTGCCAATGTGGGGTCCCGGCAGTAACTGGAAGAATGATTTCTCCCTCGACTCCTACGGAGTCCCCTTGTGAACCCGACAAGGGGGTGTGTATAGATCTGAGCCAAGTAGAGGACAGATTCATCATAAAAAAAGCATCGTAAAAAAGGACATTAGTCGAACTTCCACTATCGACCATAATCCGTTTTACAAGATGCTTCGCGATCATCATTTCGATGACCACGACATCATTGTTTACATTTTCATTTTCAACCCTCCTCTCCCTCATAAAGGGAATGATGGGAATGGATTAGGGTAGGATCATCGATGAGCTGAGAAGTCACCAAATATTAGGGTATCCTATTTAATTTTTTAATTTTATTTTTTTTCTATGGTGGTGGCGAAGGAAAAATAGAGATGGAGGGTGGGAAAATTGGACACTCTATGAACTAGGGACATACATTTACGGAGGATATCTCACCTCTAAGGCATCTCACCCACCCACTACATATAGCCTAGGGCATCCCACCCATCTCACTACATGCGGAGCCTAGGGCATCCAACCCAAATCGCTACCTAGGGCCATAAAAGAAAATCCCTAAGACCATAGAGGGGACTCGACGGGGAAGGGGATAACTAGGGCCTCACACCCCTCGATGCTCGAAAGCGAAGAAATAGGGTCTCTTACCTTTCGACACCCGAAGGCGAAGGCATAGGGATTCACACCCCTCGATGCCTGAAGGTGAAGGAATAGGGTCTCTCACCCCTCGACGCCCGAAGGCAAAGGAAAGACGGGCCTCTCACCCTCCCCATGCGAGGTGAACGAAAAGAAAAAAACTCTTTTCTAAAAACTCCTCTTTATTGATCAAATTGATTTTTTTACAAAGGACTGAGGGTGGTATTTATAGACATGTCCAACCCTTATTTGAATTTGAATACAAGATAAAAAGATATGGATGATTCAATTTTAAATACAAGATTGGATAAGATAAGCCTATCCATATCTCAATCATAACCAACCAAATCCTAATTCAAATTTTAAACAAAAGATAAATCGCAAACTAATTTATTCTGGATATCCTCCAAGATTCTTGCAGCTTCATGATTCGTGCTTGCTCCAGGATGCGTGCTGGCGATGTCCCCATCATTTTTCTGAGGTGGGGAGAACTCAACTCTATTGAGTTAGGCATCAAGTCTCCCGTCTTCAACTTCATATTTTTTCTTTTGGACTCCAAACTGATAACCTTGAGATAAATTTTTTTTATCAGCCCTGCTGAAAAAAGTGTAGCTTTAAGATTGGTGCAGCTTTGAGGAGCGTGTGGGATTCTGAAATCGACAAAAATGGTGCAGCTTTGAGATTGGTGCAACTTTGAGAAGCGTGTGGGATTCTAAAATCGATAAACAGAATGGGCATCTTGCTTTAAGAAGCATTAGAGAGAATTTTGCTTTGAAGTTCGTGCACTTTCATGTTCGTGCACATCTTCCCTATCCACGGATCGACTGATGTAGGGAAGGTCTTCCGAGGGCAGATCCAGCGGGTTCTTGCTGGAGGCGGTGATGGACTGAAGATGGCGGCATGGCGTGTTGATTCCGGTAGATGGCACGAGCGGCGGTTGGTGATGGTGGAAGGGGACTGTGCGATAGATGGTTCACGGATTGATGGGATCAGGTCAATTGGGGGCGGCGTCGGAGGGAAAGATGGGCGAGCTTGATTTCAGGTGGCGTGCCGGTGACGGTGAACAGAGAAATCGACTGGGCGGTGGTGTCGGGAAGATCTGGCTATGGGCGATGCGTAATCGATCATCGAAGGTGAGAAGGACAGCGCCGCCCATGGCCTTGATCTTCTTCTCCGCGATCTTGGACACAAGCTTGGCTTTGACGATGATGGGGTGGGAAGGGGGTAGCATGCCCTTGCTGAGGACCTTGAAGTAGCCAAACTGGGTGACGTCAATGAGGGGGGCAGAGCTGCCGCTAGCAGCAGTGGCGTACTCCTTGACATCATCAGGGATGAGGGACCAAAGGCGGTCATTGTCATCGGACGTGGAGGGGGAGTGGTAAGAGGGGTTCTCGGTGGATGGGTTCTAGAAGGAGATGTGGAGACCAGAGGTGGTCGACATTGACGGTGGGGTAATAGAACTTGTTGCGGAGGTAGTGGAAGTAGTGCATGCCGACCTTGTCGAAGTATCTGGGGAGATAATTGTCGAAGAGGATGCGGTGGTGGTGCAGGCCGTCGATGTTACCGCGGCCTCCAGGGTGCTTCCGGTGCTTGCCGATGCAGCCATGCCTGGCGCTTACGTGGCCGTGCTTCTTCCGGTTCTTCTTGAAGCGGGTCGTCATCGCCGCCATCTAGGTCTTCCTCCCCTTCTCTCTTAGGGTTAGGGTTTAAGAAAGGAGCCAGAATGATGCGGGAAGAATACAGATCTGGCTGATGGTGGCATTCCTGGTGGTGGCAATCGGAAGGAGGGAGGTGGATGGTTTCATGGGTGGCTACAGGCGATGTTAAGGAAGTCTTTCTTGCTGATGTTGTACACCTGCGGCTATGAAGGGGATGGGGCTTGCTGCTGTGGATGTTGGGGCTGTGCATTCGTGGTGAAGTTGGCGAGCCTGGCGGTGGAATGGCAACATCTCATACTACAAAGGAAAGGGTGATGCGGGATGACTCTAAGATTGCTAATCATGCAGGGAAAATAGTAAACTATTTTTTTGTGATTTTTATAATTTAGGTTTGTAGGCTAAATTCCAAATAAAAGAAGAACTAGCATGAAGAATAGCAATGCATAGAATCATCATATTGCAGGCAAACTCATGCAAAATAATAAATTCCAGGACCCGAGAATCGAGAAACCCCCGAATTAGGATAGCTTATCTTCATTAAATCAGAAATTAAAAAAAGGGAAGGATGTTACCAATCAGTGATTTGAAGAACTTCCGATGAAGAGATCACACAACACTCTGATTGGAGTTTGGATGATGAAGTTTGGTTCCCTTGATTAGATGGCTGATTTGGATGGTCGCGAAGGCAAGAAAGGGAAACATCTTGAGGATCCTGCAAAATGTCAAGGGTCAATCAAAACAGCAAGTAAGAAAAGAAAGGGAACTAGGTTTAGAAGGAACCAGGTTAGGATTTAGATGCTGGGCTGTTTGAATCTTGTTGAAGATCTCCTTGCTTGGCGGCCTAGGGCACTCCTTCTTGGACGTGTAAAAAGGTTTGGATGGCAGTGAGTTAGGGCATGGAAGGGTGCTAGGGTAGCAAGGAATTCGGCCAAGAACAATAGTAACCAAAGAAAAAAATAAAAACAAAGTAACACACAAGCTCTCAATCTCAAATAAATTCACCAGGGTTTTGATATCATGAATAAAAATTGCTTATAAAAGGGAAAGGGATAGGATATTTATAGAGTTCCCATGCCCTCTAACTAGGTTTACACACTTGGGTTACAAGTCCTCTCCTAGCTAGGTTAGAAAAATAAATCTTAAAATGATTAGGAGCATAAGTCCCAACTTGGTTAGGATTTGACCTAGTCTTCTCCTTCTCCCTTCATGCTTTGACCATTCCACTCAAGGACACCTCTTGGACTTGGCCAACACTTCAAGGACACCTAGGAGGGCATGTTAGGCTTCTAGGGGCAGCAAGGAGCCAGCCCAAAGGGGCTTGGGTGCATGGACTTGGGTCTCTGGAAGCTGGGGTGGCCTGGTAGCCTGGTAGCATGAATATTCCATGGAATCTTGCTTCTTTAGGGCTTGGGCTTGGTGCCTGGGCTTGATTTCCTTAGGCTGGGATGTAGGTAGACCTCTGAAATCATGGATTCCTTGGTTTTGGAATATGCTCTGGCATTTGGAAGGGAATCTAGGCATTTGGAGGGCATCTAGAAGAATCAGGGTTTCTGGAAGCATTTTGGATCCTGGGTTGTCACATAAAATCTAATGGGTTGATGTAGTAGCCTCTGACTCCTGGATGTGGCCTGGTGGAACTCCAAAATAGGGTAACCTTATCTCTTGTACAAAAATTAGGCTCATACTGGACTCATAACTGATGTACAGGACTCAAAATGCTGACTAGGTTGAGGGTTGAGACAAATCAACTAACCTCAACTTATTATAGGACTCAATCTTAAGTGATTACAAAATTTTAAAACTTTGACACATGACTAATTAAACCATATGGGATCCAAGGATCTATGTCTGTTCTTGGTGTCCCCACCAATTCTCCCGGGGTGGGAGGAACTCGACCCCATCGAGTAAGGGTCAATTTGGCTCAAGGAGGGTCTGGGTTGAGGCACTACATATCTGCACCAGCATTCCACAAGTCCTCATATTCTAGCCGACCTTGCCAAATTGATGTGGGACTATTCTTGCATGCCAATTATTTTTCATGTATTAAGCATTAAATTAGGAGTTTATATCCCGAATTTCAACCAAGATTCGAAGTAGAGAATTTTATAGAAATTCTAGAAGCAGATGCATGCAGAAATAGATCCTACAAGTGAAGAAACAGGACCGCCAAGGCTAAGAAGCCCTGGTTAGGACTAGCTCTTCTATACAATACTGCTACCTGATGAGTTTAGGGGGTGTACCTGGTAGAGATTTGAAGATTGATCCATGAAGAGTTTGCTCTACGCTTGATGGATGCAGCCTGGAAAACAAAGCTATCGACCCTGCGGATTCGCGGCTTTCAATCCGGTGACCCGAAAGCTTGTCGATTGGAATCCTAGATTTTTGAACTCTGAGGGACCTGTAAATCACCATTCAAGGGTTAAAAAATAAAGAAGAAAAAAAGGTTAAATCGAAGAAAGAAGAAGGGAAGGAAGAGGGTGGCTAGGAAGATGAAGAGGCTGTCGGCTTGGAGGCAGGGTGCAGGGATCACACAGATACCCTAAATCACACAGAAAACTTTACACACAATTTTGAGGAACTCAAGAATAATTCATTCATCAATAATCAGCAATATTAGGGTTCTCTTCCTCTAACGGAGGAAGAAAAATGGAGGAAGATCTGGAAAAAATATGGGATGAATCGGGGAGATGGTAATACCCTAATCCTCTAGCTCTGATACCAATTTGATGGGGATGGATCAGGGTAGGATCATCGACGAGCTGAGAAGTCGCCGAAGATTAGGGTATCCTTTTTTTTTTTAATTTTATTTTTTTCTATGGTGGTGGAGAAGGAAAAATAGAGATGGAGGGTAGGAAAATTAGACATTCTATGGACTTGGGACTTACATTCACAGAGAGACATCTCACCTCTAGGGCATCTCACCCACCCCACTACATGTGCCTAGGGCATCCCACCCATTTCACTACATGCGAAGCATAGGGCATCCCACCCAAATCGCTACCTGGGGCCGTAAAAGAAAATCCCTAAGACCATAGAGGGGACTCGACGGGGAAGGGGATAACTAGTGCCTCACTCCCCTCGATGCTCGAAAGAGAAGGAATAAGGTCTCTCACCCCTCGACGCCCGAAGGTGAAGGCATAAGGTCTCACACCCCTCGATGCCCGAAGGTGAAGGAATAGGGTCTCTCACCCCTCGGTGCCCGAAGGTGAAGGAAAGACAGGCCTCTCACCCTCTCCATGTAGGGCGAACAAAAAGTAAAAAACTCTTTTCTAAAAACTCCTCTTTATTGACCAAACTGATTTTTTTACAAAGGACTGAGGGTGGTATTTATAGACCTGTCCAACCCTCATTTGAATTTGAATTTGAATACAAGATAAAAAGATATGGATGATTCAAATTCAAATACAAGATATGATAAGATAAGCCTATCCATATCTCAATCCTAACCAACCAAATCCTAATTCAAATTCAAACAAAAGATAAATCCCAAACTAATTTATTCTAGATATCCTCCAAGATTCGTGCAGCTTCACGATTCGTGCTTGCTCCAGGATCCGTGCTGGTGATGTTCCCATCAGGGAAGTACATTTGCAAAACTTTCTCCTCCCTGAGCTTTCTTGGAAGCGTGCTTGGCTCCCCAACATATCATCCCTACTGGCTTCTCGGTAGGATGGTTATCAACTACAGGGGTCGGAGGGAGTGCAGCGAGCGCTTGAGGTTCGACTGGGGTCTTCCCCCCATGAGCTTTTCGAGGTAGCCCCTCCTTATGAGATATTCAATCTCTCTCTTGAGGAGGCAGCATTCCTCAGTGTCATGGCCATGGTCATGGAGGAACTGGCAGTACTTCATCTTGTCACGACTATTGGACAACCTTAGTGGGGGCGAGCGATGTAGGTAGCGCTCGCCCTCGATCTCCATGAGGATCTTCGTCCTCGGAGCAAGGAGAGGTGTGAACCTCTCCTCCGGCATAGGACCGCTCTTCGACTTTGGCCCCTGGTGGAAGTTCAGGGTAGAGGGCCCGGGCCTCCGCACCCTGGATGTTCCCCGGGGGTAGTCTTCTTTAGTGGCTTCCCATCTAGCTCCCTCCTTGTATGGTCCACCTCCTCGGTGTTGATGTACTTTTGGACATGAAGGAGCTCGGGTATGTCTTGGGGGGCTTTTTGTTGAGCGAGTAGGTCAAGCGGGAAGTCCTGAGACCTCTCTTCAGTGCCAGCATGGCGACTAGCTCGTCAAGGTTGTAGATCTCCAGCATGGCAACCTTGAAGTGGGCCATGTAGTCCCGTAAGAGCTTGTGGTCCTGCTATCTGATGGAGAAGAGGCTGTCTGCCTCTCATGGCACCTTCTGGTAGGCATCGAAGTGGGCCACGAACTTTCGCTCTAGCTGAACGAAGGAGCTGATGCTCTACAGTTCAAGGTGGGTGAACCATACCCGAGCTACCTTCCAGAGAGTGGCAAGAAAGGCAATGCAGAGGAGGGCGTTGATCATGCCCTAAACTTTCATAAGGGCCTTGTAATTCTTGAGGTGGTCCAGGGGGTCGATGGTCCCATCGTAAGGATCACCTGTGGCATGCAGAACTGGCTCAAGACTGGTTCCTCTTAGATCCCTTAGGAGAAAGGGGGACGGGCATCATAGCCCACTAGCTCGTTGGTGGAGCCTTGTAGATTGGCAAACTGACGGATAGCTCCGCTAGCTTGCGCTCCTGTTCCTCTTGGCACTTCTCTGCCATATGCCTGATGGCCTCATCGGTTGAACCCTCCGTGGAGGCCGACTGGAGAGGAGAAGGTGACATGTGAAGGGGGTCACGATGGGGAATCTTGCCTCTTCGACCTCGATAGGGTTTAGCAGCGGCCCACTCATAGGTCAGAGACCGGCTCTCCCGATCTACGGACCCATTCCATTGTCTCTTCGTCGGGGTTCGGTGGCTTCCCCGGTGGTTGGTGGTGGCCCATGACTGTGAAGGCCTTCCTTAGAAGGAATGTAGGCTATCACGGGGTACGGTGACTTGGGCTGCGAGAGTCCCTAGCTGCTGGTGGGTGGCCAAGTACCGGTGCTGGTGCTAGAGCTGACGCACTGTTGCAGTGAGAAGTTGCATCTACTGGGGGAGCATGGCCAGCTAAGCATCTGCTAGAGGTGGTTGATGAGGAGCGGGAGCTCCCTTTCTGGACTGTGCGGGTCCCCACAGGAAGGGGGATCTCTCGCATGGCTGTTGGAGGCTTCTCTTGCCGCGTCGTCACCATCCTCCCAATGGGTTGCTTACAGGGGGATCGAGTTGGATCAGAATGCATCCTGATCTCCCTTCTTGGCATGCCAATCTATTGCTGCCCGATCGCATGGCCTGTAGCTGGAGATGGGCTCGTACCGTGCCCCTATCATTTAAGATCCTCCTCAGATGCCCGGACCTACAAAATAGAAGAGACCCATGCTGGTGATCCCAGTGGGGGCACTCCAACACTCAAGTCAGTGACAATCCAGGAGAACAAATCCTCCTAGTCGAGCCACGTAGATGGACTCCATGCTAGGAGTAGAATGTAATGTACTAGGAGAGTGTGAATGACCTGAGAGCAGAGTGGGGGAAGTGCCAGTTGAGGAGAGTCGAAGCGGGGTAGCTATGTCCGTCAAGACCTTTCCCGTAGGTCCCTGGTAGCCTAGAGTTCTCGGGCTCCTTGATGCTCTCTTATGTGCCTACCTTCCTCCCTTTCTCTCGCTTAACTTTGCTTACCTTCTTCTTGGAACCTTGGAGAGTTCTTTTAAGCCACAGGGGGCCACCATACGCCTATCTTGGGATCCCCGCTTGTTTGCAGGCGCGTGCAGCATTGTCTGGTGCCATGCATGAGGTGCCTTTCCCCATCCATGATAGGGAGTAGCTCCGTGTGCTCTGACATTCCTTTTGGTCACTCCATTGTGAAAAGTATGGCAGAGCTTTGATTGGCGGGTAGCCATCCCCTGGATTCGAATCCTCTAGGTTAACTTCCTCTTTTGGGTGGTGCAAAAGATCGACCGGGAGTGTAGCACCTCGATTGGGGACCCCTTCCCTTCTGGTGTAAGTGGTAGTTGGGAACAGTTATTACGGCCTGACAGGCACCTCTTTGTGGTCCTTGGGTGGCTTGCCGCCGTCCAAGGAAGCGATGACATCCTTCGGCTACAAGTCCCTTCGTCCGAGGTGTGGCGAGCTCAGGGAGGTGGAGCTCGACTTCGACCATGGCATCTCAACCTCGAGGGGAGCCAGCCGTGTGAAGGAGCGAGCAAAGGCGGAGCTCGATTTCGGCCACGGCATCTCAACCTCGAGGGGAGCCAGCCAGGTGAAGGAGCGGGTAGAGGCGGAGCTCGACTTTGGCCACGGCATCTCGACCTCTAGTGAAGGAGTGGGCAGAGGCAGAGCTCGACTTCGGCCATAGTGTCTCGACCTCATGGGGAGCCAGCTTGGTGAAGGAGCGGGCAGAGGCGATGCTCAACTTTGACCATGGCGTCTCGATCTCGAGGGGAGCCAGCCTGGCAAAGGAGCGGGCAGAGGCGGAGCTTGACTTCGGCCACAATGTCTCGACCTTGAGGGGAGCCAGCCTGGCGAAGGAGCGGGCAGAGGCATCCCACGTGGCAGCTTCATCTGATGTGCGCACGATGGAGTCTGACATGGGTTCCATGTCAGCGATCCTACCACATCAAGTATAAATATCCCTTTGACTAGAGAATATCATGGTAACCTAGCAAGCAACTCTTGACTTGGTTTTCTAATTCAATGATGGAAGGTTTCTAGTGTGGTCAGTACTTGTTACGTCGATATTAAGTCAAGAAGGGATTGACCACTTCAAGATGCTAGAGTAAATGATCAATAGTGTTTCAATTTAGCAAAACCTAGGCCTGGATAATCATAGTGAGGAGTCATAGAATTTTACATGTCGAGACATATTTGAATATGCTTATTTAGAGTTAGCAGTTGACTCTGAATTCATTTGGATATGCTTATTTAGAGTTAGAAATTGACTCTGAATTCATCTTGAGCATTATGTCAAAGGGAAGAATTATACAGTAACCATAGCCTGGGTTCTGAATATTGCTTTGCTATCATTCGATCTATCTAGATGACAGGCACCATTGCTAGATGGTCGCATCAATTTGTTTAGAAAATCATTCTTGAATTACCGTCTTAGGGTTCGAACCTATAAGGTCATATATAATAGAAGTTTCGATTGATCATGATGATTGATCAATGATCAAGAATCTCTAGTGGCAAAATTATAAATATGATCAACAATTTGCCCTATACAAAAGTTATAAATAAAAAATTAATTAATTATTAATTGATATTACAAGGATTAATTAGCAATTGAATTACTAAATGGATTAATTTATTGAGTGAAAAGATTTGGTTAAATCAATTTAAATTTGGTTCAATTAGATTTCACTCGATTAGGTCGTTTGATGACCAAAACACTAAAAATTTTAATCATAATTTAATTTAGATTTAAATTTAATTAATTCTTTAATTAATTAAGTTTAATTAAAGTCTAATTAGATTAGGTTCAAGCTATTTAAATTAATCAAACTAAATTAAATTGAAATTAAAATTAAGTTTGATCAAGTCAAACCTAAGAACCTAGTTTTTTTCCTTGTGCTACTTTGTTCTCCATGCAAAAATAATTTTTTGTGTGAAGAATCTCAATGTCAAAATATGATTAGCACCCTCTCTATTATCCATTCTAACTAAAATTAAGTCAAAATAATTTTTAAAAGGAATCTTAATATATTTTTGTATCTAGTTTGACCGAGTCAAAACTGGGTAATGCACCCCCTTCTCTTACTAGAAAGTTTAGTTTGATGCCTTCTCTTACTCTCTTTTGGGTTAGGATAGGTTTAGATAAATTTTAGAATTTATTTGAATTGATTTGAATTTAAATTGGATGGGTTTTGAATGAGTCAAACTCCAGTCCAAATAGAACATCTAAACCTATCCTAGTGTCTTAACCTAACCCCCATGCCACTATTTTTATTAGATTTTTCTTGGTTTGCATGAATAAAAGAGAAGGATTTTTTGGGTTTTCAGATGAGAAACACCATAAAAAAACTGGGAGTGGGGCATGAAAGCTAGTTGGAAGATTTCATTCTTGGTGCTAGGGAGAAGAGAGAAAGAAAGGAAGGAAAACAAAATAGAACAAAATTAGTTTTGGATCTCCTTTTCTTCCTCGACCTAATCCTCTTCATCCTTCATCTTCTCATCTTTTTGGAGGACTTGAAAATAATTCAAAAGAAGCTTTTTAGATTAGCCATCCATAACCTTCACACGGAGCTAGCACTTTAGGGAAGTGATTTCTCAAGACTTTATGGACTTTCCGTAGAGGCCAAACAACCTATGTAGCTACGAGGCAACATCCAAACCTTCTACCTTGCTCTATCAGTAGTGGTGTTCATCGACCTTCAATGAGGTATGGGATTCTATCCTATTTATGGTTGTAGATTAGATCTATAGCATGCATCGATTAAATCGATAAATATTGATTTTATTTTTAGTATCTATACTCTTTTCATATCCTATCATGATCCTGTAGGATAGGTTTTTAAAATTGTTCTAATGCATGATTTAGTGAATTAAATTATTTTTAATCTTATTTGCTTCTACTAGTTTTAAAGGAAAAACCCATGCATAAAACCCTATCTTAGTTTTCTGACAGTGGCCTCACCCCTCAGCTGGCAACAGGAGCAGCACCATCGTTGGATCGTTGGCCATTTTAACACCTCCCATTCTAAGGTGTCTGCAACCACACTTTCTACTTTATTGAAATAGGATTCTAAGTAAGAGCCCTCCCAGAGGAAAGGGATAGCATGTATGGGGTGCCCCCGTCTCCTATAAGATGGAAACCATATTTTCCTTATGAAGCCTAGAGGGAGGTGGAGGAAGTCTATGATGTTCGTCTCATTTGTCCTCCATTTTATAGAGAGGCTAGGTGTCAGTTGGATGCACTCCCATCTAGTTGATGTGGAATGCATGTCCCTACTGATCCCCAAGCATCGCCATCGATAATGCATGCCCCCTCCCCAAAGGTCTAGCACATTCGAGAACGAGTGCTGGGGCATAGGACCCCCTCTGAGTAATTCTGCTCTCTTCAAAAGTTGTGTTAATTATTATTATTACATGCTATCACCTAGACAAATGAGCATATCACTCATTCTCTAAGCTTAAAGGAAAGGTTGCATCATGAAACATACCTTAGGGAACGAATAAGGAACCCCTCACAAACCCCTAAAAGGAAGAATGAAGGGCTAGGAAAAGTGAAAATGGAGAGATTCAACATTGTTTTAGCAATTAAAGTGCACACTGAGGAAAATTAGATGCCAAGTGTCGGGCTAACTATGAAGTCCTGGCTCAATGACAAGGAGTGAGCCCTTGTCCGCTCATTGGCTAGGATAACTGTAAAGACCCAATATGGAACCAGGGGCTATCTATGTAGACCCCCAACCCTTAGCTAAGCATCAGGCTAACTATGAAGTCTTGGCTCAATGACAAGGGGTGAGCTCTCATCCACACACCAGTTGGCATAACTACAAAGACCCGACATGGGGCCGGGGGCTAACTATGCATACCCCCAACCCTTGTCCATGCATCAGGCTAAAATAAAGTCCTGGCTCAATGACGAGGGGTGAGCTCTCATTCGCTCACCAACTAGGATAACTATAAAGACCTGAAATGAGGCCAAGAGCTAACTACGTAGACCCTTGACCCTCAGCCAAGCATCGGGCTAACTACAAAGTCCTAGCTCAATGATGAGGGGTGAGCCCTCATCCACTCACTGGCTAAGATAACTATAAAGACTCGATATGAGGTCAGGGGCTATCTATGAAGACCCCCAAACCTCAGCCAGGTGTCGGGCTAACTACGAAGTCCTAGCTCAATGACAAGTGGTGAGCCCTCATCCACTAGCTAGCTAGGATAATTGTAAAGACCCGATATGGGCCTAGGGGCTAACTATGCAGACCCCTTATATTGACCAAGTGTTAGGCTAATTATGAAGTCTTGGCTCAATGACGAGGGATATGACCTCATTTGTTCATCAGCTAGGATAATTGTAAAGATCTGATATGGGGTTGGGGGTTAACTATGTAGACCCCTAACCTTAACCAAGCATCGGGCTTACGACAAAGTCCTGGCTTAATGGTGAGGGGTGAGCCCTCATCTGCTCACTAGGAGGGATAACTATAAAGACCCAGTATGGGGTCGGTGGCTAACTATGCAAACCCCCGACCCTCAGCCAAGAGTCGGGCTAACTATAAAGTCCTGGTTCAATGATGAGGAGTGAACCCTCATCCGCTCTTCGATTGGAATAATTATAAAGACTTGGTATGGGGCAGGGGGCTAACCGTGCAAACCCCCAACCCTCGGTGAAGCATCAGGCTAACTATAAAATCTTGGCTCAGTGATGATGGGTGAGCCCTCATCCACTCACCGGTTTGGATAATTGTAAAGATCTGATATGGGGTTGGGGGCTAACTGTGCAGACCCTCGATCCTCGACCAAGCATTAAGCTAACTACAAATTCCCAACTAAACAATGAGGGGTGAGCCCTTGTTTGCTCACTAGTTGGGATAATTGTAAAGACTTGGTATGGGGCCGGGGCTATCTATGCAAACCCCCAACCCCTGGCCAAGCATTAGGCTAACTACAAAGTCCTAGATCAATGACGAGGGGCAAGCCCTCGTCTGCTAATTGGCTAGGATAACCTAGGCATAGGGCTGGGGGCTAGCTATGCAGACCCCTGACCCTTAGCCAAACATCGAACTAATTATGAAGTCCCGGCTAAATGGTGAGGGGTGAGCCCTTGTCTGCTTGCTAGCTGCGATAATTGTAAATACTCATTCTGGGGCCAGAGGCAAACTATGCAGACCCTCGACCCTTGACCAGCATGATCCTTTGGACCCCAAGTGAAGGCCCTTATCTTTAAGCTTACAATCTTTAAAACCCTTAGCCATTAGGGGTAAATTAAACAACATCGCTGAATGATTCTACATATAGAATAATGGCACTATAGTTTCAAATACCTATTGGGTACATTCATGATATTCTTAATTAAAGATATCAAGAATGTATACATGGAAAGTTAATTAAATAAGGTTTCAAGCAACGACAAGTATATGATGTGGTGACAAAATCCAAAAACAAGTTTCATTTAAATGAAAAAGCCATACGGCTACTACAAAAATGGTTTGCCCGAAAGTAAACTAGCACCATTTACAAAAAGAGAAAATCTCAGATGGTCGAGGGTAGGTCATTAGAAGAGTCCATGGGAGCATTGGGGCCTTGGCATTGCCATCATCATTGGATCTTTCATCTAGAAAATCCAACCAAAGTATTGAATACTTCAACAACACTTTTGCCCTAACCTCACACCTATCAAAAAAATAGAAGTAGCAACATAGTCCCTCTTAGCAATCGACACATTCTTCCAAATTTTTATACCCCTTGATGCTTTCACAGGCCATAATACTCAACTAGCGCCAAGCCTCAAATAGTTCCCCATGCATGCCAGCAAATGTATCCTGCAACTCCTTTTCCTTGTCCTCTCGCTTCTTTCTCTCCTTGAGCAAAAGCCCATTTAGTCAAGCAATTTTAGCTTTGAGAGAAGATTTTTTAGATTTGAGAGAGAACTTAGTAGCATTGAGTGCTAGCTTTTCATTCTTGAACTCCAAAACATATGTTGATACTAAAGTATAGTCATTAACATAATGACCCAACTGAAGAAGGAAAGAGGAGAAGTGTCAGCAAAATAATCTACGAACTTAAAAGTAGTAGTGGGATGACACCCGCTTAACTGGAGATAGGTCATTACGATGTCTTGAGA
Organism: Areca catechu; assembly: GCA_021397845.1. Taxonomy (NCBI): domain Eukaryota; kingdom Viridiplantae; phylum Streptophyta; class Magnoliopsida; order Arecales; family Arecaceae; genus Areca; species Areca catechu. Next base: position 129,060,265 of record CM038040.1, on the reverse strand, counting down.
CTAGTGAGTGGCTTGCCTCTTGATGCACTTTTCAATGTCAGTGTGAAAGCGAATGCTTTTGTAGGCCCCTAAGGTGGTAGCCCAATTACTAATACTTGGACTAGGTGTGACAGCAGCCCTTGCTCCTTAGACCCAGAGACTGACATGGGGCTTCTACCAAAACCCCAACATTAACCACCTTGGTAGGGGCTAATGAGGTTATGGGCAAAATGCTACCCTCAGCCTATATGGTCCTACCTCCAGATGTTGACTCTCTTGCCGACCCCTTGCAAGAGGTAAGTTCAATCCTTTGCCTCAACAAGAGGGGAGTGGATGGCTTGGCAAAGGCATTCTGCTTCAACTTTCTAGCTTTGGCAAGATCCATCCCTACAGCAAAAAGAAACATAATTACCATTTAGAAAACAAATGACTCGACATGGAAAAGAAGGGATGGAATAATCTTGCTCTACTCACACCATGTGGCTGTAACTGATACCAACCCAATTAAGAAAGGGTTTCATCAGACAGTAGCACATCAACACCACAAACATCATAGAGGAGAAGAGCCTCATGCCACCCCCTCTCTTCCTCATTCACTTCCAGAGGTGAAGTCATTGATCTCTACAGTCCCTATGATTTCAGGCCCCAGTCGTCTATAGGATGCTTAACAAAGAAATAGCATTCCTTCCACTGATGGACAATGAAAGGAATCCCCCAGAGAAAAGGATTGCCCCATTGCTTCTTTTAGAAAATATGTAGTACACCCTCAAAACTGGGAGTGTTTGCCAAAATTGAAGATAGTTCTTATTGCCCAGTGATGATGCAACCCAAGAGGGGGGGTGAATTGGGTTTTAAAAATTATTTAAACTATTTCAATGGATATAAAACAAGTATGTGCCAATTCAAATCAAGTGTTTATGTGCTTGATGAAAATATGCAACAGAATTAATAAAGTAAATGCAAGAGTAAATAAGCAATAAATAAGAGCAATCATAAACATAAGAATATATAGTAATTCAGTGCACTCCAAGGTACCTACATCCACTCCCCAAGTTTTTCTTGGGTATTTCACTATAATCACCAAGATTACAGTCGATTAATTTTTTGGGCTCACTAATCAAAACCCAACTTATTTTCCTAGGCTCACAAGTCAAAATTCCTTGTTGATTTTATAACTTAGGCTAACCAACAATCTCGATTGTTTTATAGGCTCACCAACAACCTATGTTGGTTTTACGGGATCACCAACAACCTGTGTTGGTTTTACACAAAGGCTAACCAACAACCTTTTTGGTTTTCCAAGGCTCACCAAAAACCTTGATATAATAATGTAAAAATGAAAGTAAAAAATAAGAAAGCTTTCTAAAATAAAGCAAGTATCCCTTTGAATCCCTTGGATGATGTTGAAGAAGCTTGTCTTCAATTTGTTAAAGCCTTTGAATGAAGCTTGATGTTGTGGATTGGATCAACTCTCTTATCTTTGGAAGCTTGAAGGCTTGAACCACTTAACTCTTGAATCCTTGAAGGATATTCAATGATCTCACCAAAGGATTACTTCTCCATTTGATTTTTGGTGTTTATATAGCTCTCCAAATCATAGATGACCATTTATGACCATTGGAGATGAAAAACTATCCATTTGAAGCAAGTTGGAATCAATTTTGCACTTCTGGAAAATTAGCCGTTATACCAAGTATCGATACTTGAATCTGGTGAGTCGATATTTGCGTTCTTCATGAGTCGATACTTGATTTCTTCATGAGTCGACACTTGATATGTCAGCTCAAGGCAAAAATTCTGGATTGATATAGTTCTATATTTTTCTTGTTCTCAGGCCTTGAGTCGACACTTTGACATCTTCATGAGTCGACACTTGAGTGTACCAGTACTGAAACTTGCTAAAATTTCTCCAAAATTAAACTTTAAGTCCTTCCAAATCTTCCTTATGTTCTAAAGTCCTTATAACTTGAAATTTCATGAATTTGAAGGACTTCTTCAACTGAAATACAGGCATTTTGTTCTTTTAACTGATATTAGTACTTAATCTGATAAACATACTAAAACATATAATTAGTACTCATATATACTTAAGTATTTTGTCAATCATCAAAATCAAGACCAGAGTCAATGTTCTAAAAAGGTTGAGGGATGGTTCCACTTCCGTGGAAAGGCTCTTGAATGTTGCTTTGCAATCATTCGACCAATCTAGATGTCAGGTACCATTGCTAGATGGCCACATCGATTAGTTCAGGAATTGGTTCTTAGGCTACTAGCTTAGTGTTTAAACCTATGGGATCACACGCATGAGAAGTTTCTGACTGATCAAGATGGCTAGCTAATGATTGAAAATTATTTAGAGATTAAATTATAAATATGATTAACAATTAATCTTATATAAATGCTATAAATTAATAATTAATTAATTATTAATTATTTATAGAATGATTAATTAGTAATTAGATTGATAATTAGTTCAATTTGATTGAGTAAAGATGTTGCCCAGAAATGGAGCCAAGAGGGGGGTGAATTGGGTCTTTTAAAATTTAAAATAGTAATGTGAAGGTCTAGTGGTGTTTATGAGTAATAAATTCGATGCTCAGGATTAAATACAGCACAAAGCAGTAAATCAAACGTAATAAGCAAAGAGCAAGAGGAAAAGAAGGCAATCACACACAAATACAATATTTATAGTGGTTCGGTGCAAACCTATCACCTACATCCACTCTCCAAGCCATCCTTGGGAATTCAACTATAATCCAATCAAGATTACAACCAACTTGTTTTTCAAAAGGCTTACAAGTCAAAACCTATGTTGGTTTTGTCACCTAGGCTCACCAACAACCTTTTTCACTTATTTTGTCTTCGGACTCACAAGTTAACCCTAGTTGGTTTTATCCCTTTGGATTACCAATAAACCACAACAACCTTCTTTCAAGACACCCTTGAAAGCAAGGTCAAATCACAAGACAAAAACAGATATACAATTTCAAAAAGAAGATAAACTCTCTTCAATAGTAGAATGGAAGCTTTGAAGCTCAAGTTGATGCTTTGTCTTGTCTCCTCCTTGAAATATCCTTCAAAACACTTCTTTTGGAATGATGTAAGGATGAGCTTGTAGGCTTTTTCAGGGAATCAAACTATAAAAGGCTCTTGATGTGAAGTTCTTGAGAGAATATTGGCTTTTTGGCTTTGAATAGACTTCAATACACTTCAATACCTTTAGAATGAAGTTGGTGAAAGTTAAATACAACAATAAACTTTTAAAAAATGGTTTGTGACCGTTGGAGTCTCGAATCTAGCCGTTTGGAGCTTGAAAAGCAAGTTCTGCAAGTCAGAAAAATAGATCCGTTAGGGCTGTCAGGCTTCAAGTGTCGACACTTGGCTCATTAGGTGTCGATACTTGGCTATCAGGTGTCGACACTTGATTTCTAGGTGTCAACACTTGAACTTTCAAGTGTCGACACTTGATGCACAGGTGTCGACACTTGACACAAAAACCCTCCATTGGCAAAGTTCTGTATTTTCAAAAATCTCAGGCCTTGAGTCGACACTTGGAAACCTAAGTGTCAACACTTGAAATGCAGGTGTCGACACTTGAGTTCTAGGTGTCGACACTTGGCGTGCCAAGGATTTTTCTACATGCCAAATGCTGAAGTGTCGACACTTGGCTTCCCAGGTGTCGACACTTGATACTGAAAAATTCACAATCAAGTGTAATTTGAGCCAAAAACATAAATATTGATTTTGAAATTTAAATGGAACATAAATAAATAACAATTGAATATGTAAAAGCCCTTTTTTCATGAAAAGGATGTCCAGAATTATGAAAATGCTTCGTGCCACGGTGTGCCATGATACATAAGCTTTTGAGATTCTGAGATGCTTTCTTCCTGAAAACTCATAGCTTGAAATACACATTAGTATACAATATGCACTCAATGTTTTGTTATTCATCAAAATCACAGGGTGGAGCCAACAATCTCCCCCTTTTTGATGATGACAAAACCTTGAGTAAAAAGCATTAAGTTTCAAATTTCAACTATGATAACTCATGAGTATGATTGTAAGTTTGTATGAGCCATAATTTTCTTAGTTAGGAAGAATCAATCTTCCCTCAATTAGATATTTCTAATCAGAACAAATAATATGTTATACCAGGGTATCAAAGCAGATCAAATTTGAAAATTTACACAAAAAAATTGGAAAAATTTCACAAACAATTTATGCCATACTCCCATACAATCTATACTATTACTCTCCCTTTTTGTCAATCATTAAAAAGGGGAATAACCTCCCTCTCAAAATGAGCATGGAGATAAAAAGTGGTAGAGTATCAGATATGACAGGTATCAAAGCCAAAAAGATCCAAAGAGAGTATCAGAGATAAAGAGAATAAATATAACTAATCAAGCAATCAAAGTGAATCGCAATTTTTAAACATCCTGAAAGATTATGCCCTGAAAGCCAGTTGAAATATTGTATTTCGATCCAAAAATCAATGAATTGATATTATTATAATAAAGGCATTATTTTCATCATACTCTGTGTCTTTATGATTATATGATGAACCCCACATATTAGGGCTATGGTTCTAGGGTTATGATGAGATCATACCAGCGAGACCTAAAGCCTTAAAACCCTAATCTAAAATATTCTTGGTCGATGGGACATTGAGTTGGGGATCAATGTTTCCAGCAAGACCAGCACATCCTATATATGCTTTGTGATGAGGGTGACTGATCTCACAATCACTTGTGTTTGACACTAATACTAGGATGTGAGTGTTCATTAGAGAATGAGTTCACTGAATTGATCCAGATTGAGAATATCTAATGGAACCTTATCTGTTTGTCAATAGATAATTCTCATAGTGGGAGTAGTGCATGTGGTCCTTTGACCTGAGACTACCATGGTACCTTATATATATGAATCCATACTTTGGTTCGCAATCAATCATGACACTGAATCATGCACGAGGTGATACTGGGTATGGTGGATTGTATATGGAGGTTGTGAGTAGGTCAACAAGGAATTGATCAGCCCTGGTAAGAGGGAATTGCATCCAGCTAATTTCGATCAAATGATGGATTCAGGAAATCTTTGATCAAAGTATGAACATTAGAGTTAATTTCTAATGGTTCATTAATGAATCATCATTATAAAGATTGAGCTAGGGATGAATATGAAATTGGATTTGACAAGTATCCATATTCATAATCATATTCGGGATGCAAGTTGATCAAAGGACTAAATTGCCCGGTAACTCACCACTGAAGGGTATTTTGGTAATTCTACCAAAATTCCATATCTTCCGGGTAGACATGATACGTTGCTAGACGTTAATCTTGTCTTGTAGGTATATGATTGAATTATGGTAATTAAAATCAGTTAATTAGAATTAGATTCTAATTGACCGAGTCGAGCTAGTTTGAGTTGACCTAAATTGGCTTAGTTGAGATCTAACCGAATTAAGTCAAATAGCACTCGGACCTACTGCTGGCTAGGTGTGGAACCCAATGGGTCACACACAAAAGAGAATTGATGAAGAATTTAATTTGGAATTAAATCATGTTTGCAGGATAAACACACTAGCATGTGTTGCAGACCCAATTTCTATTCGAATCAGATTCGAATTTGGTTCCGAATTGGGCTTAATTGGGTTCTAATTGAACCAGATTAAGGTCTAATTTAAATTTTAGGACATTGGGCTAACCCATGACTGAACCCAAGTGAATTAAGTGCACTGAAACTCTCTCTCCAAGCCGCCCACACCCTTCCTCACCCGCGCGCGCCGAGAAGAAGAGTCCACGCGCGTGTGGACTCCTCTTCACGTGCGTGGGAAGGAAATTCCATCAGAGAAAAATCAAGAAAAGGGGGTGATTTGGATCCTTGTCTGACATCCTTGGATCTGGATCTGATGGCCAGAAAAATTAAGGAAAAAGATCCATCATTTTTTGGTCGCAAGTCCATTTTCAAAAGTCGCGATTCTTCCTGAAGTTTTTCCGAGAGTCCTCCTCATCGAAAAATGAAAATTAAATCAGAGAATCATGATTTTTGGTTGAGGGGACACGTGAGGAATGAGGGATCGTGATTCCTGGGGTTTCAGAGGGTTGCGATGTTTTGAGAAAACGCCCCTCTGAAATCTATAAAAGGGTTTGGGTTCTCGGGGTTTTTTTTTTTTTCAAATAATCAAATACAGAGATCATATTCTTCTCCTCCTCTCCGGAATACTCCTTCCCTTTATGCTTGTTGGGTATTGTTTCCCTTACAGAGATAATCTCTGTCGAAACTCTGACCCTAAACAAAATAAGAGGAAGGTCTTGAACGGTAAAGGAAAGAGAAAATGAAGGGTATGTTCTTCTTCTTTTCTTTCTTGAATTAAGACTTTACTTGTCTTAATTTCTTCTTCCAATTCAATTCAAGAAAAGGAATTCAAGAAAGGGAATTCAAGAAAAGAATTCAAGAAGAGGAAAGAAGAAGAAAAGAAATTTTCAAGAAAGAAAATTTCAGCCTAAAAGTCCAAGAATTGAATTCTTGAAAAAGAATTTAAGAAGAGGAGCCAAGAACAAGAAATTGTAGTCTTCATCTTTTTCTGTGTGGATCACCATTGGAGGGTGAACATTTGGGCACCTGGTGGAGATTTAAAGTTTGGATTTTTGCAATACAGGTTAATACTTTAATATGAGTTTAAATCTTATATATACATGTTATATGTTTTAATTCTTTTAAGGAGATCTTGGGTTAAGGGTTTGGTGAAGATTTCATAAAGATAAAAATTTTGAAATCTATGTTTCTGCCTTGCCACCGAACCCTACACATCCAAACTGAAATATATATATATAATAAGTGGAGTTTTCAGTACAAAATTTGTTGACTCATTAGCAAAACTGAAACATACAAAATGTATCAGAGTCATACAACAATAAGAAATATACAAAGTAGCATGAAACATAAAGCCATATAAAAATAAACATCTGTGAGGCTAATCCTCATCAGATGGAATCTCAAAAGAAATAAGACCAGTAACCCTAGTCCTACGGGCTAGTTACCAGGAGTCTTCAGATACCATGGCTCCTAGTCCTAGTGGATGGCCCAAAATGAGGTGCAACTCTAGAGGCCCTAGAAGGAGGAGGTAGAGTCTCAGTGGGGGTAACAAGGACTAGATCAGTGGCAGCTGGAGTGTCAGTAGCATCAGCTGGAGGAGCATCGGGGTCTGCAGTTCTCGATTGACGACCTCATAACTATCGACACCATCATCACTATCGCTGCGTCGTCAAGAACATATATAGCACTGTCATCAGTGCGATCACCACCCTCCACAGTATCATCATGGTCATCCTGGTGGTCGTCGCCATCATCATCATCATCACCCGGAGGAACAGCAGGAGCAGCTGGAGAAGGAGGGATATGATCAAACTCTCAATACACGCAAAACCAGCCTCCATAGTCTGATGAATCTCAGCAAGCTCAGCAGTAGTGTAAGCTCTAAGGCTCTCAATCTCGATCTAAAGCTGAGTCGTCCTAGCTCCAGACTGATAAGCTTGCCTCTTACCTCTGCAAACTGCTCACGTGAATACTCCTCAAAGTGTACTCTAGTAGAACCAGGAGGAGCTGCCGAAGGTGTGGCAGAAGGCGTTGCAGGCTCGGTCTCTGATGTATGTGCTGTCTAAACAGGAGAACTGACCGGCCCTGATGGCCCTGCCTCAACCTCACGTAACTCATCCTCCTCATCTGGCTCCTAGCTAGACTCTTTCCTAACGCATCTGCCACCAACCACTCTGTATCCCATCCTATGGAGTGACCTCTCATCATAAACATCTGTGTGTAAGATCTCCTTGGGGATCTCTTCCTCCAAGGATACTCCACATGCTCGGAATAGTCGGGTCAATCCCATCCCATAGGGTAGACAATGACGATGCTGGCTGGCCGCATCTCTCATCTGTATCAGCATCATGGAAGGAATGTCTACCTACATCCTCTGTGTCAAGCTGACCATGATTATAAGCTCCCTCTCTGTGATAAAATCAAAATGCCCTATCTTCGACAAAAGAATCCGGGCCGTGATGTGATGAAGGAGCCGCATCTCCACTGACAGCTGGTTCGCGGTGACTACTGTCACACTGCGAACATCCTCGCACTCCAAAATACAACAAATGCGACCCCCTATCATCCACAGAGAAAATGCTAATCCCTCGGTGTGGTATCTCCCAAACTCTGCTCAAGAGCTCCTCTGTCAATAGAATCTCTACACCTCGTACAGATGTCCTCCAAGTCATACGCCAGCAATGCAAAGCTCCATAAAACTCACATACCAGATAGGGTAATACCTCTCCTGTATAGTGCAGAAGGACACCAAACCCGCATCGGTAAGGGTCTGCCAGATTTGAAAATGCTGTCGGTCGAAAAACTCTAAGTCCACTTGTCGACCAGAAGCAATAGCCTTCCCTGCCATCCTCTCCACAGGGGAACCAGGTGCAACTAGCTGCTCGACTCACCAATGTCATGCCTAGCCTTTGTTCTCCTCTTTGTCCTTTGACTCGGTCTCCTAACTGCTAGTCTCTTTCTAGGACCCATGTCAAACCAGTTGGATAGGAAGGAAAAATGGATAGATTCAATCAAACTTAGAGCTATGGGACTGGCTACAGGTTCAGCTAAGGAGAAATTCATTTCACAAGAGGTGCAAAGACAGTTTTAAAATAATTTTGGGTTGTAAAATACTCTTTAAAATTTAGGAAATCTACAAACAATTAGAAAATACTTTTGGTTGTTAAAATATATTTGAACTTTTGTAAAAATACATTTTGTAAGGTCAAAATACCAAAACACATGGGATTTGGGCTTAAATCAATTAGTGTTTTAGCAAAATGGTGAAAATGTCGCAAAAACATCATGAAAAACTATGATAATCCAATAGAAATAAGTTTAGAACTCTAGATTTTAGGTGAAAACCCAATTTTTTGGCCAAAATTGATCAAACAGTGGTTTTTCCCAAATTCGAATGGAATGAGCATGAAAACGGCCAAAATCCATGGAAATCCAAGAGAAATGCCGTTAAACCACCATTCCTTCAAATGGAGTTTTAGAAAACCAATAAAACCCATGAAAATCTGATTGAGATTCCAAAATATAGTTGGAAAAACCCCCTTTTTAGGTTGTACGGCTTCACGGTAATGAAAACAAACCAAAAATTCGTGAAATAAAATGAAAATTAAAGAGATATTAAAAGAGGGAATACCTGATATGTGAAGGAGCAAATGGGAAGAGGAAGGATTTGGAGTGTAGGGGACCACTATAGCTTAAGAGTGATGGGGGGAAGTGAAAACAAAATCCTCGATCGGTCGTTTTAAAAACAAATTTCGTTTTGCAAGTGTCGACACTTAGTATTTGTCAAGTGTCGATACTTGGTCAGGTGTCGATACTTGACAAAATCCAAGTGTCGACACTTGGCCAAGAAAATCCCAAAAAAAATTGAAAAATCTTCAAAAAATCTAAGAAAATATTTAAAAGCTTTTGGGACTCAAAGCAAGTATTTTTTGAGTAAAATGCCTTGGGTAAGATGAAGTTTGTGAGAGTTCTAGAAGAATGGATCAATGACACCTAATTCTCTTCTAATCAGACAGAACCATTCTTCACTCAATGGTTTGGTAAACACATCAGCTAATTGATCATCAGTACACACAAATTCAAGAATAACATTAGAGTTTTGTACATGATCTCTTATGAAATAATATCTTATTTCAATGTATTTACTTCTTGAATGTTGCACAGGATTCTTAGTTAGATTGATTGCACTAGTATTGTCACATCTTATGGGTGTCTTAGTTAGTTTAATACCAAAATCTTCGAGTTATTGTTTGATCTAAAGGATTTGAGCACAACAGCTTCTAGCTGCTATAGAGCAACTGAATTCTGTTTCTTGCTACTCCAAGAGATCAAATTTACTCAAGAAATTGTCAGGTTCTACTAGTACTTTTACGATCAAGTTTACACCTAGCAAAGTCAGCACAGAATAAGCAATCAATTCAAATGAAAATCTCTAGAGTACCACAATCTAATTTCAATTGTGCTAGATAGATATCTAAGTATGCATTTAACAGCCAAAAGATGAGACTCTTTAGGATTAGACTAATATCTAGCACACATACAAATGCTAAATATGATATCTGGCCTATAGGCAGTAAGATATAGCAATGAACCGATCATGCCACGATATAATTGTTGGTCAATAGATTTACCTGATTCATCCTTGTCAAGTCTACAAGTAGAGCTCATAGGGGTACCTGAAGGCTTGGTGTTCTCCATCCCAAACTTCTTGAGTATTTCTTTTGTGTACTTCGCTTGGTTGATGAAGATCCCCTATTTGGTTTGCTTTATTTGGAGTCCGAGGAAGAAATTTAGTTATCCCATCATGCTCATCTCGAACTCACCCTACATTAGCTTTGCAAATTCTTAACAAAGAGATTCGTTAGTAGCACCAAATATGATATCGTCTACATAGATTTGTACTACAGAGATCATCATTTTTTTTCTTCAAAAATAAAGTTTTGTCTACATTACCTCTAGCAAAAATCATTTTTGAGCAAGAAAGAACTTAAACGATCATACCAAGCTCTAGGAGCTTGTTTTAAATCATACAAAGCTTTATGAAGTTTGTAAACATGATTTGGAAATTCAGAATTTTCAAAACCAAGAGGTTGTTCCACATAAACCTCTTCTTCAATAAGACCATTTAAAAAGGCACTTTTAACATCCATTTGAAATAATTTAAAATTCATAAAGCAAGCAAAAGCCAATAATAGCCTAATTGTCTCAAGTCTAGCCACAGGAGCAAAGGTTTCATCAAAATCTATTCCTTCCTCCTGATTATATCCTTTGGCAACTAGTCTAGCCTTTTTTCTAGTTACAACACCATTTTCATCAAGTTTATTTTGAAAAACCCATTTTGTACCAATAATTGAAGTATTTGAAGGCCTATCTACTAATGTCCAAACATTGTTTCTTTTGAATTGGTTTAGTTCATATTGCATAGCATTTATCCAATTACTATCACATTCAGCTTCCTCAATAGTTTTAGGTTTAATTTGAGAAACAAAAGCTAAATAATCATAGATATTTCTAAGGGATGATCGAGTACTTACGCCTTTAGATGGATCACCAATAATTAGTTCTTTTGGGTGTCCATGAGCATACCTCCATTCTTTTGGCAGTGGATCAACTGTAGATGTGTTTTCATCACCTTGTGCTTGAACTTCTTCAGTGTTTTGATCATCTTCTTGTTCTTTGGTAGGCTCTTCATTGTTATTTACACTTTCAGTTTTCTTGTACCTGTTTCATCAGAAAGCACATCTTTTTTTCTCAAAGATTTCTGGACAGATTCATCAAATACCACATGTATGGATTCTTCAACAATAAGTGTTCTTCTGTTGAAGACCCGTATGCCTTACTAGATGTGGAGTAGTCTAGAAAGACTCCCTCATCTGATTTGGTATCAAATTTGCTCAAATTATCCTTACCATTGTTTAGAATGAAATAACGGCATCCAAAAATACGAAAATAATGAAGTGAGGGTTTTCTACCCTTCCAAAGCTCATAAGGTGTTTTCTTTAAAATCGGTCGGATCAAAACTCGATTTAAAACATAGCATGCAGTATTTATGTCTTCCACCTAAAAATATCTAGGTAAATCATTTTCACAAAGCATGTGTGTGCCATTTCTTCAAGAGTTTTATTTTTTCTTTCTACCATCCCATTTTGTTGAGATGTCCAAGGTACAGAAAAATTATGATGAATACCATTTTCAATACAGAATTTATCAAAATTAGCATTTTAAATTCGGTTCCATGATCACTTCTCAAGGATACGATTCAAACACCTTTTTCATTTGAAACTCGTTTATGAAATCTAATGAATTCAAAAAACGTTTCATCTTTATGTGCTAAAAACATGATCCATGTAAATCATGAGAAATCATCTACAATAACTAGACCGTACTTCTTACCTCCCAAACTAGATATTCTAGTTGGCCCAAAGAGGTCCATGTGAAGCAACTCTAAGGGTCTAGATGTAGAGATTACTCCTTTTGGTTTGAAAGAGGATTTGGTTTGTTTTCCAAGTTGACATGCACTGCAAATCTTGTCTTTTTCAAAACTGAGTTTAGGCAAGTCCTTTATCAAATTCTTTTTGCTAAGTTTTGAAATCAAATGCATACTAGCATGTCCTAGTCTACGATGCCAATGCAAACTAGTTTCATTGATCTTGGCTTCCATTGCCACTAGGCATTGACCATTTTGAATCGGAAGATCATCAAGATCAACTATATAAATATTGCCATGCCTATACCAATGAACTTGATGCCATTGTCATCTAAACTAGAAACAATGCACATAGAAGATTCAAAAACAACTTTAAAATCCTTGTCGCAAAACTGACTAATACTAAGCAAGTTATGTTTCAAACTATCAACATATAAAAATTATCAATGTAAGAAGAGGGGGTGATATGAACTTTACCAATACCAATAATTTTGCCTTTCCATTATCACCAAAAGTCACATTGCCACCATTTTGATATTCGAGCGATGAGAACTGCTCCACATCTCCTATCATATGTCTTGAGCAACCACTATCAAGGTACCACATTCTTTTCTTTTTGGTTGCAAGGCATACCTGTAATAAAGATCAAGTGGAGATTTTAGGTACCCAAGTCATCTTGGGTCCTTTTAGGTTAGTGGCATTGGTTCCTTTTGGAACCCAAACTTTTTTAATATTACTCAATCTTCTTTTGTTGCACATATAAGATTTATGCCCTTTAGTACCACATGCATAACAAGTATTGGATGAAGATGCAGGCACAAAGAAATTTTTGAAAAATTTTGTTTCGTATGAGTTCTAAACCCTAAAACTGCTCTATCAAAAATAGCTCTTTGATTGTTCAAAAGCAAATTTAATTTTTTAGAACTATAAGTAAATTAATCTACAAAAGGTTTTAATTTTTAATTTCTTCCTTATATCTTTTATTTTCATCCAAAATTTCTTTGCTTTGTTTTGAAAGATTTTCATTTGAAACTGAAGAACTTTTCTTTTTCAAAACTTATTTTTCCTTTTCAAGAACTGAAATCTTATTATTTAATTTTCTATTTTGAAAAAGAAGGCATTCATTTTCATTTGAAAGCTTATCATTTGTTTTGGCTAAATCCAAATTTTGCCTTTTCAAATCTTTATGTTTTGACTTTAGTTTTTGAAATTCTATGACTAATTCATCAAAAACTTCATGTAGTTCATCAAATGTAAATTTATTTTCGGTTTCAGATTTTACCTCATCATGATCTACTATCAGACAAAAGTTTGCCACCTCCTGCTGTTCTTCTTCAGAATTGGAGTCCTCACTGTCACTCCAGGTTGCCATCATGGCTTTCTTTCTTAACTTTCTTCTGCTTTTCTTGAGCAAGGGGCAGTCTACCTTAAAATGATCGGTTTCTTGCATTCAAAACAAGTGGGCTGCTCCTTCTCCTTCTCCTTGTCTTTCTCTTTACTTGGCTCACCTTTCAGAGGTTTCTTCTTGAAGTTGAAGCTTTTCTTCCTCATAAACCTTCTAAATTTTCTTGCTATTAGAGCCGTCTCATCTTCTTCATCATCTTCTTCGAGTCATCGCTTGATTCTTCTCTAGTGGATTTGAAAGCGATCACTTTCTTCTTTTTATCGACTTTCACATTCTTTTGCTTGAGGGAGAGCTTATAGGTCATCAGTGAGCCCAACAGTTATTCAAGTGGAAGAGTGTTGACATCCTTGGCTTCTTCAATAGCTGTTACCTTTGCATCCCAAGAAGCTGGTAGAGACCTGAGGAGTTTTTTCACAAGTTCACCATTAGAAACAATTTTTTCTAGGCTTTTCATGCCATTCACAATATTTGTGAACTTAGTATACATCTCACTAATAGACTCAATAGGTTCCATTTTAAAAATTTCATATGCATGAATGAGCATGTTAACCTTGGTTATTTTCACCTGGTGTGTACCCTCATGGGTAACCTCAAGTGTATCCCAAATCTCCTTGGCGGAGAGACAATTAGATATTCTATTAAATTAACTTGGGTCAAGAGAGCAAAACAACAAGTTCATAGCTTTAGTATTAAACTCTATTTGCTTAATGTCATTCTCATCCCAATCATCTTCCATCTTTGGAGTGAGAATGCCATTAACCAACATAGTAGGCTGATGAGGACCTTTTACAATTGTCCTCCATAAATTATAATCAATAGCTTGAATAAAAATGTGCATGCATGTTTTCCAATACGTGTAATTTGTGCCATTGAAAAGTGGGGGACGATTTGAAGCTTGACCTTCAACTACACACATTCCTATTAGGGCTGCCATGATCTTACACTCAAATCCTTGGACCTACAAGAGAGTACCGGTGCTTTGATATCACTTGTTGCCCAAAATGGAGCCCAAGAGGGGGGGGTGAATTGGGTCTTTTAAAATTTAAAACAGTAATGTGAAGGTCTAGTGGTGTTTGTGAGTAATAAATTCGATGCTCAAGATTAAATGCAGTGCAAAGCAGTAAATCAAATGTAATAAGCAAAGAGCAAGAGGAAAAGAAGGAAATCACACACAAACATAATATTTATAGTGGTTCGGTGCAAACCTAGCACTTACATCCACTCTCCAAGCCACCCTTGGGAATTCCACTATAATCCAATCAAGATTACAACCAACTTGTTTTTCAAAAGGCTCACAAGTCAAAACCTATGTTGGTTTTGTCACCTAGGCTCACCAACAACCTTTTTCACTTGTTTTGTCTTCGGGCTCACAAGTTAACCCTAGTTGGTTTTATCCCTTTGGCTTACCAACAAACCACAACAACCTTCTTTCAAGACACCCTTGAAAGCAAGGTCAAATCACAAGACAAAAACAGATATACAATTTCAAAAATAAGATAAACTCTCTTCAAGAGTAGAATGGAAGCGTTGAAGCTCAAGTTGATGCTCTGTCTTGTCTCCTCCTTGGAATATCCTTCAAAACACTTCTTTTGGAATGATGTAAGGATGAGCTTGTAGGCTTTTTCAGGAAATCAAACTGTAAAAGGCTCTTGATGTGAAGTTCTTGAGAGAATATTAGCTTTTTGGCTTTGAATAGACTTCAATAGACTTCAATACCTTTAGAATGAAGTTGATGGAGGTTAAATACAATAAGAAACTTCCAAAAAATGGTTTGTGATCGTTGGAGCCTCGAATCTAGTCATTTGGAGCTTGAAAAGCAAGTTCTGTCAGGCTTCAAGTGTCGACACTTGGCTCATCAGGTGTCGACACTTGGCTGTCAAGTATCGACACTTGATTTCTAGGTGTCGATACTTGAACTTTCAAGTGTCATACTTGATGCACAGGTGTCGACACTTGACACAAAAACACTCCATTGGCAAAGTTCTGTATTTTCAAAAATCTCAGGCCTTGAGTCGACACTTGGAAACCTAAGTGTCGACACTTGAAATGGAGGTGTCGACACTTGAGTTCTAGGTGTCGACACTTGGCATGCCAAGGGTTTTCTGCATGCCAAATGCTGAAGTGTCGACACTTGGCTTCCCAGGTGTCGACATTTGATACTGAAAAATTCACAATCAAGTGTAATTTGAGCCAAAAACACAAATATTGATTTTGAAATTTAAATGGAACATAAATAAAAAAATTGAACATGTAAAAGCCCTTTTTCCATGAAGAGGATGTCCAAAATTGTGAAAAATGCTCCGTGCCACGGCGTGCCATGATACATAAGCTTTTGAGATTCTGAGGTGCTTTCTTCTTGAAAACTCATAGCTTGAAATACACATAGTATACAATATGTACTCAATGTTTTGTTATTCATCAAAATCACTGGGTGGAGCCAGCAAAAGAAGTTTAGGTCAAGTCTAATTAAATTTGGTTCAATAGATTTCACCTTATTAGGTTATATGATGATTTAATGGCTAAGGGATTTTGTTCTTAATTTGATTCGAACTTGGACTTGATTAATTTTTAATTTAATTGAGAATTAATTAAGTTAGTTGGAACTTAGTTGGATTAGGTTCAAGTTAGTTAAATTAACTCTAACCAAATTAGTTTTGGTTCCTAACTAATTTTAGTTAAATCTTGGTCAAACCCTAACCTAGCCCAACTAGTTTTCTTTCCTAAAACCTCTCTAGGCCTTCCAAGAATTTTTCATAAATTCTCCATAAAAAATAGTTTTATTCATCCTCCCTCATTCCCATATAGATTAAGATTTATTTAAATTAAATCTGGATTTATTTGAATTCAAATTAGAGGAGTCTCAATAGGACTAAAAGTCCTAGCCTTATCCTAATCCATTTAGCTTTATCCCCTCTTATCTTCATCCAAACTCCATGACACATATTTTATTTGATCTTTTCTTGGGATGTGCAAGAATTTTGAAGCTTTTTACCATGATTTTAAGGAGAGAAATCAACCAAAATAATCAAATAGAGGATAGTTAGCATGAAACAAGAATTGGGCTTGGAAGGGATTTCGCACTAGGGTTTTAAGGGGAGAGGAAGAAAATAATAATAAGAGGGTCTTCATATTTTTTGTGTCTTCCACCTAGGGTTCAAGAAGATCTAAAAGAAAAAATTGTTTTCAGCCATCCAGTGGCCTTCGCATGGATCTAGCAGTCTGAAGAGGTTAATCATACTAGAGCTTCGTGTAGACAATCTATAGAGGCAGACACCTTATATAGTTGTGAATTAATGTGAAGAGCCCTTACCATGTGCCATCAGTAGTGGCGATTATCGACTCATACTAAGGTATGGAATTAGATTTTATATGGTATCTTGATTGACCTATGGCATGCATTGATGAGGTCGATGCATGCCAAATTTATTTTTAGCATTTTATTTATTTTACATATCATGTTAGATCCATGATAGGATTTGTTAGATCTTATCTATATGTATGTTACTTGATTAAAAATAATTTAATCTGATTATTGCTTTCGCTAGTTTAAAAATATATATATATGCATAAAATCCTACTTAGTTTTCTAACATTTTACTGCCCCTTTTTATCAGCATCACTAAAAAGGTAGGGGAGAGATAGCTCCTTCTAAAAGAAATAACCAATACAAGTCAATATAAAACGATGTCATCCACATATATAAGGCATAAAAGATATAATACAATCAAACATATAAGGCATAAAAGATGTATATATGTATCATCAATGAGTTTGTCAATACATGAAGCAGAAAGGTACATCCCAATACAAGCAACAAGATACACATATCATCAAAGCATAAGACCTAATATATATAAAATGTCTAATACATATAACTTCAAAGCATAAAACCTAATACATATAGTGGTCTAAAACATATCTAAATAACTTCCAAGCTATGGAGTCAGCTATCTGACCGAGGTCCTTGTAGCTAGTCCAATAAGTGTTGTAGGTGGTCTCCTAGAAGATCGGCGAGACTGCTACTATCTCCTATAAGTCCTAGTAATGGTCCTTGTAGACAATCCGGGCTATGTAGGGTCAAGCTAAGTAGTTCTAGGAGGTGAAGCCTAAGGAGGGTGGCTCGTCATCTAAATCACTGAAGATAAAATAGGAGGAGAAGGTAGAGCTACTGCTGCTACCTGATCGGATACAATCTCAAAAATTCTCAAAGACATATTATGCACCAGGCTAATGTTTGCTATCATCGACATCCTAAGTCTATCAACAACAGTCCCAACATCAGCAAAATCATCATAGACATCCTATCTATGATACCTGATGCGAAGGAGTCTATGGTAGTTGCTCAATGAGTTGATGTATGTCAGTAATCCCAATTTGAAGTCCGTCAACTCTACCAATAAGCATCTATATCTCAACTCTTATTAATTGAAGCTCTCCTCTAATAGTCTATCTAACTATCTCAGCTATCCTTCATACCATAATGTCATCTACTATAGTCTATGTGCGAGAGGTGTCAGGTGCCCTCGGAGATGGAGCAAGAATATCAAAAGGCCTTGCTACTCCCTTATATGGCTAAGGTGGTGATGATGGCTCAACTTTGTGGACAAAAGATCCCGGTCCCTTCTATGACTCTAGTTGAAAACTCGCCTCACCCAGTAATCGCCCACTCTCCGGTACCCATCCAATAAAGGGTAAAGTTATAGTATTTGTCATGACTTTGGAGCTTCTTTTAAGACTCCTCCTTAAATGATACTCCAAAGCTCTCAAAAATGCAGGTTAGTAGCATGCCATAGGGTAGGCAGACCTTCACTCTTTCTGCCACCTCTCTCATCTAAATCAACATAATCGCCGGGAGATTGATTGGTATGGACTACATAAGATAATTTATCATCATCAGCTCCCTCTTGGATATAAAATAAAACCACCAGTCTTGGGTATGAAGATCCTCCCAATAACATGATATAAAAGTCTCAAATCAATAAACAAGGTATTAGACTTAAACTCATCAATACCCTTAACATCCATCCTATCTAGTATGCATCTCGTCCCAACTCTCTTATCAACTAATCTATCTACTACCATGCTCTCAGTAGGAATGCCAAGTATCTATTCTAAAGAAAAATTAGTCAGAGTAATCACCACTCCTTTCATAATAGATGAAACTCCACTAGAAACTATACTTAGATGTCCATAAACTCTCTAACAAACCTGGGGTAGGTCAGGATGTTAACCTTACAAAAGTCCTCCCATCCTTATCTCCTGATCCAATCACAAAATGTAAAGTTTCTCATCAAAGAAATGAAAGTTGATCCACCTACTGGTTGTAACAACCCTACCTGCCATCCTCTCAGCCAAGGAGGTGGAGAAGGTGGAACCTGAGTGGTACATGGCATGGATGGCTTAGTGGGAGGTGGTGGAACATCCTCTCTGGTAGCTTGAGCTCTCCTTTATCTCTCTAGGATTTATGCCCCATGAACCTACTTAGGTCTCAGTCCGTGGATGCTTCAAACGATGAGCCAACATCTTCCTCGGGCACATTTTTTCAAGGAAATAGGTTGCAATCAAAGGGAAATGGAAAAAGAGTGTAGATTTGGAGGTTTCTTGGATAGGTGGAGGGTTTGGATGAGGGATTCTATTATTCCTAAGGTAGGAGATGACTTGAATGCCCAAACTAAGGGCCTATGGGTTCGTATATTGAAAACCTTGGGCACAATCTCGAGACAATTTGAATTTCCTATCGTGTCAACTTATATTTAATTTGAGTTGGCTCGGATCTAGGTTAGAGAGAAATTCAGAAATTTTAATTCAAAACAATTATAGAAGGATTTCAAAACTAAATTTAAGAATTCGAAGAGTGTCAAAATTATGAAAATACTCTAAATAAAGATTTTCTTTAAAAGAGAGTACGAATTTCAATCAAAGGGATTGCAAATACATAATTTTCTTCTAATCATGCTAAATCTATTATTACTTAAAGATTTTGTAAAAATAATAGCTAATTATCTATCAGTGTTAAGAAATCAAGCACAATATCAGCATGTTGCATATGATTTCTTATAAAATAATATCTTATTTTAATGTGTTAGTTCTTAAATATTGAATTAAATTTTTAGTAAGAATTATGGTTCTAGTATTTTCATATCTTATGGAATGTTACTAAGTTTTATGCTAAAATCTTCTAGTTATTACTTAATTTGCAAGATTTGAGCACAATAATTTATGACTGCAATATATTCAGCCTTGACCACAGATAGTACTATCAAACTTTATTTCTTCCTACACTAGGATATTAAATTTACTCCTAGAAATTGACATGTTTTATTAGTACTTTTCCTATCTAATTTAAATCCAGCAAAGTCAGAATCTGAATATCCAATTAATTCAATTGAGAACTATATAGAGTACCATAATCTAGCATTAGCAGTACCAGACAAGTATCTAAAAGTTTTTTTAATATCTAACAAGTGTAACTCTTTTGGATTAGATTGGTACCTAGCATACATGCATACTGAACATGATGTCGGGTCTATTAGTAGTGAGATAATGATGTAGAACGAAAGCTCTGATACCAAAATGGTGCAGAACGAAAATATGGAATGTGGAAGCAAATTAAATTTAATGTATTTTTTTTTATATATTTTCAGAAGTCGGCTTTGACTCAAAGAAAGATAAACTAATGTTGAAAGAAACTAAGAAATGACAGAAAGCACAATTAAAAGGAGTGGATTATCAGAGTAACTCAGAAGTAGGATCGCTGGGATTGAGAAACCCCCAGACCTAGGGTTTACTCCTCTTTCAAGAAACAGACGAAGAGATAAGAGAAGGTTTTATACCTGACTATGATATCTCTCGTTGCTTCAATTGAAGGACACTCTCGAGCAGATTGTAGGATCCTTGGAGACGGGGTATCTTCGCAATGGATCCTCGGATTGTAGTCCTATGGCAAGGTTGGCCTTCTTCTCGAACTCAGGATCTGGAAGAAGAAGAAGAACCAGAAACTCAAAGAAAGACACTGACATGAGGACTTAATGAAGATTGTTGGATGTAGAAGTTCCGAGATCTTGATACTGATCTGACTTTTCTTTGAACTTGCTCTGTAGTTGAAACAGTTGATCTAAACCTGGATGCTGGTGGCTGGCCTCTATGTGGAAGAGAGGGGCCGTGGGATATAGATGGAAAATTAGGGTTTGGATGGTGATTGGAGGAAAGATGATGGACGGCTAGGGTTTGGAAATTGAAGTGGCTAACTTAGGGTTTTGGTAAGGTTTGGAGATCTCACACCTCCTCAAGGTTCCTGTGGAATCCAGAATCACTCCCTCATGGAGCTCAACACCTGAATACAAGTGCGGAAGAGAGAAACACAAAGTTGCTCACAAAGAAATTGATTTCATTCATCATTATTCTAAAACTTACAAGAGGGGTCTATTTTATAGACCTTTATAAGAAATCAAGTTTTTACATCTTCCATGTGGGACTAATGGGATGGACTCTCAATTAGGCGTGTAGAATCAAATCCTCCTCTTAATGGCCGGCCAAAAGCTTCCTTAAATGTTGATTGGTGGCTCCAAATGGCAAGAAGATGGCGCCTCCTAGCCTTGCTCTTCAAGGCAAGCATTTTCCTTTCATGCTTGGTTTTATTTGGAAGTATTTGGGCGCCTCCTGGTCTTGCTCCCCAAGTGTTGCTCCTTTCTTTTCATGGCATTGGCACTTTAGGAAACTTTTGGGTGCCTCCTTGATTTTCTCTCCAAGACATGCTCTCTTCCCTTTTATAACTTGGATTTTTATGAACATTGTCGGGCACCTCCTTGATCCTCTCTTCAAAAAAATTCTTGCCATCCTGGCTTGGGTTTATCTAGAAAGAAGTTGGCTCCTCCTTGGATTGAGGTATCTTGATGGATTTCTCCCCCAAGTGGTGCAAGAAAAAGGGGAACTTACTTCTTATGGTGTGGGGACCAAAGACACTGGATGGAGATGTGGTAAGGAGTGTGGCACCCACTTGTAGCTGGATCATGGAAGAAAAAATGTGGCACCCTATGGCAAGAGATATGGCACCTCTTATCTTGGGTCTTCAAATAGCCCTCTTGACTTTGACCATGACTCAAACAAATGACAGACTGAGTCAACATGACTCAATTGAATTGAAATGCAAAGGTCCCAAAAGAACTACATACTCAAAAATAAAAATACAACCTCACGTTGACCAGGTCAACTTTATTACAAAACTTGAAACCCTAATTATCTCGGGCAAGGTCAATCAAAGATCCAAATGGAACCTGAAGTCTTCGTCTGATCCTGGTGCCCGCACCAGATAGAGCAGATATCCAATCATGTATCTATAAAGTTTTTAAACTATGCTTTTACCTTTCTCATCCTTGTCAAGATTACATGTTAAGCTCATTGGTATGCCAATTTCTTTGGAACTCTCCATCCCAAACTTCTTGAGTACCTCTCTTGTAAATTTTATTTTGTTGATGAAGATTCCTTTACTTGTATACTTTATCTAGAGTCTGAGAAAGAAGTTGAGTTCTCCCATCATTGATGCGGGATGACTCTAAGATTGCTAAATATGCAGGAAAAATAATAAACTATTTTTTTAATATTTTTTTATAATTTTAATTTATAGGCTAGACTTCCAAAATCAAGTAAAGACTAGCAGGATGAATAGCAATACAAAGAATCATCATGCAAGCGTGCTCATGCAAAAGAATAAAAGTCAAGACCCGAGAATTGAGAAATTCCCTACTTAGAATAGCTCACCTTCAATCAAAACATAAATCAAGAGAAGGGAAGGATGTTACCAGTCAGAGATTGAAGAATCTGCACTTGAAGAGATCACTCATACTTAGATTGGAGCTTGGATGATTAAGCTTCGGTTCCCTTGAATTAGATGGCTGATTTGGGCGGTCCTGGAGGCAAAGAGGGCCTCCTCCTTGGAGGGAAAACACCATGGGGATCCTGCAAGCATCAGAGGTTAGCAAGTAAACAAACAATAAAGCAAAAGAAGAGAACTAGGGTTTGAAAGAAAGGAATTAAGGTTTTGTTTGCTTGCAGATGGAGGGGGAAGAAGGCTGGCTGATGGCTGCTTCTCCTTAGGAATCTTAGGGCTTGAATGATGGTGCTTGGTTGGCCAAGGCTTGGAAGGACTAGGGCACACAAAACAACTCACACACCTTAAACACAAGAACACAAGAACACAAGAACTTAACTCAAAATTTCAGCAGGGTTTTAATTCATGAATAAAGATTGAAGTGAGTACAAGAGGAGGAGGGTGGTGTGGGCACCAGGATTTGACAGAGGCTCTTCAACCCTTTGTGGATCTCAGATTAGGGTTCCACTTCTTTGTGTCTTGTAATAAGTCTTTAAGCCTCAAATTTGTAATTGTCTTTTGCTTTGAATTGAGTCTGTACCTTGACCAATTAGGTCAAATTGAGTCCTGTACTATGTTGAGTCGTAAATCGAGTCCAGTCTGAGTCTCTTAGAAGTATGGGTCAATTGCAAGAGTGGGTCTTAAAATTTAGTCTCCTTGGAAGCAAGTAAGGAAAGAAGCCAAGTCAGCTCAGGGCCCACCTGTGCATCCTACATGGTGCCATAACATCTTGCCATGTGGGCAGCACACTTGGCATGCAATGACGCCCAATGGGGAGGACCACTTCACTTGGCTCTAGCCTTTTTCCCCTCCCCCTATCAAGCTCATTGCCATGCAAGGGTGGTCGGCCAAGGTGGAAGTCAATGGGAGTTGAAGTGGGGAATTCAAATCCCTTGCTTCAAGCCCTCCAATCAAGTCTTCTTCCCAAATTGCTTCAACCTCTTTGGAAGGGAGAGACAAGATCCTTGGGTGCCTCCACCTAACACTCCCCATGTCAAGCCTCATACCAAAGAAAGGGTGTGCAACAAAGGAAGGAAGAAGAACATAAGCCATGCTACAAGCCCCTCTTCATGTCTTTTTCCAAAACAATGAAGATTTTTTCCAACTTCAAGGCGCCATGATCCCTCCTCCTAGCCTTGCTTCATGCCATGCCCATTCAAGAAAAAGAAGAAGAAATTTTGTATTCTTGCCTTTGAATTTCAAAATGGGTCTTGGGTGCCTATTTAAAGGACCCAACCCCTCCATTGTAAAGGAGATTGAATGATTGAATGAAAAGTGTTTGAGTTTGTTTATCCTCCAACCATTATCTCCTATACTAGGTTTGAGTGAAGTTGCCTTCATCCCCAGGGACGTCGAGTGGTGTGAGGCCACCTGTCCGTCGCCCCAGGGCGTCGCGAATCCTCCGTCCTCCAGGACGTCGGTGGTGTGAGGCCACATTCCTTTGTCCTCCAAGATGTCGTGAGGTGCGAGGCCCCAAGTTATCTCCAACTTCGACTTCGAAATCCAGTCGGACACCGGGCTCGAAGCCCCTTCCCAACTCCAGCTCAATTCCTTTCCGTGCATCTGCACATACCACTGACCTTTCTTTTGTTTGCCTACAGGTCCTCCTTGGTATCTCGGGCATTGGAGACAGTCGGCTTTGCCATCACGACCTCCCGACCAAAAGCCAGTGCTCCCACGGGTTTGACTGCTCGGGCATCCAGGCCGCATCCACCGAGTTGAGCGATCTCTACACCGGGCGCTTCAGAAGTTTGAGGTTTGCTTTCTCTTTATCTCCTAAGTAGATATTATAGGTCGAGCTAGTCCTACCGGGGTTTCTTAATCCCGGGGTCCTGTTCTCATTTTTACTTTTAGGGCTTTGAACTGCTAGCGTAAGCTTTCATTACCGTTCTTCGTATTTCTTACCTTTGCTTATGATCGGGAATCGAAACCCTAAAACAACGAAGAAAACAACAAGAAACATAAAAAAAAAATCATCAACCCTAAAAGAAATTCCTTTGCATCGTAAGCATCCTTACTAGCATCTAGCATCCCTAGCCCTACCCCCCCCTTGCCTCCGCACCAGAGGGGTGGGGTATTTATAGAGTCTCATGCCTTCTCTTAAAGGGATTATAAGTCTTCTCCTAGTTAGAATAGGTTTACATAATTTAAGTGGGAGAAAGACTATAAAATAAACCTAGAACTAGTAGTATACAAGTTGAATAGGATAAGAACTTAGTTTCCTCCTTCCATTTGGACTTCATCTCTTAGCTTGGACAAAGTCAACCTCAAGGACACCTAGGGTTGGTGCGTGGGCTTCAAGTGGTAGCAATGGGCTGACCAAGGGCTTGGGGTGCATGGGCTTTGGGCCTCCTAGAAGCTGGGGTGCCATGGGCTGGAATATTCCTAGAATAAAAATAGCATCTTGGTTCTTATGGACCTGGGCCTTGAATTTTCTTTGGGCTGGAGGTAGATGGACCTCTGGATTCATGATATGCCCTGATCTAGGAATATACTCTAGCATCTAGAGAGCATCTGGAAGGATCAGGTTATCTAGAAGGGCATCTTGGATCCTGGGGTGTCATACAAAATCCAATAAGTTGACGTAGTGGCCTTTGACTCCTGGATGAGGCCTGGTGGAACTCCAAAATAGGGTAACCTCTTCTGTTGTACCAAAAGTAAACTCATACTGTACTCAACAGGACTCAATAGACTGGCTAGGGTTGAGACAGATCAATTAGCCTCAACTTATTATAGGACAACTTATTACAGGACTCAATCTTACTTGGTTACAAAATTATGACACATGACTAAGTAAACCAGGTAGGGCCCAGTAATCTGTGTCTGATCCTGGTGCCCCCACCAATTCTCCTGGGACGGGAGGAACTAGATCCCATCGAGTGTGGGTCAACTTGGCTCTCATAGTGCTCGAGTAGGTCTGGATTGAGGTGCTGTAGATCCTCATGGGTGATCCAGGAGTCCTCAGATTTTGGTTGACCTTGCAACCGGACCAAATAACTCTGATAGCCTTTATTTTGGGTACTTATGGCTTGATCGTCTAGGATTCTCTCAATCTTCTCCTCACTATTTGGCCAATTTGTTGGTGGACACTCAGGGGTGGGTTCTCTCTCAAAGAAAGGGATAGGCTCATGGTGCTCGCTAGGTATCACTACTGGCTCCCTGTACTTTATAAGATCTGAGATGTTGAAGGTAGAACTTATACTTAAGTTGGATGGTAAGATCTGAGATGTTGAAGGTAGAACATACAAGTAGGCATTAGGTCCAACTCTTTTTATTATCTTGAATCGGCCAGCTCTACGAGAATGAAGTTTCTTTATAGTCCCTGAAGGGAACCATTCAGGCCTAAGCTTGATCATCACAAAATCCCCTACAAAAAATTCTTTAGCTCTCTATCCCCTACAAAAAATTCTTTAGCTCTCTTTCAAGAATTAGCCAAGTTCTTATATAGTTCATTGCTTAGGGTTATCTTTTGGCTAATTTCTTTATGCAAATCCCTAACTTGTTGTGCAAAAGACTCAGCTGACTTAGAAACTCATGCATGTGAGGGTAAGGGGATCAAATCAAGAGGTTTGTTGGGTTTGTAACCATGCACTACCTCAAAAGGAGTCTTCCCTATGGACCTATTAATAGAACTATTGTAAGCAAATTCAGCTCGGGATAACAATAGGTCCCAATTTCTGTGTGTTCACCTACAAGGCATCTAAGAAGGTTTCCTAAACTTCTATTCACTACCTTGGTCTGACCATCAGTCTGTGGATGGTAGGCTATGGAAAATTTTAATTTGGTCCCTAATAAGTGCCAAAGGGTTTTCCAAAAGTAACTGGTAAAGCGAACATCCCTATCTGACACTATTGTCTTAGGTAATCTATGTAACCTAACCACCTGATCAAGGAAAAGATGGGCTACTCTAGAAGCGTCAAAAGTTTGAGAGCAGGGTATAAAATGGGCCATTTTGGAAAACTATCGACCATTACAAATATGGAATCTTGTTTCTTGATGGTCTTAGGTAGGCCTAAAACAAAGTCCATGCTTAAGTCCTACCATTAACGGTCTGGTACGGGTAGAGAGGTATATAATCCAGGATTTTGTTTCTGCTATTTTGCAACAGCACAGGTTTGACATTTAGACACTATATTAGCAACGTCCCTCTTTAAACTAGGCCAAAAGTATTGGTCCTCTACAGCTAAAATAGTCTTATTTCTTCCAAAGTGACCAGCAAGGCCTCCTGCATGGGTTTCCCAGACTAAGAATTCTACAAGGGATGTCTTGGGAATACACAGTCTATTATTCTTGAATAAATAACCATCTTGAAGGGTGTATTCACTATAGGTACTAGATGGTCCTTGGGTTAGGGATTGGACAATTTCACTGAAGTCAAGACAGGCTTCATATTATTCTTTTAACTTATCAAAACCAATGACTTCAGTGCTAATAGTATTCAACAATAAGGCTCGTCTACTAAGGACATCAGCTACCTTATTTTTGGCTCCAGCTTGGTGTTTTAGTACAAAGGTATAGGCTTGTATAAATTCTACCCACTTAGCATGCCTTGAATTTAATTTCTTCTGGGAGTTCAAAAATCGGAGTGCTTCATAGTCAGAGTAAGGAACAAACCCCGGGGTAGTAAATAATGTCTCCAATATCTAAGAGCTTGTACTACCGTATAAAATTCTTTATCATAGGTTAAGTACTTCAATTTAGCCTCATTAAGTTTCTCACTGAAAAAAGCTACTAGGTGATTTTCTTGGCTCAGAACTCCTCCTATGCCTACTCCCGAAGCATCACAAGCTACCTCAAAGACCTTGGTAAAATCAGGTAACCTCAAAATAGGTTTTGTGTCATCTTTGTTTTGATCTCTAGGAAAGCTTTATCTGCAGCTTTGGTCCATTCAAAACTATCCTTCCTAATACAATCAGTAATTGGTGCTACTATGGTGCTAAATCCTCTAATAAACCTTCTGTAGAAAGTGGCTAGACCATGGAAACTTTTAACTTGATGGACACTAGTGGGTACTGGCCACTCTACTATGGATCTGACCTTTTCAGGGTCAGCTGCTACACCTTCAGGGTCACCACAAAGCCTAGGAAGATAACTCTATGGGTCATGAAATCACACTTCTTCAAATTAACATAGAGATTCTTTTTCCTAAGGGTTAAGCAGACTTGTTTCAGATGTTCTATATGATCTTCCTTAGTTTTGCTATAAATCAGGTTGTCATCAAAATATACTACTACAAATTTACCTATGAACATCCTAAGGACTTGGATCATAATTCTCATGAAAGTGCTAGGGGCATTGGATAACCCAAAAGACATTATGGCCCACTCATATTGACTATCTTTGGTTTTAAAAGCTGTTTTCCATTCATCCTCAGGTCTGATTCGAACCTGATGGTAGCCACTCTTAAGGTCTATCTTTGAAAAGATTGTGGCTCCTACCATCATATCCAACATATTATCCAAGCGGGGGATGGGAAACCTATACTTCACAGTTATTTTATTTATGGCATGGCTATCAACACACATCCTCCACGTGCCATCTTTCTTAGGGTTAATAGGGCTAGTACAGCACAAGGACTTAGGCTCTTCCTAATAAATCTTTTTCTAAGAAGCTCACCTACCTGTCTTTGATGCTTTGAGTTCTCAGTTGGGTTCATCCTATAATGAGGCAGGTTAGGCAGGGTAGCTCCTGGGACTAAATCAATTGCATGTTGGACGTCCCTAAGTGGTGGTAAGTGGCTAGGTAAATCTTCAGGAAATATGTCACTAAATTCACTCAAGACTCCCTTGACCACCTGAGGATACTCTCTATCAAAAGGACCAGATACTTCCTTCTCAGCTAACATCCAAATGGTAGTGCCCTCAGATATCTCTTTCTCTAGCTCTTTTGCAGTGATGAGATTAACTCCAGACTTTTTCTCCTTAAGTGAGCTAGATCCTCTCTTAATTGATTCCTGAGGTGGGGTGGGGTTTATGGTGATTTTCCCATGAAAAGTAAACATGCAAGCATTAGTTCGGCCATAAAGGGTGGCATCATGATCATAAAGCCATGGCCGTCCTAGGATTATACTGTTTACCCCCATGGGCACAACATCACACCACACTCTATCCTGGTATGACTGAAGCTGGATTTAGACTTGGCATCTGGACTTAATGGGTATAGAGGTGGAATCTATCTAGGATACCTTATAGGAGCTTGGGTGAGGAACTGGGTGTAAGCCTAGGGTTTTGACAGCCTTATGGGATATGGCATTCACACAGCTCCCACTATCTATAATTATTTTGCACACCTTATCCCAATCTTCAAAAAGGTCTATAGGATGTTGGTCCTACGCCAATCTTCCTAGGTTTTATTTTGGGTCTGATTGATCAAAATCCTCCTCATCACCTTCAAACTCCTCAATTAAGTCTTGTTCAGCTTCATAGACCTCTTCTTCTTCATTCTCATTGGGTTCAGGCTCATCTTCCTCAAGCTCCCCTATGTGCAAAGACCTGGTGGGACACTGGCTAGCAAAATGACCTACATTGTTGCACCTAAAACAGGCATTGTGGCTAGGGCTTGGGTTCTTCAAGAAAATTGGTGCCTTACCCTTATCATTCTTGAAAGATGATGAGTTACTTGAGCTAGCCTGACTCAGACTTGGGTTAGGATGAGATGGATTAAGGTTGGGACGAGTTGGGTTGGGGTTGGGTTGACATAGGTTTGGATTTGGCTGACTTGGGTTGGGGTTGGGGTTGGGGCGGGTTTGGTTAAAGCTGGGTCAGTTTGGGTAAGCCTGGTTCGGGTTGGGCCTAAAGCTAGGAGTGTTGGACTTAAAGGGTTCAGGTCTCCTAACTACAGGTACTCTCTAGAACCTCTCAAAGTTTTCAGCTACCTGATAGGCTTGGTCCATGTGTTCAACTCCCTTAAGGTACAGCTCCCTTTGGATATCTTCTCTAAGACCTGCTCTAAACCTAGATAGGGTAACTGACTCAAGTTCATCTAGACCATATCTTAGAGTGCACTCTTCAAACTGGGCTATGAATTCCTTTACAGTTTTGGTCCCTTGTTTTAATATCTGCCATTGATCTAAGAGACACTACTTATAGTATGGGGGAACATATTTGGCCCTAAGCTTTAATTTCATGGCATCCCAGGTGATAATGGGTGGGTGGCCTCTTTGCGTACCGAGTCGCTCTACTTGCTCCCAGTATAACCTAGCTTGATCGGTTAGCCTGAGTTGGACAAATTGACACTTTTTCTCATCACTCAAGGCATACAATTTGAAGTACCTCTCCATGCCTCCCTCCCAGTCTATATAGACCTTTGGATCTAGGTTGCCATTGAAGGTGGGTGAGTCTACCTTGATGCTCCTAAGAATCCTATCATCCTGGTCTTGGTCCTCATGATTGGGTCTCCTGAGGTTAGGTTCATGATATTGATCCTAATGTTGGTTTCCCCTATGGTAGGCTCCTTAAATTGATCCTGGTTCTGGGGTCTCCTAGGGTTATGTTATACAAAGGGTTCATGGTTTTGGACTCTCCTAGGGTTATGGGAGGTGGAAGGGGCAGTCAAGGTCAGGTTCAGTGTTAGACTCTTGGGTTCTCTCTACAGTCCCTAATCGGTTCTCTACTTGGTCCAATCTATTGGTTAACCGGTTATTTATTTGGTTTATTTGATTAATCTGAGTGGTTAATTGAGCAAACTGATTCTGAGACTGGGTGTTCATCTAGTCAAACTAGTTTTGGATTTTGGTGTGCATCTGGTCAAATTCATTTTGGGTTTGGGTGTTCATCTAGGCAAATTGATCAGTCATGGCTTTCATAAGAGCCTCAAACTTGGAATCCATGGCTAAATTGGGTTGGGGTGTAGACTTCTGGTATTGGGTTCCTAGTCTAGTGGTCATGCAACAAACAATCAATCAAAGTGGAATGATGTAGCCAAGCATGCAAAAAGAAAAAGGTTAGTACAATCTAGGGTTTTTAGACCTAAAGCCAAAATTGAGTGGGTCAGCTCAACTTACACCCAACTCAATAACTAATCCTTCCTCTAGCCAGGTAGAGGATGGGAGTGTGGGAGGCCCCCTTGCTTTCGCAGGGACCTAATTAAAAATCACAACACCACTTAGGTCGTTTGACTATGGACCCTCAGCCTTAGACACTAGATTTCAGTAATAGTAGATGAATTGAATGCACTAGTTGGCCCACACAATTCGGACTCGACCTGTTGGTGTCACCTAGCCCTCTAGGGAAAATTAGGTGTAATTAATTTTAATTAGGCTTGGATCAGAATGCTGGTGGTTGTTTTGGGCCCAGGGCAGGGGATGAAATCCTGCCCTGATGTTAGATAAAAATTATCCTTAAGATTAGGTTAAAGAGATATGGCAATCGATGGTCCTGACGCAATCTAAAACAATCATAAAAATAAAAATATTTTATGAGTATTTTATGAAGTGGTAAATTAGGTTTAGGTTGATTAGGTTAGCAAACAAATTGGGCTTGGGATTGGGGTGTGTGGAACTTGGTTAGGTATGGTTGAGTCAAGTATGCAGAAATAACAGAATTTAGAAAATTAGGGTTTCAGATGATGCAGGTTTTGACATAGTTACCAATGCAAAAAAAATCAAAAAGATTATAGAAAAGAGGATGGATGGTGATGATGAACTGTACTAAATTTGATGCAAAACAAAAATCATATGATGATGCCAATCCTAGGACTTTCGGACTGATGTAGAATTATCAGGATTTTAGTTAGGGTTTCTAATATGCCAAATTTTAGTGAATTAGGGTTTATGTAAAATTAATTAAGATTTATGATAATTACCAAGATAGAACAGAGGACATGACATGCAAATTTTGTAGAAATATAAAATGTTTAAGATGCTAAAATTGATCAAAACCTAGACCTCTAATGCTGGTGACAGGATGCAGACATTTCAGGAATTAGGGTTTTGTGGATCTAATACAGATGAATACTATCCTAAACCCGCTCTGATACCAAACTGATGCAAGATGACTCTAAGATTGCTAAATACAGGAAAAATAGTAAACTAATTTTTTTTATATTTATTTATAATTTTAATTTGTAGGCTAGACTCCTGAAATTAAGTAAAGACTAGTAGGATGAATAGCAATGCAAAGAATCATCATGCAAGCATGCTCATTGAAAAGAATAAAAGTTAGGACCCAAGAATTAAGAAATTCCTAGCTTGGGATAGCTCACCTTCAATCAAAACAGAAATCAAGAGAAGGAAAGGATGTTACCAGTCAGAGATTGAAGAATCTGTACTTGAAGAGATCACTCACACTCAGATTGGAGCCTGGATGATTAAGCTTCGGTTCCTTTGAATTAGATGGCTGATTTGGGCAGTCATGGAGGCAAAGAGGGCCTCCTCCTTGGAGGGAAAATACCATGGGGATCCTGCAAGCATCAGAGGTTAGCAAGTAAACAAACAAGAAAGCAAAAAAGAGAACTAGGGTTTGAAAGAAAAAAATTAGGATTTCGTTTGCTGGCGGATAGAGGGGGAAGAAGGCTCTTCGATTTGGATGCTGATGGCTGCTTCTCCTTAGGCATCTTAGGGCTTGAATGATGGTGCTTGTCTGGCCAAGGCTTGGAAGAACTAGGGCACACAAAATAACTCACACACCTTAAACACAAGAACACAAGAACTTAACTCAAAATTTCAGCAGGATTTTAATTCATGAATAAAGATTGAAGTGAGTACAAGATGAGGAGGGGTGGGGTATTTATAGAGTCCCATGCCCTCTCCTAAAGGGATTACAAGTCTTCTCCAGGTTAGAATAGGTTTACAAAATTTAAGTGGGAGAAAGACTATAAAATAAACCTAGAACTATGAGTATACAAGTTGAATAGTATAAGAACTTAGTTTCCTCCTTCCATTTGGACTTCATCTCTTAGCTTGGACCAAGTCAACCTCAAGGATGCCTAGGATTGGTGTGTGGGCTTTAAGGGGCAGCAATGGGCCGGCCAAGGGCTTGAGGTGCATGGGCTTTGGGCCTCTTGGAAGCTGGGGTGCTTTGGGCTAGAATATTCCTGGAATAAAAATAACATCTTGGTTCTTATGGACCTGGGCCTTGAATCTTCTTTGGGATGGAGGCAGATGGACCTCTGGATTCATGATATGCCCTGGTCTGAGAATATACTCTGGCATCTAGAGAGAATCTGGGCATCTGGAGAGCATCTGGAAGGAATCAGGATATCTGGAAAGGCATCTTGGATCCTGAGGTGTCACATAAAATCCAATAAGCTGATGTAGTGACCTCTGACTCTTGGATAATGCATGGTCGAACTCCAAAATAGGGTAACCTCTTCTCTTGTACAAAAAGTAAAATTTCACTGGACTCATACAGGACTCCATAGACTGGCTAGGGTTGAGACAGATCAACTAGCCTTAACTTATTACAGGACTCAATCTTACTTGGTTACAAAATTGTGACACATGACTAAGTAAACCAGATAGGGCCCAGTAATCTGTATCTGATCCTGGTGCCCCCACCAATCATGCTCATCTCCAACTCTTCCTACATTAGCTTAGCAAATTTTAGATAAAGAGTTTCATTAGTAGCACCAAATATAATATCATCTATATATTTTAATTACTAATAAATCATGATTCTTCCTTTTCAAAAATAATGTAGTGTCTTCATTCTCTCTTATAAAATTATTTTGGAATAAAAAATTATTTAAATATTCATACCATCTATGAGGGACTTATTTCAAACCATAAAGATCTTTAAGCAATTTATAAATATGATTTGGAAACTCATGACTTTTTAAACTAGATGTTTATTCTACATTAACTTCTTCAAAAATGAAACCATTCAAAAATATACTTTTAAATCTATTTGATAAAGTTTAAAATCCATGTAATGTAATCATTTCTAATTTAGCTATAGATAAAAAGTTTTCATCAAAATCAATTCCTTCTTCTAGGCTATAATCTTTTACTAATCTAGCTTTATTTCTTATTACTTTACCATTTTATCTAGTTTATTCTAAAAATTCATTTTATTCTAATTACAGGATAATCTAAAAAATTTTCTATAAGTCTCCAAACCTTATTCCTTTTAAATTTGTTAAGCTCATCTTGCATAGCCTTGATCCATTCACTATCTTTTTTAGCTTTTTCAATAGTCTTAGATTCTATTTTTGAAATCAAGGCTAAGCAATTGCAAGAATCTCTAGGAGATAATCGAGTTCTTATCCCTTGAGATGGATCACTAAAAATTAAGTTCTTTAAACGTCCATAAACACACCTCCATTTTTTAGGTAGATCACTTTGCCTTTGAGTTAACCAACTTTCCTTTCAAATCAGCTCAACTTCATCATCCTCTTCCTTTGGTTTTTCATCTTTGTCTTTGAGAGTTGATTCCTTCAATATGAGATTCTTTACTTTGTTATTAAGTATGCCTGTATCATTATCTAAAAAACCTTCCTTTCTTAAAGGATTTGCATTAGTCTCAACAAAAATAATATGCACCGATTCTTCAACAACAAGTGTCCTTTCATTCTCTAATACCTTGTTAGATGAATAATAACCTAGAAAGATTTCTTCATTTGACTTGGCATTAAATGTTTCTAAGTTATCTTTTTTATTATTTAATATAAAATACTTGCATCCAAATATAAAAAATAACTAATGTTTGGTTTCTTATTTTTTCAAAGCTCATAAGGAGTTTTTTTAAAAATTGATCGAATAGTTCAAAAATAGCATGCTATATTTATGGTTTCTATCCAAAAATATCTAGAAAGATCGTCTTCGCGTAACATAATGCATGCCATTTCTTGTAAAGTTCTATTTTTCTTTCTACTATATCATTTTATTGAAGTGTCCTGTGTATTAAAAAGTTGTACTCGATACCTTTTTCATTACAAAAATTTTTAAAATATTTATTCTCAAATTCGATTCTATGATCACTTCATATTGTGATGATTGAAAAGTCTTTTTTATTTAAAACTTTTCTATAAAACTTTGTAAATACAAAAAAACATTATCCTTTTTTGTAAGAAAGAAAATCCAAGTGAACCTTGAAAAATCATCTATGATGAAAAGTGATGGGAACATCTCCAGCACAGATCTCGGAGCAAGCACGAATCTTGAGCAAGCACGAATCTTGGAGCCATGCGAATCTCAGAGCATATCTAGAATAAATTTAGGATTTATATTTTATTTGAAATTTGAATTAGGATTTGGTTGGTTAGGATTGAGATATGGATAGGCTTATCTTATCCTATCTTGTGTTTGAATTTGAATCATCTCTATCTTTTTATCCTATATTCAAATTCAAATGAGGGTTGGATAAGTCTATAAATACCATCCTCAGTCCTTTGTAAAAAATAGTTTTGAAGAAAAAAATTTGAGTTTTTAGAAGAGTGATTCTTCTTACCTTCGTCTTAGGCATGGACGTGAGGCCCTAGTTATCCCCTTTCCAACCCATTTTGTTTAACCCGTCATGACGTTTGAAATTCAACCTAGCATCTCCAACCCATCAATTTTGATATCAGAGCCTTAAAAATTAGGATACCCCAAATTTTTCTTTCTCTTCCACTGGCCCTGATGAGTCCCTCCACTTCCCCGTCTCTTCCACCAAACCCCACCGGCAACTCCCGAATCATCCCAGACCCCATTCTCTTTTCCCTGTTCCTGTGCCACTGTCTATCTCTTTGGTCCTAATCATTGCCAGAAGCCATCGATTCAGCCAACATCACCTTCTCTTCGTGCCATTCCACCCACCCACAGAAGCCCTTCCCTGTAAATCGATGCCCCGACACCGTCGGAGCCCCCTGTGCAGCAGATCCGCCATCCACCGACACCAGCTGAGCCCATTGATGCCCGTTCCAGCCCTGCTGCCATGGTGACCGCCTTCCCTACATCGGATTACCGCCCTCACTATTCCGCCGGTCGTCTCTGCCCGTGCCGCCAGCCACCTCCTATCACAACGACCTCGGACGCCATCTCCACAGTCACCGGAGAGCTCCAGAGGAACATTCCCCTCAGCCACCGCTCGCTACCTCACGGCCACCAACGACGCACCTCAGCCCCGACGTGCCCCTCAGCCCCGACTTGCCCCTCAGCCCCTGCTACCGCTGACCAACCTCATTGGCCAACTCCTTCACTCCCAAGTCGGTTCTCTAAACTCCTCTCTGGATCTCCTGGACTCTTATTTTTCACAAATATTTGATTATTTTGCCCTCAAGTGTCATGTGGATTTCTGAGAAGTTTGGAAGGTAGAAAGCGGTGAATGTGATGAGATTTCCATCATTTTTTGTTGCTTCTTCTTCTTGCTTTCAATTGGGAATCTCTCTTTGTGCCGTCTGAATCTGTTACAGATGATGAGATTTTGGCATTGCAAGCTTTCAAGAGGGCCATATATGATGACCCTCTGTCGAGATTATCAGATTGGAATATCCAAAATGGAAATCCATGTGGCTGGTTCGGCATCTCATGCTTGGATTCTCACGTGGTTGCGTTAAACCTTTCCAATTCATCGTTGAAAGGATTCCTCATTCCGCAGCTTTGCTCTCTAAATTCTTTGCAAAAACTAGTTTTGAGTAACAATTCTTTTCATGGATTGATACCTAAACAAAGTATGTTGAAAAGCCTTACTGAGTTAGATTTGAGTTTCAATCAACTATCTGGACCGATTCCTTCTGAGATTGGAAAGTTGAATAGAATTGTAAAAATAAATATTCAGTCTAATGGGTTGATTGATACTTTACCCCCTAAGCTTAGTAAACTGGTGAGGCTTGTTCAGCTACTGTTAGATAGAAACAAGCTTAATGGAGACATTCCTGGAAGCAGCAATTTAAACAAGTCTGTCTCGTATGCTAATGGCACTGGCTTATGTCAACTGTGTCAACTAGAAGTTGCAGACTTTTCATACAACTTTTTTGTTGGAAAAATAACCATATGCTTGAAGTATCTTCCTAGAATAAGCTTCCAGGAAACTGCCTCCAAGCTGAAGATTCCATCTCACAATGCTCTACTCGACAATGTAGCTCTGCAAATGACACATACAACAGTTCCTATGAGGGGAAAACAAACAAAAAGCCACGGGAACCAGTGTAGCTTCGGCGATTCGATCTATCATTAATGATGAAAAGATGAAAACTTAGAAGGATAGGCAGGGTATTCTGAAGGTTCTTTCAAAGATTTCTAAAGAGTGCGAGATCTCTTTGAAGAATGAATATGCTGACTTCAAGTTCCTATTGCTAATTTCTTCTTTGCACGGATTTCAAAGTGCATGGTTCTCAAAGCTGTACCATTCTCAAAGCTACACCATTTTCAGAGCAGCCTTCTTTTGATTGATGCGGTTCACTAGTCCCTGCTGATCCATACTCGATAGAGTCGAGTTTTCCCCACCTCAGAGGAATGATGGGGATATCGCCAGCATAGATCCTGGAGCAAGCACGAATCTTGGAGCCATGCGAATCTCGGAGCATATCTAGAATAAATTTAGGATTTATCTTTTATTTGAAATTTGAATTAGGATTTGGTTGGTTAGGATTGAGATATTGATAGGCTTATCTTATCCTATCTTGTGTTTGAATTTGAATCATCTCTATCTTTTTATCCTGTATTCAAATTCAAATGAGGGTTGGACAAGTCTATAAATACCCTCTCAGTCCTTTGTAAAAAATAGTTTTTGGAGAAAAAAATTGAGTTTTTAGAAGAGTGATTCTTCTTGCCTTCGCCTTCGGGCATGGGCATGAGGCCCTAGTTATCCCCTTCCCAACCCATTTTCTTTAACCCCTCATGACCTTTGAGATTCAACCTAGCAACTCCAAGTATCGAGGTGAGGTCTCTTCATTAGAATGAGTCCCAAAGTCCATGAGATTCAAATCTCTGTCTTCCATCCCCACTATTTCTTCGCCATCCCTAAAAAAAAATTCAAAAAAAAAAAAATGGTACCCTAATCTAGTTGACTTCTAGGCTCACCAATGATCCTACCCCTCCATCCCCAATCAAGAAGTCCATAATGCTTGCCACCTAAACTAGTAGTTCTAGTTGGTTCAAACAAATTTATATGAATGAGTTCTAAATGCCTATTAGTTAAAACCATACCTTTTGGTTTGAAAGAATTCCTATGTTGTTTTCCAAATTGACATGTATCATAAATTTGATTATTTTCAAACTTGAGTTTTCGTAATCCTTTTACAAGATCTTTTTTAACAAGTTTCAAGATTAAATCTATACTTGCATGATCTAATTTTCAATGCCATAACAAACTGGTTTCATCTTCTCCAATATTCATTACAACTAAGCATTGGCTAATTTTTAGAGAAAGAATATCTAAGTTTACTAATAGATATTACCATGCCTATTTCCAATAAATACAATGATCTCTTCTATTGGATTGTGTACAATATATTTTAATGATTCTAAAACTACTCTATAACCTTTATCACATAATTGACTTATGCTAATTATGTTTTAAGCCATCTACATATAAGACATTTTCGATGAATATAGAGGGCGCAATGTAAATATTAACAATTCCTTATATGTGTCTTTTTTATTATTTATAAAAGTTACCATTCCTTCTTCTTTAACATCTAAAGTGAGAAATTATCTTGTCACACATCATGTATCTTGAGAATCCTTTATCAAGATACCATCTTCTTTTTCCTTAGACTACAAGACACATGTATAAAGAAAATCAAGCTTTTATTTTAAGTACCCAAGTCATCTTGGATCCTTTTGGATTAGTCTTATTGGTTCCTTTTAGAACCTACATATTTTGAGTCATTCTTCCATTAACTTTTTTAAAATTACATATATACGCTTTATGTCCTAATTCTTCATAACAAAAACAAGTAATGCTTGATGTAGAACTAAGATGTGATTTTTCAAAGAATTTGTTTAGATATTCTATTTATTTGAGTGCTATAACCTAAGCCGGCTTTATTATAAATTACTTTATGGTCATTCAAAATCATTTGTAATTTTTCAAAATTTAAGATAAATTTATCTATAAAAGTCTTTAATTTCTTTACCTCATTTTTTAGATTTTGTTTTTCTATAAAAATCTTTTTTTTCATTCAAAATGCCTTCTTTTTCTTTTAAAACTCTTTGTAACTCAGTTTTCTTTTCTTTCAAAACTTTTTTTTCTTTTCATTTGAAACCTTTTGCATTGTAATCTTCTTATCTTTTAGAGTACTTTCCTTTTCTTTGACTAATTCGATATTTTGTTTCTTTAACTCTTTATTGATTTTTCTTAATTTCTCAAAATCAACAAGTAGATCATTAAATGTACTTTGTAATTCATCATAATCTAATAAATGATCAAAATTTACCTCACTTTCTTATACCATCAAGCAAAGATTTGTAACTTTTTTATTTACTTCTTCTTTAGAGCTTGATCCTTCACTATTGCTCCAAGTACTTATCAAGGCATTTTTTTAGTTTTTTCAAGTAGGGGACAATCCATTTTAAAATGATCAGGCTTCTTGTATTTGAAACATATGGCCTATTTCCTTTCTTCATCTTTACTAGCTTCATCCTTGTAAATCTTTTTCTTGAAGCTAAGTTTTTTCTTCCTCATGAACCGTCTATATCTTCTTGTTACCATGGCTAACTCATCATCATCATCTTCTTCTTCTTACTTATCACTCTTTTTTCCGTTTTTTATTTGAGACTTCAAGGCAATGGTCTTCTATCTCTTAGATTATTCCTCTTGCTTTTGTCTCATGGTCAGCTTATAAATCATGGGAGATCTGATAAGTTGCTCGAGTGATAGCTTGTCAAGGTCCTTGACCTCTTGAATAGTAGTTACTATAGAGTCCCATGATGTTGGAAGAGATCTTAGAATCTTTTGCATGAGATCACTAATAAAATCTTGCCCAAGCTCTTCAAACTATTAGTAATATTAGTGAAATGAATACACATGCTTGTAATGATTTCATTTTGTTACATTCTAAATATTTCATACTTGTGCACTATCGTATTAACCTTAGTTCATTTTACTCGACTAGTACCCTCATGGATAACTTCTAGCTAATACTAAATCTCCTTGGCAGAGTTACAAATGGAAACTCTATTAAATTCAATAACATCTAAAGTACAATAAAGAATGTTCATGGTCTTAACATTAAGTTCGGCCATTTTTATAGCATTTTTGTCCCAATCATCTTCAAGTTTGGGAACTTCAACTCCATTTACATTAATGGTGGGTATGTGTAGGCCTTTGGTTATTTCTTTTCAAAATTGATAATCAATAGCTTGAACATATATACGCATTTGTGTTTTCTAATAGGTGGAGTTTGTGTCAGTGAATAGTGGGGATCTGTTTGAAGATTGCCCTTCGACAAGAGATATAGTTGGGTGGGTTGCCATTTGATCTTACTCTTGATTACTTAATCAAATGAAGCTAAGTACCAATGCTCTGATACTACTTGTGGTCTAGCTAAACAATCAAAGAGTGAGGTGAATTGGGTTTTTCAAAAATTAAACCTCAATTATGTACTATAGTGTGAAGTGTATGCAAGCAGAAATGTAAGTATACAAAATATAAGTGCTAAAAGTAAAGGAGGTAGGCAAATTGATGCAGAACAAAGAACAAAGAAGCATATGCGGAAGTAAAATTAAGATTAATTTTTTTTTATATATATTTCAGAAATTGGCTTCGACTCAAAGTAAAGTTAAACTAAGTTGATGGAAACTAGGTAAGGATTGAAAGCACAATTTAGAAGAAGCTAAGTTATCAGAGTAGTTCAGAAGTAACGGATCGCTGGGGGTTGAGAAACTCCCAGACCTAGAGTTTCGCTCTGAACTTTCAACAGGACAGAAATAGAGAGGAGAGATGGGATACCAACCAGACAGTGATCTTCACAGAATTTGGGTGGAAGAACTCTCTCGGGCAGATTGTTGGATCCTCAGATTCGGCTATCTTCGCAATGGATCCTCCAATACTGGTCTCGTGGCTGGATCGGCTTCTCCTGGACTCAAGATCTGGAAGAAGAAAAAAAACAAGTGATGGATTCAGAGACTCGGGGAAGGATTTACCAGTTTGTAGAACTTGAAGGCTGATGTCGCTGAGATCCGGATTCTCTTGAAGGCTGATTCGACTCCCTCTGGAAAGAGCTTTGGATTTGAAGTACCCGGACTGTAGCTGGATGCTGGTGGTCGGCCTGGACTTGGAGAGAGAGGCCGTGAGAAGTGGGATAGGCTAGGGTTTGGTGGATTGATATGGATGGTGGGCGGCTAGGGTGATAGAGTAGAAGTGGCTAACCTAGGGTTTGGGTTTTGGAGATCTCACACCTCCTTAAGGTTCCTGGGGAACCCGGATTTACTCCCTCACGGAGCTCAACACCTGGATGCAAGTGCGGAAGAGAGAAAACACAAAGTTTGCTCACAAAAAAATTTGGTTTCATTCATCTGATCTTTCAAACTTACATGGGGGTTTAATTTATAGGCCATTACAAGAGAGTAGGGTTTTACATCTTCCCATGTGGGACTAAGGGAGGGGATCTTCAAATTAGGATATCAATCCCTACTCATATGGCCGGCCAATTATTCCAAAGTTGATTGAAGCTTCAAAAAGGAAAGTGGGTGGCGCCTCCTTGTCTTGACCTCCAAGAAAATATTTTTTTCCTTCTATGCTTGGCCTTATCTGGAAGTGTTTGGGCACCTCTTAACCTTGCCCTCCAAGAGAGAATTTGTTGCCTTTTATATCTGGCTTTAGTTGGAATGATTAGGGTGCCTCTTAACCTTACTTTTCAAGAGAAATCTCCTTCCTTCCATGGCTCAACCCTTTTTGGATACCTCTTTTCTTTCTCCCCAAGTTATGGCTCCTTCTAACTTTGTTTTGAGTATTTCTGGCAGGTAATGGGCGCCTCCTTGAATTTCTCTCCAAGAGAATTTCTTCCCTTTCATAGTTTGGTTCTTTTGGGAAGTCTTGGGCCGCCCCCTTGATTTGTAGACCCCTGGTGGATTTCTCCTCAATTGGCGCATGAAAGAGGGGAGCTGCTATCTGTGGTGTGGGGACCAAAGCCTGCTGGATGGAGATGTGGCACCCCTTGGACTCAAGCGTATGGCTGGGAGTGTGGCTGGGAGTGTGGCGCCCACTTGCTTGGCCTTGGGAGAAAATGTAACATCCCAGGTTGAAGCCCTAGTCCACTACTGAGTCAACATGACTCAACAAAATAAAAATACAGGTAATACAGACTCAAACTAAAATTGAGTTGATCAAGTCAACCCTTATGACAAGCCAAAAACCCTAATTCTTCGGGCAAGGTTAATCAGAGATCCAGATGGAGCTCTGAAGTCTTCTTCTGAGTCTGGTGCCCGCACAAATTCTCCCAGGGTGGGAGGAACTCGACCCTGTCGAGTATGGATCAAGTTGGCTCTGGTATGTCTCCAAGAGGTCTGGGTCC
This sequence comes from Areca catechu, assembly GCA_021397845.1. NCBI lineage: Eukaryota > Viridiplantae > Streptophyta > Magnoliopsida > Arecales > Arecaceae > Areca > Areca catechu. The sequence goes on along the minus strand of CM038040.1, from coordinate 129,018,610 downwards.
AACTCTTGTAATTCTTCTCAGGAGATCCAAGAGTCATCAGATCTCATCTGGCCTTCCTAGCCAGCGGACCAGGTATCTTTGGTATCCTCGATTACGAGTAGACATAACCTGATCATCCAGGATCTTTTCAATCTGCTCTTTCCTTACAGGCCAGTTTGTGGTGGACACATAGGGTCAGGTTCACTCTCAAGAGCAGGATTAGGTTCAAAAGCCTCACTGGGAATCATAGCGGGCTCCCTATACTCTACTAGGTCTGTAATGTTGAAAGTGGAGCTAATGCCTAGTTCTGGAGGTAACTCGAGCACATAGGCATTGGATCCTACTCTCTTTACCACTCTAAATGGTCCAGCTCTCCTAGCATGTAACTTTCTAACGGTTCTAGGAGGAAACGTTCAAGCCTTAACCTAATCATTACATAGTCTCCTTCGTCAAAAGTTTTGACTCGCCTTTGAGAATCAGCCAATTTCTTATAAGTTTCATTACTTAAATTTATTTTGGCTTGAATTTCTTTATGCAAGTCTTTATATGCTGTGCAAAAACTTCAGCAGACTCGGAGACCCATGTGTGGACTGGTAAAGGAGCTAGGTCAAGAGGTGTGTGGGGTTTGTAACCATGCACAATTTCAAATGGACTCTTACCCGTAGACCTATTGACCGAGTAATTATATGCAAATTCAGCTCTAGGTAAGTACAAATCCCAGTTCCTAATGTTTTCACCAACAAGACACCTTAGCAGATTGCCTAAACTATGGTTCACTACTTCGGTTTGGTCGTCAGTCTGGGGATGATAGGCAGCTGAAAAACTTAAGTTTCGTCCCTAACTTATGCCAAAGGGTTATCCAGAAATAGCTGGTGAACCGAACATCCCTATCTGAAACAATGGTCTTGGGTAGGCCATGGAGTCGCACTATCTCATTAAAGAACAAGGTGGCTACCTTAGACGCATCAAATATTTGGGAACAAGGCAAGAAATGGGCCATCTTGGAAAATCGATCTACTACAACGCAGATGGAGTCATGCCTCCTCTGGGTCTTAGGCAAACCTAACACAAAGTCCATGCTCACATCTTGCCAAGGACGATCTGGGACAGGGAGTGGGGTATAAAGGCCGGTGTTCTATTTTCGCTGTTTGGCAACAGCGCAGGTTCGACACTAGCCACAATGTGTGCTACATCTCTTTTAAGCTGGGCCAGAAAAAATGGTCTTCAATAGCCAAGGTGGTCTTATCTTTTCCGAAATGGCCAGCTAAACCTCCAGCATGAGTTTCCCAAATCAAAAATTCCCTAAGAGAGGTTCTAGGGATGCAAAGCCTATTCTTAAAGAACAGAAAGCCATCTAAAAGGGAATAATCCTTATGTTCACTAGATGGTCCTTGAGTTAGATCCTGGTACACAGTCTTAAAATCCGGACACGACTCATATTCCTCTTTGATTTGCTCAAACCCTATGACTTCAGCCCTAACAGAATTCAACAACAAAGATCGACGACTAAGGGCATCAGCTACCTTATTTTCAGACCCAGCCCTATGCTTCAAAACAAAAGTATAGGACTGGATATACTTACCCACTTAGCATGACTAGGGTTAAGCTTCTTCTGAGAATTCAAGAATCTAAGAGCCTCATGGTCTGAAAATAGCACAAATTCTTGCGGTAGTAAATAATGTCTCCAGTAACGCAAAGCTTGCACTACCGCATAAAATTCCTTATCATAGGTAGAATACCTAAGCTTAGCATCATTAAGTTTTTCACTAAAGAATGCTACGGGATGGTTCTCTTGGCTTAAGACTCCACCTATACCTACTCCTGAAGCATCACAGGCAACCTCAAATACCTTTGAAAAGTCCGGAGTCTCAAAATGGGTGCCTGGGTCATCCTATCCTTAAGATCTAGGAAGGCTTTATGGGCTGCTTTGGTCCACTGAAATTCTCCCTTCCTAATGCAGTCTGTGATAGGAGCAACTACGGTACAAACCCCTTGATGAATCGCCTATAAAGGTAGCCAAGCCATGGAAACTTCTGACTTCATGCACACTGGTCGGCTCTGGCCATTCCACTATGGACCTAATCTTTTCAGAATCGGCAGCCACACCGTAGGGGTTACAACAAATCCAAGAAAGATAATTCTACTGGTCATAAATTCATACTTTTTGAGATTACCGTAGAGACTATCATTCCTCAAAACTTGACAGACTTGTCTAAGGTGGCCTAGGTGATCTGCAGGGGGATCAGGATGTCATCAAAATAGACTACTACAAACTTCCCTATGAAAGCTCTAAGTACTGGGTCATAATCCTCATGAAAGTACTAGGGCATTGGACAACCCAAAAAGCATAACAACCCATTCAAAGAGACCATCCTTAGTTTTGAAGGCTGTTTTCCCCTCATCCCCTAGTCTAATCCTAACCTGATGATAGCCGCTCTTGAGATCAATTTTAGAAAAACCATGGCACCGTCCATCATATCAAGATGTGTCATCTAGTCTAGGGATGGGGAACCTATACTTGATTGTGATTTTATTGATGGCATGACTGTCAACACACATCCTCCACGTGCCATCCTTCTTTGAGGTTAGAAGTGCAGGGACTGCACAAGGGCTAAGACTCTCTCTAATGAACCCCTTCCTCAACAATTCGCCAACATGCTTTTGCAGTTCTTTATGCTCAGATGGATTCATCCTATAATGGGGTAAGTTGGGTAAAGTAGCTCCTGGGACTAAATCTATGGAATGCTGAATTCCCTAAGAGGTGAAAGGTGGTCTGGCAGATCCTCGGGAAAAACATCCTCAATTCTTCTAAATAAAGGCTTAACTTCCTGAGGAGGCTCTGAGGGTGTAGGAGTCCTAAATTCCTTAGCAGTCAACATCCAAATGGGTGAACCACTATGAATTTCTTGTTCTAGATCCTTGGCACTAATTAGGTTCATTTCCATTCGTTCATTTCTCTGACCTTACTAATTCCTTTAGCTACCTTGTCCTTAGGAGGGAAGACTGAATAGATTGTGATTTTCTTCCCATTGAAACTAAAGACACAGGTGTTTTGATTTTCCTAAGAGGGTGGCCATCATGATCATACAACCAAGGTCTTCCAAGAATTTATACTTGCTCACCCCCATGGCAAGACATCACACCAAGAACTTGAAGGCTGATGTCGCTGAGATCCGGATTCTCTTGAAGCTGATTCGACTCCCTCTGGAAAGAGCTTTGGATCTGAAGTACCCGAACTGTAGCTGGATGCTGGTGGTCGGCCTAGACTTGGAGAGAGAGGCCGTGAGAAGTGGGATAGGCTAGGGTTTGGTGGATTGATATGGATGGTGGGCGGCTAGGGTAATAGAGTAGAAGTGGCTAACCTAGGGTTTGGGTTTTGGAGATCTCACACCTCCTTAAGGTTCCTGGGGAACCCGGATTTACTCTCTCACGGAGCTCAACACCTGGATGCAAGTGCGGAAGAGAGAAAACACAAAGTTTGCTCACAAAAAAAATTGGTTTCATTCATCTGATCTTTCAAACTTACATGGGGGTTTAATTTATAGGCCATTACAAGAGAGTAGGGTTTTACATCTTCCATGTGGGACTAAGGGAGGGGATCTTTAAATTAGGATATCAATCCCTACTCATATGGCCAGCCAATTAATTCCAAAGTTGATTGAAGCTTCAAAAAGAAAGTGGGTGGGCCTCCTTGTCTTGACCTCCAAGAAAATATTTTTTTCCTTCTATGCTTGGCCTTATCTGGAAGTGTTTGGGCACCTCTTAACCTTGCCCTCTAAGAGAGAATTTGTTTCCTTTTATATCTGGCTTTAGTTGGAATGATTAGGGCGCCTCTTAACCTTGCTTTTCAAGAGAAATCTCCTTCCTTCCATGGCTTAACCCTTTTTGGATACCTACTTTTCTCTCTCCCCAAGTTATGGCTCCTTCTAACTTTGTTTTGAGTATTTCTGGCAGGTAATGGGCGCCTCCTTGAATTTCTCTCCAAGAGAATTTCTTCCCTTTCATAGTTTGGTTCTTTTGGGAAGTCTTAGGCCGCCCCTTGATTTGTGGACCCCCTGGTGGATTTCTCCTCAATTGGCGCATGAAAGAGGGGAGCTGCTATCTGTGGGTGGGGACCAAAGCCTGCTGGATGGAGATGTGGCACCTCCTGGACTCAGGCGTATGGTTGGGAGTGTGGCTGGGAGTGTGGCGCCCACTTGCTTGGCCTTGGGAGAAAATGTAACACCCTAGGTTGAAGCCCTAGTCCACTACTGAGTCAACATGACTCAACAAAATAAAAATGCAGGTAATACAGACTCAAACTAAAATTGAGTTGATCAAGTCAACCCTTATTACAAGCCAAAAACCCTAATTCTTCGGGCAAGGTTAATCAGAGATCCAGATGGAGCTCTGAAGTCTTCTTCTGAGTCTGGTGCCCGCACCACAAATAATCACAAATACAAGAAACTTTTATAGTGTTTTGGTGCTCCCAACACCTACGTCCACTCTTCAAGTCTTCTCTCAAAAGTTTTCATTATAATCTTCTCTAAAGATTACAATCGTTTGCTTTTCCAGACTCACAAACCAAATCCTACACTGATTACTTTTTTCGGCTCATAATCAAAATCCAACAGGCTAATCAATAGCTAAAGAATAGTTAACTTCATTCCCAATTGAAGTAGGCAACAAGAAAAACAAGGAGTAGTTCAAGTACAAGAAAACTTCTTAAAAGGAGCAAGAGAAGAACTTATGCATAATAGAAGGAGACACAAAAAATCTTTAGAAGCTTCAATGCTTATCTCCTTACTAAGAAGCCAATGATCGATGAAATTATTTCAAATGGTTGGAATAAAGCTCTCAATTCAAGATTTTTGACTTTTTGTTGGTGTTCTTGATAACTTTGGAGTATTGTGTTAATTTGATAGTTCTTGGATGACTTCAATGAGTTTAGTAGCATTTAAGAAACCTTCCTAGATCAAACTAGCTATTTTTAGCTATTGGAGATGGAAAAATAGCCATTAGGAATAAAACAAGGCCAATCTGCACTTTTTGAAAAACTAACCATTATGCTTGTCAATGACCTTCGAGTCAACTTAGATTCTTATCGAGTCAACACAGAGTTCTTCCAAGTTGGCTTAGTCTTCTATTAAGTTGGCTCAGTCTTCTTTCTCCAAAACATGGCTTCTATTAATAATTGCTGAGTCAACTTGGTTCTATCAAGATGGCTCAAAGTCCATCCGAGTTGACTCAAGGTTCACTCGAGTTAGCTTAAAAGATAACCTCCAAAAATAGCTTTTTGCATCCTAGGCTCTCCTTGTCGAGTCAGCCAAAATTCTATTCGAGTCCGCTTAGCAGCGTGCTGATAAATATATTATATACAAATATAAAAGTATTAATTTAATTTATTTATCTAAAATTGATACTTTTATATATCATTTGTAGGAAAGAACATCGCTAATGGAAAGAGCTCAATTTTTGAAGTCCAACAGTATAAACGGTACTCAAATCAGACTTGAAACGAGCTTGAAATCAATTTTAAAAAAAATAATAAAATTGAATGAATTTTAGAGCAACCGGTCCACCATGGATCGGTTGCTTGGTCTACAAAATGGCTATCAGCTCACGGGTAGCCATGTCCATGGTCCAGCATAGAACATAGACCGCTGATGGATGTTGGCCGGAGGAATGCCAGAAACACCATCTCACCACGGAAGAAGCCACCTCTGCCACATCCTAAGCTTAGAGAAGCTAGTATTATTTAATTTATTTATCTAAAATTGATTCCTTTATATATCATTTGTAGGAAAGAACGCTAATGGAAGGAGCTCAATTTTTGAGTCTAACGATGCAAACAGCACTCAAATCAGACTTGAAACAAGCTTGAAATCAAATTTTAAAAGAAATAATAAGGAATTGCACGAATTTTTGGAAAACCGGTCCACCATGGACCAGATGCTTGGTCTACGAAATGGCTATCGGTTCATGGGAAGCCTCCACGATGCAGAACCGTGGACCACCAATGGGCTTCGGTAGGAGGAATGCCGAAAACACCATCCGCCACCAGACAGAGAAGCCACCTCCGCCACCCTCCTAAGCTTGGAGAAGTCGTCGAAACCACCATGCACGTCCTCCAATGACAAGATCCGACCATCATAGTTGGTTTCCTTAGACGGTTCCCACCTCCTCCTCCTCTTTAATCGGAGAACCTCCTCACCATTGCTGGAAGCTACTCGCTGACCGTTCTTCCACCAACCACCATTCAAGAGCTGCCGCATGCCTTCATCATGATCTATCACCGTAATCGTCCACCATCATCACCAATCACCGCCGTATGCCTCAACGCCTGTAATAACCACATCACTGAGCATCACCGATCTGCCATGTCCATCATCCTCCTTCACAAGGTCCTCACCCATGGCTCCTCCTCTTCTAGATTACTGTCGTCGACCGTCCTCCTCTTCTCCACTGAAGCCACTATTGCCCTGTTCTCCATCACCGTCCTCCCACTCTCAATGCCAAGACACCGCCGACTGGCCTGTCACCACCTTGCACCACTGTTGGAGCCATCCTTATTATCATTCACCAATCTTTCTCCAATCCCTTGGCGGCTTCCATGATCCCGAGCATCTCCTCCATGTTGCCGGTTACATTGGTTTCATCCACTCCAAATGTCCTAGGTCTTTCTCCATCTCTAAAAGCAATGCCATGTTCGAGCCAAGATTCACCACATCAATTTTCTTCATTCTGGTTGTCTGTCCAATATGCTGTTCGGAGCTGGACAGGCGATGTCCGAATGGGAAACAAGGTCGAAAGAAGAAGCTCGATCACAGACTTTTGGATGGATACATCGAAGTTCAATATGATTAGAATAGCATCACGAGGATCATGCATGATGGTTGGGCATGTGTGATGGATGAGAATGCAGAATGTAGATTAGTTGAGGTAGATAATGATGGAAACCAATGCGGTTCCATGTGGACCCTATGCTTTTTCTCTCCATCTATAAAGAAGCATAATTCTTCGCTCCTTGATTTATTCCATGCTCCATCTATCATTCCTCGATCCTTTCCACTTCCTTACTTTTCTGCTCCTTCCATTTCCAGTTTCCATCTTCTTGCCCTTCCACCCTACTATTCACTTTTGTTCCCTACTCTCTCTCATCCGACTTCCTTCCAATGCCATTGCTGCTTCTTGGTTCCCTGGTTTCTACCACATCACACCGCTGTTTCATCTGCTCTAGTCTATCCTGGCAATGTTGCTCTACCTTTACCTTTCGATCTCTGCCAAGATTTCATGGGAAGCATGATCTCAGGGAAAATGAATTTCTATTTTAGCAAGTTTTTTAAGATGTATTTCCTTTTTATGTTATGAAATAAAAGGTCACATTATTTCATATTTATTCATATTATTTTTTTACTAAGTATCCTTTAAGTGAATATAATTTTTGGCTGATCTGTTCCTAAAAGAGATGGGCCATGATTTATGGATACATGTCGTACTCTCATTAAGATAGGTCATATCTTGGTTATATTCACTATTAATTCATTTTTTATTTGATTTTTATTATTTTATTGCATACTTTTTGAAATAACTATAAAAGTCCTTGTGGATTCAACCCTTTCTTCACTACTCTATCTATAAGAATAGTGGAATGAAGGTACTAAATTGGTGTGTAGTGGCGCGCATCAGATTTTTGGCACCATTGCCGAGGATTTTTGGCACTTTATTTTGAAAAGAAAAAATAAAGAAAAAATAATTAAAAGTTAGTAGTTATTATTTTTCAATCTTGAGTATCCTGATATAAGGTTATCTTAGCATAACTTTAAGTTATATTAAATGGTTTCCTAAGATACTAAAAGGTTGAATAGACTTAAAAAAATTTTAAAAAAATATAAAAAATAAAATAATTTTTTAAAAAAAATTTTGACATCCTCATAAATTATTAGGAGATTAGAAACTTAACCATCAAATTAAAAAATAATTAATATAATTTGCTTATGTGATAACTCTAAAGTTGGACACCTTATTTGTTACATTACATCTCTCCATAATTAACTTTAAGGGCATAACTTACTAATTAGATAAGATTGGAAGTTCATCGCCCTTCCTTGGCCCACAAATCACCACCCTGCATGTGCATTTACCTAGACTTTAACTATTAAAATTAATTAGATGTCCGTCCTAAGAATTTTGAGCTCAATAGGATAAGGGAATCCAGAGTTGGATCGGGTTTAGATTGGTTAGTTGCTTGATGTCTAAGGCAAGTGGTTCAGGGACAAGAGCCCGAAGGAAAGTGGTTCTTAATTGGTTCCATTTGCTTACCTGGCCAATTTTAATTGGTGCCTAAGATAAGTAATAGGGTACCCCCACCAACCTTACACTTACCTAGCCGAGTCAGTTAATTGATCTTGATCTTAAAGTGCTCAAAGATGACCTTGAAATAGTTAGGAGCTGTCTAGAACTAGGAAACCCTAGGATAGAGAGTCCATTGATTACTAACTTGTCTTCAATTAACCTAGAACTTAATTAATACTTTTCTCTATCCCTCTTAGCTCTAGGACTCCTAAGGCTTGCATCAGACTTCTTTATCTTTTTCTCTCTTCTTTCCCCTTCTCCTCTCTAAAAATAAATAAAATAAATAAAATACCTAGCCATGTACCAATTTCCTGAGTCTAGGTATGACCAAATTTATCAAGATCAAACTTATATAGCCTACATACTCGAGAAAACCTAAACTTTAATGCTTACAACTCAGGTTTGGGGGGCTCAATTAGATTTTTCATACCAACCACACCAGTGGTTATCCTGGTACCTCAAAGATCTCCATTCGTAGATGTACTTTATTACGATCAATCCTATTCATATTGTCAACCTTTTCCTACTACTTATAGCCTATCTTTTCAAGAGAAGGTTCTACAAGCAATAGACCATATCAAAAAAATTAGTCAAAACCTACCTTCCCCTTAGACTAACCCAGAAGTCAATATATTAGCCCAATTTTATCAATTAATCAAATCTCAACATCAATCTATCAATGAGCTTAATCAAACTAATCAATTATTAACTAAAGTTAATTAGGAGGAGGAAGAGTACTGCTTAGTCAATCCGAGAGTAACTTAAAGGGATATTACCAAGCTAGAATTTTAATAGTAATTTAGAGGGACACTATTAATTAAAGATTCTAATGACCCTTTAATATTTTCTAAAAAATCGACTATAATTTTTAGGAATGAACTGGTCACAGAACAAGCAGAGAAATCAAACTGGTGGGGTGAACCACTTCCATCATCATCCTACTCATCTATGGCCCCCTTCCCAAGTGTCCTAGAATCTTCCAATTTTCTTGGAAAAATAAGAATGAGATTCTCCATAAATTAGCCATTGGTCCTTAGTATTTCGTAAATACTTAAGGATGGTATTTACCACTTTCCAATGAGCTTCACCTAGGTCAGACTGGTACCTGCTCACTACACCTAGTGAGTATGCCACGTCTAGTTTAGTACATGTCATGGTGTACATGATAGAATTCACTATGAAGCATATAGGATTCTACTCATACACTCTCTGTTTTTATGAGTTATCATACAATTCCTTTTGGAGAGATCAATTCCAGTGCCTATCGGAGATAGCCCTTATTGAAATTTTTCATGCTGAATCATTTCAGTACAGTATCGATGTACATAGACTGAGACAATCCCAGAAGCCTCTTAGATCACCCAAGTCCTTTATAGAGAACTGAGATGATAACCGGACCTTTATTCCTTGCAATGATGGGATGTCATTCTCGATTAAGAATGTCATCCACATACAGCACAAGAAACATAATCATAAAACCATTAGCCCATTTATAATGCAAGGTTCTTCTCCATTCCTAACGAAGCCATATGGTTTAATACACTTATCAAATTGTATGTTCCAACTCCATGATGCTTGCTTCAGTTCATAAATGGTCTTTTGAAGCTTGCACACCTTTGACTCGTCTGTGGATGTGAACCCTTCAGGTTGTATCATATACACCTCCTCTTCCAGCTTACCATTCAGGAAAGCTGTTTGGACATCCATTTGCCAGATTTCATAGTCAAGGTGCGCTGCTAAAGTAAGCATGATCTGAATGGATTTGAGCATTGCTATAGGAGAGAACATCTCATCATAGTCAATACCATAATGTTGACGATATCCCTTGCAACCAGATGGGCTTTATAGGTCTCTACCTGCCTGTTTGTGCTCCTTTTCCTTTCGAAAATCCATTTGCACCCAATGGGTTTTATCCCTTCAGGTGGATCAACTAATGTCCATACATTGTTAATTTCCATGGACTCATATTGGATTTCATGGCTCCTAGCCATTTTTCAGAGTCGGACCTCTGCATCGCGTCCATATAGGTGATCAGATCCTCATTGTTCTCATCGAGTTCAATGGGATCACCATCTCGGACCAAGAATGATGTAGAACAGAAGCTCTGATACCAAAAATGATGCAGAACAAAGAACAAAGAAGCGTATGCGGAGTAAAAATTAAGATTAATTCTTTTTTTTTTATATATATTTCAGAAATTGGCTTTGACTCAAAGTAAAGCTAAACTAAGTGAAGAAAACTAGGTAAGGATTGAAAGCACAATTTAGAAGAAACTAAATTATCAGAGTAGTTCAGAAGTAACGGATCGCTGGGGTTAAGAACTCCCAGACCTAGGGTTTCGCTCTGAACTTTCAACAGGACAGAAATAGAGAGCGAGATGGTTTACTAACCAGACAGTGATCTTCACAGAATTTGGGTGGAAGAACTCTCTCAGCAGATTGTTGGATCCTCGGATTCGGCTATCTTCGCAATGGATCCTCCAATACTGGTCTCGTGGTTGGGTCGGCTTCTCTTGGACTCAAGATCTGGGAAGAAGAAAAACAGTGATGGATTCAGAGACTCAGGAAAGGATTTACCAGTTCGAAGAACTTGAAGGCTGATGTCGCTGAGATCCGGATTCTCTTGAAGGCTGATTCGACTCCCTCTGGAAAGAGCTTTGGATCTAAGTATCCGGACTATAGTTGGAGGCTGGTGGTCGGCCTGGACTTGGAGAGAGAGGCCGTGGGAGGTGGAATAGGCTAGGGTTTGGTGGATTGAAGTGGATGGTGGTGGCGGCTAGGTTTTGGAGAAGAAGTGGTTACCTAGGGTTTGGGTTTTGGAGATCTCACACCTCCTCAAGGTTCCTGGGGAACCCGATTTACTCCCTCACGGAGCTCAACACCTGGATGCAAGTGCGGAAGAGAGAAAACACAAAGTTTGCTCACAAAAAAAATTTGGTTCATTCATCTCATTTTTTTCAAACTTACATGGGGTTTTAATTTATAGGCAATGAGAGTAGGGTTTTACATCTTCCCATGTGGGACTAAGGAGGGGATCTTCAAATTAGGATATCAATCCCTACTCATATGGCCGGCCAATTAATTCCAAAGTTGATTGAAGCTTCAAAAGGAAAGTGGGTGGCGCCTCCTTGTCTTGACCTCCAAGAAAATATTTTTTTCTTCTATGCTTGGCCTTATCTGGAAGTGTTTGGGCGCCTCTTAACTTGCCCTCCAAGAGAAAATTTGTTGCCTTTTATATCTGGCTTTAGTTGGAATGATTAGGGCACCTCCTAACCTTGCTTTCAAGAGAAATCTCCTTCCTTCCATGGCTCAACCCTTTTTGGATACCTCCTTTTCTTTCTCCCCAAGTTATGGCTCCTTCTAACTTTGTTTTGAATATTTCTGGCAAGTAATGGGCGCCTCCTTAATTTCTCTCCAAGAGAATTTCTTCCCTTTCATAGTTTGGTTCTTTGGGAAGTCTTGGCCGCCCCCTTGATTTGTGGACCCCTGGTGGATTTCTCCTCAATTGGCGCATGAAAACAGGGGAGCTGCTATCTGTGGTGTGGGGACCAAAGCCTGCTGGATGGAGATGTGGCACCCCTGGACTCAGGCGTATGGCTGGGAGTGTGGCGCCCACTTGCTTGCCTTGGGAGAAAATGTAACACCCCAGGTTGAAGCCTTAGTCCACTACTACTGAGTCAACATGACTCAACAAAATAAAATGCAGGTAATACAGACTCAAACTAAAATTGAGTTGATCAAGTCAACCCTTATTACAAGCCAAAAACCTAATTCTTCGGGCAAGGTTAATCAGAGATCCAGATGGAGCTCTGAAGTCTTCTTCTGAGTCTGGTGCCCGCACCAATTCTCCCAGGGTGGAGGAACTCGACCCTGTCGAGTATGGATCAAGTTGGCTCTGGTATCTCTCCAAGAGGTCTGGGTCCAATTCTTGTAATTCTTCTCGGGAGATCCAAGAGTCATCAGAGTTTGGCCTCCTTGCCAGCGGACCAGGTATCTTTGGTATCCTCGATTACGAGTAGAGATAACCTGATCATCCAGGATCTTTTCAATCTGCTCTTTCCTCACAGGCCATTTGTTGGTGGACACACAGGGTCAGGTTCACTCTCAAGAGCAGGATTAGGTTCAAAAGCCTCACTGGGAATCACAGCTGGCTCTCTATACTCTACTAGGTCTGTAATGTTGAAAGTGGAGCTAATGCCTAGTTCTGGAGGTAACTCGAGCACATAGGCATTGGATCCTACTCTCTTCACCACTCTAAATGGTCCAGCTCCTCTAGCATGTATCTTTCTAACGGTTCCAGGAGGAAACCGTTCAGGCCTTAACCTAATCATTACATAATCTCCCTCATTAAAAGTTTTGACTCGTCTTTGAGAATCAGCCAACTTCTTATAAGTTTCATTACTTAAGTTTATTTTGGCATGAATTTCTTTATGCAAGTCTTTTATATGCTGTGCAAAAACTTCGGCAGACTCGGAGACTCGTGTATGGACTGGTAAAGGAGCTAGGTCAAGAGGTGTGTGAGGTTTGTAACCATGCACAATTTCAAATGGACTCTTACCTGTAGACCTATTGACCGAGTCATTGTATGCAAATTCAATCCCAAGTAAATACAAATCCCAATTCCTGGTATTCTCACTCAACCAAATCTGAGTTAATGTCCTAAACTCGACTGACGATGATTCCTAAAGAATGGACTTTATTCAAAGGAACCCTAGGTCTAAACTAACAAACTACGGCTCTCTAGGTTTGACCTTGGGTCGGAGGATGGCATGCAGAGCATGAAAACTTATCATGGGTGCCTAGTAGGTGCCATAAGGTCTTCCAGAAGTAGGTGGCAAACCTAATAGATTCTGACACGTGATTCACTCTAAAGACTTTGACAAAGTATACTTGGATGGTGTAAGAAGCATTGGAAGTCCTAGAGAAAGGGAGGAAATATGAGGTGGAGTCTCGAATTACCTGCTGGCTAAAGGTGGTGACCTGAAGGTTTGAATGGTGATCTATGAATGTCAACTGGTCATCCTTACGAAAGGAAAAGTTTGCTACTCCCAGGAATGGATCAAGAGATGGTTCGGGGAGTAGCCTAGGACATGTGATTGCAACAGTTAAGGTTTGTTCTCTAAGCAAATAATGATCCACTTTCTCAAGAAATGGATTAGAGAATGATTCATGGAAGGGCCTATGGATGATGACCTCAAGACTTGAAATTTGACTATGGGTGAGGAAAGGTATACTCTATAGAAGGGTAGGTCAGTCATGCGAAGGAAGGGGTCTGGGGTCATAAGGAGGACTTCTACAGGACTGGGTGAATCAATCCGCTCAGAAAAGGATGTCCAACTGAGATTACGGGAGAGACCTTAGTGGCTGAGCATGGGACAAGGTCCAATTGTAAGAGGCTTGATTCAGTCATCCTAAGGAGAGGATCTACCATAGGTGGGCAAACTTAAACAGTTCAGTGCAAAGATCTTCAATTGGTACTTGGGGAATGATTGTCATTAGAGGGTACGAACTAATAGCTCTGGCTAACACTATGAGTTCTTCCTGGGGGTATTGACTAAAGGAACCTGGTTTTCACAAATCTCTTGAATTTCTGAACTAGGTCCTACCAGTTGGTTTTTTTCCAAGGTCTCCTCAGTAAGGAACCAATAGTATCAATGTCATATTCTTCAAGTTCTTCCCCCTCATATTCATCAACTAGACTCAAGCCAGCATCATATACTTCCTCGATGCCATCTTCAATGGGTTTCGGGTCAGTGGTAATCGGGTCAACTGATTCTAGGCTTGTCATACCTAACCGTTCTTCCTCATTGGTAGGCTTGGTTCTCCCTCATTAATGTCATCCTTAGGATTCTTACCACTTAGCTGTGCACAAGCCAGTCCTATGCATGGGCACTGACTAGATTTATGGCCTCTTTCTCCACAAAACAAACATTCTTGATATAAGGAAACTGGGTCACTGGGTTTCAAGCTAGTAGAGACCTTGCTTGGGCATGGGTGTGGAATCTAAATGGTTTGATCTAGAAGACTTGGGTTGTTGAGTGACTGGTCTAGAATATTGTAAGGACCTCTCATAGACACGATCCACACTATAGATATCATGGTTAGGCTTCCTAAGGTTATGCTCGGGATCACGGTATAAGGTCCTCCTAGGTTCCTGGCATGGGTGAGGTTGGGGCCTATTAATTTTGGATCAGGGTCCAATTTTGATGTCTACGTTTCTCAAGTATTTGGACTCGATCCCTAAACTAGGAAAACCCTCATTCATGTCCTGACTCAATTTGGTCATACTTTCGGTAAGATTTCTAACCATGGCCTCTAAATCTGGTTGGGTTTGACTAGGTTGGTAGGGTACTCCATTCCGGGTAGACATGATGATGCAAGCAAGCACACAGAATGTGACTAGACTAAAGAGACTACTGGCTCACTAGACCTAGAGTCCAAACTAGATGCCCAATCAGAGTGGCAAGCTAGCTTGTAGTAACCTCAGGACTCAGCCAGGCAGGTGTAAGGGGAGTGTTAGGTCCCTAAATGCCAATCCTAACACCAATCAGAGATTGGCCAGGTAGGCGGACCAGCACACAAGCCCTTCAGGATGGAATCCCTGAACCACCGTTCTAGACACTGAGTACAAAGCACACACAGAGTAACCAGACAAACTGACTCAACACTAGCCTTGACCCGACTGTTGATGTCCCTAGCCCACTAGGGCAAATTAGGTCTAATTAATTTTAAGATTAAAGGCTTAGGTTCGAATGAGTGGGTGGTGGTTTTGGGCTAAGGAGAGGTTATCAACTCCTCCCCTTATCTTAGATATCAAATGCCCTTAAGATGAATTAAGAGATGATCACTCCAAAATAATTGATTGCAGAAACAAAAATAGAGTTGCAGTAATTTAATCCTCAGAAATCTCACGGAACTAATATCATAGGAAAATTATGAAAATAGTTTCAATTTTACTGTTTTAGAAAAACAAAATCACCAAATTTGGAGTTACCTGCAGTGAGAAATAATTCCTGCAACAGAATAATTACGGGCTGAAAATAGAGTACTCCCCGTTACAATTCCTGCTACGAAGTTGTAACCCAACGGATCCCCTACACGCCCTAGGAACACCCGTGAATGGAAGAGGAGGTTTGCACCTCGCTTCGTTCCTAGGACCGGATGTCCTGGGGAGTCTACTTCGAGCAGACAAAGTAAAAGAGAGAGACTCAAACAAGCAATCAAAACAGAAACCCTAGACAGGGCTCTGATACCAAATGATGTAGAACAGAAGCTCTGATACCAAAAATGATGTAGAACGAAAGCTCGATACCAAAATGATGCAGAACAAAGAACAAAGAAGCGTATGCGGAAGTAAAATTTAAGACTAATTCTTTTTTTTTTTTTATTTCAAAATTGGCTTCGACTCAAAGTAAAGTTAAACTAAGTTGATGGAAACTAGGTAAGGATTGAAAGCACAATTAGAAGAAGCTAAGTTATCAGAGTAGTTTAGAAGTAACGGATCGCTGGGGGTTGAGAAACTCCAGACCTAGGGTTTCGCTCTGAACTTTCAACAGGACAGAAATAAAGAGAAGAGATGGTTTACCAACCAGACAGTGATCTTCACAGAATTTGGGTGGAAGAACTCTCTCGAGCAGATTGTGGATCCTCGGATTCGACTATCTTCGCAATGGATCCTCCAATACTGGCCGTGGCTGGGTCGGCTTCTCCTGAACTCAAGATCTGGGAAGAAGAAAACAAGTGATGGATTCAGAGACTCAGGGAAGGATTTACCAGTTCGAAGAACTTGAAGGCTGATGTTGCTGAGATCCGGATTCTCTGAAGGCTGATTCGACTCCCTGGAAAGAGCTTTGATCTGAAGTATCCGACTGGAGCTGGATGCTGGTGGTCGGCCTGGACTTGGAGAGAGGCCGTGGGAGGTGGGATAGGCTAGGGTTTGATGGTTGAAGTGGAGGATGGGCGCCTAGGGTTTTGAGAGAAGTGGCTAACCTAGGTTTGGGGTTTAGAATCTCACACCTCCTCAAGTTTCCTGGGAACCGGATTTACTCCCTCACGGAGCTCAACACCTGGATGCAAGTGCGGAAGAGAGAAAACACAGAGTTTGCTCACAAAAAAATTGGTTTCATTCATCTTTTTTTTTTCAAACTTACATGGGGGTTTAATTTATAGGCCATTACAGAGAGTAGGGTTTTACATATTCCCATGTGGGACTAAAGGAGGGGATCTTCAAATTAGGATATCAATCCCTACTCATATGGCCGCCAATTAATTCAAAGTTGATTGAAGCTTCAAAAAGGAAAGTGGGTGGCGCCTCCTTGTCTTGACCTCCAAGAAAAGTATTTTTTTCCTTCTATGCTTGGCCTTATCTGGAAGTGTTTGGGCGCCTCTTAACCTTGCCCTCCAGAGAAAATTTGTTGCCTTTATATCTGGCTTTAGTTGGAATGATTAGGGCGCCTCCTAACCTTGCTTTTCAAGAAAATCTCCTTCCTCAAGCCAGCATCATATACTTTCTCGATGCCATCTTCAAGGGGGTTTCAGGTCAGTGGTAATCGGGTTCAACTGATTCTAGGCTTGTCATACCTAACCGTTCTTCCTCATTGGTAGGCTTGGGTTCTCCTCATAATGTCATCCTTAGGATTCTTACCACTTAGCTATGCACAGCCAGTCCTATGCATGGGCACTGACTAGATTTATGGCCTCTTTCTCCACAAAATAAACATTCTTGAGATATAGGAAACTCTGGTAACACTGGGTTTCAAGCTAGTAGAGACCTTGCTTGGGCATGGGTGTTAATCTAAATGGTTTGATTAGAAGACTTGGGTGTTGAGTGACTGGTCTAGAATATTGCAAGGACCTCTCATAGACACGATCCACACTATAGATATCATGGTTAGGCTTCCTAAGGTTATGCTCGGGATCACGGTATAAGGTCCTCCTAGGTTCCTGGCATGGGTGAGGTTGGGGCCTATTAAATTTTGGATCAGGGGTCCAATTTGATGTCTACGTTTCTCAAGTATTTGGACTCGATCCCTAAACTAGGAAAAACCTCATTCATGTCCTGACTCAATTTGTTGTCATACTTTCGGTAAGATTTTCTAACCATGGCCTCTAAATCTGGTTGGGTTTGACTAGGTTGGTAGGTACTCCATTCCGGGTAGACATGATGATGCAAGCAAGCACACAGAATGTGACTAGACTAAAGAGACTACTGGCTCACTAGACCTAAGTCCAAACTAGATGCCCAATCAGAGTGGCAAGCTAGCCTGTAGTAACCTCAGGACTCAGCCAGGCAGGTGTAAGGGGAGTGTTAGGTCCCTAAATGCCAATCCTAGACACCAATCAGAGATTGGCCAGGTAGGCGGACAGCACACAAGCCCTTCGGGATGGAATCCCTGAACCACGTTCTAGACACTGAGTACAAAGCACACACAGAGTAACCAGACAAACTGACTCAACACTAGCCTTGACCCGAATGTTGATGTCCCTATAGCCCACTAGGGCAAATTAGGTCTAATTAATTTAAGATTAAAGGCTTAGGTTCGAATGAGTGGGTGGTGGTTTTGGGCTAAGGAGAGGTTATCAACTCCTCCCCTTATCTTAGATATTCAAATGCCCTTAAGATGAATTAAGAGATGATCACTCCAAAATAATTGAATTGCAGAAACACAAAAACAGAGTTGCAGTAATTTAATCCTCAGAAATCTCACGGAAACTAATAAATCATAGGAAAATTATGAAAAATAGTTTCAATTATACTGGTTTTAGAAAATCAAAAATCACCAAATTTGGAGTTACCTGCAGTGAGAAATAATTCCTGCAACAGAATAATACGGGCTGAAATAGAGTACTTCCCCGTTTATAATTCCTGCTACGAAGTTGTAACCCAACGGATCCCCTACACGCCCTAGGAACACCCGTGGAATGGGAAGAGGAGGTTTGCACCTCGCTTCGTTCCTAGGACCGGATGTCCTGGGGAGTCTACTTCGAGCAGACAAAGTAAAAAGAGAGAGACTCAACAAGCAATCAAAACAGAAACCCTAGACAGGGCTCTGATACCAAAATGATGTAGAACAGAAGCTCTGATACCAAAAATGATGTAGAACGAAAGCTCTGATACCAAAATGATGCAGAACAAAAGAACAAAGAAGCGTATGCGGAAGTAAAATTAAGACTAATTCTTTTTTTTTTTTATTTCAGAAATTGGCTTCGACTCAAAGTAAAGTTAAACTAAGTTGATAGAAACTAGGTAAGGATTGAAAGCACAATTTAGAAGAAGCTAAGTTATCAGAGTAGTTTAGAAGTAACGGATCGCTGGGGGTTGAGAAACTCCCAGACCTAGGGTTTTGCTCTGAACTTTCAACAGGACAGAAATAAAGAGAAGAGATGGTTTACCAACCAGACAGTGATCTTCACAGAATTTGGGTGGAAGAACTCTCTCGAGCAGATTGTTGGATCCTCGGATTCGACTATCTTTGCAATGGATCCTCCAATACTGGCCTCGTGGCTGGGTCGGCTTCTCCTGAACTCAAGATCTGGGAAGAGAAAAACAAGTGATGGATTCAGAGACTCAGGGAAGGATTTACCAGTTCGAAGAACTTGAAGGCTGATGTTGCTGAGATCCGGATTCTCTTGAAGGCTGATTCGACTCCCTCGGGAAAGAGCTTTGGATCTGAAGATCCGGACTGGAGCTGGATGCTGGTGGTCGGCCTGGACATGGAGAGAGAGGCCGTGGGAGGTGGGATAGGCTAGGGTTTGATGGATTGAAGTGGAGGATGGGCGCCTAGGGTTTTGGAGAGAAGTGGCTAACCTAGGATTTGGGGTTTGGAGATCTCACACCTCCTCAAGGTTCCTGGGGAACCCGGATTTACTCCCTCACGGAGCTCAACACCTGGATGCAAGTGCGGAAGAGAGAAAACACAGAGTTTGCTCACAAAAAAAGTTGGTTTCATTCATCTTTTTTTTTTCAAACTTACATGGGGGTTTAATTTATAGGCCATTACAAGAGAGTAGGGTTTTACATATTCCCATGTGAGACTAAAGGAGGGGATCTTCAAATTAGGATATCAATCCCTACTCATATGGCCGGCCAATTAATTTCAAAGTTGATTGAAGCTTCAAAAAGGAAAGTGGGTGGTGCCTCATTGTCTTGACCTCAAAGAAAATATTTTTTTCCTTCTATGCTTGGCCTTATCTGGAAGTGTTTGGGCGCCTCTTAACCTTGCCCTCCAAGAGAAAATTTGTTGCCTTTTATATCTGGCTTTAGTTGGAATGATTAGGGGCCTCCTAACCTTGCTTTTCAAGAGAAATCTCCTTCCTTCCATGGCTCAACCCTTTTTGGATACCTCCTTTTCTTTCTTCCCAAGTTATGGCTCCTTCTAACTTTGTTTTGAGTATTTCTGGCAGGTAATGGGCGCCTCCTTGAATTTCTCTCCAAGAGAATTTCTTCCCTTTCATAGTTTGGTTCTTTTGGGAAATCTTGGGCCGCCCCCTTGATTTGTGGACCCCTGGTGGATTTCTCCTCAATTGGCGCATGAAAGAGGGGAGCTGCTATCTGTGGTGTGGGGACCAAAGCCTGCTGGATGGAGATGTGGCACCCCCTGGACTCAGGCATATGGCTGGGAGTGTGGCTGGGAGTGTGGCACCCACTTGCTTGGCCTTGGGAGAAAATGTAACACCCCAGGTTGAAGCCTTAGTCCACTACTGAGTCAACATGACTCAACAAAATAAAAATGCAGGTAATACAGACTCAAACTAAAATTGAGTTGATCAAGTCAATCCTTATTACAAGCCAAAAACCCTAATTCTTCGGGCAAGGTTAATCAGAGATCCAGATGGAGCTCTGAAGTCTTCTTCTGAGTCTGGTGCCCGCACCAAAGAAACCATAGTATCTATCTGGTCAACTCGGTACCCTATCGAATCTCCTTAATGGTTCCTGTGTGGGCTCTAGGTGTGTTCTAATCATTGCCAATTCTATGTTATCCCTTAAGTGTGTCGATTTTTCTACTTGTTGAATTTCACTAAGTTCAATCTTAGTGGCTACAGTCCCTTCACCAAGGAACTCATTTTCGAAAAAGATTGCCCTAAGACTGACGAACAACTTTTGTTCCTTAGCTAAGTAGAAGTAATACCCCTTAGACTCTTTTGGATACCCAACAAATAGGCATCGGTCAGACCTAGGTCCAAGTTTATCCATTTTCAAATGTTTTACATAAGTCGGGTACCCCCAGACCCGAAGGGTGATAGCATCGGCTTACGTCCAGTCCATATCTCATATGGTGTTTTGCTAACGGACTTACTTGGAGCCCTATTCAGAAGGTAATAGGCTAATTCTAGAGCATATCCCCAAAAGGATAGCGGCAGAGAAAGCCTATCATGGACCAAACTATGTCTAACAGGGTACGATTCCTTCTCTCAAACACTCCATTTAATTGAGGTGTCCCTGGAGGTGTCCATTGAGAGAGAATCCCATTATCCTCAAGATATGTCAGAAACTCACCCGAAAGGTATTCACCACCTCAATTGGATCGAAGGGTTTTGATACACTTTCCAGTTTATTTTTCTACTTCATTATGATATCGTTTGAACATTTCAAACGACTCAAATTTATGTCTCATCAAGAAGACATAACCGTACCTCGACAGGTCATCTATAAATATAATGAAATAATCGTACCCCCCTGGCATTAATATTCATGGGTCTGCATACATCAGTATGTACCAGACTCAGAATCTCTTTGGCTTGTTCACCATTTCCAATAAAAGATGACTTTGTCATTTTTCCAACAAGATAGGACTCACAGGTTGGAAGTGAACTATCTTCGCTAAAATCAAGGAGACCCTCGCTTTTCAACCTATTTATCATGTTCTTATTAATATGACCTAGCTTATAATGCCACAGGTATGCTTCGCTGACATTATCTATCCTAGGGTGTTTCTAGACATGTACCTTACACTAATAGGTTATGATAGTACAAAAATACCATCATGCATTTGTCCAATCAAAACTACATAACCATTTCAAATGATTTTGCAAATGTCATTATTTATTGATAGTTCATAACCATACATGGCCAATTGGCTTATAGAAATGACATTCAAAATAAAAGATGGATAAAAATGACATTCATTCAAAATGATAGTGCAGGACTCGAAAATAAGTTTGAGGACTCCTAACACCAAGACTAGAACTCGACTTCCATTTTCACGTTCAAGAATCTCTCGCCATCCTCGAATCTTATACTAAAAGTCACTGCAAAGAATTGCTAACGTGAATTGGACTTCCTATATCTAATACCCAGTTAGTAGTATCGCAGATAGAAAAACTACACGATGTTATCATATAAATACCTTGTCTAGGACTATCCTGTGGCTTTTTCTTCTTAGACCTATTCGGGTCAAGGGATGTGATATAAAGAGGATAGTTCCTTTTCCAATAACTTTGCTTCTTGCAAAAGAAGCACTCTGCATGGCTTTGATCAACCTTCACTTTCTTGGCCGGATTGGGCCCAGAAGCATTAAGCACCTTTTTCCCTTTATTTTTCTTTTTCCTTTTTTTAAAGGGATGACACCCTCCCAAAGATCCTCCCACTAGATTCACCATCTCTTTGTTCAATGATGGTCTTTCTCATAAGTCTGTAGCAACCCCAACAAACTATGGTAGTTAACTGCATGCTTATTCATTCTATAATGATCGAGAACATCTAGATAGGAAGAGAAGAGGAAATTCAGAATCGCATCTTTTTCAAGCTATTCATGCAAGGGATAGCCGAGCTTGCCCAAGCGCTTAATCATCTCGATCATGTATAGTACATGATTAGTGACTGAGGCCCCATCATGCATCCGTGCATTATAGATGGCACAGGAGATCCTGTACCTCTCAACGTCATCAGGTGTGCCAAAGGACTCCTTCAACCTTTGAAGAATTTCCTCCGGCTGGGCTTCCTCAAACTTGCGACTGAACTCGTCGTTCATCGCTACCAATATAATGCATTGGATAGTGGTCTTATCAGAGAGCCACTTCTGATAAGTGTCTCTGATCGAACCCCGAGCATTGGGAGCAGGGATCTCAGGTGCCAGATCCGATATCACATACAAGATCCATTCATACTCCAGGACAATCCTGAGCCTTCGATACCAGCTATCGAAGTTGGGTCCATTAAGCTTCTCATTATCGAGAGAGACCGAAGCGACAGGTTGGAAGACATCTGAAAGAAAAACCGAAGCTAATTAGTGTATATGAATTATTAACCTAAAGACATGGATTTTAGTCTAAAGGTCCCTCCCACTATTTTGTTTAGACTGGTAGCCTCTACCTCCAATCCAAGGAATTACTTTAATTCCCTAGTGGGTACCAGAGTCCAATAGACAACACATGAGCCCAACTTTGGCTAGCCCACCCATGCGTGTCTAAAGGTAGGTTCTTCAATCGATTGCTTCTCCAAGTAACCTCCAGTATTTGGGTTTTGCCCCAAGGTGCACTTCAATTGACCTTTGGGTCTCCTATTGAAGGTCTTGGTTAGGTCCAACCATTAACATGACAAAATTCAATGCTTCTAATAACGAATAGTCAAGCCCGACTTTGGCCGGCCCACCTGACCACCGTTAAGAGAGTCACATTGAGCCATCATATTAGGAACAGTAATTTCAATAGCCCGATGAATACCCAATCTTTGGATCTGCCGATGAACACCCAACTACTGGATCCATTAACATCCCACTTAATGGGAGGCTAGGACTTGGTTATCCCTATAACTTTATCCTTTTAAGGTCCTAATAATTTAGAGGGTTTAATTTTAATGTGACAGATGAAGAGATGAGAAGAAATGGATCAACCTCCCACTGACCACATCAGTAATCAAGGAGGGTTACACATAACTAATGATCCATGGGCACCTAAAATCAGTCAAGACTGATTACCTTGGGTGACATGGGTTAACATGAGTTAATGAGCTATCCAATCAATCCTGATTGACCACATTGGCCAGGTAAGTGAGATCATGGGTTGGGTTCTACCATTAACCGTCTTGCATTAGACACCAACAAAGTTGGCTAGGTAAGAGGTAGCCCCAAAGAACCATGATCAAAATGCCAAACTTACCTAGACACCAATCGGTTCATCAGACTCGATTAGACTAGCCTAAAGACTCGGGCTTTCCACTGAGCCACAAATTAGGTCCATTTAGATTTATGGACTAATCAATCTAACTATTAGAGAGATCTAGAGAAGAAATCCTAACTCAACATTTAATTAGATTAGTCCTTTAATTAGTTAATGCATCTAAACTTAGGTCTAACCCAATTAAGGACCTAATAGAAGGTAATCCATGACCCTTAAGGCTTATTGAAATGACTTAAAATCTTTGAATCATATTTCTAGAGTTCTAAGTCATTCTTTATTCTTAATTAAGTTCAATAGCCTCAATTAAATTAAAACAATTTTAATTTACAAATGTAAAATAATTTTACAACAAAATAAATTTGAATTCACTATTTTTCAACATACTACTGCCAAGTGTTGACTCACCAAGGGAAGTGTTGACACTAGGTGTTGATACTTGGATCGATTCAAGGCCTGAGACAGGAAGAAAATATAACGATATGTTTTCAGTATGCGCTCTGAGTCGACATTTTCAAGGCAAAGTGTCGACTCACAAGCCCAAGTGTCGACACTTCCTTATCAAGTGTCGACACTTCAGCCTGTCACAGGGAAAAATAGAATGCCAGTTTTCTGGTGATTTGCTCATGAGTCGACACTTACAAGGCCAAGTGTCGACTCATAGCCTGAGACAAAGAAAAAATAATGATTTTAAATCCAAAGTTTCTCCAAACTTTCTCTCAAGTCCGATCAAAAAATCATTTTAGATCTTATCTAAAGTTATTTTATGATCATGTCATTAGATTAAAATATTTTTAATCTACATTTTCTTTCTTCTTATTTTTCTTTTCATGAGTCAATCACATCGACACCTCTACACGCCATAGGAGACCCTATTGAATGGAAGAGAGGATCTTGCAGCCCTACTTCTCTCTTATGACCGGACGGCCATGGTGAAGCACTCAATCCAAGTACTTAAGAAAGGTGATGTTAAAGCATGCTAGCATCATTATACTACAAAAGAAACCTATTGCTCTGATACCATTGAAGGTTTTAACATTCATGCATACAGGATAGAAAAAAATATATTTTAAAACTATTTTAAAACATGCACAGTTGAAGGCTTGGTAGATAGATCAAAATGATCTACCGATCTGCCTGTAATAGGATCTAGTATAATAATCTAGCATGCAAGTAAACATCAATAGCAAGAAAGAAACAAAGATATAAGAGTACATTATCATTACACATATGAAAATATTGTGAGAAGGAGGAAGGCACTCGAGCCACACACGCATATGGCCTCAACAAGTAATCCACACCGGGGCTCGACTCTGATCAACTCCCTCGGAGTACTAGCTCTTCGGGATCCTTCGGGTCAATCTTTTTCTTCCAAGAAGACAAGAAGGAGAGGTGGAACCCTTCCTAAGACCTAGCTTGAATGCTAGGTTTGTCATACCCAATCCCAAGTCCTCATAAAACCTTTCTCTTCCACTTTAAGCCTTTTTTGAATCTTTCCCTAATTTTTTCTAACCATTACAGCCTCTAAAATGACCTTCATTTGTAGGGGCAGCAAGGAGAGGGAGAAAGAAAAAGGAGGAGAGATTGGGGGAGAGAGTCAAGGGCCATACCAAATGGGTCCAAGCACATAATAAAGGAATGATAATGATTACATGAAAGTGTGGAGTCAAAATGGTTTGAATTCGAAATTCAAACCAGGTCAAAACTTGTCCAAAAAACTTTCAAAAAATTCTTCCCAGAATTCTGCTTGTCACAGCAAGT
The DNA here is from genome assembly GCA_021397845.1 of Areca catechu. Taxonomy (NCBI): domain Eukaryota; kingdom Viridiplantae; phylum Streptophyta; class Magnoliopsida; order Arecales; family Arecaceae; genus Areca; species Areca catechu. Next base: position 128,993,423 of record CM038040.1, on the reverse strand, counting down.
GTCGACTCATGCAAAATGCCAAGTGTCGACACTTGGAACATGGTCAATCATATTGTCCTCCGGTGATGGCAAACGATTCTTAATCATCGATCAACCTCAAAATCATATAGAAAACCCCTATGGTGTGTGACCCCATAGGTTCGAACACTAAGACGGTAGCACTGGAACATTTTCAATACTAGTTAAAGTCTTCATTTAGCAATGATACCCGATATCCAGATAGGTCGAAGATGCAGAGCACCTCAGAAGAACCTCTGGCATATGGTTACCGTATAATTCATCCCTTTGACCTCATAATGCTCGGGATGACCTAGGGTTCGATCGCCAACCCTAATTTGGTTCATCTAGATCGTGTCTTAACTTTATAAATTTTGTGACTCCTTATAAGAACTACCCTGGCCAATGCTAAATTGAGATATAATGAGTCATTCACTCAAAACTATTTGGAGGGGTCACCAGTAGAGACTTCTACTCCTGCACCTTCTACTACACCTGCTCCAGGATCTCTGCACTACAGATACTTCAGCACCATCAGTTTCTCATGCCTTTTTTGCACAGCAGATGAGACAATTATCATAGTTTCTGACGAGCACTGTTGGATCGATGTTTAGCGATCTTTGTCAAACAATTGATACTAGACTTTAGAAGATCTATGGAGAGCTGAGATAGTTATATTCCAGGGTGGACAAAGTTGAGTCTACCAGAGTAGGTTCATAGATTGACCTACAGTCACTGATAGATTCCTTCAGGTCTGTATCTGATGATATCTGATAGATAGTAGATCATAGCATTCAGGAGTTCAGATCTGAGTTGCGAGAGCTATCTTATTAGATGGGATCATTAGAGGAGACTAGGAAGATGGAGGATGACTACACTAAAGGTCTGGGGATACTTCTGGCTGAGTTAGGTCGATTAAGAGGATCTGCTGAAGCCTTTGCCAATGCTCAGGCCAGTGAGCTCATTGCACTTCATGAGGGGATGAAGAAGATACAGACTGAACCTAGCCCTGTTTGGCTTTTCTTGTCTCAGCTATCTTCTTCTGCTAGAGGAGCCAGCTTTTCAACTCCTAGATAGCCACCACCTCATTCTACACAGCCACCACCTCACTCTACCATCAGTTAGGTGTATGCCCTGAAAGCCATGTTGGCTTGATACATTTTAATTTTAGGGCATGAACTTTGTACTTAATTTTTCTTATTAATAAAAAGGGCATTAGTTTCATTCATATTATTGTATCTATAAATCATGCATGGGGTTGATGGACAATGACACATATTCTCAAGAGTTGAGAATCTGAGGCATGTAATCTTTATAGATTAACTCCTAAAAGCTCTCGATTATTGGAATATCACGAGAACGATGATTGATCCATTAAAATCGATGCACAGATCACTTCCCTTTCGGGTAGATGAGTCTCTGACCTATAGTGTGGAGACACTGGAGTGAGAGTGCAGGTAGTTGATAGAGATCAATGGTACCGAGCATGACCAAGTACAGAAAGTTATATGTATGATTACTCACTCATCGATAACTTTCTAATGCTGTATTCGTGCGAATAGTTCCTTGACTTAGAGTATCTTAGCTAATCACAATAAGGTTGCTATAGTTTGACAGCACAATCACATGGTTCCTATCCATATAGGAGGACCTTGCGGTGTTTGTTGGTTGCAGTAAGTTTATTGTAGGAGTAGGATGTTCACTTGTAGGGATCTATCAGCCTTAGTAGTAAGGTATAATCCTATGCAAGCTTAATGAGACTATGTCCAGAAATCTATGACCATAGTATGGTGATAATAAAAAGGTGTTTTCATTAGTATCACAATTGGACTAGAGGCGATTAAGTTAAGCATAAGACTGATGGGTTTGACGAGTATACGTAACCAACATCATGTCGGGATTTTGATAGAGGAACAGAATCACATTGTAACTATACCTAGGGGTTCCAATCTTTTTCTGCTGGGTTATCACTATATACTGCTAGGTGTCACTAGGGGATTATGAGAGCCCATTAAGATTATTTTTAGATCGATGATCCTAATTAGGGTTGAGCTAAAATTATTTCAATCCATTGAAAGGAGTTTTGATGATGTATAATGGAGATTATAGCATGTCTCATTACCAGACAAGATAAGACCTGAGGAGTCACACACATAAGGAGCTCAAGTAACCAATCATCAAATCAATTTGGACCTAATTGTATGTGTTACAATTAATATTTGACCTAATTATAAATGTTACAATTAATTAATTATAAATTAATTATTAATTAAATTAAATTAGATTTAATTTAATTGAGTTAAACTCAATTAATTAATCCTAATTGAGTTGGATCAATGTCCGCTTCGAAATGGTTTGATCGGATTTAAAATCAGCTTCAGTTTGATTATAAAATCACTTCATTTGGACCATGACCTAGAGTCCAATTAGACTAGGACTCTCTCTCCATGTCTCCCCTTCCTTCCACACGCCTACCTTGAGGGCCCCATGTGTTTGGGTGACAAAAGAGAGGAAGTGTGAATATTAGATGGCGCTAATCCTTCTTTTGGCATGGAGGAATATGAGGAGTCCTTCTCATTCACTATTAAATCCTAGCCAGATAAAATAAAACACTGGAGTTTTATTTTGATGGGATGGGAGAACTTGAATTTAAATAAGAAGAAAGGTGGCCGACCAAAGAGAGAACAATTGGCATGAATATTTCTCTCCTTCCACCATGAATATTCCTCTTGGCCATGAGCTTTTCTTTTGGGGCATCTTCACCTGAGGTTCTCTCTCCTGGCGCCAAGTTCTTTTCTCCCCTTTTTATTTCCTTCTTCCTTCTGTGAGGTTTAGAGGGATGCTCTACTAGAGAAAGAAGAAAGGAAAGGGTCCAAACATCTTGCATAGTTTGATTTGCAAGATAGAAGCCGAAAGCCAGTCCAGATTTGGATCAGCACAGTTCTTAAAGCGGGTGATTTACTAAAAGAGGAGAGGGCTGCAAGGATCTAGCATTCCGGTGCCCTCTACGACTTGATTGTGAGAGCTTCATGTGGATACCATCAGAGGCTGGGCATTTGTGCGGCTTCGATAGAATCCCGATTTTAAGTAGCAGATCTGCATGCTTTTCAGAGCACGCCCAAATAGCGATCCAAGTAAGTATTTTATGCTTAAAATAATTTCTATTTCAGATTTGATATTTTTCTCATATGTTGCAGCATGTTAGAAATTTATGATAAATAAATTAGATTATTTATGAATTGTAGGATTAGATATAAATTATTTTTATATCTGCTTTCGCTGTGACTGGCTGTTGATGCCTGTTCGATTATAATTTTTTGTTCCTGGGAGAACTCCAATAATGGTATCAGAGCCACGGTTCTCCTTCTTAACATGCATGCATGAGAATCAAATCTGAAAAATATTTAGATCATATAGATAGACTATGATTTTTCATATCTATGTTGAGCATGAGATTGTTCTAGCATTGAATTTCATGTTTTTTAAAATTATTTTCAAAATCAAAACCATAATTGTCATATCTGAAATTAAATTTAATAATCTGAAATTTAATTAATCAAGGGTTGCACAAAGTGACATAAGGTTGTCCTGCTATAGGGTTTACCCCCTATAGTGCAAAGGTTGTCCTACTTTGATGTATACCTGGTTTTGAAAAAGGATTTTTAAAAGGGTTTTGATTGATTTATGATTATGTATATTGTTGTATGCGATGCACGAAATTAGGATTTAGATCTTAAATATGATTCATGATCACAAGTCATTAATGTCATGCACTTGAACCTAATTTTAAAATTGATTTGATCAAGAAAATCAAATTAGGTGCATAAGAGTTTGGGTTGAACAAATTAAGTCTAGAGATTGGGCTATTATGATGATTAGGGCTTGTTAGATCAACTAGTAACCCTAATTTAATTTTGAGCAAGTGACTTAACCTAATCGGATGATGATTAGGGTTAGGTCAAGTGTGCTCAAAATTGGTTTTAGATATTCTAGTCAGATCGATTCATTTGATAGTGAATCGATAAGTTAAGACTTAATTTGGCTCAATGATGAGGCCAAATCATTAGATGACCTAATTGAATCTTGTCAGTCAATTGGTGTCTAAGGAAGATTTTGATCATGGTTTAAATTGGGACTAACTCTTTCTCAACCAACTAGTTTGGTAGAAAGAGAGTAAATTGGCATAACCCTCCCATGGATCAAATTGACCTGGCCAATTTGGTTGATTAGGTTTTCAAAAGGGTCCTTTTTTATTTGAGTTCACCCATGCTAACTAATTTTAGTCAGACATAAGATTGTGCTGACTGAATGTAAATTAGTCAGACATGAGAATGTACTGACTTAATGTAATTGGTTAGTCATGATTTGGCTGATCAATTTAGAAAAGACCTGAACCTAAGCTCCTAATAAATATTAAGTCATAGGTCTTCCACCATTGTAGGTGTGCGGGTGGACTACTGGTGTTGGTTATTCTCGGCTGGTTACAGTGGTCTAGTTGCATCGGGGAGACACAATCGCCCTATTAGGCATGAGATGTTGCTATGCACTGATGGGTTGGGCCCAATAAACGAACACGTTGAGGGACTCAATGATGGCTTTGTCTAGCAAGAATGGTGGGTCTGACTTAACTAATGATTGGACCAATAAATGGGCATGTTGAGGTTCCATGATTTAGAGACCAAGTAGCTACAACTTGTATTAGATACATTAGACAAGAGTTGGCCACTTATTGGTGTAGCATGTTACCAATAACCTGATACGATGAGGTGCGGCACATCGATGGGACCGTATCACCCACTAAAAATCTAGAGTTATAGGGTTTTCGCATCTCCACGGGGAGTGTGAGAGATTCGAGAAAATAGTGGGAGTTCTAAAATTATTTCTTAAAGATCCTAGAATAATTTTTATAATTAAGTGTAAAGCATCTAATTTGAATCTTCTACTCTTGCAGTTAACCATGTCTGCTTCAAATCTCTTAGTCCATATTCTAGAGACAAATCGACTAGTAGGCCTCAATTTTAAAGATTGGTTGAGAAACATTAAAATTGTTTTGAGTTCTGAGAAGTTGGGCTATGTGCTTGACTAGGAACCCCTGTCTTACTTAACCATCCAAATGCTCGTCAGACGACTGCACATAAAAAATGGATGGAAGATGATAATAAGGTTAAGTGTTATATGTTGGCCTCAATGTTAAATGAATTGCAGAGCCAACATTCTCATATATGCCAACTGTTAAATCGATTCTGATTTACCTACAAGAGTTATATGGTGAACAAAGTTGGATTGCACATTTCGAGTGTCGAAAAGGCTTTTCAATAACAAGATGCATGAAGGGCAATCAATGCACGATCATTATTTGACAATGATCAAGGATATCGAATAGCTTGAGAAGCTGGGTATTCTGATTTATAAGGAGCTACAGGTGGATTTGATCATCCAGTCCATGACTAGTTCATATGCTCATTTTGTTATGAACTATAATATGAACAAGTTGAATTATACTTTGCCTGAATTATTGAACATATTGGTAAGCAATGAGGGGACCCTGAAAAGTTTAAGGGGCTCTATTTTTTCTATAGAGCAATTTTCCTCCAAAAGAAAGTCTACTTGGAAGAAGAAGAAACCTGCAAAGAAGCAGAAGAAGGAAAGCAAACGAAGAAGGACACTCCTAAGAAAGTGAAGGTTAGCAAAGGGAAATGTTTCCACTGTAATACAGATAGCCACTGGAAAAGGAATTATCCTCTCTACCTGGAAAGCCTAAAGAAATAGAAGGAGGATGCACCTTCTGAAGGTAAGCCTATGCTCGTTATTGAATCTAACCTAACGATTTCATCTACTTCTAGTTGGATTTTAGACTCTGGCTCTAGTGCTCATGATGGGGGACTAACTAGATGCGGAATGAAGATGATGCAAATGATTTTTAGGGTTTTGTGGATTTTAGATTTTTTATAGTTTTCTCTGGATTCCCGAAAGCAAGTAAGAGATGATCTAAGGTTCTATAACAATAAGAAATAACAAGCAAACAAGTAGTCCCTAAACAATGATAAAGAGAGGACCTCGGGATTGAGAAACCCCATAGGACTTAGCTCTCCAATCAAGATCTACTTAGGAGTCAGGGGCAACCCTCAAAGATCTGAAGCACCCGATGCAGAGATCGCTCACTTTGGCAGATGCGGCCTGGATGACTGAGCCGTCAACCCTGTGGAGGTGCTGGTTGGCTGTCTGAAGATCTTGATGGTAAAGGCAACCGTCTCCGTACCTGTGTCACCTGGAGGACCTGCGAGCATTCAAAAAGATAAAGGATAGGTCTCAATCAGAAGGAAAAACAGTGGAAGAATGAGAGAAGGGTTGTAGAGATGGTGGGGTTCTGCTGGATTCGGAGTCGAATGACGGAGTTGCGGAAGTGACGATAGTTTGAGGCCTCACACCTCTCGACGCCCGAAGGTGAAGGTGCTCCCTCTCAGAGATCGATGTTCCTAGTGAACAAAGGCAACTAACAAGAGATTGGAACTCAAGAATATAATTTTTTCATTCATCAAGATTAACCTTACAAGGGAGAGGGTAAGGTCCTTTATATAGGCACCTTAGACCCTTTCAAAATTTTAATGAAAAATACATTTCTTCTCTTGCTAAGGCACCAAAAAATATTCAAAAATTTGAAATTCAAACTCCTTTGATTTGGGCATGGCATGATAATGGGCTTGGAAGAAGGAATTTGGCTCCCTTGGACTTGGAAAGTTGACCTTCAATTTTGGGAAGAAGGCATGATGCAAGGCTTGTGTCTCCCTCTTTCCTTAGTTGCTCACCCTTCTTTGGAAAGAAGCATGATATGAGGCTTGAAGCAAGGCCTTTGTCTTCGACCTTTCCTTGGTTGCTCATCCTTCTTTGGAAAGAAGCTTGATATGAGGCTTGGAACAAGGTCTTTGTCTTCAACCTTTCCTTGGTTGCCTATGACTCCTTTAGTAAGTGGCTTGATGGAGGGAGGGAAAGGATGAGAGAATATTTGATGTGTCTCCATTTGGCATCCAATAAAATCTCACTTGTGCTACCCACATGGCTGGATGAGGTGGCGCCACATGGGATGATAAAGTGGCGCCACATGGGGTGGTGAAGTGGCGTCCTAGGGTTGACATGTTGACCTTCAAGGCTTGGCCCAAAGTAGTTGAGCTGGACTCAAAGACCACTCCGGCTTGGACCTAGACTTAGACTATACCCAATACGTGACTGGACTCAATATAGGACACAACTTGACCCAATTGGTCATTTTACAGGACTAGACACAGACATAAGAGACTCAATTCAAAACTAAAGAAATTACAAGTTTTAGGCTTGAAGCCTTATTTCAAGACCTGAAAAAAATGGAACCCTAATTGGAGATCCACAGAGGGCTGAGTTGCCTTTGTCGGATCCTGATACCCACACCAGTTCTCCCGGGATGGGAGGAACTCGACCCTATCGAGTAAGAGTTAGTTAGCTTAGGTACTCCTCCAGAAGGTTGGGATCGAGGCACTGCAAGTCCTCCCGGCTAATCCATGAGTCATCGGCCTCAGGTTGGCCTTGCCATCGAACTACGAAACATTGATAACCTTTGCCTCGGGTAGTGATAGCTTGGTCATCCAGGACACGCTCTATCCGCTTTCCTCTCTCAGGTATAATTGGAGGTGGACACTCAGGTTCGGGTTCACTCTTAAAAGAAAAGTCAGGCCCAAATGGCTCGCTAGGTATGTTTGCTAGTTTCCTGTACTCGACTAAGTCTGAGATATTGAAAGTCGAGCTAATGCCATAATTCGGGGGTAGCTCAAAAACGTAGGCATTAGGGCCAACTCTTTTTATCACTCTAAATGGGCCAGCTCCACGAGCATGATGTTTCTTAACGGTTCTGCATGAAAACCGTTCAGGCCTAAGCCTAATCATTACAGAATCCCCAATTTCAAACTCTTTGGCTCGTTTCCGGGAATCAACCAAATTATTTTAAAATTATATTTAATGCATAATTCTAACATGATGCAAAATGCAGACTCAACTATGCATTTTTATTGAGAAAAAAAATTTTATTGGACTCCTAGGGTCTAAACCTAATAGACTTTTGACTCTCAAGGTTTGACCCTAGTCTGGTATGCACCAAAAAAATTATCATGAATCCCTACCAAATGCCATAAAGTATACCAAAAGTAGGTTGCAAATGGATGGTCTCTAAGGATTCATGCAACCTGGTAATCTCTACAAAATGTAACCCTATGGCTCTAGAAATATGAGAAGGCTCAGGGAAGGGTAGAAAATAGGAGTCGGAGTCTTGGGGCAATCTATGAGAAGCATGAGACAGACCTTGGTTAATCAGGATAATCTTAAGATTTGGACATTGATTGATGGGTGCAAGTTCTGGGGCAGGCAGGGTGTTCCTAGATGGTGGAAGGTCTTCAGGAAGGTCTTTGGAAGGTTTATCTTGAAAGGACTCTAAACTAATGTCTACTTCTTTTACTTGGACCTTCTCTATGGACAATACTTGAGAACCTTCACTTTCATCTACTTTGTTTGATCCTGACTTGGTCAGTTCTTCTTCAAGTTCTGTAGCGGTTTCAGGATCATTATCCTTAGATTCCTCTGATACCTCCATCTTGGGCCCATCTTCATCACACTTTGTCACTAAACTTGATTCATGGATATCTTCTTGGGATTCCTTAATAGGCTCAGTGGTTTCTTCACTTACACTCCTAATGGGCTCAGACTTATCATCTTCCTTCCCTAGCTCTTCAATCTGGGGATACCCTAAGTCTTGAATATTAGTGCACTCAATTTGTACTTCAGAGTTCTTGTTCCTATCATTCATATGAACTAATGGGATAGTAGAAGTTGGTTGGTCTAAGGGAAGTTGACTAGGATTGGGTTTGGGTTCAAAGGTACTAACCCTGCTGGGCTTAACTTGGTAGTTCATGAATTTTCTTTGATATGACTCAAATTCCCTAGCAGTGTCATAGGTTTCTTCCAGGCTATAAATCTTCCAATGGAGAAGTTCCTGCTGGATATCCTAACGTAGACCATCTCAAAACCTAGCTATGGTCTCAGACTTAGATTCGATGGTGTTACATCTCTTGACAAACTCCTGGAATTTCTTGATATACTCAAACACTGGCCTATCATCCTGTCTCAGTCGGTACCATCGATCTAAAAGTCTTTTCTTATAGAATTTACCTAGGTACTTATCTCTCAACTTACTTCTCATGTAGAATTTACCAAGTACTTATTCCTTCTCCTTTGTGATAGCATTCATGCTCAATAACATACCAATGCGACCTAGCATGTTGGGTGAACTTAGTTTTGGCCAACCTAACCTGTCTTAATTCTGATATGTTAGTACGCTCAAAATACTGATCCATTCGTTCTTCCCACTTGATATATGCCTCTTGTCTTTCATCAAAAGTGGGTGCACAAGGTTTGGTGCTCCTAATGGATCCCTCCTCAGAGTCAACCAAGTATGGATATGGGCTCCTAGGGCTAGACTCAGACTCAGGTTCGACAGATGGTCTAGGACTATTCTTTTCTAAGGATCCAACTCCTTCATCAAGCTTATCAAGCTTACTGTTCATCTTAGCCAATTGTTCCATGATGTCCTTTAATAGATCTTCTTGGGTGTTGTCCATGGATTCACTTGGTTGGAGAAGATGGGGGTGATAAGGGACTCCTGATCTAGTCAACATGAGTTAAGCACACAGAAAACGTCTAAGGCTACTAGACCTAGAATCTCAACCAGTTGCCTAAGTCAGGGTGGCAAACCAGTCTGTAGTAACTCTGTTCTTGGCCAGGTAGGTGTAGGGGAGTGGAGGTCCCTGAACGCCAACCTTAGACACCAATCTGGGATTGGCCCAGTAGGCAGACCAAACTCACAAGCCCTGAATCACCAAGCCATACACCAGAGCAGCAGCACACATAGAATGGGCTGACGCCAAGAATAGACATTTAGTCTTGACTTGACCAGTTGGTGTCCCTAAGCTCTCTAGAGCAAAATTAGTGTCTAATCGATTTTAGTTAGAGCTTGGGTTCGATATGCTGGTTAGTGATTTTTGGGCTAGAGACAGGTAATGAAATCCTGACCCTATATCAAATTGCCGCCCTTAAGTGATTTATGAAAAATGAATGCAAGCAAATGATCTAATGAGATGTCACTAAATTATATTTTTTTTGTTGGTTTTGATGTATGATAGCAGACTTAAGATGATGAAAATGAAATGATATTACTCTAAATGAAAGATTAAACTAGATGACAATTGAAAACACAAGAAAATGTAGATTGCTGGAATTATCAGAACAGAACTTGCTCTCAGGTAATGTTTCAGCTTGTAGAAATTATACAAACTGAAATAAAATCTGATAAAATTATCAAAATTACTTTGAATTATATGTGATCTAACAAAACAAAAATCATGGATTTTGGAGATTCCTACAGATAGTACTACCTAAAACAACAGACCATGTATGAAGAGTGAAAACTGCAGAAATTAAAAGATGAACTCTATGATGCAAAATCTTTTTGTTCCTTTAGATATATCCTTCTTGTATTCTCCTTCAAAAGCCTATCACAATGGCACCCCTACACGCCTTAGGAGATCCCCGTGGAATGGAAAGAGAGGGTATTGAAACCCTACTTTTCTCCTAAGACCGGATGGCCTGGTGAAGCACCTAATCCAGGTACTTAAGGGCTAAAGTCCTAACCATGCTCCGATACCAGAAATGATGGGGGACTAACTAGATGCGGAATGAAGAATGATGCAAGTGATTTTTAGGGTTTTGTGGATTTTAGATTTTCTGCAGTTTTCTTTGGGTTCCCGAAAGCAAGTAAGAGATGATCTGGGGTTCTATAACAATAAGAAATAACAAGCAAGCAAGTAGTCCCTAAACAATGATAAAGAGAGGATCCCGGGATTGAGAAATCCTGTAGGACTTAGCTCTCCAATCAAGATCTACTTAGGAGTTAGGGGCAAACCTCGAAGATCTAAAGTGCCCGATACAGAGATCGCTCACTTTGGCGGATGCGATCTAGATGACCGAGCCGTCAACCCTGCGGAGGTGCCGGTTGGCTATCCGAAGATCTTGATGGCAAAGTCAACCGTCTCCGTACCCGTGTCACCTGGAGGACCTGCGAGCATTCAAAAAGATAAAGGATATGTCTCAATCAGAAGGAAAAGTAGTGGAAGAATGAGAGAAGGGTTGTAGAGATGGTGGAGTTCTGCTGGATTCGGAGTCGAATGATGGAGTTGCGGAAGTGACAATAGTTTGAGGCCTCACACCTCTCGACGCCCGAAGGCGAAGGTGCTCCCTCTCGGAGATCGACGTTCCTAGTGAACGAAGGCAACTAACAAGAGATTGGAACTCAAGAATATAAGTTTTTCATTCATCAAGATTAACCTTACAAGAGAGGGGGTACAGTCATTTATATAGGCACCTTAGACCCTTTCAAAATTTGAATGAAAAATATATTTCTTCTCTTGCTAAGGCACCAAAAAATATTCAAAAATTTGAAATTCAAACTCCTTTGATTTGGGCATGGCATGATAATGGACTTGGAAGAAGAAATTTGGTTCCCTTGGACTTGGAAAGTTGACCTTCAATTTTGGGAAGAAGGCATGATGCAAGGCATGTGTCTCCCTCTTTCCTTGGTTGCTCACCCTTCTTTGGAAAGAAACTTGATATGAGGCTTGGAGCAATGCTTTTATATTCAACCTTTCCTTGGTTGCTCACCCTTCTTTGGAAAGAAGCTTGATATGAGGCTTGGAACAAGGCCTTTGTCTTCAACCTTTCCTTGGTTGCCTATGACTCCTTTAGTAAGTGGCTTGATGGAGGGAGGGAAAGGAGGAGAGAATATTTGATGTGTCTCCATTTGGCATCCAAGAAAATCTCACTTGTGCCGCCCACATGGCTGGATGAGGTGGCGCCACATGGGATGATGAAGTGGCGCCACATGGGGTGGTGAAGTGGTGCCTTAGGGTTGACATGTTAACCTTCAAGGCTCGGCCCAAAGTAGTTGAGCTGGACTCAAAGACCACTCCGGCTTGGACCCAGACTTGGACTAGACCCAATACGTGACTGGACTCAATATAGGACACAACTTGATCCAATTGGTCAAAGTACAAGACTAGACACAGACATAAGAGACTCAATTCAAAACTAAAGAAATTACAAGTTTTAGGCTTGAAGCCTTATTTCAAGACCTGAAAAAAATGGAACCCTAATTGGAGATCCATAGAGGGCTGAGGAGCCTCTGTCAGGTCCTAGTGCCCACACCAGCTCATATATAAATTTCAATGCAGGGCCTAGAAAGAAGTAGAATGCTGAGAGAAGGTGAGATAGTCCTACGTGTCAGAAATGGAACAAGAGTTGTTGCTCAAGCCATTGGATCATATTCTCTGGTGTTACCTTTAGGGTTTAGATTAGTACTTAGTGATTGTTATTTTGTACCTGGAGCTAGTAGAAATTTGATTTCTATCTCTATGCTAGCACATGAAGGATTTGGATTTATATTCAATAGACTTTTGTAGTATTTATTTGAGAAATAAATTGGTTGCAAAAGCTATTTTAATTGACAGTCTCTATCATTTACATGCTGATGCATCTTTGAATATTAACGAGAAAATTAAAGTGAATGCTATAGGACATAAATGTCCTAGAGATGATCTAAATGATAAATATATGTGGCACCTAAAGCTCGATCATATAGCTGAGGACAAAATAAACAAACTGGAAAGGGATGCGATCCTAGATTCAGTTAATTCTGAATCATATCTACTTTGTGAGTCATGTCTTCAAGGAAAAATGATCAAGATACCCTTTGTTGGACATAGGGGAGGGTCACATAATTACTTGCCCTGGTACACACTGATGTATATGGTCCATTTAATGTGTAGTTCAGGATGGTTTTTACTACTTCACAACCTTTACTGCTGATTGTTCACGGTATGGTTATGTATTTCTTTTAAGATACGAATCTGAAGCTTTTGAAAAGTTCAAGGAATTCAGACATGAGGTAGAAAAACAAACAGGTAAAACCCTTAAGATTCTTCGATCAGATCGAGAAAATGAATACCTTAGTAGGGGATTTTTATGTTATCTTAAAGACAATGGCATAGTCTCACAATGGACTCAACCTTGTATGCCTCAGCTCAATGAGGTGTTTGAGAGGAGAAATAGGACATTATTAGATTTGGTCCGATCCATGATGAGTTTCACTGACTTGCTTTTATTTCTTTGGGGAGATGCCCTACAAACTTCAATTTATATTATAAATAGGATTCCATCTAAATCTATTCCTATCACACCATATGAGATTTAGCATGATAAGAAACCAAGTCTTGCCCATTTCAAGATTTGGGGATGTCCAACCTATGTGAAAAGACTAATGACGAATAAGTTAGAATCTAGATCTGTGAAAGCACGGTTTATAAGGTATCCTAAAGAAACTTTAGGATATTACTTTTACCTTCCAGAAGATCACAATGTGATTGTAATAGACATGCCACTTTCTTGAAAAATAGTTTATTCAAGAAGGTAGTAGTGGGAGGTTAATTGAGCTCGATGAGAAAGTCAATGAAGAGCTACTGGCTGGAGATCAGATCGAACCTAATCAACCAATACATATAAATGCTCTTCCACCTCGTAGGTCTATTAGAGTCTCCAAACCTCCTGAAAGGTACTTGGGTATGGTTACAGAAGATATAAAGGAAATGTTTCTTATCGGGGACAAGGATCAATTGATTGATCCTAAGACTTATGATGAGGCGATGTTAGCATCGACTTCGAGAAATGGTTGAATGCTATGAAGTCAGAAATTGATTTAATACATTCAAACCAAGTTTGGTCTTAGTGGATCCACCAGAGGGTATTGTACCTATTGGTTGTAAATGGATCTATAAAAAGAAAATAGGTGCAGATGGTAAGGTAGAGACCTTTAAAGCTAGGTTAATGGTAAAGGGTATAGTCAACATGAAGGCATTGACTATCATGATACCTCTACACCAATAGCTATGCTGAAATCCATCTATACATTGCTTGCAATTGCAGCATATCATGATTATGAGATATGGCAGATGGATGTAAAAACTGTATTCCTGAATGGATATCTTGAGGAAGATATCTATATGGAGCAGCCTTTGGATTTTACTTCCAATGATGAAAATCATAAGGTCTGCAACCTCATAGATCAATCTACGGATTGAAGCAAGCTTCTTGAAGTTGGAATACTCATTTTGATGATGCAATCAAATTATTTGATTTTATCTAGAATGAGGATGAGCCATGTATTTACAGGGAGGTCAGTGGGAGGGCAGTGACATTCCTCGTATTGTACGTGGATGACATCTCCTTATACGGAATGATATTCCCATGTTGACTTCAGTCAAAAGTTGGTTATCTAATGGATTATCTATGAAAGACTTAGGTGACTCATCTTATATTTTGGGGATTAAGGTCTATAGAGATAAATTTAATCGGATGCTTGGCCTTTCACAAAAATTGTACATAGAGGAAGTGCTGAAAAGGTTCAGCATGGAGAACTCTAAAAGAGGATTGTTACCTTTTCAGCATGACATTAATCTCTCCAAGAAAATGTGTCCCAGCACACCTGAAGAGATTCGATGCATGAGCAAGATTCCATATGCTTCGGTAATTGGAAACCTTACGTATGTCATGTTGTGTACTCGACCTGATATAGCTTTTGTTGTGAGTGTCACGAGCAGATATCAGTCGAATCCAGGTGAAGAACATTGGATAGTTATGAAGAACATTCTTAAGTACTTGAGAAGGACTAAAGATTTGATGTGGGACAAAGATCAGGGATCGGATTGCTAGCAAGCAAAGAAGTCACCTAGGGGATTAGGACTTGCTAGGAGGAAGAAAGAAGAGGGCGCAGGGTTTAGAAAGATAACTAGGGTTCACATAGATTTTCCTCGAAGGATAAGCACATAGCAAAGGGGCTCACATAGATGCCCTAGGGATCACATAGATACCTTGAAATGAGAGGGAAAGGGATCACATAGATACCCTTAGGAACAATAGGGATCACACAGATACCCTAGGCACATAGCTCGCACACAACTAGAGAACAAAACTCAATATTATTTCACTAATCCATCATTCATAAAAAATACAAGAGGGGGTGGGGTATTTATAGATTCATCCTAGGGTACATGACTTGAGGGCTAAGAAACCCTGACTTGTGGGACAAGAAACCCTGGTGGACCTGGTCAATAGTGGGCTTTTATCTTAGATTGTAGCTCTCTCTTGTGGGCTTGGCGGCATGAAAGGGCCCAGGTGCATAGAATCCAATTCTGATTGGGCTTGGTGGCATGATTGGACTTAATTGGACTAAAAGACTGGACTTGACTAAGTGGACTCAACTGGACTCAGTTGTCTTACTTTATTACAGGACTCAAATAAAATAAAATAAAATAGATTTTCGATCCCCATCATTCTCCTGGAGTGGGGAGAACTCGACTCCGTCAAGTTTCGGTCAGTGGGGGTTTGATGGAATCGAAACCAATTACATCAAAGCAAAAGAGGCTAGGTTCTTCTCTTTTCTTTTTTTTTTCTTTTTTTAACAAATCCCAAATTTTGTTATCAACTTTGCTCTGAGATCTGGGTGGCTTTGAAAATCGTGCAGCTCTAGGATCCATGCTTCACCATCTTTAGGCTGCTTTGAGACCGTGTGCTTTAAGGAGCATGTGCTTTGAGGAGCGTGCAGCTTTTACATTCGTGCGCCTCCTTTCTTCATGGAATCGTAGTGCTTCGAACATGGAAAGGCCTTCTGGTCGGATCTCATCGGCGACGACGGTGTGAATGGAAGAGAGCCCGCCAGAGATGATGGAGATGCTGGACGATGACATGGCTGGTTCGGCGAAGCGCTCTCCGGTGCAGTTCTCTGATCGAAAGGGATGAGATACCATGGCAGGTGGTATGAATGGATCTAGGGCTGGGTCAGTTCCATTCGGCTGCAAGCGGGATGGGGTTCTGATAGTGGCTGAGAGTCAAGATGGTGGCTAGAGATGAGCGAGATGAAAGGAGTGGTTGTGGATCTTCCGAACGGGAGGAAGGAGGTGGAGCCGGGGAGGTGGTGCACTTGGGTTCGGGCAGTGCATTAGTGACGGCGAATGGAGAGGTTGGCTGTGAGCAGGGGTTAAGGATAGCGCAGCAGTAGACAGCATCGACGAGGAGGGAGCTCGGGGATGGACTCGATGTGATGACCATGGACCATGATGAGGCAGGGGAGAGAGGAGCCGACGAGGGAAGTGGCGAATGCAGTCTGGTTGGAGGCTTGGAAAGAGGCTGAGAGGATGTCGTGGAGGTAGATGGAGTTGGATCCATCAGTGGCCATGTCACCTTCGAGGGGATGAACGCTGACAAGTGGGTGCACAGTGGTGATGTCATGAGGGGGAGGAGGTGAGGCTACCAGGGCCCGGGGCTCCTGCTTTTCTTCTCTGCCTTCTACATCTTAAGGCAGCATCGGTGGCAATGACAAGGGAGGTGACAGGGTGATGAAAATCGATGGTTCTAGTGATGATCCAGCAATGGCACGGTAGTGAGGCAAAGATGGAGGTTGACGGTGAAGGCAGCAAGGGTTTTGGCAATCTCACTGGCACCGATGGCAGAAAGCAGAGGTTGGTCTTGAAGTCCTCGGCTTTCTCACGAATGAGGCACCTAATCCTTTGGTTCTGATACCAAGTTGATGCGGGATAAAGATCAGGGATCTGATCGCTAGCGAGCATAGAAGTCACCTGGGGATTATGGCTTGCTAAGAGGAAGAAAGAAGAGGGTGCAGAGTTTAGAAAGATAACTGGGGTTCACACAGATTCCCCTCGAAGGACAAGCACATAGCAAAGGGGCTCTCACATAGATGCCCTAGGGATCACACAGTTACCTTAGGGATCACACAGATACCCTGAAAAAAGGGAGAAACAGATCACACAGATACCCTTAGGAACAATAGGGATCACACAGATACCCTAGGCACAAAGCTCGCACATAGCTAGAGAAGAAAACTCAATATTAATTCACTAATCCATCATTCATAAAAAATACAATAGGGGGTCGGGTATTTATAGATTCATCCTAGGGTACATGACTTGAGGGCTAAGAAACCCTAACTTGTGGGCCAAGAAATCCTAATAGACCTGGTCAACAGTGAGCTTTTGTCTTGGACTGTAGCTCTCTCTTGTGGGCTTAGCGGCATGAAAGGGCCCAGGTGCATGGAATCCAGTTCTGATTGGGGAGGGCCTGGTGAATCTCCAAGTATGCTTACTCTCCTCTTGAACATGACTTGAATGAAAACTACATTGACTCGATCGGACTTGACTGGACTAAAAGACTGGACCTGATTAAGTGGACTCAAACTGGACTCAGTTGTCTCACTTTATTATAAGACTCAAATAAAATAAAATAAAATAGACTTTCGATCCCCATCAAGATTTGTTCTTAGTCTTTGGAGGGAGTTTAGAATTAGGGATCAAGGGATATACAGACTCAGACTTTATGTCTGATCTTGATGATAGAAAGTCTACATCAGGGTCTGTGTTTTTATGTAATGGTAGGGCAACTAGATGGAAAAGATCCAAGCAGCCCATCATAGCAGATTCAACAATGGAAGTAGAATATATCGCTGCCTCTGAAGCTGTAAAAGAAGCCTTCTAGTACAAGAAGTTCGTTGCGAAGCTTGGAGTGATGCCATCGGATGCCATCCCCATATATTGTGATAATAATGGTTCAATAGATCTAAGTAAGGAGCCCAGGTTCAGAAGTCCAAGCATATTGAGCGGCGGTTTCATATCATAAGTGACTAGCATGAGAAGAAATATGTTGAGGTGCGAAGAGTAGACTCCACGGACAACGTGGCAGACCCACTACTAAGACTCTGAGCCATCGAAGGCTGAAGTCCACTTTGAGAAAATGGGACTTAGATATGTAGCCAATTGGCTTTAGTGCAAGTGGGAGATTGTTAGGTGTATGCCCTGAAAGCCATGTTAGCTTGAAACATTTTAATTTTAGGGCATGAACTTTGTACTTAATTTTTTTATTAATAAAAAGGGCATTAGTTTCATTCATATTATTGTGTCTATGAATCGTCCATGGAGTTTATGGACAATGACATATATTCTCAAGGGTTGAGAATATAAGGCATGTGTCTTTATAGATTAACTCCTAAAAGCTCCCGATTGTTGAAATATAACGAGGACGATGATTGATCCATTAAAATCGATCCACAGATCACTTTCCTTTTGGGTAGATGAGTCTTTGACCTACAGTGTGGAGACACTGGAGTGAGAGTGCAGGTAGTTGATAGAGATCAACAGTACCAAGCATGACCAAGCATAGGAAGCTATATAGATAACTACTCACTCATCGATAACTTCCTGATGCTGTAGTCATGTGAATAGTTCCTTGACCTAGAGTGTCTCAGCTACTCACAATAAGGTGTTGTAGTTTGATAGCACAATCACATGGTTCCTATCTATTGTACCCATTTCGCGGATCCTGAATCAGACCGGCCCCAGGCGTCCGACCGGCTGACCCCTGAAGGAGGGTCCGAAAGACCCACCGGAAGGCCGACCCAGGCTGAGTCGAGCAGCTCTCTTCCACCAAAGATATGGCTGACCCACCTGAGAACCTTAGAGAGCCATCAGACGCCTCCCCCATGCACGCGTTGGCTTCTTGGGAACTCCTGGCGAACACCCTGGTCGGCCAGACGACCCTCTTCAGCTGAGGCCGACCGACCATTAAGGGAACTGCTCGAAGGCTCCAGAAGCCCCTCTCCAGCAAATTCTGACATTCTGTTGCAACCAACACCATCACGTGGCCATGACTTTGTACTACCAGGCCATCACCCTGATCCTCCTGACAGTGCTGCCAGGCCACGATCCTGCTACCATGCCAAGCCACGACCTTGCCACCATGCTGGCTCTCCCAAGGGCAAATCGGGGCTTTTTCAGTTTATCCCCTAATGGAATTTGGTTGCAGTCCATGCCTATAAAAGGCACCCGAGGGACCTCCATGAAAGATAAAGTACTCCTTCCCTACCCCGAGCGATTTTTCCTTATAACTCTTTCCATTCTGTTGCTCCAATTCCTCCTCTAACTTAAACATCGGAGTGTCCCCCGTCGGAGCACCTCCGGTGCCCAGGGTACTTCGTGTAGGTCGACTAGTAGAGGAGCTCTCCAGCACGCCCACCGAGCCCGATCCAGGTGGAGGCACAGTAATAGATTGGCACTAGAGGAAGGGCGCTGAACCTTCATTCCGCTCTCCACTCTAGAAGGAGAGATTAATTGAGTAAAGTTATCAATGGTGAGGGGAAGAACACGAAGTATCTTCGCCAGAGGAAGGCATTCTTGCCACAGGTCTAAATCACCTTGCAGGGAAGATGACACAGCCACTGTCGCCAAGCCTACCATCACACTCTGGTGCTGCAGCAGTTCCAGATGCTGGTAAACCGTATCGAGATGCTTACCTCAGCAGTCCAGCATTTCCAGAAAGCGATTGATGACCGGTGGAAGCCACCCGCGGTGTCCTGCATCAATCATCAGCCGGCTGCCGGGCAAAGTCAGCAGCCGGAAGTGCCTTTACCTCCTTCCCACACTGCTCCGAAGCCCCGAAGGTCCTTGGGGGCTCATGCTAGCGGGAAGAGAGCGAGGTCGGCTTCCCCTTCTTTCGTTGACTCTGCCCCCATTGTCGGTCGGCGCCCTGCTGAGGGTCTACATGACTATGGCAGCAAAATCATGCACATGGAAGAGTGCATGGCGAAAATCATCGAGCATCAAAAGGCCGAGGGGGGGTAGGCGTACGACACCCGCCCACCTTTTTCTGCTGAGATCTTGGGAGAGCCTATCCCCCGACACTTTAAAATTCCTCAAATGAACCCCATGACGGTACCACCGACCCACTAGATCATCTAGGTGCTTATACAGCCCACATGATGGTACAAGGTGCCTTTGATGCCTTTCATTGCATCGCCTTCCCAGCACCTTGAAGAAGGCCACCCAGATGTGGTTTATAGCCATCCGACTAGGACATGCAGTCAGGCCCCGAAGAACACTGACTGCCTCTTCCTTATACTCTAGAAGGAGGGGGAGACCCTCCGAGACTACATGGCCCACTTCAACTCAACGGCCATGGAAGTCCTAGACTTGAATGAGGTGGTAGCGATGTCAGCCTTCAAGAGAGGGCTTCGATCATCCAGGCTCACATTTTTCCTGGATAAGAAATTCCTGAAGGACTATACCGAGCTATTGGCTAGGGCACACAAGTATGCCCTGGCAGAGGTGCAGTCGGTGAGTCGGCGCCAGGCAGAAGTGAGACCAGCCCCAACAACGGCTGAGGCGCCTGTGGCTGATCCCGTGGAAGAGGGCGAGCTCGCTTGGACTCTTCATGTGGATGGAGCTTCCAGTCTTTCAAGGTGTGGTGCAGGCCTGATCTTGGCTAACCCCGATAGATAATGTCTGGAGTATGCTCTACACTTTGCATTCTAGGTATCGAATAACCAAGTAGCGTATGAAGCCTTGCTTGCAGGGCTGAGGATAGCCAGTGAGTTAGGCATTGGCAGAATCCGCGCCTTCTCCGACTCCCAGTTGGTAGTCAATCAGGTGAAGGGCAAATTTGAAGCAAGGGATCCTTCCTTGGCTAAGTACATGGACAAGGTATGGGACTTCATATCTCAGCTTAAATTCTTCGAGATCCTTCATATACCTCGACTGCAAAACTCCCGAGCTGATGCCCTGTCATGGCTAGCTACTGCCGCAGTCAGCGCCTCCGATCGGATCTTCTTGGAGCATCTGCAGCATCCAAGCATTGCTGAAGAGTCGACCGAGGTTCATCAGGTCGAACAGGATGCCTCATCGATGGACCCAATCCATACATTCCTGGTGCAAGGGACTCTCCCAGATGACGCGATGGAAGCCAAGCATATATGCTCGACAACTTCTAAGTATGTCATCCTCGACGGGACTCTCTATAAGCGATCATTCTCATAACCACTACTGAAATGTTTGGGGCCGACCGATGCCAATTATGCGCTCAGGGAGGTGCATGAAGGTATCCACGGAGATCATATTGGTGGGGGGTCCTTAACTTACAAAATTATCCGGTAGGGATATTATCGGCTCACAATTCAAAAGGATGGGTCGAACTTTGTGCGAAAGTGTGATGCGTGCCAAAGGTACTCCAGTATCCAAAGGAGGCCGCTAGCCAGCTGACCCCGCTTGCGTCGCCTTGGCCATTTGCCCGGTGGGGAATGGACATCCTGGGACCCTTTTCCCTAGCATCCGGCCAACAAAAATTCCTCCTTGTAGCCATCGATTACTTCACCAAATGGGTGGAAGCTGAAGCATTGGCACAAATAATAGAGGCCAAGGTGGAGAACTTTATCCAGAACTGCATCATCTTCTGATTCGGTATCCCACAGATGATCATTATTGATAACGGGAGACAGTTTGACAACTCAAGGTTTCAGGATTTTTGTCAGCAATACCATATTTTCCATCGTCTTACTTCTGTTGGTCACCCTCAGTCCAATGGAGAGGCTGAGGTCACCAACCAAAAATCCTGCATGGGCTGAAGACTTGATTGAACAAGGCCAAAGGACTTTGGGTGGAAGAGCTTCACTCGGTGCTATGGGCATATCGGACGACCGCCCGGTCAGCGACTGGGGAGACTCCATTCAACTTAACCTATGGGATTGAGGTGGTCATCCCCATAGAAATCTCTCTGCAATCCCTACGAGTTGATCATCTTACTGAGCCGACCAATTTGGAGCAGTGGAGGGCTGACTTGGATCTGCTAGAGGAAACCAGGCTCCGGACAAGCTTAAAAATGGTGACTTATCGATAGAAGATGGCTTGGTATTACAATTCGTGGGTCAAGACACGAACCTTCCAGATGGAAGATCTGGTTTTGCGAAAGACAGAGGTATCGAGGCTGACCGAGAAAGGGAAACTTTTCCCTAATTGGGAAGGCCGCTATTGAGTAATCGAAGTGATCCGGGCTGGAACCTACCAACTCGAGCATCTGGATGGATGATAGATATCGCACCCGTGGAATGTAGATAACCTTCGCAAGTATTATAAATAAAGTCTACAATTTCTTCCATCAAGACTTCAAAAGTTTTACTCCGATCGGCAGAGGCTCTAGGGCAACCCACTATGAAAGTCTGACTCCGGTCGGTAGAGGCTCTAGGGCAGCCCACTCCGAAAGTCCGACATCGGTTGACAGAGGCTCTAAGGCAGCCCATTCTGAAAGTCCAACCCTGGTCGACAGAGGCTCTAGGGCAGCCCACTCCGAAAGTCCGACCCTGATCAGTAGAGGCTCTAGGGTAGCCCACTCCGAAAGTTTGACTCCGGTCAGTAGAGGCTCTAGGGAAGCCCACTCCGAAAGTCCTACCCCGGTTGGCAGAGGCTCTAGGGCAGCCCACTCTGAAAATTCAACTCCGGTCGATAGAGGCTCTAGGATAGCCCACTCCGAAAGTCCAACCCCAGTCGGTAGAGGCTCTAGGGTAGCCCACTCTGAATGTCCGACCCTGGTCGGCAGAGGCTCTAGGGCAGCCCACTTCGAAAGTTCGACCCCGGTCAGCAATTATCTCGAGACAACCTACA
Source organism: Areca catechu (assembly GCA_021397845.1). Taxonomy (NCBI): domain Eukaryota; kingdom Viridiplantae; phylum Streptophyta; class Magnoliopsida; order Arecales; family Arecaceae; genus Areca; species Areca catechu. Next base: position 128,970,810 of record CM038040.1, on the reverse strand, counting down.
TGGGGTCACGTGGGGAACAGGCTACAACTTGGGCAACCTATGGACCGGGGCTTGGAACGAATTTCTGAGTACTAGGTCTGGACTAAGCTATCCTACCGGCTTCAAGCTCGAATGAGTCGACTAGAAAGACTTAGGAATTTTTCTAAGGAGTTCAAGTTCGAGTTATGCTAATGTTTGTTGGCCATTTCAAAGGGCTTATAATCCTGAAAAGCTGATCAAAAATACATAGAAGAATTTTTGAAGGGGAAAATGACTCTTTCATGCTAATGTACACAAAGGTAACAAAAGTGTTTCTTTTTATTAATGTTAAAAATGGACCCTTACAAAGAAGGTGGGTTGGGCCTTTACAAACCCCTTAGGTCCGATCCACAGAAGATGCGTCGGGGGCCTCAACTTCAGCCCTGTCTGCTACAAAAGAAAGATCTGTCGGGACTACGACAACTGGAGGTTCAACTGGGCCAGCCACCGCCTCCGTGTCAGCTAGAGATGGGGCTTCGGCCCTGGCCTCTTCCACCTTGCCCTCTGCTTGGGGCTCTGGTTGAGGCTCTTCCTCCTCCGTCGGATCTTTCAACTCAGTGCTCGAAAAATCCAGCTCCAGGAAGAGCACAGCCACCTTCTTCAGGCAGTTGTCATAGCCCTCCCGGTAGAAGTCCGACGCTGCTTCCTCCATATCTTCGGTGAAGCCAGGGGAGGCCTTGTATGCCACCATGACTTCTCGAGCCTGTCTTGCGGCCAGCTCTTTGGCTTCCTCAAGCTGGGTCACCAACTACGCTGTCGCCACCCGTTCGACTTGGACCCTCTTGTCGGCCTCTGAGGACCGTTCCTCCTCCTCGTGGAGCCGACAGGCAAGGGAATTCATCTTTGCATTTCTCTTTTTTATTCTAGCCTCCCAGTCGACTAGCTGATTTTGGGCCTCCTTCAGCACCCCCTTCGACGACTCGACCTCCACCCGGGTAGTCGATAGCCTTTCTTCAGATGACTTCAAGGATGCTTCTGTGGCCACTTGAGCCGCCTCCAGCTCCTGCACCCTCTTGATGGAAGTCTTGGCCATGTGTAGCACCCGACCGATGCCATCGTCCATTAAAGATATGCCATGAAGAAGCTGCAAGCCCAAGATTGAGTTAGCCCTTTGCAAACAAAGAAAACATGCAAGGAAACAAACCAGGTATCTTACCCTCATAGGGTCACGGTAGGACTCCACGGCTACGTCAATCAGATTTCTCTGAATTGACCAACTCCCAGTCTATGTCAGTCATCACCCCCCTAAGCAGACTCCGAGCTCTCCAAGGGTGGTCCAGGGCATGCCAGTGCTGGGATGCCTCTTGACGAATTTCTTCGTCAGACTCTCCTTCAGCCGCCTCGCTGTCGGCCGCCCCTCCTTCGGCCACCTCTTTCCCCCTATACGCTAGGGAGACTGTCTCCTCCAAGCCCGCGAACAAAAGAGCCGACATTGCCCCCATGTCAGATGGTTCCAGTTGCTCCTGCCCCGGTTGGGCAGCCGACCTTCCGGCAGAAGCCGACAACCCCGCCACCTTCCTTGCTAGCCTCTCGGTGATGAGGATGCCATCTTCATCTAACTCAACCTTGACGATGGGAGCGGATCTCTCCTACTCCCATTTCTTCTTCTACCTTTCGGTGGCTGGCATGGAGGCCGACTCTGGGACGTTCCTTTTTCACACCGCCCGTTGGATGATCTTGGATTTGTCAATCCTTTGCATCCTACCTCCTGTTACAGAAAAATCAAAGTAAGTGTAAAGGAAGAAGTGAAGAGCGGGGAGTCAAACTTAAGAGAATAAACCGTAAGAGAGGAGGTCAGCCCTTGCCTAGGAATCTTTGGAGGCTGACTCTCACCTGATGAAGGACTTCCTCCCCCAACAGCTCGTACACCGCGGTCAGGTCAGCATCGTTGATCTCGTTAAATTTAGCCTGGTTGGCTAATAAGATCGACCTCCCCTCACGGAGTCTTGGCCATGGCTCCCTCGATAATGGCTTGAACCCCCAGGGTTGGAGATTGCTGACAAAGAAGAACCGAGCCTTCCACCCATGGATGATCGATGGGAGACATTTCAGGATTTTTCGGCCGGGGCGGGGGATGAACAACATCCACTCCCGGCTCCTAAAGTCCTTCATATAGAAGAAGTTGCTGAAGAGGGACAATCTGGGTTCGAACCTGGCCCTATGACACAGTACAATGAAGCAGCATATCGTCCGGATGCTGTTCGGGGTCAACTGCACTGAGGTTACCCTATAAAAATTGAATAGTTCTACGAACAGGGAATGTTGGGGGAACCTCGGTCCAGCCTTAAGGTGGGCTTCGTACATTAGGTCCCTAGCCCTAATGGATTGTTCACTCTCCCCTCTCGGTCTGGGAGCATAAGGTGCAGGGTAGAAGGAATGCCATACATAGCCCTAAGGTTCTTGACCCATTCTCGGGTCATGGTCGATGGTATCTCACCCGTTCCAGACACCATTGGAGCTAAGGGAGGAGGGAGAACTGGGGGACTAACATGGAATCAAACTCCTAGACACCGAGTTTCGTGGAAGGAGGAGGCGACTCTCTCTCACGGAGCGCAGGCGCAGCAGGGAAGGTCCCCTCGTAATGCCTTGCTCCTCCTTTTATGGGCCTCCAAAGGAGGGGGGGCATTGCCGCCCATTTCATGGGCATTCCAACTGCCCCATCGGAGGATGTGACCGCCTGCGCCTCAAAGTTTGAAACGTCAGGGGCATCCCATCGTACAGGTGGCGATCCGCATGAATATCGGATCAGTGATGCAGGGGCAGCCTGGGAAGCGATGTCAGCCATTTTTGGATGCTACCGCGTGGCACGGTGCTCTCCTCCATCTCGACACAACGTGAGCCAGCCTGGCCCTCATCATGGCATTCGCTTTGCATTAATTGCCATGCCTGCACCCCAATGCATGGCTGACAGCTGTCTGGGGAGCCGTTCAAGGGAGATTAGAAGCGACCTGACACCATGACCCAGGATTCGCCACAGGCGCATGCGACCCGCACCGAAGTAATGCTCTTTTGCCCATTGAAACCCCATGACCCCTCAAAGTCCAGAAGCAGGGGGCAACTGTTGTACCCATCTGGTGGATCCTGGGTCGGACCGGCCCCAGGCGTCCGACCGGTTGACCCCTGAAGGAGGGTCCAGAAGACCCACCGAAAGGCCGACCCAGGCTGAGCCGAGCGGCTCTCTTCCACCAAAGATATGACTGACCCACCTGAGAACCTCAGAGAGCCATCAGACGCCTCCCCCGCGTGCGCGTTGGCTTCCTGGGAACTCTTGGCGAACACCCCGGTCGGCCAGACGACCCTCTTCAACTGAGGACAACCCACCATTAAAGGAACCGCTCGAAAGCTCTAAAAGCCCCTCTCTAGCAAATTCTGACATTTTGTTGCAACCAACTGCACCACGTGGCCACGACTCTGCACCACCAGGCGATACCTTGATCCTCCTGATGGCGCCGCCAGGCCACGATCCTGCTACCATGCCAGGCCACGACCTCGCCACCATGCTAGCTCTCCCAGGGGCAAATCGAGGCTTTTTCAGCCTGTCCGCTAATAGAATTTGGCCGCACTCCATGTCTATAAAAGGCACCCGGGGGACCTTCGCAAAAGGTGAAGTATTCCTTCCCTACCATGAGTGATTTTCTCTTGTAACTCTCTACATTCTATTGCTCCAATCCCTCCTCTAACTTAAGCATCGGAGTGTCCCCTGCCGGAGGCTCCGGTGCCCAGGGACTTCGTGCAGGTCGACCGGCAGAGGAGCTCTCCAGCGTGCCCACCGAGCCTGGTCCAGTTGGAGGCGCAGCAACACTATCCATATGGGACCTTGCACTGTTCGTTGGTTGCAGTAAGTTTATTGTAAGAGTAGGATGTTCACTTGTAGGGATCAATCAGCTTTAGTAGTAAGGTATATGATGTAGGGCAAGGGATGCTGGGATGGATGATTATGATGCAAGGAATTTCTTTTTTTTTTATGATTGATGAGTTTTAAATATTTTTTTTTTTAGGGTTTCGATTCCCGATCACAAGCAAAGGTAAGAAATACGAAGAACAGTAATGAAAGCTTATGCTAGCAGTTCAAAGCCCTAAAAGTGAAAACGAGAATAGGACCCCGGGATTAAGAAACCCCGGTAGGACTAGCTCGACCTACAATATCTACTTAGGAGATAAAGAGAAAGCAAACCTCAAACTTCTGGAGCGCCCGGTGCAGAGATCGCTCAACTTGGCAGATGCGGCCTGGATGCCCGAGCAGTCGAACCCATTGGAGCACTGGCTTGGGGTCAGGAGGTCACGATGGCAAGGCTGACTGTCTCCAATGCCCGAGATGCCAGGGAGGACCTGTAGGCAAACAAAAGAAGGGTTAGTGAAATGTGGAGAAGCGCGGAAAGAAATTGAGATGGAGTTGGGAAGGGGCTTCGAGCCCGGTGTCCGGTTGGATTCTGAAGTCGAAGTTGGAGATAACTTGGGACCTCACACCCCACGACATCCCGGAGGATGAAGGAATGTGGCCTCACACCACGCGACGTCCTGGAGGATGAAGGATTCGCGACGCCCTGGGGTGATGGATAGGTGGCCTCACACCACTCGACGTCCCTGGGGACGAAGGCAATCCCACTCAAACCTAGCCTAAGAGACAATGGTTGGAGGGTGGAAAAAACTCAAACTTTTTCATTAATCACTCAATCATTCAATAGTTATACAAGGAAGGGATTGGGTCCTTTAAATAGGCACCCAAGGCCCATTTGAAATTCAAATTACAACTTTCATGGTGGCGCCCAAAATTTTCCATCATCCCCTCTCTTTGGCCGACCAAATAACTTGGGGTTGGGTGTGGCATGAGGGAAGGCTTGGAGAGGGGGATTGGTCCCTTGACTTCCTTCCTTAGCATGCTTATTTTGGGAAGAAGGAGTGGGGCATGGCTTGCTTGGAGGGATGTGTTCCCTTAGACTCTTCAATGCCATCTCTTGGATTGATTCAAGGCCGACCAAGGGAGAGCTCCATGGGCATTGTGTGGTTGAGGGCTTGAAGAGGGGAGTGTGTACTTTGACCTTCCTTCCTTGCATGAACACTTTGGGAAGAAAGCTTGGAAGGGGGCTTGCTTTGAGGCTTGGTTTCTTCAAGGATCTTCAACGCCCCTCTTTTGATGGAACAAGGAGTGATGTGGGGGAGGGAAGAGGGGGATGGTGTTTCTTCCTTCCAATGTCGCCCAAGGCGTGTGGAAAGTATGGGGGTGCCACTTTGTTTCCCTTCTTGGATGCCCAAGTGGCAGTTGATGTGGCGCCACGTAAGTAGCTGAGGTGGCACCTGAGTTGGCATTATCCCAAGTGGAAGGGGTGGGTTGGCCCACTAGAACTTGATTTGGTGAAGAAAACCAGGGTGACTTCAATTGGGCTTGGGCCCAGTCCAAACCCAGACTCGAACAAATACAGGACTCATGACCTAACTTGACCCAAATTGGTCAAGGTACAGGACTAAACAAACTTTGACAAGAAATTATGACAATGCTTTGGGCTCAAGGCCTTATTACAGGACTCATAGAAGGGGGAACCCTAATTTGAGATCCATAGAGGGTTGAGGAGCCTCTGTCAGATCCTGGTGCCCACACCAGTTCTCCCGGGGTGGGAGGAACTCGACCCTGTCGAGTAAGGGTTAGCTTGGCTTTGATACCTTTCCAGAATGTAGAGGTCGATGCGCTGCAAGTCCTCTCGTGTGATCCACGAGTCATCGGATTCGGGTCAGCCTTGCCATCGACCAGGTAACGCTGGTAGCCTTTGCCCCGGTAGTGATGGCTTGGTCATCCAGGATATGCTCGATCCGCTCTCCTCGCTCAGGTATATTTGGAGGTGGACACTCAGATTCATGTTCACTCTCAAAAGGGAGGTCAGGCCCAAATGGCTCACTGGGTATGTTTGCGGGTTCTCTATACTCGACTAAGTCAGAGATATTGAATGTCAAGCTAATTCCGTAATCCGGAGGTAGTTCTAGCACATAGGCGTTAGGGCCCATTCTCCTAATTACTTTAAGGGACCTGCCCCACGAGCATGAAAGCTTCTTAACGGTTCCGGTGGAAACCGTTCAGGTCGAAGCCTAATCATTACAAAATCCCCTATTTCAAACTCTTTTGCTCGCTTTCGGGAATCAGCCAGCCTTTTATATGTGTTATTACTTATATTAATTTTCTGGCTAATTTCTTTATGCATGTCCCTAATATGCTGTGCAAGTGAATCAGCTGACTTGGAGACACGTGCATGGATGGGTAGGGGAATTAGGTCAAGAGGTCGGTTAGGCTTGTAACAGAGATAACTTCAAAAGGACTCTTCTCGGTGGACCTATTTATAGAGCTGTTATAGGCGAACTCGGCTTGAGGTAAAAGAAGATCCCAGTTTCCCATATGTTCACCTATCAAGCATCTAAGAAGATTTCCCAGGCTGCGGTTGACCACCTCAGTTTGTCCGTCGATTTGCGGGTGGTAGGCAGTGGAGAATTAGAGCTTGGTTCCTAGGAGGTGCCAAAGGGTTTTCTAGAAATAGCTAGTAAAGCGGACATCCCTATCGGACACTATAGTCTTGGGTAGGCCATGTAACTTGACCACATGATCCAGAAAAAGCTTGGTGACTTTGGAAGCATCTAGGGTCTGGGAGCAGGGTATAAAATGAGCCATTTTGGAAAACCTATCCACTACTACAAAGACAGAATCGTGCTTCCTTGCGGTCTTGGGTAATCCTACCACAAAATCCATGCTGAGGTCTTGCCAAGGATGGCTAGGTATGGGCAAGGGGGTGTACAGGCCAGTATTCTGTTTCTGCTGCTTGGCCACAGCATAGGTTCGGCACCTAGAGACAATATTGGCTACATCTTTCTTAAGGCTAGGTCAAAAGAACTGGTCTTCAACAGCTAGAATGGTCTTCTCCCTACCAAAGTGACCAGCTAGGCCTCCCGCATGGGTTTCCCATACTAAGAAATCTCGGAGTGAAGTATTGGGAATGCACAACTTATTACCCTTGAAAAGATAACCATCCTGTACGGTATAGTCACTATGGGCACTAAATGGTTCTTGAAGCTTAGACTGGAAGATCTCACTGAAGTCAGGACAAGATTCATATTGCTCCTTAAGTCGGTCAAATCCTACAACCTCAGTCCTAACCATGTTCAACAAAAGGGCATGATGGCTAAGGGCATTCGCTACCTTATTTTCAGTACCAGCACGATGTTTAAGCACAAAGGTATAGGCTTGGATATACTCGACCAACTTAGAGTGCCTAGGGTTCAATCTCTTCTGGGAGTTCAGGTATCGAAGGGCTTCATGGTCTGAAAACAGGATAAACTCATGGGGTAAAAGGTAGTGCCTCCAGTACCTAAGGGCTTGGACGACTGCATAAAACTCCTTATCATAAGTCGAGTACTTAAGTTTGGCCTCATTAAGTTTTTCGCTAAAGAAGGCCACAAGGTGATTTTCTTGACACTTACTCCACCAATCCCAACTCTTGAAGCATCACAAGCAACCTCGAAAACTTAGAAAAATCTGGCAATCTCAGGACAGGTGCTTATACCATTCTATCCTTAATTTCAAGGAAGGCTTTGTCTGCAGCTTTAGTCCATTGAAAACCTCCCTTCCTAATGCAGTCAGTTATCGGTGCTACAAATGAACTGAATCCCCGAATGAATCGTCTGTAAAATGTGGCTAGGCCATGGAAACTACGTACATCGTGGATGCTAGCAGGGACAGGCCACTCAACTATAGTTCTAACCTTCTCGGGGTCGGCTGAAACTCCTTTAGGGGTAACTACAAAGCCTAAGAAGATAACCCTATTTGTCATAAATTCACACTTCTTAGGGTTGGCGTAAAGGCTATTCTCCCTAAGGGTTTGGCAGACTAACCTTAAGTGGTGAAGATGGTCCTCTTTGGTCTTGCTATAGATCAAGATGTCATCAAAATACACTACAAGGAATTTTCGAGTGAACTCGTGCAAGACTTGGGTCATGACTCTCATGAAGGTACTGGGCGCATTAGACAACCCGAAAGGCATCACTACCCATTCAAACAACCATCCTTAGTCTTAAAGGCTGTTTTCCATTTGTCCCCCGGTCGAATTCTAATCTGGTGGTAACCACTCTTGAGGTCTATCTTTGAAAAGATAGTGGCACCGGCCATCATATCAAGCATATCATCCAGGCGGGGAATAGGAAACCTATATTTGATTGTAATTTTGTTGATAGTCCTGCTATCAACACACATCCTCCAGGTCCCGTCTTTCTTAGGGGTAAGTAGGCAGGGACGGCATAGGGACTTAAACTCTCCCTAAGAAAACCCTTCTAAGCAGCTCTCCCACTTGTTTCTGAAGCTCCTGATGTTCAGTGGGGTTCATCCTATAGTGGGGAAGGTTGGGCAAAGTGGATCCTGGGACCAAATCTATAGCATGCTGGATGTCCCTAAGGGGTGGCAGTTGATCAGGTAATTCTTCAGGAAAACATCCTCAAATTCTTTCAGAGTCTTTACTACCTCTTGGGGGTGTTCTACATGGATGGCTCATGACTCTCCTTGGTGGTTAGAATCCAAACAGGGGCTCCCTCTAAAATCTCTTTCTCTAGCTCCTTAGGTGTGATCAGGTTGACTTCTGCTTTCTTTTCCTTAAGGCTGCTAGATCCTTTCTTGACGGGGTCCTTAGGTTGGATTGGGTTGATTGTGATCTTTTTCCCTTGGTGGAGAAAGACACAGGTATTGGATCGACCATAAAGGGTGGCATCATGGTCAAAAAGCCAGGGTCGTCCTAGAATGATACTACCACACCCATGGGTAAGACGTCACACCAAATCGATTCTTCATAGGAACTCATTTTGATCTTGATTTGGCACCTAGATTTTACAGGGATTGAAGTTGAATCTATTTAGGAGACTTTGTAAGGGTTGGGATGGGGAACTGTGGCTAGTCCTAAAGATTTAACTGTACTCAAGGAAAGGGCATTAACACAGCTTCCACTATCAATGATGACCTTACAAACCTTATCTCCTAGCTTGATCAGGGTCTGTAGGATGTTGGTCCTATGCCAGTCTTCCTGTACTATGTTTTGGGCTAGGATGCATCGGACTACCCCTACAAGGTCCTAGCATACACTCCTCTCCCTCGTACCCTTCCAACAACTGGTTTTGGGGTCATAGACGTCCTCTTCAGGTTCTATGGTTGGTTCGGGTTCAGTCTCAGTTGGTTCTTCTATGAGTAGGGCAGAGGCGGTAAACTGGCTAGCAAAATGTCCAGGTTTATGACACCTAAAGCATTTACCTTGGGGATCTGGTCTCCTCTGGACTTCAACAGCCTTACCCTTTTCCTCTCTACTATACTGGGGTCGGTTCAGGCTAGGACGACTAGGACTGGGTCGGGCTGGGTTTGGTCGACTTGGATCAGTTCGGTTTGGGTTTGGTCGACTCGGGTAAGCTTGATTGTAACCTTGGGTGGATCCAGGGATATGGCTCGGGTTTCTAAAGGGCTCAGGTCTTCTATAGGTGGGAGCTCTCTGGAAATGCTCACAGAGCCTAGCAACTTGGTAAGCTTCTTCCAAGGTTCTGGTTGATCTAAAATACAGCTCTCTTTGGATGTCTGGGTGTAGGCCAGCCCTAAACCTATACAGGGTTACCTCATGTGATTCAACAACCTTACATCGCATAACATATTCATCAAACTTGGCGATGTAATCGGCCACACTCTTACTCCCTTGACTTAAGGTCTGCCATTGGTCCAACAGTTTCTGGGTGTAAGACGCAGGTAAGTATTACTTCTAAGCTTTTCTCTCATCTCCCCCTAGGCGGTTATGGGTAATTGACCTTTCTGCTTATGTAGTTCTCAACACTGTTCTAGAACAACCTAGCTTGGTGAACCAACCTAAGCTTGGCAAACTTAAACTTAATTCTCTCAGACATAGAGTACTAGTCAAAATACTGCTCCATAGCAGACTCCCATCTTCATAAACCCTGGGATCTAAGCTACCATCGAAAGTGGGTGCCTTAAGCTTGATGCTCCTAATGGCTCTTTCTTCATGGTCCTCCAGATTGGGTCTCCTAGGATGGGGATCAACAAAGGGGTCAGGGTCTCTCCCAAAGTCATCCTCAAAGTAAGGGTGGTCTTGTGGCAGGTTCCTCCTTGGGTGAGGGGACTCAGGACTGGGTTCATGTCGGGGCCTAGCGGCTTCCTCTGGGGTCTCAGCCTGGTCTCTATCTGGTCCAGTCTATTGATCAATTGGGTCATGGATTGGGTTAAGGCTCCAATGTCAGCTCGTAGTTGGTCCATGGTGTCGGTAGAGGGTGGAGAAGGTGGGTGAAAAGAGGTTCCTGATGTAGTGCACATGTAACAAAATATGCTACGGTTTGCTAGACCTAAGAGATCTCTCCAAAGGTAAAGTCAAGAAGATGAACCTGGAAGTAGTAACTTGGCACCTGGCCAGGTAAGTGTAAGGTGAGTGGAGGTTCCTCTTTGCTTGCCTATACACCAATTAGAAATTAGCCAGGTAAGCGAACCAACACACATCCCTTCGGGCTCTAGTCCCTGAACCACTTGCCTAGACACAAGCTACACAAGCACACACCAACAAGCAATCTAGCTTGGCTCGGCACTTGGATTGACCGACTTCGTGGGTGTTCCTAGCTCACTAGAGCAGATTAAATATCTAATTGATTTTAGTTAATGGCTAGGGTTCGATATGCCGAGTGGTGGGATTTTGGATAGGGATAGGTAATGAAATCCTGACCCTATGTTAAATTGACGCCCTTAAGATAAGTTATGTAAAATGAAGTGCAATAATGACTAATGAAATGACTTAAAATTTTTTTTGTTCTTTTGTGTCTTTTAGATGGGTGAATGCTAAACAAAATGCAGGAATTAAAACAAGCAAGAAGCAAGCTAGATGGATGAATGAATCAAAAGATGAGATGATTGCTGAAATATCAGACCTGAGATTTTCTCAGGTAGTATTTCGGCTAGTAGAAACTCTATAAACTGAAATAAAATTTGAGAAAATAGAAAAAAATACTTTGAATTCAATGAGATCTAACAGAATAAAAATCACAAAATTTAGAGATTTCTACAGAGAGAAACAATTTAATGATCAAACCATATACAGGCTGACCAGAATGCAGAAAATGAAACAAATGCACTAGTCCTAGCCTTGCTCTGATACCAAGATTGATGTAGGGCAAGGGATGTTGGGATGGATGATTATGATGCAAGGAATTTCTTTTTTTTTTTTTTTATGATTGATGAGTTTTAAATATTTTTTTTTTTAGGGTTTCGATTCCCGATCACAAGCAAAGGTAAGAAATACGAAGAATAGTAATGAAAGCTTACACTAGCAGTTCAAAGCCCTAAAAGTGAAAACGAGAACAGGACCCCGGGATTAAGAAACCCCGGTAGGACTAGCTCGACCTACAATACCTACTTAGAATATAAAGAGAAAGCAAACCTCAAACTTCTGGAGCACCCGGTGCAGAGATCGCTCAACTCGACGGATGCGGCCTGGATGCCCGAGCAGTCGAACCCGTGGGAGCACTGGCTTGGGGTCGGGAGGTCGCAATAGCAAGGCTGACTGTCTCCAATGCCCGAGATGCCAGGGAGGACCTGTAGGCAAACAAAAGAAAGGTCAGCGAAATGTGAAGAAGCGCAGAAAGGAATTGAGATGGAGTTGGGAAGGGGCTTCGAGCCCGGTGTCTAGCTGGATTCTGAAGTCAAAGTTGGAGATAACATGGGGCCTCACACCTCGTGACATCCCGGAGGATGAAGGAATGTGGCCTCACACCACACGACGTCCTGGAGGATGAAGGATTCACGACGCCTTGGGGCGACGGACAGGTGGCCTCACACCACTCGATGTCCCTGGGGATGAAGGCAATCCCACTCAAACCTAGCCTAAGAGACAATGGTTGGAAGGTGGAAAAAACTCAAACTTTTTCATTAATCACTCAATCATTCAATAGTTCTACAAGGGAGGGATTGGGTCCTTTAAATAGGCATCCAAGGCCCATTTGAAATTCAAATTACAACTTTCATGTTGGCACCCAAAATTTTCCATCATCCCCTCTCTTTGGCCGACCAAATAACTTGGGGTTGGGCATGGCATGAGGGAAGGCTTAGAGAAGGGGATTGGTCTCTTACTTCCTTCCTTAGCATGCTTATTTTGGAAGAAGGAGTGGGGCATGGCTTGCTTGGAGGGATGTGTTCCCTTGGACTCTTCAACACCATCTCTTGGATTGATTCAAGGCAGACCAAGGGAGAGCTCCATAGGCATTGCATGGTTGAGGGCTTGAAGAGGGGAGTGTGTCTTTTGACCTTCCTTCCTTGCATGAACACTTTGGGAAGAAAGCTTGAAAGGGGGCTGCTTTGAGGCTTGGTTTCTTCAAGGATCTTCAACGCCCCTTTTTGATGGAACAAGGCGTGATGTGGGGGAGAAGAGGGGGATGGTGTTTCTTCCTTCCAATGTCGCCCAAGGCGTGTGGAAAGTATGGGGGTGTCACTTTGTTTCCCTTCTTGGATGCCCAAGTGGCAGCTGATGTGGCACCACGTAGGTAGCTGAGGTGGCACCTGAGTTGGCATTATCCCAAGTGGAAGGGGTGGGTTGGCCCACCAGAACTTGATTTGGTGAAGAAAACCAGGGTGACTTAGGCTTGGGCCCAGTCAAATCCAGACTCGAACAAATACAAGACTCATGACCTAACTTGACCCAAATTGGTCAAGGTACAGGACTAAACAAACTTTGATAAGAAATTATGACAATGCCTTTAGGCTCAACGCCTTATTACAGGACTCATAGAAGGGGAACCCTAATCTGAGATCCATAGAGGGTTGAGGAGCCTCTATCGGATCTGGTGCCCACACCAGTATAATCCTATGTAGGCTTAATGAGACTACGTCCAAAATCTATGGCCATAGTAGGGTGATAATGAAAAGTTATTTTCATTAGTATTACAATTGGACTTGAGTTGATTAAGTTAAGCATATGACTGATGGATTTGACGAGTATCGATAACCAACATCATGTCGGATTTTGATAGAGGAACCGAATCACATGATAACTACACCTAGGGGTTCCAATCTTATTCTACTGGATTGCCACTACATACTGCTAGGTATCACTGGTGGATTATGAGAGTCTATTAGGATTATTTTTGGATCGATGATCCTAATTAGGGTTGAGCTGAAATTGTTTCAATCCATTGAAAGGAGTTTCGATGATGTATAATAGAGATTATAGTAAGTCTCTTTACCAGACAGGATAGGACCTAAGGGGTCACACACATAAGGATCTCAAGTAACCAATCATTAAATCAATTTGGGCCTAATTGTAAGTGTTACAATTAATATTTGACCTAATTATAAATGTTACAATTAATTAATTATGGATTAGTTCTTAATTAAATTAAATTAGATTTAATTTAATTGAGTTAACTCAATTAATTAATCCTAATTGAGTTGGCTCAATGTTTGCTTCGAAATGGTTCGATTGGATTTAAAATTGATTTCAATTTGATTGTAAAATCACTTTATTGGACCATGACCTGAGTCCAGTTAGATTGGGACTCTCTCTCCATGTCCCTTCCCTCCACATGCCTATCTTGTGGGCCCCATGTGTTTGGTCGATAAAAGAGAGGAAGTGTGAATATTAGATGGCGCTAATCCTTCTTTTGGCATGGAGGAATATGAGGAGTCCTTCTCATTCACTCCTCTTAAATCCTAGCTAGATAAAATAAAACACTAGAGTTTTGTTTTGATGGGATAGGAGAACTTCAATTTTAATAGGAAGAAAGGTGGCCGACCAAAGAGAGAACAATTAGCATGAATATTTCTCTCCTTCCACCATGAATATTCCTCTTGGCCATGAGCTTTTCTTTTAGGGCGTCTTCACCTGAGGTTCTCTCTCTTGGTGCCAAGTTCTTTTCTTCCCTTTTTATTTCCTTCTTTCTTCTATGAGGTCTAGAGAGATGCCCTACCAGAGAAAGAAGAGAGGAAAGGATCCAAAGATCTTGCATAGTTTGATTTTCAAGATAGAAGCTGAAAGCCAGTCCAGATTCGGATCGGCACAGTTCTTAAAGAAGGTGATTTGCTGAAAGAGGAGAGGGCTACAATGATTGAGCAGTCCGGTGCCCTTACGACTCAGTTATAAGAGTTTCGTGTGGATACCAGTAGAGGCCAGGCATTTGCGTAGCTCCGACAGAATCTCGATTTTCAGTAGCAGATCTGTACGCCTTTTTGAGCAGGCCCGAATAGCGATCCAGGTAAGTATTTTATGCTTAAAATAATTTTTATTTCAGATCTAATATTTTTTTTATATGTTGCAGTATGTTAAAAATTTATGATAAATAAATTAGATTTATTTATGAATTGCATGATTAGATATAAATTATTTTTATATCTGCTTCCACTGCGACTGGCTATTGATGCCTGTTTGATTGCAATTTTTGTTCCTGGGAGAACTCCAACACCATCCACTAGGACTAGAGGTTCTTCTAGTCATCCTAGATCTTGGTATGGTAAGTCTGAACCTATTATTTAAGAGCCTAGTGACAATGAGTAGGCTAGTTTTTATTATTTCCGCTTCCAACTTTTGTAATTTGTAATGAAAACCTTGATACCAATGAAAGTATCTATTTCTTACTTATTGTGTATGCAATGCTATCTGTGCAATTGTGATAATTATTGTCTATTTCTTACTCAAGATAAATTTGAATTAGATTATCAAAATTTTTATGAGAAAGTGAAATTATCTCAAACAATGTTAATAATCTTCTCATTTTGTCTCAAAAATTGAGCTTGAAGTACTTAACAAAGGGGGAGCAATTAATTGAATACCTTTTTGATTACTGACAAAAAGGGGGAGAATGATATTATTGAATTGTATATGCATGGAAATATTGCAAATCTATTGAAAATATGCATGATAATGAATGAAACAAGGGGAGATATCCCAAATTTTCAAATTTGCTCATATTTGCTTTGATTAAAGCTTCCCTGACTATTCTTTATAAGCACCCAATTGCACTATTATAATTTTAATGGCTATCTACTACCATTACCTCTGATTAAACTCTATTACATTTCAGGGAAAATTAGCTTTTGATAAATGTTTAGTGTGATACATATTGGACTTATTTCAAAAGCTCTGATACATTATCAATAAGCTCTAATTCTTTCAAATATATTCTTAGTATACAACTCATAAATGTTCCAAATATACTCATACATGTAACTATAAAGTTTGTTCCATGCCTGGTTTTTTGTCATCATCAAAAAGGGAGAGATTGTTAACCCCTTGAATGATTTTGATGATAACAAAATATTAAAGCATGCACTTGTGTTACTAACAATTTTTTAAGTGCTTTACAAGTTTTTGTAGGATAATTTTAATGCTCAATCACAACTCTTACAACCTTGTTATATGTCATGTTTAGTGTTGTAAAAGTATTATGAAAAGAAGAGCCCAAAGAAAAATTGTTGTAGTACTCATGAAAATGGGTTGCTTCTATGTGTTTTCATGTTTAAAACTCTTTAAGATTAGTTTTTAATGGAGTTGAAAAGTATTTTGAGTGACTAAAAGTCACTAGATATTATCTGGAGAAGAGTAGAAGATTTCATTGAAAAGTCACTCAAGCCGACTGGAGGAAGGAGAGCCGACTCGAGGTCATGGCACACTTGAAGGTTTCTGGCATGCAGAAATCCGAGCTGACTCGAAGGAACCCAAGCTGACTCATCCAGAGCTTCATTCCTTGAATCAGATAGGCGAGCCAACATAGAAGCAATCCGAGCTAACTCAACCATTCTGACAGACAATCGAGTCAACCCTTTAAAAGGCGAGTCGACTCTATTGAGGCGAGCCGACTCCTTTAGAGTACAGAAAAAATTAGTTCTGAAAGAACAAACCAGGTGAGTCGACTCTACTGAGATGACCCGACTTCTCTAGAGTACAATTTCGAAGACCTAAGAATCTGAGCTGACTCGATTAAGGTGAGCCAACTCGACTAGAGTGAAGACTCAACTACTTTGAGGATCCGAGTTGACTCGAAGCATTCGAGCCAACTCGAACATCAATTCCAGGCAAATAATAGTTAGTTCCAGAACTTCATTCTTGAATCTAAAAAGTGCTCCAACGGTCAAATGTCAAATCCCAACAGTCTACAATGACTATATCCACCTAAGAAGAGTACAAGACTCTATAAATAAGGGATTTGGACAACCTTTGAACAAAAAAATGAGCAGTTAATGATCAAATGAGCTTGTGAGCAAGAGAGCACTAAAGAGCATTCAAGTCAGCCTTCAAGACTTCACCAACTCAAATCTAAAGCTTGAAGCATTTATTGAAGAAGTTGAAGAAGCCATTGAAGAGCAGTAAAGGGCAATTAAGAAGGCTTCTCTTGAGCTATAACTGCAACCATCAGACCAGTTTGGTTTGTCAATTAGTTCCTTGTTTTTCTCTACTCCTTTATGAGTATGTGGGTTTTTGGTGAGCCTGTTGAAAAAACCAAGTATCGATTTTTGGTGAGCCCGGTTTGGTGAGCCCGGTTAAAACCAAGTGTAGGTTCTTGGTGAGCCTGTTTGAAAACCAAGTGTAGGTTCTTGGTGATCTTGTTCAAAACCAAGTTGGATTTTTGGTGAGCTTGGTTGAAAAACCAAGTTGGGTTTTGGATTATGAGCTCGGCAAAACAATCCGACTATATTCCATGGGTGAATATATTTGAAGTTTCAAGTGGTATCTTGGGTAATGGACGTAGGAGCGAGGTTGCTCTGAACCACTATAAACTTGCTATGTTTGTGATTGTGCTTTTTTCTTTTTTACTTGCTTTTGCTTTAATTATTTGAATCACAGAACCTCCACACTAAAAAAGATTTAAAAGAGCACATATTTGATTAAATTTTTTAAATTTTTAATTCACCCCCTCTTGGAAAAGCCACTTGGGCAATACCTCTTGATCCTCTTCTTGATCTTCTTGAAGGGTTTAGAGAAGATCAAAAGAAATATTTTATTTCAGCCATCCAGTGGCCTTCATGCAGATCTAGCAATCCAAGGAGGTTGAATATGTTAAGACTTTATGTAGACGATTCATAGAGGCCATACATCTTATGCAGCTGCAAAGCAATATGAAGAGCTATGAAGTGATGTAGAGAGCCCTTACCACATGCCATCGATAGAGACAATCATCAACCCATGATCGGGTATGATATTTGATCTCATAGTCTTAATAGATATGATCTACAGCCCGATTAGATCGATGTATGCTGATTTTATTTTCTATGTTATATATCATATTATAATTTTTATAGAGTTTATTATATTTGATCTATATGCATAATTTTTTATTTAAAATAGTTTTAAATTAGATTTATTTTTATTATAAATTATATTTAAAAATATGTATGAAATTCTAGGTATTTTTCTAACAATGAAGATGATGAAATGACCCTTATATTAAGAAAATTCAGAAGATTCATGAGATAAACTACAAGAAAAGTCTCAAAAAAGAGAGCGAAGCAAGGAGAAAGAAAAGGAGAAAGAGAATGTGCAATCTATTTGCTTCAAATGTAAAAAGTCAAGTCACTAAAAGATGGACTACCACTTTTCAAGAAAGCCAAAAGAAAATATAAGAATGCAATGATGGCAATATGGAATGAGAATAAGGACTCTAGCTCTGATAAAGAGACACAAGAGGTTGCAAATTTATGCTTCATGATAAATAAGAAAAAGTTAAGATCTAAAATCAAAATTAATTTTATATTTGAAAAATTATAAAATGCTTTTGCTAAACTTATGAATGATTTTAAGAAGCTAAAAGTAAAAAAAAGAAATGAAGAAATAAGTTTTTGAGTTATCTAGTATAACTAAAAAACTATCAAAAGATAATGATATCTTAATTCAAGAAAATCAATAATTAAACGATAAAAAGCTTACCTTAACTAGTGAAAAGAAAGAATTAATAAAAGTAAATGAAAGCTTAATCCAAGAGAATAAGAATTTGAAAAAGCAAAAATTAGCATTAATGAATGAAAAGCTTTCAAAAGAAAACAAAGTCTTAAACAAAAAGAATAAAAGCATAAAGAGGAACTTAATAAAGTCAATCATTTTGTTGAAAAGTTTACATATAGTTCTGAAAAACTTAATATATTTTTGAATAGTCAACATGCAGTTTTTAACAAAACTGGTTTGGGATACAAACAACAAAAATAATAAAAATATTTTAAATTTTTCCGTTCATCTTCTAGCATTACTTATCATTATTATGGTAGATTTGGATATAAAGCTAACTTATATGATCTACAAAACTAGACAATGTAAAGAAAGTTTAGGTTCCAAAAGGAACCACCTTACTAATCCAAAAGGATCCAAGATGGCTTGGGTACTTAAAGTATCTACTTGACTTGTCTTGTAAGTGTGTCTTGTAACCAAGAAGAAGAAAAGATTATAGTACCTTAATAGTGGTTGCTCAAAATACATGATCGAAGATATGAAATAATTCACATCACTTGAAGCATTGAAAAGGGGTAATGTGATTTTTTGTGACAATAAAAAGGATAATTAATGGAATTGATAAAGTTTATATCACCCCCTCTACTTATTTCAAAAATGTTTTACTTGTAAATATATTGAAATATAATTTACTTAGTATTAGTCAATTTTATGATAAAGATTTTTAGGTGACTTTTAAATCTTTATTATACATTATTTCTTGACTCAATGATAATAAAATTATGTTCATTAGACATAGGCATAAAAAATCTACTTGGTAGATCTAGATGATCTTCCTATACTAGATGGTCAATGCCTAGTTGCAATGGAAGTCAAAGTTAATGAGACTAGTTGGTTATGATACTATTGATTAGGACTTGCTATTATATACTTGCTTTCAAAATTGAATAAAAAGGATATTATAAAAGATTTTCCAAAAATCACTTTTAAAAAAAACAAAATTTGTGATGCATGCCAATTTAGAAAATAAACTAAAACTTCTTTCAAATTAAAAGGTATATCTCTACTTCTAGACCTTTGGAAATACTTCATATGGATCTATTTGGATCCACAAGGATCACTAGTTTAGGTGGAAAGAGATATGGTCTAGTCATTATTAATGGTTTCTCACATTTTACATGGATAATATTTTTGGCATATAAGGATGAAAAGTTTTTTGCTTTTATTAAGTTTTATAAAAAGAACTTCAATTGTTTATATTTGTAGTGATCATGCAATGGAATTTGAAAACCTAGATTTTAAAAACTTTTGTAATGAAAAAGGTATTGATCATAATTTATCTACACCAATGACACCTCAACAAAATGGGATAGTAGAAAGAAAAAATAAGACTTTGAAAGAAATGGCACGTACCATGCTTTATAAAAATAACCTCCCAAGATATTTTTGGATGGAAGCTAATGTGGCTTGACCGCCAACATGGAGTCCATGTCTGGTCCAGTTGGTGAAAGGTGCCACCTGGATGCCATCACCGAAGCTAAGGTCGAGCCCCTTAACAAAGTCGAGCCTCCTACAGAGGTCGAGCTCCTTGCCGAAATCGAGCTCCCAGTTGAGGTCGAGCTCCTTGTCGAAATCGAGCTCTTTGCCAAGGTTGAGCTCCTTGCCAAAGCCGAGGTCCCTACCGAGGTCAAGCTCCTTGCCGAAGTCTAGCTCCTTGCCAAAGTCGAGCTCCCTGCCGAGGTTGAGCCCCTTGCCAAAGTCGAGCTCCCGACCAAGGTCAAACTCTAGGTCAAAGTCAACTTCCCACATGTAGTCGAGCATGGGCAAAGATTGGTGGACTTAGTCTCTCCTCGAGCAACCTTAGGAGTAGCTGAGATAGTGGCCCCAGCAAGAGGTGTCACCATCCCCACTGAAACCCTTATGCTACTTAAAGAGACTGCCACCTCTGTGGAGTAGCACTCTGCCAGGGCACGCCACCTATAACCTCTATGGAGTTGTGCTCCACCAAGGCACATCACCTGTATCCCCTATGGAGGAGCATCCCACCAGAGTGCTAGGCCTCCTCTCAACCCACTGCCGGGCCAGTGCTCAGCCAAGTTCTCCCAAACATAGTGGCATGATGCCCGAAAGAAGTAGCACCCTGTCGGGGTGTCAAGCCCCGTGACACGCTACTCGCACTCATCGCGGGAAGAATGCATACTTTGTAGTACCACATTTGCACCCATGGCAGAACCTCCTCGAAGGCTATGGACCCTATCCCCCTCTTCAAGAAGGAGGGGGAGTAGGCCTACGCTTCTCCCATATGAGGCACTCCCAGCAAATGCAAGACCAGGGGCTCTACACCTTGCGAGATAATTATGCTTCTATAAGAAGCTCAAAGGGGCCTCCGAAAAAGGTAAGCAAGAGGTAGGAAAAGAAATGGAAGCTCAAGGCTAGGAGAAACACCTGGGAACTCTTCCAAGAGCTTTCATCGTAGTAACTCCCATGGCTTTAACTCCCACGGCTCTAGCTCCCACTGCTTTAACTCCCATTCTATCTTTTGATGAATCCTTTGAACATGGAAACCACACTCGTCGCAGCAACTCCCATGGCTTTATCTCCCATGGCTCTAGCTCCCACTACTCTAACTCCCATTATATCTTTTGATGAATCGTCTGAACATGAAAACCACACTGGGATCCATTACAGAGGATTTATTTTCCTTGATCACCCACTGACTTGATCATCGGAGTGCCCCCATCGGGATCCCCAGCTCGAGTCACCTCTCTTTTGCAGGATCGATCATGCTCGAAGGATACCAAGCAGGAAGTCCACTCACCAATGCCATGTAGGAGCTGTAGGCCAAGGTGATCTAGGTAGCAATAGATTGGCATGCCAAATAAGGGGTGCAGCTAGCTTAGACCAGCCCCTCACTGCTAGTAGATTTTTGCCAGCAAAATGGTGGTGACACGTGCACGGGAAGCCTCCATCAGTCATGTGGGGGACCCTCCTCACCATAGCGACCTACATAGCCTAGAGAGGGAGCTTCTTGCTCCACCACCTCCACTTCTGATGGACCCCCAGCTCATTGCACTTGCCCAACAGGTCCAGACCCTAGCTATGATAGTGCGATAGCTGCACCATCAACACCGATCCCTAGCGATCCAATAGCAGCTAGGAACCCCTACGACTCAAGCCACCGGGCCTCGTGGTAGTCAGAGCTCCTTCCAAGGAAGGCCATAGCATCCATGGGCCACGTCCTATCTCTGGGGGAGCCTTCAAATCCCAAGAAAGAGGCAATGGAATGGTTCGACTAGCCGAGAGAGTCAATCCCCGATCTCAGAACACGGTGCCTCATGGCATTGCAAGTGCCTCCATGGCAAGGGCCCCTGGTGTGACTACCTCTGGCCCTCCTCTCCCTCTCCTCTGATAGCCTCAATGAAAGGTTCCACCAACGAGCCTATCAAGCATCGGGCTGAGAGGCACCTGGAGGATCAAGACTGCAAGCTAGTCGAGTTATCCCACCAGTTTGGCAATCTGTAGGACTCTTCACATGAGCTCGTGGGCTATGATGCCTAATACCTTTTCTCCCACAGAATCCAAGAGGAACTGATTCCCAACGGTTTTGCATGCCTCGGGTGGATCCCTACGATGGAACCACCGACCCCCTGAACCACCTTGAAAGCTACAAGACCCTCATGAAAGTGCAGGGGGCCACTGATGCCCTTCTATGTATCACCTTTTCGGCCACCCTCTAGAAGGCTGCTCGAGTTTGGTACACTCGCCTTGAGTCCATGGGCATTGACTCCTTTGAGCAGTTGGAGAAGAAGTTTGTGGCATACTTTGATGCCTATCAAAAGGTACCACATGAAGTGACAGCCTCTTCTCCATCCGCTAGCAGGACCATGAGTCCTTGCAGGATTACATGTCCTGCTTCAAAGTTGTCACACCTGGCAAGTGGAGCCCGGAAACTTCCAAATTCCTCTCGGCCATCTACCAACTTCTAAAACTTGGCAAAGGGCTGGGACTTTGGAAGTCTCGTACTTGGCTGCTATGCCATGTTCGCGTGGTTTACATCCACACCATACAAAGAAGAAGAGAAAAGGGGAAAAAGAAGGAAAAAGTTAGGATGAAGTTCATCATAGTACAAGAACTTCATTGGTGAAGAAATCTTTACAATGAGAAGAACTCCCCAGCAGACCAGGGAGTCCCATAGAATCAGTGAGAAATAAAAGAAGAAAAGTTTAAAAAGAGAGATGCAATGCTTTTCAAAGTTTGTCTTTCATTACTTAGAAGGAAAAAGGGGGTTACATCAAAAGGGACCTCTTGACAGGCCAGGAGGTCCTTCAAAAAATATCTAGCTACAAAAAGGAAAAGAAAAATCTACATTATGGGGACACCATCGTGCCTTGCCAGGCTATCGAGGCATTTCACTGGTCCCCTATGGAGAGGCTTCTGTTGGAGGGATGACCAGATCACTGACCTCCATCACTTTAGCCCCTGGTGCGGTGGCTGTCCCAACTCTAACTCCAGGTGTGACAACCGCGATTCAGCATCCGGCTCCATATCCATCCCCATGCCGGTTGTTTCTGGCAGAGCTTCCCGTTGTTGTCGATCCTCGGCATGTCTGGGATGATGGAGTCGATGCCCTTATAAGAGAAGGTCTAGGCCACCTTTTTCTTGCGGTCCTTGAACCCCTTGAGAAAAGCATCGAGGACTGCCTCTCGGACCTCGTCGAAGAATGCCTTCGAGGCCTTATACTTTGGCATGGCTTCGGTAGCCTCCTTCTTGGCCATCTCCATCAGCGCCATCACTGTCGTCACCTTCTTCTCTATAGCCATAGCCCGAGCCCTCACCGCATCAAGATTGGCCTGGAGGGTCTGCGCTCGCCCCTTGAGACGTGCCACCTCTACAGCATACTCCTCCCCCTGGCCAGCTACCTTCTTCCTCTCCACTACCAGGGCTACCTCGAGGTCCCTCACTCGGCCCTCTGACTCGACCACCGTGGCCTTGGTGCTGGTCATCTCGGTCTAGAGGACTCTGGTCTGCCCCTCCAGGATCTGCATCCGCTCAGCCACCCAAGCCTCCACCTCCTTGGCCTCCAAGCATTTCCAATGACTGAATCCTACTTGGCCAACATCAAGCAGGAGTCCTGGATCAACAATGCATCAGCAATCACCTGCAGTAATAGAACGTCAGTTAGAGCAATATGAATAGTGAAAGAAAGCCTAAGGATGAGGAAACTTACCGCCATCAGCTAGGGGAATAGGCCTATGAGGAGGGCCGACAGTTGCTTGCCGCTTCTTTCCCAGCGATCATGTGGCTATATGGAAAACTCAGTCATCCTCTCCACCAGGATGGGGTCAAGGGAGACCACCGCATTCGTGGTACCACTATCGATACCCTAGCCACCACTGGGGTTGTTCAGTAGAGAGTGTCGCCAAGCCTGATGTAGTCAATGGCGGGGGAATGGAGGTTATCGGGTGGGCGGCGGCTACTTCAGTGGCCACCTACGACATCGGCCTCCCCTTGGTTGCTGTGCTGGCCACCACTTACACCACCTCTAATGATGGTGGGACCTCGGTGCAAGATGGTGCCACATGAGGGGCTCGTGCGGCCCCCTCTCCAGCCCCAATGCTCTTACTGGGCCTGCACATGGGTGTCTGGGCCACCGCCCTAGGTGTTGGTGGGACTGGCCCAACTCTCCTCTCTTCAAAGCTGGCCAAAGCCTCCATGGTGGGCCTCCACCCTGAATCTTCCTAGGCCCTCTTTTGAGGATCTTCTCTAGGTCTGGGAGATGCATATCTATTTCGGGACATCTCCTGGATCTGATCCATAGAGAACTTCATGCCTACAGAGAGAAGAAAACGCTGGTTAGACTCATCAAAGCAAAGAAGAATCTAGGAAAAAGAGTTGGGGTTTTTGGCCTTACCCAAGGATCAAATCGGGCTGATCTCAGCTTTGAACAAATTTTGTTCGATCAGCAAGTCCCAAAGTGGAGGAATCTCAGAGGTGACGAGCTGGTCATACACCTCGCAGTCCGTAGCCTCCACTAGGGCATTCTAGTTAGGGGTGAGGTCTGGGTCACTCCAAACCCAGTCACCCCCTCAACCGAGGCAAAGAAGAATTTGTTCTTCCATCCTTTGATGGAGGGTCCACGAACCACCACCCATTATCAACCGGGTGGCATTTCAGGATGAAGAGGGCCTCGAATAAAGAAAAATGGTCAACTATCCCATGGAATTGACAAAGGATGGCAAAATAAGAGATGGCCCTAACTATGTTCGGGTAAGCTGGGTTGTAACAAAGTGGAAATTACTAAGGAGAAAAAGAATAGATGAAGGGAAAGATGGAGGCCCCCAAGGAAGAACTCCTTGTACAAGATAATCTAGCCCAAGCCACTGGAAGTGACCCGCTCCTTCAGTCCCAGAACCAAGAGTCGGATGGAGTTTGGGATTCCATACGTGCTTCAGAGCCAGAGAAGGTCATCATGGGTCATCGCCGAAGCAATGCTGATAGGACCGGCCAAATCATGGCCAATTGAAGAAACAGAGGAAGGAGGAGAAGAAGGAACCCTAGGGGCACCTATTATTGGAATTATATCCCAAAGCCAATCATCTAGGATGTAGATGGTTATGCAACTCATGTATATGTATATGAATTATTGAATTGAATAAAAAGTTTATTCTGATTGTTCACACATGTCATCTTCCTAATTGAACTCTTGTATGATGATATCCTTTGAGCTACCTTGTATGCGATGTAGAGATGATGCGTCGTGTAGTTCATAAAATGGTTCATGACCAATGGATACGCTATTTCAGGATGATGGTGTATCGAGAGTAGGTCGTTAATGTCATATATGTTGGTTGTCCTCTTAACCAAGTAGCATGGGGATGCTGGTATGACATCAGATGTTGTGTTTTGATACTTCATTGAATGTGACACTCATGCAAGATTCTCTTTCTACCGAAGAGGAGTCTTGCATTAAAATGTGGATATGAATTATTCCTTTGACTTGAGATCACTATGGCAGCTTGCAAGCAACTCACTGTGCTTAGGTATCGGACTACCCGGATTTCTAATCTAATGCAAAAGATTGCTGGGTACAATCAAGTACTTATGTAGTGATAGTAAGATCGAGATAGGAATGATCTCTCCAAATGGTTTGGATTGAATGCTTAATATGCCTCAATTGAAAAGGATCTTGGCCAGGGCATTCCTTGTAAGGAGTTACAAGGATTCTTTGTTTGAGATATATTGAGATGGACTAATTAGGGTGGGCAGTTTAACCCTAAGCCACCTGGAGCATTAGGAGATTAAAGAAATAAGTTCACTGCTATTCTATATTTGATAGGTTCATTTTGCTCTGCAACATTCAACCTATCCAGACACCAGGTGCCATTGCTAGATGGCGACTTTGGTTGGTACTGGAAATGTTCTCGTGCTACCAGTTTAGTGTTTGAACCTATGGGGTAACATATCGAGGGTTTCTTCTTATTTTGGCATGTGAACGATTGAGAATCATTCTAGACTAGTTTGACAAGATGTTGTCAAACCTATGTTCGAGCCGACTCATCTGGATGAGTCGAGTTGACTTGAGTTGAGTCAACTCGAATAGTCGAGTTGACTCGACTAACGAGTTCTAGTGAAAACTAAAACTACTTCATTGATCGCTGCAATTGTTGTGGACATTAATGAGGGGCTTTTCTTGTTTTTATGTTGATCAGTTGCTAATTCCATAAGTCCCAGGAATCCCAAGAGACTCATAACTTCCCATTAATCTCTCATTAGCCCTCTTAATGGTTTTGGGGGTACTGTTATAAAAATAGGGCTCAGGAAGGTGAATGGTTCATGCTCAAGGATCTGATTTCCCGTTCCACCTATTTTAAGGTTGAGACTCTCTCCATTCCTTTGGAAGAGATCTTCTTAGACCTGTGAGAGATTGAGAGATTGGATCTCAAGGTTGAGTGAGTTTTGGGAGGGAACCTTGTGTGTTACCTTCTATTGAAGGTTAGGGATAGAGTGATGTGGGAAAAGTCTTGGGTCCCTGTTCTAGCTGTGATTTAGCAACCGAGTCTTCAAGAAGTTGAAGGAGTCCATCCTTCTTCAAGGAGTTGAAAAAGTAGTCCTTGGTGCCGACATTATTTCCGGAGAGGCTAGCACCTCGAGGGAAGGAGAAGAAACTATGCTACATGGTGTGAACGACCCGTAGAGATGCATGCTTGTGCTGCTGGCAGAGCTTTGTGGTCCTCATTGCAGTACTATGCTTGGTGGTCATTATCACTTTGCAGAAGCCCTCGTTCACCCAAGAGAAGTACCATCTGGAGCTGCTGCCACCTCTTCTTCTTCCAGTTGGTGATTTCCTGGTGATCATCGTCTAAGTACACTTTTACATTATATGTTAGACATATTATTCTTTGCCGTATCATTATATGGTTATATGAATAGTTCCATATTTCATACCATGGATACATGATTTCATATTTACATTATTTTAGATGCATCTAGATCTTGGTAAAGGGGTTGTATTAATTAGATTAACATCTTGAGATAGAATAGTTTTATCACTTTCCACTGTTGCATGCTTTTAGAAAGTTTTAAAATGCATGTATCGCTCCTAGGAATAGTTCCCTACGCCTATGACTATCCTCGTATGTCAAAGACCCCTATGAATCCTGAGAGGGACTTTCTCCTAACTGTTGGAGGAAGAAGGCCTTGGCCAGTGGCACCTCTGGTCGGAAAGATTCATTCTAAGGGAGATGGAAGAAGAACAAAAGAAGAAGGACCAAAAAACTCTAGTTGATCCCCTCCAGTGTAGGCTGAAAAAGAAGAGAAAAAGCAAAGAGAAGGGAAGACTAACCTGGGTGCCTCAGGTGAGAAAGTTGGGACTGGATGAAAAAGGACCCAGGTTCTCCCCGCTCTCTCGCTCGAAAGTTCTAAAGAAATGGCTAAGGCAAAATGACCTCTTTTTAAACATCCTGATAGTGCCTCATCGTATCGTACCAATCGAAACGTGCATCCTTTCACCTCTCCACCTAATGGATGCTCACCAAGTGTCAAAATCTACTGAGATCGGTGCTTCAGTATGCATGGAGTCACTCCGAGCCAAGTGCAGGCTGCCTGATGCTCACCACTTATCGAGATCTATCAAGAACGGTGCTTTGACATGCCAAAAACCACTCCAAGCCATGCATAAATCATTACTCCCCTTCGGTGCTGGCTAATGTGGACTCTCATTGGCTTCGAGGCATGATTTGCAGGTCTCATCAATAGTCGGGGCATTAAATGGTGCAGGCTAAAGCATCTCTCCATATCAGCATAATGATAACTCCCTTTGCCCTGAGCACAGCATCATGCTCTGAACTCGAGAGTGGGGAAATCTGATGTGGCATGGCCACCGACATGGAGTTTGTGTCTAGTCCAGCTGGTGGATAGGCTGGTAAAAGGTGCCACCTATATGCCATCATGGAAGCTAAGGTCAAGCCCTTTGCCAAATTTGAGCTCCCTATCGTGGTCAAGCTCCTTGCTGAAGTTGAGCTCCCAGCCAAGATCGAGCTTCTTATCAAAGTCAAGCTCCTAGTTGAGGTCGAGCTCCTTACCAAAGTTGAGCTCCATGCTGAGGTCGAGCTCCCTACCGAGGTTGAGCTCTTTGCCGAGGTCGAGCTCCTTTTCGAAGTCAAGCTCCTTGTCGAGGTTGAGCCATTGCCAAAGTCGTGCTCCTCCAAGGTTGAGTTCCAGGTCAAAGTCAACTTCCCATCCATAGTCGAGCATGGGCAAATACAGGTGGACTTAGTTTCTCCTCGAGCAACCTTAAGAGTGATCGGATAGTGGCCCTAGCAGGAGGTGTCACCATCCCCGTCGGAACCCCTATGCTACTCAAAGAAATTGCCACCTCTGTGGAGTGGCACTCCACTTAGGCATGCTGCCTGCAACCTCTATGGAGTGGTGCTCTGTCAGGGAACACCGACTGCAACCTCTATGGAGTGGTGCTCTGCTAGGGCACGCCACCTATATCCCCTATGGAGCATCCCGTCGGAGCACCAAGCCTCTTAGCCTACTGTCGACACCTTCTATGGAAAGACACTTCGCCGGGGCATTGCTCCCCTCATCCTACTGTCTACACCACCCGAAAGAGAAAATTTTTACCAAAGATGCAGATCCTGTAGCATCTCTATTGGGCCAGTGCTTTGCCAAGTTCCCCCAGACATGGTGGCATAATGCCCAGAAGAAGCAGTAACCTATTGGGGTGTCGGCCTTGTGGCATGCTACTTGCACTCATCGCAGGAAGAATGCATACTTCACAGTACCTCACTTGCACCCATGGCAGAACCTCCCCGAAGGCTACGGACCCTATCCCCCTCCTCATGCATGATGGGGAGTAGGCTTATGCTTCCCCTACATGAGGCACTCCTAGCGAACGCCAGACTAGGGGCTCTACACCCTGTGAGATAATTACGCTTCTATAAGAAGCTCAAAGGGGCCTCCGAAAAAGGTAAGCAAGAGGTAGGCAAAGCAAGGGAAGCTCAAGGCCAGGAGAAACACTTGGGAACTCTTCCAAGAGCTTCTATCACTGCACACACACAGCTCACACACGGCAAGAGAAGAAAACTCAAATTATTTCATTAATCCATGGGCTCCAAAAAATACAAGAGGGGTTGGGGTATTTATAGATTCACCCCAGGATACATGACTTAAGGGCTAAGAAACCCTGACTTATGGGCCAAGAAATCCTGGTGGACCTGGTCAACAATGGGCCTTTGTCATGGACTGGAGCTCTCTCTTATGGGCTTGAAGGCATGAAAGGGCTCAAGTGCTTGGAATCCAGTTCTGGTTGGGGAGAGCCTAGTGAATCTCCGGGTCTGCTTACTCTCCTCTTGGATCTTGACATGAATGAAAATTACAGGACTCGATCTAACTCACATGATTGGACTGAAAATAACTAGACTCGACTAAATGGACTCAACCAAACTCAAAATAAGATATACTAGACTCTAGGTCCCCATCATTCTCTTGGAGTGGGGAGAACTCGACTCCGTCGAGTCAGGCTCAGCAGGGGTTTATGGAATTAAAACTAATCAAATCAAAGCAAAAGAGGCTATGTTCAAATATTTATTTATTTAATCATCTCTGATTTGAGATCTGTGAAACTTTGAAATTCATGCAGCTTTGAGAGTCATGCTTCACCATCTTTGGGTTGCTTTGAGATCCATGTGCTTTAAGGAGCATGCACTTTCACTTTCATGCAATAGCTTGGTTCCTTCTTCATGGACCGAAGGGGGCTAAACGACGACAGACCTGGAGGTCATGACGGTCGACAGAGGTCGTGACGGCTGGCGGAGGGTGCGGAAGTCATGATGGCTGGCGATGGGCATGGGTGGCCGACGGGAAGCAGCGAGGATCTGACAGAGATGGTCAGGAGTTCTCGGTTGTAGGTGGAGGAGACGGGGGGAGTCTGTCAGGGGCGATGGATGTTAGAAATGGATTTTGCCTATGGCCGGCGGCTCTCTAAGGCTTCATGAATGGAAGGATGGTGGGGCATTTGGAGGGGTCTGGCAGGCAGACAAGCCCGAAGATGAGCTACTGCGGGTTCTGGACGAGCGAGGCAGCGATGAGGGCTCTCCGGTTGTGTCGGTGGCATCGGCTGGGAGCGGAGGATATGAAGCTCAGATCTGGGTGGAGAGGGTCGGGCATCACGGTAACAGGGAGTCGGTGGCTATTCGTCAGAGGAAGGAAAGTCTGGTGGGAGGCGGGACAGCAGCGGCACAGTCCTTTGGCATGATGTTATGATGACAGGGAGACGGGATGACATTGGGCAGACCCGGGGAGTTGGTAGTTGGGCTGTTGATCGGGAGTTCCTAGTGGGGCTGGGTGGAAATGGGAATTTCGTTCATAGGTGAGACAGCAGAGAGTGGTGGATGGGGTAAAGGGGCTTCACAAGTGGAAGACAACAGTGGATCTGTGATCGTGGTGATGGAATAGGGAAGATGGAGGTGGAGTCGGGGAGGAAGAATGTTGCCCGAGAGGGGGGTGAATTGGGTCTTTCAAAAATTAAAGTAATTATATGCTGGTCTTTGAGGTGTTTGTGAGCAAAGTGAATAACTCAATGACATGCAGCGGATAACAAAAAATTAAATGCTAAGAGCAAGAAATAAGAAGAACAATCACACACAAACACCAAGTTTTATAGTGGTTCGGTGCAAAGCAAGCACCTACGTCCACTTCCCAAGCCATTCTTGGGAATTCCACTATAATCTTTCCAAGATTACAGCCGACTTGTTTTACAGGGCTCACAAGTCAAAACCTAAGTTGGTTTTGTCACCTAGGCTCACCAACAACCTTTACAACTTGTTTTGTCTTCAGGCTCACAAGTTAAATCCTCCTTGGTTTTGTACCTTTGGCTCACCAACAACCACAACAACCTACTTTAAAGAAACCCTTGAAAGCTAGGTCAACAAGGTATAAAGATAAAGATACAATAATGAAAGCACAATCAAACTCTTTTCAAAGAGTGGAATGTGAAGCTTCGAGGCTCTTGTAGATGCTTGTCTTGTCTTCTCTTTGGAATCATCTTCAAACTCAATTTTGGAAGGATGAAAAGATAAGCTTGTAAGCTTTTTCAGGGAATCTCTCCTTTTTGTCTTTTGGAAGTGAAGTTCTTGAGAGAATATTGACTTTTGAGTCTTCAATGGAGTTCAATGCTTCATGAATGAGTTTGGTGAAGCTTAAATACTTCAAAAACTTCCAAAAAATGGTTTGAGACCATTGGAGATCGAAACTAGCCGTTGGGAGCTTGAAAAGACAAAATCTACAACTCAGAAAATAGATCCGTTGAAGTTGTCAAAACCCGTGAGTCGATACTTGACTTCCAGGTGTCGACACTTGGTTCCTAGGTGTCGACACTTGGTCCTATAGGTGTCAACACTTGAATTTAAGGTGTCGACACTTGAAGCTCATGTGTCGACACTTGACACAAAAACCCTCCAAATGGCAAGTTCTATATTTTCAAAAAATCTCAGGCCACACTTGGATTCTAGCTGTCGACACTTGTATCTCAGGTGTCGACACTTGACATGCCAGTGAGGAATTTTTGCGTGCCAGTCATTGAAGAGTCGACACTTGGCAATTCTTGAGTCAACACTTGGATCTGTAAATTGCCAAAATAAGTGCCAAAACTCCCAAAAATAAAGATATATAATCAAACTTTAAATAACTTATGTAAACCATAATTGAACATTTTTTAGACCTTTTTCATGGTGAGAAGACATCTTAAGACATGATTTTTTTCGGCTTAAGATACTTTCATTTTGAGAATTTGAGGTGCCTGTATCCTGTAACTCATAACCATAATTGAAACATTAGTACAAAATATGTACTCAATGTTTTGCTAATCATCAAAATCAAGGGCAAACCCAACAATCTCCCCCTTTCTAATGATGACAAAACCTTTAGTATATAAGCATTCAATTTTCAAATTTGAATATGATATCTCATAAACATGAACTTTACAACATATGCACACCCATACAATATAGTTTTGATAAGGAAGAGGTACAAATTAAGTATGAGGTTAAGTTTTCTCTCCCCATAAGTGAGTTATGATATGAAGCATTTCACAAATGAATAAAATTTGAATCTTATATATCTTACTCCCCCTTTTTGTCAACATTAAATAATAAAGGGAGTAAACTCCCCTGAATTGATGCAATAGGGGTCGTTAGATGCTTAGTATCAGAGCAAAATTCAAACATTATAAATTCAATCATTATTACAGTAAATGAACAAGCTAGCAAATGAACCAAGATTGATAATCAAGTAAGAAACTGAAATGCTAATTTGCATATATAAAAGAGTTTCCAGTACAAAATTTGCTGATACAATCAGCATACACTGAAACATAACAAGTACAATCATGAAACACATAGATAAACATGATACACATACATAACATCAAACATCAAATAATCATCTGTGAGGCTACTCCTCATTAGATGGAATCTCAGAAAAGATAGGACCAGTGATCCTACACCTAGGAACTAGAGCCCTAGGGGTCTTTAGGATACTATGACTCCTAGTCCTAGTCGAAGGTCCTACTCGGGTACAACCCTAGACGAACGAGTGGATGGCAGTGGAAGAGTCTTAGCAAGTGTCACAAAAACTGGAGCAGTCGATAACGGAGAGTCGCAAGGATCATCCGTCGAAATAGCAAGAGTCTGAGTCTCTCGACTGACCAACTCAAAATCATCTACTCTATCATCGCTGTCACTGCCACCATCAATAATATTTGTCTCCCTGTCATCGCCACCATCATCAGCTCGGTCACCACCACTAAGTGTGTCATCATGTCCCTCAGGGTGGTCATCATCATCATCATGAGGTGGATCTGCAGGTGCTGCTAGAGGTAGGAGTGATCTCAGTAAGTCCTCAACGCGAGCAAATCCTACATCCATAGTCTGATGCATCTCAGTATGCTACTCAGCTGTATGGGCTCTAAGGCCCTCAATCTCTATGCGAAGCTGAGTGGTACGGACTCTCAATCTGATCATCTCACTCTTGATATCTGCAAACTCCTACCTAACCAGCTCCTCAAAATATGTACCAACTATAGTAGACTGAGGAGCAAAAGGTGAAGCTGCTGGTGCTGGTGCTGGAGTGATTGGCTCTGGCTCATTGGCTGTTGCTGGTGCTGATCGAGGAGGTGTAACTGAAGGCCCTGATAGCCCTACCTCTGCCTCACGGAGCACATCCTCTCATCTGGCTCCTGGCCAGACTCCCTGCGCACCCACCGCTCTGCAACTCGTTGATATCCCATGCGGTGAAGAGACCGCTCATCGTACACATCTATATGAAGGATGTCTTTGGAGGTCTCCTTTTCCAAAGTAACATAGTAAGATCAAAACAAACATGTCAGCGCCATGCCGTAAGGTAAACAATATCTCCTTTGAGTGGTAGCATCTCTCATCTGAGCTAGTATCAGAGTCGGAAGGTCAACTGCAGTCCTCTGCATCAAGCATACCATCACATCAACTCTCGTTCAGTAATGAAGTCAAATCTCCTGGTCTTTAATAGTAGAATCTAGGTAGTGATGTGGTGCAGGAGATGCATCTCCATAGAAAGTTGGTTCGTGGTGACCGTAGCCACACGACGAACGTCCTCATGCTCTAAAATGCATTTGAAGGCCTCCTCACAGTCCTCTATAGACGGAATAATGATCCTACGGTGCGGGATCTCCCAGATATGGCTAATGACCTTTTTTGAAACTGGAATGTGTATACCCCTGACAATGGCACTCCAAAGCATCTGGCTGTAGTCGAGACTCCCATAGAACTCACGGATCAGGTGTGGGTAGAACTTCTCCTGCATCGTGCAGAAGGGGATCAACCCAGCAGCCTCAAGAACCTGTCCAATCTAGAAGCCCTGTCTGTCAAAGAATCCCAAATCTACTCGTCGACCAGCTACGATTACCTTCCCTAACATTCTCTCTACTGAAGGTCAAGATGGAGCTGCTGTACTATCAGTTTGCTGGCCACCATCATTTCTTGCTTTTGTTCTTCTCTTTGCTGATGCCTAACCTGGTTTCCTCTTAAATGCCAACTGCTTCCTAGGTCCCATTGACAACCACTAAGGGAGGAAAGGGGTAAAGAGGATGGAACAAGAAGCAATAGTCCAGTCAAAAAAGAAGAATGGATCAAAAAAGGAAAATGATGGGAAGAGAAGAGGAAATGTCAAAATACTGCCAAGAAATAGACCAAGAGGGGAGGAAACTGAAAAAAGATAGCAATGTGCTGATTTAACCTAAACAAATCTAACAAGGATCGGACCAAGGGGAAAAACAATAAATGGAGCAAATGTCGACTCAAAACAATAGTGAACAGTGGAAAAAGTGAGGGAACGGACTAAAACAAAGCAAGAACCAAATGCAAACAGTAAAAGATTTGTCCAAAAGAGGGAGAAACAAAAGAGGCCAAGCACGATCCAAGAGCAATAGTGAAAATAGTGATTACGGTTGGGAAAAGGGACAAATCACGAAAAAACTAGTGAAGAATGGTGAAAAACCATGAATCAAACAAAAAATAAGAGGGAAAATGAAGGGATTTACCAAAGATTGGAGGGCACGAAGGGTAGAGCACTATTCTGTGGACTAAGGACTGTTGGGGGACCACTAGGGCATGGGAGAGAAGGGAATAGACAAAAGAAAAGGTTCGGATGATGCCTTAGAAAAATAGAAAATTTTGTCCGAGTGTTGACACTTGGGATTTGTCAAGTGTCAACACTTGGTCAGGTGTCGACACTTGGGATTTTTCAAGTATCGACACTTGGCCAAGAAAATCCTAGAAAAATTCAATAAAAATATTAAAAATCAGGGGGACTTTAGAGGAAGGTTAGGGGCTAAGAGAATATGATTTTGAGCTATAAGAGATTTGGCATGAACCAGAATTGAGAGAGTTCTAAGAAAAGGGGTCTATGATACCTAACTCTTTTCTAATCAAGCAAAACCTTTCTTCACTTGATAGAAAAGTGCCCAAAGAGCCAATCATTATGAGGGCCTTTTTGTAAACTTCCATCTCATGTATGATATATTTTTCATATTAATAAATACATTTGATTCATCATATACTACTGTGTCATGTTTTGTTGATTATGATGAACCCCATGGAGTAGGGCAATGGAATTAGGGTTATGATAAAATAATAGTGAGACCTAATTCCTATAAACCCTAATCTAGAATGTTCATAGTTATTGGGCCATTGATTTGGGGATCGATGAATCCGGAAAGACTAGCTTATCCTATGTATGCTCAGTTGATAAGGGTGGTTGATCTCATAACCACTTGTGTAGAGACACTAATACAAGAACAAGGGTGCTCATCACGGTATAAGTACACTTGACTGATCCACACTAGGACTATCTTATGGAAGTCTTACTGCTTGTCAAAAGATAGGTCCCAGAGTAGAAGTTGTGCATGTGATCTTTAGACCTGAGGTCACCATGGTTCTTTGTGCACGCTAAGCCATACTTTAGTTCATACTCATTCATGGCATTGTGACATGTACGGTGTTCTGGGTATGGTGGAAGGTGTACAAAGGATGTGAGTGGACTAATAAGAAATCGATCTTTCCTGGTAAGAGGAATTGTTGTCCCATGTAATCTCTTCGATGATTGATTCAAGGAGCCTTTGATCAAAGCAAGATGAGATTAGAATTGGTTTCTAATTAGTCATCAACTGAGTCCTCATGATCGAGATGAGATTCAATATGATTAAGTGTTAGGGTTTGACATATATCCATACCTATCACTTAATCAAGATAATGGGAGATCGAAAGATTGAATTGCATGGTAACTTACTACCAAAAGGTACTTTGATAATTTCTACCAAATTTCTTATCTTCCAGGTAGGCATGATACATTGCTAGACATCAATCTTGTCTTGTAGGTTTTCATGAACCAATTGATTTGGTTTCATGAGTCAATTCGATGTATGATTCGAATTGGACAATTAAGTGAGCTAATTTGACCTAATTAGGTCAATTGGGTTCGATCAGATCGAATCGTCTCAAACCTAAACCTACTACTGGCTAGATGTGAAACCCAAAGGGTCACACACATTAGAGAGTCGGCCAAGGAACTTAATTGACATTTAATTATGATCAAGGGATCCTAATTGGTTAGCTAGATTGCATACTAGCATGTGTAGGCTAACCTAATCTCCTAACCCAATTGAATTGGATCTGAAAGGTTGTTAAATGGACTAACCAATTTATGGGAGACCTAGATTGGGTTGAGTCCTAAGTGGGATGAATTTATTAGATATTTTTTGGATATTTTATGTGCCATATATGAAGAGTCCAAAAGGCAAGGGACTCTTGGCGCCTAAGTGACACCTCTGCATTCAAAAGGGTGCACAAGGACCAATTGACCTCTAATCTGAAAACAAATTATATGGTTGGAATGTAGACTTAATGCCCTTTCATATGACATCCATATTGCATATACTTTGACTAGATCAAAGTATCATATGTCATGGAGAAATTGGTGCAAAGTGAAGAGTCGGGTCTCTTCTGATGGGGGACTAATATGCATGCAATTCTTTTTGTATGTTTTATATGTGGGGTTGAGTGATTAATTCCCGAATTTCATATTAAAATAAGTTGTAGGAATTTTATATGAATTTTAGAAGATCAGCATGCAGATTAGGACCTAGAAAAGTAGAAAAGAAGGATCGCCAGGGCTGAGAAGCCTCGGTTATGGCAAGTTCTCCTACAATAAAACTACTGGAGGTAGAGGGGGTGTACCTGACAATGTCTGTGAAGATCACAGCAAAGGAGTCTCTCGTTCCTCGATGGATGCAGTCTGGAAAATTGAGCCAAAGACCCGCGGATACCCGGCTTTCTGCTCGGTGATCCGATTGAGGCTTGGCTGGAGTTGTTGGATTCGTAGGAACTCGGGGACCTGCAAACGACCTGTCAGGGGTTAGAAAACTCACAAAGGAACAAGAAAACAAAGGAAAACATCAAGGGAAGCTTCTTTTGGAGTGGGCGTCCAGGGATCTGAGAGGCTTGTTTGCAGCAGGAAGATGATTGCAGCACTGGGAAGAAAAACTCTCACAAACCCCTTTATGTACACAGCAGGGTATCACACAACTCAATAGAAGAACTCAAGGTTTTAATTCATATCAAAATTCTCCCTTCATACAAGAGGCTAGGGTCCCTTAAATAGACCCTTAACTTGGGCTCCAAGTAAGGGCACATTAGTCTTTACATAAGAATCCTTTTCCCTCTCAAACCCTAGCTAGAAAATAAAGAAACATTAGGTAGAAAAAATCCCTAAAATTTCTCTTGACTTGGCCAACACTCCAAGGACACCTAGGGGGCGTGTTGGGCTTCTAAGAGCAGCAAGGGGCTGGCCCAAAGGGGCCCGGGTGCATGGGTTTGGCCTCTGGAAGCTGGGGTGGCCTGGTAGCCAGGTAGCATATTCATTCCCTGGTATCTTGCTTCTTAGGGGCTTGGGCTTGGGCTTGGCGCCTGGGCTTGATTTCTTTGGGCTAGGATGCAGATGGACCTCTGGAATCATGGATGCCCTTATCTATGAATATACTTTGGCATATGAAAGGAAATCTGGGCATCTGGAGGGCATCTGCAAGGAATCAGGGTTTTTGATTTTCCTCCTAGGGTCTTCAAATCTTCAAGCTGGGTTGGACTTGGGATAAACTTCCATGTCTTCAATCTGGTTGGACTTGGTCTTTACTTGTATGATGTGGTCTTGAGTCTTCAGTATGCTTGGATAGGACTCAAAAAAATAAAATTAGCTCAACATGAGCTGACTAGCATTGGACTGAACTAGCTCAACATGAGCTGACTAGTATTGGACTGAACTAGCTCAACATGAGCTGACTAGTACAGAACTGAAATAACAACTCAAAATACTCAAATAACATCTAAAATAGACTTAGATGAGCTAAGACCTTATTACAGATGGACTCATAAATTATTAATCAATTTACAGAGGGTTGAAAAGCCTCTGTCTTATTCTGGTGCCTCAGGTGTCCCCACCATCTTCACTTTGGCGCTAATTCAAGTAAGCCGAGTCCTTATGTTTTAAGTCCTTTTGAATCACGATGCTTCTCATTCATAAGTCACGTCTCTTAGCTTCATTTTAATCAAAAATGCCAAGTGGTAAAGGGAGAAGTTGGATAAAAAATTGAAGGGACTTGAATTAGGCGGTTGGCGCATAAAGGGATATGATGTTTCAAGATACGACTCCTTAGTGAAGGGTCTTATTTAATCTGTGTTTAGATAGATCAAAGGCTAATGAGAAGGCTTATCTGGTGCCTCCTCCTCTCCTATAAATAGCCATCGGTATTTGTTCCGATGGTATCATATATCATATTTTTGGTTTTTTCTTACACTCTTACATTATCCACCTTGTCTCTTCCTTCCCTTGTTAAGACATAGGTCTTCCTTTAAAACAAGTCCGCCATTTTAAGACAAATATTTAGGAAGTGATAGAAAGAGAGAAGAGAAATTTTGGAGAGGGCTTAGAGTGCTCTACTAGAGGGCGAAGGTCTAAGCAAGGAAGGAGAGGCTGCCGAAGGAAGAAAGTCCATCGAAAGAGTCCCAATTGTTCAAGCAACCTACAAGGGAGAGGTTTCTAGGTTTGATTCCTATGTGGATCATCATTGGAGGGTTTGTACTTATGAGCCTCTTAGAAAGGATTGGATCTCAACAATCCAGGTATGTTTTTCTGACTCCATTTATGTTTCATTAATTGGTATTGCATAAGGGGTTTTTGGGAATTAGGGTCTTCTAGCCAGTTAGGGTTTCATGCTTTGAATTTTTATTTTTGAAATTCACTTCCACATGCAGCATGATTCTCGGCACCCTGGGAGAATTCCCATCATCACTCAAGGGTTTGGTAAAAATATTAGCTAATTGAGCATCAGTACCAATGAATTCAAGCATCATATTAGAGTTTTGCATATAATCTCTTATGAAGTGATGTCTTATTTCAATGTATTTACTTCTTGAATGTTGCACAGGATTCTTAGTTAAATTGATTACACTAGTATTGTCACATCTTATGGGTGTCTTAGTTAGTTTGATGCCAAAATCTTCGAGTTATTGTTTGATCCATAGAATTTGAGTACAACAGCTTCCAACTGCTATATATTCAGCTTCCGCCGTAAATAGAGCAACTGAATTCTGTTTCTTGCTACTCTATGAAATCAAATTGACTCCAAGAAACTGACAAGTTCCACTAGTACTTTTTCTGTCAAGTTTACACCCAGCAAAATCAACATCAGAGTAAGCAATTAATTCAAATGATGAATCTCTAAAGTACCAAAGACCAATATCAATAGAGCCAGATAAATATCTAAGTATGCGTTTAATAACCAAAAGATGAGTTTCTTTAGGGTCAGACTAATATCTTGCACACATACAAACATTGAACATAACATCTGGCCTACTGGCAGTTAGATATAACAATGAACCAATCATTCCTCTATATAGCTTTTGGTCAACAGAGTTACTTGATTCATCTTTGTCAAGTCTACAAGAGGAGCTCATAGGCGTACCTAATGGCTTGGTGTTCTCCATCCCAAACTTCTTTAATATTTCCTTCGTGTACTTGGTTTGGTTGATGAAGATCCACTCTTTTGTTTGCTTTAATTGGAGTCTGAGGAAGAAATTAAGTTCTCCCATCATGCTCATGTCGAACTCACCCTGCATTAACTTTGCAAACTCTTGATAAAGACATTCATTAGTAGCACCGAATATGATATCATCCACATAAACTTGTACTACTAAGAGATCATCATTCTTCTCTTTCAAAAATAAAGTAATATCTACATTATCTCTAGAAAAATCATTTTTAAGCAAGAAAGAACTCAATCTATCATACCAAGCTCTTGGAGCTTGTTTCAAATCATACAAAGCTTTATGAAGTTTTAAAACATAGTTTGGAAATTCATGATTTTCAAAACCTGGGGGTTGTTCAATATAAATTTTTTCTTCGATAAAATCATTTAAAAATGCACTTTTGACATCCATTTGAAATAATATAAAATCCATAAAATAAGCAAATGCCAATAATAGCCTAATTGCCTCAAGTCTAGCAACAGGAGCAAAGGTTTCATCAAAATTAATCTCTTCCTTTTATTGTATCCTTTGGCAACTAGTCTAGCTTTATTTCTAGTGACAATACCATTTTTATTAAGTTTATTTCTAAAAACCCATTTTGTGCCAATTATTGAAACATTAGTGGGTCTATCAACTAAAGTCCAAACATTAT
The DNA here is from genome assembly GCA_021397845.1 of Areca catechu. NCBI lineage: Eukaryota > Viridiplantae > Streptophyta > Magnoliopsida > Arecales > Arecaceae > Areca > Areca catechu. The sequence goes on along the minus strand of CM038040.1, from coordinate 128,931,100 downwards.
TTCTTTTAAATTAATTTAATTCATCTTGCATAGCATTAATCCAATTATAATCATTTTTAGCTTCTTTAATAGATTTAGATTCTACTTGAGATACAAAAGCTAAATAATCACATATGTTTCTAAGAGATAATTGAGTACTTACTCCTTTTGATGGATCATCAATGATAAGTTCTTTGGGGTATCCATGAGCATACCTCCATTCTTTAGGTAGAGGGTTAGGTGTTGATGTATTTTCACCTCCTTGTACTTGATATCTTTCATCATTTTGATTGTCATCTTGCTCCTTGGTGGGTTCTTCATTGTTGTTCACTTCTTCATTTCTTTGGATACTTGTATCATCATCAAGAATATCTTCTTTTCTAGAAGATTCTTGATCAGTTTCATCAAATACGACATGAATGGATTCTTCAACAACAAGTGTCCTTTTGTTGAAGACCCTGTATGCCTTGCTAAATTAGAGCAGCCTAAAAAGATACCCTCATCTGACTTGGCATCAAATTTGCTTAGATTATTCTTGCCATTGTTTAAGATGAAACAACGACACCCAAAAATATGAAAATATTTATTAAAGGTTTCCTACCTTTCCAAAGCTCATAAGGTCTTTTCTTTAAAATAGGTCGGATTAAAAGAGATTTAAAACATAGCAAGCTATAGTTATGGCTTCCTCCTAAAAATATCTAGGTAAATCATTTTTGCAAAGCATGGTGGTATGTGCCATTTCTTCAAGAGTTCTATTTTTTTTTTCTACCATCCCATTTTGTTGAAGTATCCTAGGTGCAGAAAAATTATGATGAATGCCATTTTCACTACAAAATTTTTTTAAATCATAATTTTCAAATTCTATATCATGATCACTTCTTAAAGAAATAATTGAAACACCTTTTTTATTTGAAACTCTTTTATGAAATCTAATAAATACAGAAAATATTTCATCTTTGTGAGCTAAAAATATCATCCAAGTAAAACATGAGAAATCATCTACAATAACTAGACCATACTTCTTACCTCCTAAACTAGATGTTCTAGTTGGTCCAAAGAGGTCCATATGAAGTAATTCTAAGTGTCTAGATGTAGAGACTACTCCTTTAGATTTGAAAGATGATTTTGTTTATTTTCCAAGTTGGCAAGCACTACCAATTTTATCTTTTTCAAAACTAAGTTTTGGCAAATCTTTTATCAAGTCCTTTTTACAAAGTTTTGAAAGCAGATGCATGCTAGCATGTCCTAGTCTATGATACCAAAGCCAACTAGTTTCATTAATCTTGGCTTCCATTGCCACTAGGCATTGACCATTTTGAATGTGTAGATCATCAAGATCTACCATGTAAATATTGTCATTTCTATGACCAATAAACTTGATGCCATTGTCATTAAAACTAGAAACAATGCATATAGAAGATTCGAAAACAACTTTAAAATCTTTGTCACAAAACTGACTAATGCTAAGTAAATTATGCTTTAAACCATCAACATATAAAACATTATCTATAAAGGTAGAGGGGGTGATATAGACTTTACCAATTCCAACAATCATGCCCTTTCCATTATCACCAAAAGTAACATTATCACCACTTTGATACTCAAGTAAGGAGAACTGCTCCACATCTCCAGTCGTGTGCCTTGAGCAACCACTGTCAAGGTACCATATTCTTCTTTTGTTGGTTGCAAGACACACCTATAATAAAAAATCAAGTGGAGACTTTAGGTACCCAAGTCATCTTGGATCCTTTAAGATTAGTGGTGATGGTTTCTTTTGGAACCCAAACTTTTCTAACTTTGCTTATTTTCCTTTTATTGCATAAATAAGATTTATGTCCTACTTTACTACAAGAATAACAAGTAATTGAAGATGAAGCAGGCACAAAGAAATTCTTGAAAAACTTTTGTTGCTTTTATGTTTTGAAACCCAAACTAGCCTTATTAAAAATAGCTATTTGGTTATTTAAAAGCATATTGAGTTTTTCATAACTGTAAGTAAATTTTTCAACAAATGGTTTTAATTTTTCAAGTTCATCTTTCTATTTCTTGTTTTCTTCCAAAATCTCTTTGTTTTGTTTTGTAAAATTTTCAGTTGATGCAAAAGAGTTTTTCTTTTTCAAATCTTCCTTTTCCTTTTCAAGAAGAATAATTTTATCATTTAACTTTTTATTTTAAAGAAGCAAGCAATCATTTTTAATTAAATGCTTATCATTTGTTTTAACTAAATCTAGATTTTGCTTCTTTAGTTCTTTATGCTTCAATTTTAGTTTTTGAAATTCAATAACAAGTTCATCAAAAACTTCATGCAGTTCATCAAATGTAAACTCTTCTTCAGGTTCAGATATTACCTCATCATTGTTGGCTATTAGACAAAAATTTGCAACCTCTTGTTGCTATTCTTCGAAGCTTGAATCCTCGTTGTTGCTTCATGTTGCCATCATAGCTTTCTTTCTCAATCTTCTTCTACTTTTCTTGAGTAAGGGGCTGTCCATCTTGAAGTGGCCAGGTTTCTTGCATTCAAAATATGTGGGCTGCTCCTTTTCTTTCTCTTTGTCCTTCTCTTTGCTAGGCTCTCCCTTTTGAGGTTTCTTCTTGAAGTTATATTTCTTCTTTCTCATAAACCTCCTAAACTTTCTAGCCATGAGAGCCGTCTCATCTTCTTCATCTTCTTCTCTGACTCATCACTTGACTCTTTTCTTGTGGTGGACTTGAAAGCTATCACTTTCTTTTTCTTATCAATGTCCACATTCTTTTATTTCAAGGAGAGCTCATAGGTCATCAATGAGCCCAACAGTTGCTCGAGAGGAAGAGTATTGACGTCCTTGGCTTCTTCTATAGCAGTGACTTTTGCATCCCAAGAAGCCGGAAGAGACCTGAGGAGTTTATTGACAAGTTCACCATTAGAAATAATCTTTCCTAAACTCCTCATGCCATTCATAATATTAGTGAACCTAGTATACATTTCACTAATAGATTCAGTAGGTTTCATTTTGAACATTTCATATGTATGAATGAGCATGTAAACTTTAATAGTTTTCACTTGATGTGTGCCCTCATAGGTAACTTCAAGTGTATCCCATATTTTCTTTGTAGAGAGACAATTTGAGATTCTATTGAATTCGCTTGGGTCTAAAGCACAAAATAATAGATTCCTAGCCTTTGCATTAAGCTCTATTTGCTTAATGTCATTCTCATCCCAATCATCTTCCATTTTGGGAGTGGGAATGCCATTAATCAACATAGTAGGCTGATAAGGATCCTTAACAATAGTCCTCCAAAGATTATAATCAAGAGCTTGAATGAAAATGCACATGTGTATCTTCCAATACATGTAGTTGGTGCCATTAAACAGTCGGGGACGGTTAGAGGCTTGACCTTCTACAATGATCTTTCACTCAAGATCGTTGGACCTACAAGTAGAGTACTAGTGCTCTGATACCACTTGTTGCCCATAAATAAAGCCTAAGAGGGGGGTTGAATTGGGTCTTTCAAAAATTAAAGCAATTATGTGCTGGTCTTTGAAGTATTTGCGAGCAAAGTGAATAACTCAATGATATGCAGTAGATAACAGAAAATTAAATGTTAAGAGCAAGAAATAAGAAGAACAATCACACACAAATACCAAGTTTTATAGTGGTTCGGTGCAAACCAAGCACCTACGTCCACTCTCCAAGCCACTCTTGAAATTTCACTATAATCTTTCCAAGATTATAGCCGACTTGTTTTACAAGGCTCACAAGTCAAAACCTAAGTTGGTTTTGTCACCTAGGTCACCAACAACCTTTACAACTTATTTTGTCTTCAGGCTCACAAATTAAACCCTAGTTGGTTTTGTACCTTTGGCTCACCAACAACCATAATAACCTACTTTCAAGAAACCCTTGAAAGCCAGGTCAACAAGATATAAAGATAAATATACAATAATGAATGCACAATCAAACTCTCTTCAAAGAGTGGAATGTGAATCTTTGAGGCTCTTGTAGATGCTTGTCTTGTCTACTCTTTGGAATCTTTTTCAAGCTCACTTTTGAAAGGATGAAAAGATAGGCTTGTAAGCTTTTTAGGGAATCTCTCCTTTTATGGCTTTTGAAAATAAAGTTCTTGAGGGAATATTGACTTTTGAATGTTCAATGGAGTTCAATACTTCATGAATGAGTTTGGTGAAGCTTAAATACTTCAAAAACTTCTAAAAAATGGTTTGAGACCATCGGAGGATCAAAACTAGCCGTTAGGAGCTTGAAAAGATGAAATTTGCAACTCAGAAAATAGATTCGTTGAAGCTGTCAGAACTCATGAGTCGATACTTGACTTCCAGTGTCGAAACTTGAATTTTAGGTGTCGACACTTGAAGCTCATGTATCGACACTTGACACAAAAACCTTCCAAATAGCAAGTTTTGTATTTTCAAAAAATCTGAGGCCTTAAGTCAACACTTGGGTTCTAGGTGTCGACACTTGTATCTCAGGTGTCGATACTTGAATCTCAGGTGTCAACACTTGGCATTCCAGTGAAGAATTTTTGCATGCCAGTCACTGAAGTGTCGACACTTGACAATTCTTGAGTCGACACTTGGGTCTGTAAATTGCCAAAATAAGTGCCAAAACTCTCAAAAACATAAAGATATATAATCAAACTTTAAATACACTTATGTAAACCATAATTGAACATTTTTTAGGCCTTTTTCATGGTGAGAAGACTTCTTAAGACTTGAATTTTGTTCAGCTGTAAGATACTTTCATTTTGAGAATTTGAGGTGCCTGTATCCTGTAACTCATAACCATAATTGAAACATTAGTACAAAATATGTACTCAACATTTTATTAATCATCAAAATCAAGGGCAAACCCAACAAAGAAGAACACCCTGATCCTTTGACTCTGATACCAAGTTGATGCAGGATAGAGATCGGGGATCGGATCGCTGGCAAGCATAGAAGTCACCAAGGGATTAGGGCTTGCTTGGAAGAAGAAAGAAGAGGGTGTAGGGATCACACAGAAATCCTGAGGGATCAAACATATACCCTGGGCACACAGCTAATTAGGGATCATACAAATACCCTGAGCACACAGCTCGCACACAGCATGCACACAGCTCGCACACAGCATCCACACAGCTCGCACACAGGAAGAGAAGAAAACTCAATATTATTTCATTAATCCATGGGCTCCAAAAAATACAAGAGGGGGTGGGGTATTTATAGATTCATCCTAGGGTACATGACTTGAGGGCTAAGAAACCTTGACTTGTAAGCCAAGAAACCCTGGTAGACCTGGTCAATAGTGGGCCTTTGTCTTGGACTGGAGCTCTCTCTTGTGGGCTTGGAGGCATGAAAGGGCCCAAGTGCTTAGAATCCAGTTCTAGTTGGGGAGGGCCTGGTGAATCTCCGGGTCGGCTTACTCTCCTCTTGGATCTTGACATGAATGAAAATTATAGGACTCGATCTAACTCACCTGATTGGACTGAAAATAATTGGACTCGACTAAATGGACTAAACTGGACTCAAAATAAAAAATACTAGACTCTCAGGTCCCCATCAATCTAGGCGGCAACAAAAGCCATTAACATAGTATGTTACATTTTGAACTGAGTTTTGATTCATCCAATTTTAAAGAAAATTCTTTATATTGGAAAGATAAGAAATCTACTATAAAATATTTTCAAATTTATAGATGTCATTGCTTTATTTTAAATAATGGTATAGATAACTTAGGTGTTGACCCCTAAAGTGATTTTGATGATAACAAAATATTGGAGAATACATTTGGTTATCTAACAACTCTTCAAATGGTTGACAAGTTTTTGTAGGACGACTACATTGACATATACTTTCTAAACCCTATAATCTTTATTATTGCTTTGTGTTGAGTTGTAAAGTGATTAGAATCTTGTAAAGAAGAACCCAACAAAAAATTTTCTACTTAAATCAAAGATAAAGGGTTACTTCTAATAGTTTTCAAGCTTCAATTTTTCTTGATTTCATTGTAAGAAGACCTTGAGGAAGTCTTCAAAGCTTGGCATAAGAGTTCTGGAGAATTGAATTTGGTCTAGCTGAAGAACCAATCTCGAGCCGACTGGATGGAGGAACCAGCCGACTCTGGCACTAGTACAAGAAAGAAGTTCTCTGGCACACAGATCCAGTCGACTGGCACCAAGGCCTAGCCGACTTGTCCAGAACTTGGTTAAGAATGTTTTGAGAATCTCAGGGATTCGAGTTGACTGGATTTCAGTATAGCCGACTCATCTAGAGTGAACCATTTTCTCAACTATGGAACCTAGCTGATTGGTGTTCAACCCAGCCGACCCGAACTTGATCCGAGCTGACTCAAAGAATGACCGAGCCGACTAGAATGATAGGGTCACTTCCAACGGTGAGTTCTAGTTTTCTGATTTTGAAATTCAAAAGTGCTCCAACGGTAACCTATCACTTCCCAATGGTCTACAACGTTCAAAATCAAGGGAAGGTAGTTGAAGTCTCTATAAATGAGATATGCGTACATCCTTGGAGAGACTAATGAGTTATTGAATATTTATTGAAGTAAGAAGAGAGAGCACTTGAGCTTTGAAGTTAGTCTTCAAGTCTTCACCAACTCTTATCAGAAACTTGAAGCATCTTTTGAGGAAAGCAAGGAAGCCATTGAAGTGCATTGAAGAGCATTCAATGGAGCTTCACTCGAGCTGCATCGGTAACCATCAGATAACTGAGTTTGTCATTTTTGTTGCTTTTTTATTCTACTCTTAGAATATTTGGATTATTGGTGAGCCCAGTTGTAAAAATCAAATAGGTTTTTTTGGTGAGCCTTTTTAAAACCAAAGTGTAGAGATTCTAGGTGTGCCTGTGAAAACCTAGTGTGGGTTTCTTTGGTGAGCCCAGTTTAAAAACCAAAGTATAGAGATTGGGATTGTGAGCCTGTAAAACAATCCAACTGTATTTCGGTCTGGGGAATATAGTGGAAATCTCGAGTGGTAAACTTGGATAGTGGACGTAGGAGCTGGGTTGCTCCGAACCACTATAAACTTGCCTTGTTTGTGTTGTGATTTATTTACTTTTCAACCTCCGCATCTAATTCTGATTAACACAACACTCCACCACTAAAAGGAATTACTTATGCACATATTTGCAAAAATTTTGTAATTCCCAATTCACCCCCCTCTTAGGAAAAGCCACCTGGGCAATAGCTGGTATCAGAGTAGAGTCTCTGATTACTTGAGTAAAGATTGATGGCTCATCCCATGAGTACATCCTTGGCCAAAGGCCAGTCAACAAATAGACCTCCACTATTCACGGGCACTAATTACTCTTATTGGAAAGCACGAATGAAAATTTACATTCAAGCTATAGATTTTCAATTATGGATGGTCATTTTAAAGGGCCACACATTCCCAAAATCAAAGTTGATGGCATGGACATCCCTAAGCCTGAAGAGGACTGGGATGATCATGACATGAAATGGGAGAATTGAATGCCAAAGCAATGAATTTACTATACTGTGCTTTGGATGCAAACGAGTTCAACCAAATTTCCACTTGTTCTTCAACAAAGGAAATCTGGGACAAACTCGAAGTGACCCATGAGGGAACTTCCCATGTGAAAATCTCAAAGATAAATTTTTTAGTTCACAATTATGAACTATTTAAAATGGAACCTTTTGAAACAATTTCTGCCATGTTCTCTAGATTTACAGATATTATTAATGATTTAAAGAGTCATCGCAGGGTATACTCAAATGCTGATCTAGTTTAGAAGATACTCCATTCTCTACTTGACAAGTGGGATCCCAAAGTGACTGCAATTCAGGAGGCCAAAGACCTCAACATATTACTACTAGATGAACTACAGGGATCACTCATCACCCATGACCTGACTATGCAGCACAGAACTGAAGACGAACAAAAGAAAAAGAAAACAATAGCCTTCTTCAGAGCTGCTTCCGAATCAAAGAGGGATGATGAAAAGTCTGAAGAAGAAAGCACCTCCTCCAATGATGACCTAGAAGACGATGATATTGCAATGGTTGTGAGGAGATTCAGAAAATTTATGAGAAGAAAGAAAGGAAGATATAACCGGAAATTTCATAGGAATGATTATGGAAAAGAAAAGGAAAAGGATAGAGAGAAAGATAAAGAAGTAGTCCCCACATGCTATGAATGCAAGAAGCCGGGGCACATTCGTCCAGACTATCCTCTATTGAAGAAATCCTTCAGACAGAAAAAGAAGAAGAAAGCCATGGTTGCCACATGGAGCAATAGTGAAGAATCATCTTCATCTGAAGAAGAAGAGACCACTAGGACTGCAAATCTATGTTTAATGGGTCTCGAAGATGAGGTAACATCCCTTAGAAATTGCATTGAATTTACATTTGATGAATTAAATTCTGCATTTTATGATCTATTATCTGAATTTAAGAAAGCTGAAGTAAAGATAAAATCATTAAAAAATATGAATGACTCTTTACTCAAACAAAAAGATGAAATTTCAGAAAAGAACCTTTTATTGCAAAAAGAACTGCATGACTTTTCTGAAAGAATTAAAAAGCTGAATAATGAAAATCTTTTATATGAGAGGAAAAATAATGATTTACTTGCTGAAAATATTGAATTGAAAAAAGAGGTTACAAAACTCAAGCCATTAGTTGAAAAACTTACTTTGTCTTCAAATAAGCTTGAGTTAATTTTAAAAGAACAACGGATTTCAAGAAACAAAGCTGGAATTGGTTTTAAAACATATATTATGAATGGAATTTCAGCAACTACTTTTGTGAAATCTAAAGCACCTATTCAAAACATCTTATATTAAAAAGTTTTGGCTACACCAAAAACTGTTTTAACTTCAAAGTCTTTATTGTATGTTCCTAGGAACTTGAGCAAAAATGCATATATTTTAAAAGGTTCAAAATCTGCATCAATTGCATCAACTTTTAGAACTTCTAATTCTACTCCTATTAAAAACTCTAAAGTTGTATGCTATGTTTGCAAAAGAATAGGACATAAAGCTTTTGATTGCAATAATTCTATAAATGTCCATAAGAATGTAAGAAAAATCTGGGTTCCCAAAGGAACCACCTCTGCTGACCTGCAAGGATCCAAGGTAGCTTGGGTACCTAAAAGAATTCATTGATTATTTTGTAGGAATGTCTTGCAGCCCAAAGATTGAAGAAAAGGTGGTACTTAGATAGTGGCTGCTCAAGACATATGACGGGTGACAAGGACCAGTTTATCACCCTTGAAATGAAAGAAGGAGGCATGGTCACCTTTGGAGACAATGGCAAAGGGAGAATAATCAGTATTGGTAAGATCAAAATAACTCCCTTCACTTTTATTGAAAATGTTTTGCTAGTAGACAAGTTGAAGCATGATCTCTTAAGCATAAGTCGATTGTGTGATAAAGGCTTCAAGGTTGTCTTTGAATCTTCTATGTGTATAGTAACTAACTCTTTAGATTCTAGCAATAAGCTCATTGGAAATAGACTTGGGAATATCTATGTGATAGATCTTAATGATCTTGCTATGTCAAGTAGCCCCAGTCTAGTTGCAATGAATGCTAAGACCAAAGAGTAATGTTTACTATGGCATAGACGATTAGGTCATGCTAGCATGCGTACTTGGGTAATGTTTTTAGCTCATAAAGATGAAACATTTTCAGCTTTTGTTAAATTTCATAAAAGGGTTTCAAACGAAAAAGATCTCACTATTGTTTCTTTGCGTAGTGATCATGGAACTGAATTTGAAAATCATGATTTTGAAACTTTTTGTAATGAAAATGGTATTAGTCATAATTTCTCTGCACCTAGGACACCTCAACAAAATGGGGTGGTAGAAAGAAAGAACAGGACTCTTGAAGAAATGGCACGCACAATGCTTTGCGAAAACGATTTACCTAGATATTTTTGGGCAGAAGCCATTAATACTTCCTGTTACATTTTAAATCGTGTTTTAATTCGACCTATTTTGAAGAAAACACCATATGAGCTTTGGAAAAATCGAAAACCTAATCTCAAATATTTTCGTGTATTTGGTTGCCGCTGTTTCATATTAAACAATGGCAAAGATAATATCAGTAAATTTGATGCCAAGTCAGATGAGGGTATCTTCTTAGGATACTCTACTTCTAGCAAGGCATACAGGGTCTTCAACAGAAGAACACTTCTGGTTGAAGAATCAATTCATGTAGTGTTTGATGAATCTAACGAAAAATCTTCTAGAAAAGAAGATTCTATTGATGTTGAAACAGGTACAAAGAAACTTGAACAATTAACAATCAATGAAGATGAGCCCAAAGGAGATGATGATCAAGAAAGTCAAGATCAAATTCAAGAAATCAATGCAACTTCACCAAAGCCTTTACCTAAAGAATGGAGGTATGCACATGGACACCCTAAAGAGCTAATTATTAGGTGATCCATCAAAGGGGGTAAGTACACGCTCTTCTATTAGAAATGTTTGTGATTATTTAGCTTTTGTATCTCAGATAGAGCCTAAGTCAATAGAAGAAGCTGAAAAAGATTGTAACTGGATTAATGCTATGCAAGATGAACTAAATCAATTTAAAAGAAATAATGTTTGGACTTTAACTGAAAGACCCCTTAATGTTTCAGTAATTGGCACAAAATGGGTTTTTAGAAATAAACTTGATGAACATGGTATTGTAATTAGGAACAAAGCTAGACTTGTTGCTAAAGGCTACAACCAGGAAGAAGGAATCGACTTCGATGAAACCTTTGCTCCTGTTGCTAGGCTAGAAGCAATTAGACTTTTACTTGCTTTTGCTTGTTTTATGGATTTCAAGTTATTTCAAATGGATGTAAAGAGTGCCTTTTTAAATGGATTTATTGAAGAGGAGGTTTATGTTGAACAACCTCCTGGTTTTGAAAATCATGAATTTCCTAATCATGTCTTTAAATTGCATAAAGCATTGTTTGGTTTAAAGCAAGCTCCTAGAGCTTGGTATGATAGATTAAGTTCATTTTTAATGAAAAATAATTTCTCTAGAGGTAATGTAGATAATACATTATTTTTGAAAAAGAAAAATGATGATCTCTTAGTAGTACAAATATATGTAGATGATATTATTTTTGGTGCTACTAACGAATGTCTTTGTCAAGAATTTGCGAAGTTAATGCAGAGTGAGTTCGAGATGAGCATGATGGGAGAACTCAACTTCTTCCTCGGACTCCAAATTAAGCAAACCAAAGAGGGGATCTCCATCAACCAAGCCAAATACACAAGGGAGATATTGAAAAAGTTTGGGATGGAGACTACAAAACCAATAGGTACCCCTATGAGCTCTTCATGTAAATTAGACAAAGATGAATGTGGTAAATCAGTAGACCAAAAATTATATAGAGGCATGATTGGTTCATTGCTATATCTAACTGCCAGTAGACCAGATATAATGTTTAGTGTTTGTATGTGTGCACGTTTTCAGTCTGCTCCTAAAGAATCACATCTCTTGGCTGTAAAACGTATACTTAGATACTTATCTGGGTCTATTGAAATTGGTCTTTGGTACTCTAGAGAGTCATCATATGAATTAATTGTATATTTTGATGCTGATTTTGCTGGGTGTAAACTTGATCGAAAAAGTACTAGTGGAACTTGTCAATTCCTAGGAGTTAATTTGATTTCATGGAGCAGTAAGAAACAGAATTCGGTTGCTCTATCTATGGCGGAAGCCGAATATATAGCAGCTGGAAGCTGTTGTGCTCAGATTTTATGGATCAAACAACAACTCGAGGACTTTGGCATCAAACTAACTAAGACACCCATAAGATGTGATAATACAAGTGCAATCAATTTAACGAAAAATCCTGTACAACATTCAAGAAGCAAACATATTGAAATAAGACATCACTTCATAAGAGATCACGTTCAAAACTCTAATGTGTTGTTAGAATTTATGTGTACTGATTATCAATTTGCTGATATATTCACAAAACCATTGAATGAAGATAGATTTTGTATGATTAGAAGAGAACTAGGAGTCATTGATCCTTTTGCTTGAAACTCTTCGATTTTCATCAAAATTCCTCAAAATGATTTATAAATTCTCAAATATGTTTAAAGGTTATTTTTCTAAATTTTATCAATTTTGTAATTTTACAGAATTTTATTTTGGGTGATTTATTGTTGGAGGTCGACACTTGAGATTTTCGGAGGTCGACACTTGAGGTCGACACTTAAATTTTGGAGGTCGACACTTGAGGTCGACCCCTGAAAATTTTCAGAGGTCGACACTTGAACGGAAACTTGCTTTTTAAAAACCCGTCCGCAAGCCTTGTTTTTCTAATTTTTTCCTTCCTCTCCTTCGTGTGGTCCCCCTCCAACATTCCTAAACCCCTAAATAGTGGATTTCCACCCTTCTCCCTCAACATTTTGGGAAATCCTCTCCTCTCCTCTTGCATTTCTTCGATTCAACCCTCTTTTTGACCGTACTTTTGATTTTGGACAACCGAAAGCTTTCGAATCTATCTACCCTCTAATCCCGGTTGTATTTCAATAGAAAACACTTATTTCTACCCTCCGTCTCTTACTTTTTCTCTATTTATTTTCTTTTTTCTCCACTCTCACAAACCCTATTTCACCATTTCACATTCTTTTCTTTTTCCCAATCCGCGAACCTCTCTTTCCCTCTCTTTTCCTCTTAACCTTACCTCTTTGCATTTCTCCCTAAGTTACCCCTCATCCTTACACATGGGTCCAAGAAAACACCAGGCAGTAAGGAAAAGGAGATTGGAACAGGGGCAGGGTAGTACTGAGCGGCGAAGGAAAGTCAGACATGAGCGTGAGCCGACCCCAGAGCCACCTGCACCAGTGCCAGCCAGCCTAGTCCGGAAGAGCATTGCTAGTGGGAGGCGCGTGGATATTCCATTCTGGGATCAGCATCACTTCTTCATTGGAGATGTACTGAGAGATGCAGGTCTGGTTCATTTTTGTACCATGTCCGAGAGATTCTACCCAGACCTCATCAGAGAGTTTTATGGATCCATGGCCACTGATGGCATTGGATGGTCTGCTACAGTTCGAGGGATTGAGATTCCAGTGACACCTGAGGTCATCAGTCGCATCTGGAGGATTCCACTTCATGGCACTGCTGCCACTACGATCAGCGACAGAGAGCACGCCTTCAGGTGTATCCTAGAGCGTGAGGATGTTAGCGGCATTTCCACAGTGTCCGCTAACCAGCTTTCACTGGAGATGAGAGTGCTGCATCACATCATCGCCCGTATCTTGATTCCGAAGAGTGGGAGATTTGATTTTATTACTGAGCGTGAGCTGGTGTTGATGGTGTCCCTGAGTCAGCGGACTCCCATCAACCTCCCCAGGATCATGCTTCAGCAGATGGGTGAGGCAGCTTCTCACAGGAGACTCGTTCAGCCGTACGGCATGGGACTGACTCAGATATTCAGAGAGCATGGTGTCTCATTCGACGGTATACCCTTCAGTCAGCTACAGCACACAGATACTTATGGAGAGAAATCCCTACATAGGATGGGATTTCGATTGATTAGTGACCGATGGGTACGACGAGAGTCTGGCCAGGAGCCAGATGAGGAGGATGAGATCCGAGCTGCTGAGGCAGGGCCTTCAGGGCCTACTGATCATGGTACACCTCCTCGCCCAGCACCGGAGACAGAGACTGCGGAGGCTGAGCCATTCACGCCACCACCTTCATCAGCTCCGGCACCTACTATTACTGCTACACCACGGAGGACTTCAGTGAGGAAATCGGACTTCGAGCAGCGAGTGACTGATCAGATTTCAGAGGTCCGGACAGAGATCACTGGTGTACGGCAGGAGCTTCATGATCTGCGGATACACACAGACACACGCATTAGTGCTCTCTCAGCTAGTATGGATACAGGATTAAGACAGATCCTCAGCTTATTGAGATTAGCACTACCATCAGGGACTGCAGATCCGACAGTATCTCCTCCACATGATGATGATGATGATGATGATGATGATGATGATGATGCTGATGACTCTGGTGGATACAGTGACAGTGATGGAGATCAGCCTGGAGCAGGTAGTTCTGATGTTCCACCTGCAGAGCCGATTCCAGAGATTCCCCCTTCAACTGATCCTCCTTCCACTGATCTTCCGAGTTCAGATCCTCCAGCCACAGCTGTGCCAGTTGATATTGAGCCTACAGAGTCACTATTTGAGACTATCACTGGGATTCCGGATGACATTGATGAGCATACAGAGACAGATATCGATGATCCCATAGCTTATGAGCTAGTCAGCAGGCAGACCCCAGCTCAGTCTACTTAGCATGCTGATCCGTCCACTCCTTCAGCTACTGCCTCTATCTCGACATCTGTGGAGCCCTTACCTAGGACATATAGATCTCGTAGGACTACCCCTAGGTCTGGTCCCTCTCTGAGGACTCGGAGTTCCTCTCATAGGACTCCAAAATCCTCATCTAGGATCATGGCTCCTGTATCTTTTGACATACCTTCTGATGAGGAGTAGCCTCATAGTTTTATTTGTTGTACTTAGTTTGCTTGTGTATGATCTGTTGTATCAGTATTTTGTGCCTACTTTGTAAGCAATTTTGTAACTGAATACATTTGTTTTTATCTACATTGTGATATTTTATCTATCTTGTGCCATTTTATCTGATACCAGCTCTTAACATTTACTTTTTTAAACTCTCAAGTTAAAATATTTTATTGAATGCACAAATTGAGGGGGAGCATGTGTTTTATGCACCTATATACTTCATTATAATTGATCATAAGTTTCATTAATATATCTTTCACTACAAAAATGAACTTTTTGATTCCTGACAAAAAGGGGGAGTGGTAAAGTATATATGTATTTATGAGATCAAATTTAGTAAAGTATATATGTATTTATGAGATCTCCGTCTTATGAGTAGTAAAGTTTATATGATTCTTACTTTTTTGACTTATGAGAATGTTTTCACAAAAAGAAAGAAGTAAATAAAAAGTAACTCATGAAAATATTTTTCATAAAAAGAAGATGAAAAGCAAATTTTTATGATACACTCATGCATGTAAGGATTCTTTGAAAATATTTTATATCTTGCTTTTGGACTTAATTGCATATATACTCAAGATTTTGTCATCATCAAAAAGGGGGAGATTGTTGGCTTTGACTCCTTAGTTTTGATGATCAACAAAAGGTTGAGTATATGTTTGGACTAATGTTTAATCTCAAGATAAAGTTTCAGGACTTAGGTTATTCAAAAAGAGTATCAAAAGGACAATGATGAAACTAAGTTTACCTGATTTGGAAAAGAGCTCTTCTACCTTGGACAAGATCAAAATTCTCATAATGGACCTTCTTGTTAAGAAATATTTGACAAAAGAAACAAAGGCTTAAAGAAACTCAAGCATGGCACGCATATCTCAAGAGTTTCAGAAAAATTCAGATCAGAGGTCGACCCCCAGAGGTCGACACCTTGTCAAAGGTCGACCACCAGAGGTCGACTCATGAAGAAAAGGAAAGTTCAGCATGGCCGGCACGGCAAAGTCTCAGTGACACGCTTCAGAGGTCGACCACCAGAGGTCAACACCTGTCCAGAGGTCGACACCAGAGGTCGACTCATAGCCTGAGAATTCAAAATGGGCAGAACTATGGTATTCTAAACTTTTGCCTAAATTTTACTGGAGGTCGACTCATGAGGTCGACACTTGATCCAGAGGTCGACTCATGAGGTCGACTCATGGCATAACGGCTAGTTTTTCTGAACTTCTGATTTGATTTCCAACGGCCATAAACGGCCATATTTTTGAATCTAACGGTCTTGTGGAGTTGTTTCAGCATGAATGAGGTATTTAACCTCCACCAAACTTCAAAAAAGACAAGGAGATAAAGTGAAAAAGTGTTGATTCAAAGTACAAAGCCTTCAATCACTTCCAAGCCAAAAGAGTGAGAAAACCAAGAGATTCCCTAGCAAAAAGTTCTCCATCTTTGAGGAATCCAACATTCAAGTATTTGGCATTTAGTGAGGTCCAAAGATTCCAAGGGAAAAGGCTTGAAGAGTCTCCATCAAGAGCTTCAACGAATTTCTTATTGCTCAAAAGGAGTTTGTTTTATTTTTATTCATTGTATTCAAATTCTATTTGTGGTAGGCTAGTTTCAAGGGAATTTGAAACTAGAGTGAGGTTTGTTGGTGAGCCAATTGATAAAACCAACTAGGGTTGCTTGTAAGCCCGAAGCCAAAACAAGTGAGTGAGGTTTGTTGGTGAGCCAATTGATAAAACCAACTAGGGTTGCTTGTTAGCCCGAAGCCAAAACAAGTGTGTAAGGTTTTGACTTGTGAGCCTGGTAAAACAAGTCGGCTGTAATCTAAAGATTATAGTAGAAATTCCCAAGTGGAGCTTGGGGAGTGGATGTAGGTGCTAGGTGCACCGAACCACTATATTTCTTGTGTGTTTGCGTTGCTTTTCTCTTTTACTTCTTTAGCTCTTTAATTGCCATCTTATTTAATTGCTTCCGTTGCACAATTATTAAAGCACTATCACTCTTCACCTTAAAACTTGATAGCACATATATTGCGTTAAATTTTTTTAAATACCCAATTCACCCCCCCTCTTGGGCACCATATCTGGGCAACAAGTGGTATCAGAGCACCGGTACTCTTTTGTAGGTCCAACGATCTTGAGTGAAAGATCATGGCCGCCCCAATTGGAATGGGTATAGTTGAAGGACAAGCATCAAATCGCCCTCCTTTCTTTAATGGCACAAACTACACATATTGGAAAACTCGTATGCATATTTATTTACAAGCTGTAGATTATCATATTTGGAGAGTAATTTCGAAAGGGCCTCATCAGCCCACTCACTTGGTTAATGGCATTATCACCCCGAAATCTGAAGAAGAATGGGATGACAATGACATCAAACAAGCTGAGTTAAATGCTAAGGCAATGAATTTGCTATTCTGTGCACTTGACCCTAGTGAGTTCAACAGAATATCAAATTGTATTTCCGTCAAAGAAATTTGGGATATACTTGAGGTTACCCATGAGGGTACACACCAAGTGAAGACCACTAAGGTGAACATGCTCATTCATACGTATGAGATGTTCAGGATGGAACCAACTGAAAGTATAATTGAAATGTATACTAGATTTACAAATATAGTAAATGGTATGAGGAGTTTGGGAAAAATTATATCTAATGGTGAACTGGTTAACAAACTTCTCAGGTCTCTTCCGGCTTCATGGGATGCGAAAGTTACAGCCATAGAAGAAGCCAAGGATGTCAACACTCTACCTCTCGAGCAGCTTCTTGGATCACTGATGACCTACGAGCTGCCACTAAAGCAGAAGACAGTGGACAATGACAAGAAAAAGAAAGCCATAGCCTTCAAGTCCACTACAAAAGAAGAGTCAAGTGATAAATCAGAAGAAGCTGATGATGATGAGACAGCCCTCATTACAAGAAAATTTAAAAAATTCATGAGAAAGAAGAAGGGCTTTTACAAGAAAAGGCCACAAAAGGGTGATCACAATAAGGAGAAAGAGAAAGACAAAGAAAGGGATCCACCCATCTGCTTCGAGTGCAAGAAGCCAGGTCATTACAAAACGGATTGCCCTTTGCTTAAAAAGAGTAGAAGGATGTTGAGAAAGAAAGCCATGATGGCTACCTGGAGTGAGAGTGAAGACTCCAGCAGTGAAGAAGAGCAGCAGGTAGTCGCCAACCTATGTTTCATGGCCAATGAAGATAATGAGGTAAATTCTGAACCTGAAACTGAATTTACTTTCAATGAATTGCATGATGCTTTTGATGACTTAGTAATGGAATATGAAAAATTAAAATTGAAAAATAAGAAATTAAGAAAGCAAAATTTTGAGCTTACCAAAAATTCAGAAAAGTTTTCAAGTGAAATTGAAAATTTAACTCAAGAAAACAAGAAATTAAAAGAACATGTAAAGACTTTGACAAATGATAAAGATAATCTTTTAAAAGAGAATAATTCTTTGAAAAATAATAGAAGTCTTAAAACTAATGAGAACATTGAAAAACAAAATAAAGAACTATTGCTTCAAAATAAGAATTATAAGGAAGAGTTAGAAAAAGTAAAACCTTTTGTAGAAAAGTTTACTTTTAGTTCAGAAAAACTGAATATGCTTTTAAATAGTCAACATGCAGTGTTTAATAAAGCTGGACTTGGATTTAAGCCACACAATCAACAAAAGCTTTACAAAAACTTTTTCATACCAGCATCTTCTAATATTACCTGCTATGCATGTGGTAAAGTAGGTCATAAATCATATGTTTGTAATAGAAGAAAATTAAATACCTTTAAAAAGATTTGGGTTCCAAAAGGAACCAATTTGACTAACCCTAAAGGATCCAAGATGACTTGGGTACCTAAAGTTTCAACTTGATCATTTTTTTTGCAGGTGTGCCTTGCAACCAAAAATAAAAGAAGAATTTGGTATCTGGATAGTGGTTGCTCAAGGCACATGACTGGGGATGTGAAGCAATTCTCATCACTAGCTGCTATTGATGGTGGAAACGTTACCTTTGGTGATAATGGAAAAGGCAAAATCGTCGGTATTGGTAAAATCCATATCACCCCTAATGCTTATGTAGATAATGTACTATTTGTTGATGGCTTGAAGCATAATCTTTTTAGCATTAGTCAGTTTTGTGATAAAGGTTTTAAAGTAACTTTTGAATCATCTTTGTGCATGGTATCTAGTCTAGATGTCGATGGCATCAAGTTCACTGGTCTTAGGCATGGAAACATTTACATGGTTGATCTTGATGATCTAGCCATGGAAAGTGGTCAATGCCTAGTGGCTAAGGAAGCCAAGGTAAGTGAAACTAGTTGGCTTTGGCACCGTAGGCTAGGGCATGCTAGTATGCAGTTGATTTCAAAATTAAGCAAAAAGAATCTTGTAAAAGAATTGCCAAAACTCACTTTTGAAAAAGATAAAATTTGTGCTGCATGTCAATTTGGAAAACAAACTAAATCTACTTTCAAACCTAAAGGAGTAGTATCTACTACTAGACCCCTTGAATTATTGCATATGGACCTCTTTGGACCAACCAGAACAACTAGTTTGGGAGGTAAAAAATATGGGCTAGTAATTGTAGATGATTACTCACGATTTACTTGGGTAATGTTTTTAGCTCATAAAGATGAAACATTTTCAGCTTTTGTTAAATTTCATAAAAGGGTTTCAAACAAAAAAGATCTCACTATTGTTTCTTTGCGTAGTGATCATGGAACTGAATTTGAAAATCATGATTTTGAAACTTTTTGTAATGAAAATGGTATTAGTCATAATTTCTCTGCACCTAGGACACCTCAACAAAATGGGGTGGTAGAAAGAAAGAACAGGACTCTTGAAGAAATGGCACGCACAATGCTTTGCGAAAACGATTTACCTAGATATTTTTGGGCAGAAGCCATTAATACTTCCTGTTACATTTTAAATCGTGTTTTAATTCGACCTATTTTGAAGAAAACACCATATGAGCTTTGGAAAAATCGAAAACCTAATCTCAAATATTTTCGTGTATTTGGTTGCCGCTGTTTCATATTAAACAATGGCAAAGATAATATCAGTAAATTTGATGCCAAGTCAGATGAGGGTATCTTCTTAGGATACTCTACTTCTAGCAAGGCATACAGGGTCTTCAACAGAAGAACACTTCTGGTTGAAGAATCAATTCATGTAGTGTTTGATGAATCTAACGAAAAATCTTCTAGAAAAGAAGATTCTATTGATGTTGAAACAGGTACAAAGAAACTTGAACAATTAACAATCAATGAAGATGAGCCCAAAGGAGATGATGATCAAGAAAGTCAAGATCAAATTCAAGAAATCAATGCAACTTCACCAAAGCCTTTACCTAAAGAATGGAGGTATGCACATGGACACCCTAAAGAGCTAATTATTAGGTGATCCATCAAAGGGGGTAAGTACACGCTCTTCTATTAGAAATGTTTGTGATTATTTAGCTTTTGTATCTCAGATAGAGCCTAAGTCAATAGAAGAAGCTGAAAAAGATTGTAACTGGATTAATGCTATGCAAGATGAACTAAATCAATTTAAAAGAAATAATGTTTGGACTTTAACTGAAAGACCCCTTAATGTTTCAGTAATTGGCACAAAATGGGTTTTTAGAAATAAACTTGATGAACATGGTATTGTAATTAGGAACAAAGCTAGACTTGTTGCTAAAGGCTACAACCAGGAAGAAGGAATCGACTTCGATGAAACCTTTGCTCCTGTTGCTAGGCTAGAAGCAATTAGACTTTTACTTGCTTTTGCTTGTTTTATGGATTTCAAGTTATTTCAAATGGATGTAAAGAGTGCCTTTTTAAATGGATTTATTGAAGAGGAGGTTTATGTTGAACAACCTCCTGGTTTTGAAAATCATGAATTTCCTAATCATGTCTTTAAATTGCATAAAGCATTGTTTGGTTTAAAGCAAGCTCCTAGAGCTTGGTTTGATAGATTAAGTTCATTTTTAATGAAAAATAATTTCTCTAGAGGTAATGTAGATAATACATTATTTTTGAAAAAGAAAAATGATGATCTCTTAGTAGTACAAATATATGTAGATGATATTATTTTTGGTGCTACTAACGAATGTCTTTGTCAAGAATTTGCGAAGTTAATGCAGAGTGAGTTCGAGATGAGCATGATGGGAGAACTCAACTTCTTCCTCGGACTCCAAATTAAGCAAACCAAAGAGGGGATCTCCATCAACCAAGCCAAATACACAAGGGAGATATTGAAAAAGTTTGGGATGGAGACTACAAAACCAATAGGTACCCCTATGAGCTCTTCATGTAAATTAGACAAAGATGAATGTGGTAAATCAGTAGACCAAAAATTATATAGAGGCATGATTGGTTCATTGCTATATCTAACTGCCAGTAGACCAGATATAATGTTTAGTGTTTGTATGTGTGCACGTTTTCAGTCTGCTCCTAAAGAATCACATCTCTTGGCTGTAAAACGTATACTTAGATACTTATCTGGGTCTATTGAAATTGGTCTTTGGTACTCTAGAGAGTCATCATATGAATTAATTGTATATTCTGATGCTGATTTTGCTGGGTGTAAACTTGATCGAAAAAGTACTAGTGGAACTTGTCAATTCCTAGGAGTTAATTTGATTTCATGGAGCAGTAAGAAACAGAATTCGGTTGCTCTATCTACGGCGGAAGCCGAATATATAGCAGCTGGAAGCTGTTGTGCTCAGATTTTATGGATCAAACAATAACTCGAGGACTTTGGCATCAAACTAACTAAGACACCCATAAGATGTGATAATACAAGTGCAATCAATTTAACGAAAAATCCTGTACAACATTCAAGAAGCAAACATATTGAAATAAGACATCACTTCATAAGAGATCACGTTCAAAACTCTAATGTGTTGTTAGAATTTATGTGTACTGATTATCAATTTGCTGATATATTCACAAAACCATTGAATGAAGATAGATTTTGTATGATTAGAAGAGAACTAGGAGCCATTGATCCTTTTGCTTGAAACTCTTCAATTTTCATCAAAATTCCTCAAAAATGATTTATAAATTCTCAAATATGTTTAAAGGTTATTTTTCTAAATTTTATCAATTTTGTAATTTTACAGAATTTTATTTTGGGTGATTTATTGTTGGAGGTCGACACTTGAGATTTTCGGAGGTCGACACTTGAGGTCGACACTTAAATTTTGGAGGTCGACACTTGAGGTCGACCCCTGAAAATTTTCAGAGGTCGACACTTGAACGGAAACTTGCTTTTTAAAAACCCGTCCGCAAGCCTTGTTTTTCTAATTTTTTCCTTCCTCTCCTTCGTGTGGTCCCCCTCCAACATTCCTAAACCCCTAAATAGTGGATTTCCACCCTTCTCCCTCAACATTTTGGGAAATCCTCTCCTCTCCTCTTGCATTTCTTCGATTCAACCCTCTTTTTGACCGTACTTTTGATTTTGGACAACCGAAAGCTTTCGAATCTATCTACCCTCTAATCCCGGTTGTATTTCAATAGAAAACACTTATTTCTACCCTCCGTCTCTTACTTTTTCTCTATTTATTTTCTTTTTTCTCCACTCTCACAAACCCTATTTCACCATTTCACATTCTTTTCTTTTTCCCAATCCGCGAACCTCTCTTTCCCTCTCTTTTCCTCTTAACCTTACCTCTTTGCATTTCTCCCTAAGTTACCCCTCATCCTTACACATGGGTCCAAGAAAACACCAGGCAGTAAGGAAAAGGAGATTGGAACAGGGGCAGGGTAGTACTGAGCGGCGAAGGAAAGTCAGACATGAGCGTGAGCCGACCCCAGAGCCACCTGCACCAGTGCCAGCCAGCCTAGTCCGGAAGAGCATTGCTAGTGGGAGGCGCGTGGATATTCCATTCTGGGATCAGCATCACTTCTTCATTGGAGATGTACTGAGAGATGCGGGTCTGGTTCATTTTTGTACCATGTCCGAGAGATTCTACCCAGACCTCATCAGAGAGTTTTATGGATCCATGGCCACTGATGGCATTGGATGGTCTGCTACAGTTCGAGGGATTGAGATTCCAGTGACACCTGAGGTCATCAGTCGCATCTGGAGGATTCCACTTCATGGCACTGCTGCCACTACGATCAGCGACAGAGAGCACGCCTTCAGGTGTATCCTAGAGCGTGAGGATGTTAGCGGCATTTCCACAGTGTCCGCTAACCAGCTTTCACTGGAGATGAGAGTGCTGCATCACATCATCGCCCGTATCTTGATTCCGAAGAGCGGGAGATTTGATTTTATTACTGAGCGTGAGCTGGTGTTGATGGTGTCCCTGAGTCAGCGGACTCCCATCAACCTCCCCAGGATCATGCTTCAGCAGATGGGTGAGGCAGCTTCTTACAGGAGACTCGTTCAGCCATACGGCATGGGACCGACTCAGATATTCAGAGAGCATGGTGTCTCATTCGACGGTATACCCTTCAGTCAGCTACAGCACACAGATGCTTATGGAGAGAAATCCCTACATAGGATGGGATTTCGATTGATTAGTGATCGATGGGTACGACGAGAGTCTGGCCAGGAGCCAGATGAGGAGGATGAGATCCGAGCTGCTGAGGTAGGGCCTTCAGGGCCTACTGATCATGGTACACCTCCTCGCCCAGCACCGGAGACAGAGACTGCGGAGGCTGAGCCATTCACGCCACCACCTTCATCAGCTCCGGCACCTACTATTACTGCTACACCACGGAGGACTTCAGTGAGGATATCGGACTTCGAGCAGCGAGTGACTGATCAGATTTCAGAGGTCCGGACAGAGATCACTGGTGTACGGCAGGAGCTTCATGATCTGCGGATACACACAGACACACGCATTAGTGCTCTCTCAGCTAGTATGGATACAGGATTAAGACAGATCCTCAGCTTATTGAGATTAGCACTACCATCAGGGACTGCAGATCCGACAGTATCTCCTCCACATGATGATGATGATGATGATGATGATGATGATGATGATGCTGATGACTCTGGTGGATACAGTGACAGTGATGGAGATCAGCCTGGAGCAGGTAGTTCTGATGTTCCACCTGCAGAGCCGATTCCAGAGATTCCCCCTTCAACTGATCCTCCTTCCACTGATCTTCCGAGTTCAGATCCTCCAGCCACAGCTGTGCCAGTTGATATTGAGCCTACAGAGTCACTATTTGAGACTATCACTGGGATTCCGGATGACATTGATGAGCATACAGAGACAGATATCGATGATCCCACAGCTTATGAGCTAGTCAGCAGGCAGACCCCAGCTCAGTCTACTCAGCATGCTGATCCGTCCACTCCTTCAGCTACTGCCTCTATCTCGACATCTGTGGAGCCCTTACCTAGGACATATAGATCTCGTAGGACTACCCCTAGGTCTGGTCCCTCTCTGAGGACTCGGAGTTCCTCTCATAGGACTCCAAAATCCTCATCTAGGATCATGGCTCCTGTATCTTTTGACATACCTTCTAATGAGGAGTAGCCTCATAGTTTTATTTGTTGTACTTAGTTTGCTTGTGTATGATCTGTTGTATCAGTATTTTGTGCCTACTTTGTAAGCAATTTTGTAACTGAATACATTTGTTTTTATCTACATTGTGATATTTTATCTATCTTGTGCCATTTTATCTGATACCAGCTCTTAACATTTACTTTTTTAAACTCTCAAGTTAAAATATTTTATTGAATGCACAAATTGAGGGGGAGCATGTGTTTTATGCACCTATATACTTCATTATAATTGATCATAAGTTTCATTAATATATCTTTCACTACAAAAATGAACTTTTTGATTCCTGACAAAAAGGGGGAGTGGTAAAGTATATATGTATTTATGAGATCAAATTTAGTAAAGTATATATGTATTTATGAGATCTCCGTCTTATGAGTAGTAAAGTTTATATGATTCTTACTTTTTTGACTTATGAGAATGTTTTCACAAAAAGAAAGAAGTAAATAAAAAGTAACTCATGAAAATATTTTTCACAAAAAGAAGATGAAAAGCAAATTTTTATGATACACTCATGCATGTAAGGATTCTTTGAAAATATTTTATATCTTGCTTTTGGACTTAATTGCATATATACTCAAGGTTTTGTCATCATCAAAAAGGGGGAGATTGTTGGCTTTGACTCCTTAGTTTTGATGATCAACAAAAGGTTGAGTATATGTTTGGACTAATGTTTAATCTCAAGATAAAGTTTCAGGACTTAGGTTATTCAAAAAGAGTATCAAAAGGACAATGATGAAACTAAGTTTACCTGATTTGGAAAAGAGCTCTTCTACCTTGGACAAGATCAAAATTCTCATAATGGACCTTCTTGTTAAGAAATATTTGACAAAAGAAACAAAGGCTTAAAGAAACTCAAGCATGGCACGCATATCTCAAGAGTTTCAGAAAAATTCAGATCAGAGGTCGACCCCCAGAGGTCGACACCTTGTCAAAGGTCGACCACCAGAGGTCGACTCATGAAGAAAAGGAAAGTTCAGCATGGCCGGCACGGCAAAGTCTCAGTGGCACGCTTCAGAGGTCGACCACCAGAGGTCAACACCTGTCCAGAGGTCGACACCAGAGGTCGACTCATAGCCTGAGAATTCAAAATGGGCAGAACTATGGTATTCTGAACTTTTGCCTAAATTTTACTGGAGGTCGACTCATGAGGTCGACACTTGACCCAGAGGTCGACTCATGAGGTCGACTCATGGCATAACGGCTAGTTTTTCTGAACTTCTGATTTGATTTCCAACGGCCATAAACGGCCATATTTTTGAATCTAACGGTCTTGTGGAGTTGTTTCAGTATGAATGAGGTATTTAACCTCCACCAAACTTCAAAAAAGACAAGGAGACAAAGTGAAAAAGTGTTGATTCAAAGTACAAAGCCTTCAATCACTTCCAAGCCAAAAGAGTGAGAAAACCAAGAGATTCCCTAGCAAAAAGTTCTCCATCTTTGAGGAATCCAACATTCAAGTATTTGGCATTTAGTGAGGTCCAAAGATTCCAAGGGAAAAGGCTTGAAGAGTCTCCATCAAGAGCTTCAACGAATTTCTTATTGCTCAAAAAGGAGTTTGTTTTATTTTTATTCATTGTATTCAAATTCTATTTGTGGTAGGCTAGTTTCAAGGGAATTTGAAACTAGAGTGAGGTTTGTTGGTGAGCCAATTGATAAAACCAACTAGGGTTGCTTGTAAGCCCGAAGCGAAAACAAGTGAGTGAGGTTTGTTGGTGAGCCAATTGATAAAACCAACTAGGGTTGCTTGTTAGCCCGAAGCCAAAACAAGTGTGTAAGGTTTTGACTTGTGAGCCTGGTAAAACAAGTCGGCTGTAATCTAAAGATTATAGTGGAAATTTCCAAGTGGAGCTTGGGGAGTGGATGTTGGTGCTAGGTGCACCGAACCACTATATTTCTTGTGTGTTTGCATTGCCTTTCTCTTTTACTTCTTTAGCTCTTTAATTGCCATCTTATTTCATTGCTTCCGTTGCATAATTATTAAAGCACTATCACTCTTCACCTTAAAACTTGATAGCACATATATTGCGTTAAATTTTTTTAAATACCCAATTCACCCCCCCTCTTGGGCACCATATCTGGGCAATAGAAGCCATTAGACTACTACTTGCATTTGCTTGCTACATGAATTTTAAACTTTTTCAAATGGATGTAAAGAGTGCATTTCTTAATGGTTTTATCTCTGAACAAGTTTTTGTGGAACAACCACCAGGTTTTGAAAATCAGACTTTTCCAAACCACGTATTTAAACTGAACAAAGCATTGTATGGTTTGAAACAAGCACCTAGAGCCTGGTATGATAGACTTAGCACTTTCTTAATTGAAAATAATTTTTCAAGAGGAAATGTAGACAAAACCTTATTTATCAAAAAGAAGAATAATGACATCTTAGTTGTACAAATATATATGGATGATATCATTTTTGGTACAACTAACAAAATTTTATGTAAAGAATTTGCTAAGCTTATGTAGGGAGAATTTGAAATGAGCTTAATGGGCGAACTAAACTACTTCCTTGGACTTCAAGTAAAACAAACAAAGGAAGGCATCTTCAACCAAGCCAAATACATCAAAGAAATCATCAAAAAGTTTGGTATGGAGAGTAGCAAATCAATGAGCACACCCATGAGCCCAGCTTGCAGATTGGACAAAGATGAAAATGGATCCAATGTTGACCAAAAGCTATATAGAGGTATGATTGGATCCTTATTGTATTTGACTGCAAGTAGACCTAATATATTATATATGTATGTGTATGTGCTAGATTTCAGTCATCACCAAAAGAAACACATATGCTTGCTGTTAAAAGAATAATAAAATACTTGAAAGGAACAAGTAATTTAGGAATTTGGTATTCTAAACATTCTATCTTGAATTTGATTGGATTCTCTGATGCTGACTATGCTGATTGTAAAATAGATAGAAAAAGTACTAGCGGTACATGCCAATTTCTAGGATTGAATTTAATCTCATGGCACTGTAAGAAGCAAAACTCCGTAGCCTTGTCCATAGCTGAGGCTGAGTACGTGGCTGCTGGTAGTTATTGTGCTCAAGTGTTATGGATTAAACAACAACTAGAAGACTTTGGTATATCATAATCTAAAATTTTAATTAAATGTGATAACACAAGTGCTATCAATTTGACAAAGAATCCAATTCAACACTCTAGAACCAAGCTCATTGAAATTAGACATCATTTTATTAGAGATCATGTTTCAAATGGTAATATAGTGCTTGATTTTGTTCCTACTGAAGATCAATTAGTTGACATATTTACTACGCCACTTAATCAAGACAGGTTTGAACTAATTAGGAGTGAATTAGGACTTTGCGATCATTTCTAAATTCTCTAATCTAATTCCTTCAAATTTAAGGAAACATTATCTAGAAAATCTCCTGATTTCATTCTATATCATAGAGCCTTAATTTCCTTTGAAATTCTCTCCAAAATCTCTCAGATTTATGATCGAAATTTCCAAAACTTAATTTCTCTATTCGAGTTGACTGGTTCTTAAATCAAGTCGACTGGATTCTCTGAGTATTTTGAGCGAGTTCTGGCCTAGCCGGCTCGAGCTTTTTCGAGTCGACTAGATCCTTTAAGTGTTTTGGAAGAATTCTAGCCAAGCCAACTTGAGCCTTTCTAGGACCTATTCAAGTCGACTAGAATTTCGTGCCTGAGTTTTTTACTTTGGGTTATAAACCCCTCTCCGAGCTGTTTAACCTCTATTTTATCTTCTTTAACAGTTCATTCCTCTCCTAACCCTACTCCAAAGATTCCTATCTCCCTTCTAAGCTCTCCAATCTCTCTTTTCTTCCTCTTTCCAAGCAATAGCTCCAAAATGTGCTACCAAGAAACGCTCTACTAGGGCTGCTCCATCTGTGGAAAGGGAAAGAAGGTCTAAAAGGCATCAAGAAGAGCCGACTGCCACTATACACAGTGAGGAACTTATGGAAGAAGCTGCAAGGGATGCTCCAACTGTTCCATGTCAAATCCCTTCAATATCCACAAGACCGGTAACCTCTGGCCATCGCATTAACTTTGAATTTATTAAGGAGATTGGGTTGAAAATCGGTGATTTGATAGAAGATCAAGGTTGGAGAAAGTTTTGCTCCCTAAATGAGAAGACCTATCCCTCTCTTGTTAGAAATTTTTATGAAAATCTGAGATTGGGAACAAATCATGTTGAGTCTACTGTTAAAGGAAAAAGAATTATTGTCAATGAAGAATTTCTACATGGTCTACTAGACTTACCTACTGATGGAGTGAAATTCTTAATGATTGATAATAGAGAAAAGGCTTTAAGAACAATCCTAAATAGAGAGGATGTTAGTGGAATTGGAACAGTTTTTGTAAATACCTTGTCTCTTGAAATGAGATTGCTACATAATTTCATTTGCAGAATATTTTTGCAAAGAACAGGAAGATTTGATTAGGTAAGTAAAAAAGACCTGTGCCTTATGGAACACATCATGGAGAAGACTCTTGTAAATCTATCCTACATTATCATTATGCAAATGAAGGAGACAGTTAGAAAGGCCAAGTCTTGCTTACCATATGGAATGATGCTAACCTTAATGTTTAAGTCTCAAAGAGTGAGTTTGGAAGGTGAAGATGGAGTTGAACTGCACCATACAGATGTCTACACCTCCAAATTACTAGAAAGAATGGGTTACATCCAAGTTGAAGGTGTTTGGAGGAAGAAAGGGACAAATGTCAGGGAAATAGGCAGCTCAAGCAGTGAAGAAGAAGAAGAAGAAGATGAAGAACCTGCTGGCACTGCTATAGTTGAAGCTGGAACATCCACTGTGCCTGCACCTGAGCCTGAATCACTTATTTCTGAGCCTGCTACCACTTTTGAGGAGGCTGATATACCTTTTCCTGATCTTGATATACCTACACCTGAATTTGATTTGCCTACACTGATATTCCTTTACCACACTTCACTCCGGCAGCTACACATCCTCCAATCATCCAAAATCAAATTGAAGAACAAATGAAAACTTTGACTGATACACTGACAGGGACAATCACTTCTCTTTTTGGTGATCTAAAAAAGTCAGTGGATAGTAGACTGAATCAGCTAGAAGAACATGTTACAAATCTACAAGGAAAGGTTAAAGCAATTGAAGCTTCAAGATCTACACCTCAAATAGAACTTCAACCTATCCTAGACCGTATCTCTTCTAGTTCTGAAGCTTAAAGAAATCTATTGATGCAACATTAAATGAATATAGAACTGAATTGAATGAAGCCAAATGCACATTTGGAACAATTGCAAAGACAAGATAGATGGCAGATGACTACACTCGAGGCATTGGGATTATCAGGTCAGAGCATGGAAGACTTAGAGGATCTGCTGAAGCATTTGCTAATGTCCAAGCTTCTGAACTTATATCAATGCAAAAAGAAATTGGTGAAATGAAAGAGGCTGTGAACAAGATACCTACAAGCCTCAAGGATATGGATCAACAGCTTGGTGCAATCTGGATGGAGATGGTTTCTATTTGTGGCACTGTTAGATCCTTGGAGATCACTGCTAGGACTAGACCCTTGTATGACCCTTCTCCTATTTCCTCTAGGGGTCCTACCACTTCTCACCATCCTAGAGCACCTCCACCTCATGCATCCTCTAGTAGACCTCCTAGACCTACTTCTTGGTATGGTGTAAGTACACCTATCAATGTACTTAAGGAAGAATCTGATAGTGAGTAGGTCTTTAGTATTTTCAATACTTTTTGGAAACTTTTTGAAGTTTATGTAATGCTTGATGTACAAAATCTTTTGATGGAAATGCAATGAATATCTTTTTGGACACTTATGTGTATTTCTTTTATCCTGTTAACACTGTCTATATTTTTTAAATAGAATTCTCTCTCTAAATTGAGAAAGTGAAATTATCTCAAACAAATCTTGATACATTCTCAATTTATTTAAAATCTAAGCTTAATTGTGTAACCTTTTTGATTTGATGACAAAAAGGGGGAGAACTATTATACAATAGAGTGCATGAAAGAAGAAACTTAATGAATTGCAATAGAACTGATAAAGTTAATTAGACAGGGGGAGCTTGATGATTTTTGTTGCATATCTTTTCCACTGAAATGTTCAAATGAATAATAAAGGGGGAGAAATTTCATATTGATTATAAATTTTATAAAAAGGGGGGAGATATACATGTTTAATTTATATGTTTAATTTGCTTCAACGATTACTATAATGCTCTCTACTTATTACATTTAACTGTCAATACTTAATGCTGCTTAATACATACAAGCAATTATTATCTGACAATCACATTTTATAAAATTGGCTTTGTATATAACTGTATAGTATACATTGATACTCATTTGAAAATACAGTTAATATTATGATACGTCAATCAAGTTTAAATGCTTACTATGATACACATCAATACTTGTGAATAGAATAGATTCTTTTCATTCCCAGTGTTTTGTCATCTCAAAAAGGGAGAGATTATTGACCCCTAAAGTGATTTTGATGATAACAAAATATTGGAGCATACATTTGGTTATCTAACAACTCTTCAAATGGTTGACAAGTTTTTGTAGGATGACTACATTGACATACTTTCTAAACCCTACAATCTTTATTACTTTGTATTGAGTTGTAAAGTGATTAGAATCTTATAAAGAAGAACCCAACAAAAAATTTCCTACATAAATCAAAGATAAAGGGTTACTTCTAATAGTTTTCAAGCTTCAATTTTTCTTGATTTCATTGTAAGAAGACCTTGAGGAAGTCTTCAAAGCTTGGTATAAGAATTCTGGAGAATTGAATTTGGTCTGGCTGAAGAACCAATCTTGAGCCGACTGGATGGAGGAACCAGCCGACTCTGGCACTGGCACAAGAAAGAAGTTCTCTAGCACACAGATTTAGCCAACTGGCACCAAGGCCCAGCCGACTCGTCCAGAACTTGGTTGAGAACGTTCTGAGAATCTCAGGGATCCGAGCCGACTGGATTTCAGTCTAGCCGACTCGTCCAAAGTGAACCATTTTCTTAATTATGGAACCTAGCCGACTAGTGTTCAACCCAGCTGACCCGAACTTAATTCGAGCCGACTCAAAGAATAACCGAGCCGACTGGAATGATGGGGTCACTTCCAACAACCAGTTCCAGTTTTCTAATTTTGAAATCCAAAAGTGCTCCAACAGTAACCTGTCACTTCCCGACGGTCTACAACGTTCAAAATCAAGGGAAGGTAGTTGAAGTCTCTATAAATGAGGTATGAGTACATCCTTGGAGAGACTAATGAGTTATTGAACACTTATTGAATATTTATTGAAGTAAGAAGAGAGAGCACTTGAGCTTTGAAGTCAGTCTTCAAAGTCTTCACCAACTCTTATTAGAAGCTTGAAGCATCTTTTGAGAAAAGCAAGGAAGCCATTGAAGTGCATTGAAGAGCATTCAATTGAGCTTCACTCGAGCTGCATTAGCAACCATCAAACAACTAAGTTTGTCATTTTTGTTGCTTTTTTATTCTACTCTTAGAATATTTGGGTTATTGGTGAGCCTGGTTGTAAAAACCAAATAGGTTTCTTTGGTGAGCCTTCTTAAAACCAAAGTGTAGAGGTTCTAGATGAGCCTGTGAAAACCTAGTGTGGGTTTCTTTGGTGAGCCCGGTTTAAAAATCAAAGTGTAGAGGTTGGGATTATGAGCTTGTAAAACAATCCGACTGTATTCCAGTCTGGGGGATATATAGTGGAAATCCCGAGTGGTAAACTTAAGTAGTGGACGTAGGAGCTGGGTTGCTCCGAACCACTATAAACTTGCCTTGTTTGTGTTGTGCTTTATTTACTTTTCAGCCTCCGCATCTAATTCTGATTAACACAACACTCCACCACTAAAAGGAATTACTTGTGCACATATTTGCAAAAATTTTGTAATTCCCAATTCACCTCCCTCTTGGGAAAAGCCACCTGGGCAACATTAGGTAAATTTGATACCAAGTCAGATGAAGGTATCTTTTTAAGATACTCTATATCTAGCAAGGCATATAGGGTCTTCAATAAGAGAACTCTTGTTATTGAAGAATCTATGCATGTTATCTTTAATGAGTCTAATGATAAATCTTCTAGAAAAGAAGATGCTTTTAATGATAAAATAGGTGTTTAAAGGATGGAGAAATCAACTCTAAATGATGCACCCTCCAAGGACCTTGAAAAAGATCAAAACAAAGAGGAAGAACAAGAAAAAAGACATTCATTAGGATCTAATGATTTACCTAGAGAGTGGAGGTATGCTCATGGAACCCTAAAGAACTAATCATAGGTAATCCATGAAAAAGGATAAAAACTCAATCTTTTTGATGAGGGATGAACCTAAGATCGATATGAATGTAGGAAAACAAAAACTAATTTTTTTTATAATTTTTTTAGAATTTTAATTTGTAGGCTAAAGTCCCAAAATCAAGTAAAGATTAGCAGGCAAACTAGTAATGAAAAGAATCAACATACCAGCATATGAACTCATGCCAAAATAATAAAAGCAGGACCTCAAGAATTGAGAAATCTCTGGTTATGATAGTGTACCTTCAATAAACAGAAATCAGGAGGGGGAAGGATTGTACCAAGCACCGATTCGAAGATCTGTTCGAAGCCGGGGTCACATAGCACTCGGGATCATCGCCTGGAAGACAAGCCTTTAGTTCCTCGGATCTGATAGCTATCTAGGATCGATCCAAGAGTCAAACAGGGCTTCCTCCTTGGAGGTGAACACCTCGGGATCCTGCAAGTGTCAGAGGTCAATAAGGATGCAAATAAGAAAGTAAAGGTATGGAATTAGGGTTTGAAGAAAGATGAAAGCAGGGTTGATTGAAGCTAACGCCCTGGTGGGAAAGAAAGCTCCTTGTTGTGGGTGCCTAGGGCTTCTTCTCCTTGGATGTCTTAGGGTTTGGAGGACTTTCTTTGGGATGGCTAGGGTTTAGATGGGCTAGGGCTTTCAAAAAACTCTCACACACCTCAACACAAGAACACAAGAACAAGCTTAAATTTCAAAAGAGTTTCATTCAAGAATAATAGATGCTTACAAGAGGGGGAGGGGTGGGTAATTTATAGATGTTCCCCAAGTCCTCTCCTTGTAAGGACAGAGTTACAAAGTTGAGTGGGAGAGGGATTACAAATTGGCTTAAAACTAGGAGTATACAATTTGAGTGAAAATAAAACTAGATCTCCTTGTTTGAATTGGATTTCTCCCTCTCATGGACTTGGTCAAGAGCACTTCACTTGGGCTTGGATGCCAACTTCTCTTGGGCTTGGATTTTGGGCAGCAAGGGCATCCTATAATGGGCTTGGGCAGCCTCCAAAAGAGTTTGGCGCATGGGCTTGATTCATTTGGTTTGGGCGATTTCCAATGCATGGCGCATGGGCTTTTTCCTAGTGGGCTGGAAACCCTGGGCTAGGATGCTGGAAGAATATTCTTTGGATTCTGGTTTCTTTAAGTGGAGAAGTTTTATGGGCTTACTTTGTTCTGGGATCCTAGTGAAGACTTTAGCTGGTGATCCTCCTCTTGTATGAAATTAGAACTACAAACTTGTAACACAAAATTGTACTAAACTTACAGGACTTAATTGGACTGAGGTTGAAATAACTCAACTTATTACAGGACTCAATTCAACTCAGCTGAGCTAACTTTATTACAAAACTCTTAACTGGACTAACTTTATTACAAGACTTGATTACAAAACTTGACACATTATTAAGGGTTCAAGAAAACCCTAATCAATAAACTAGATAGGGCCCAGTAATCTGAGTCAGATCCTGGTGCCCCCACACTTTTCTTAGAAAAATATATGATTACTTAGCTTTTAAATCTCAAGTTGAGCCTAAAAATATTAAAGAAGTTGAAAAAGATCCTAATTAGATTAATGCAAAGAATTAAACCAAATTGAAAGAAATAATGTTTGAACTTTAGTAGAAAGACCATCTAATAAATCAATAATTAAAACTAAATGAGTTTTTAGAAATAAATTAGATAAAAATAAAGTTATAACTAGAAACAAAGCTAGACTTATAGCTAAAAGATATAGTCAAGAAGAAGGCATTGATTTTAATCAAACTTTTGCTCATGTTACTAGATTAGTGGCAATTAGATTATTCTTGAATTTTCATGTTTCATGGTTTTTAAGCTATTTCAAATGGATAGTAAAAGTGTATTTTTAAATGGATACATATATGAAGAGGTTTATGTTGGATAACCATCTAGTTTTGAAGGTCACACATATCCAAATCATGTTTTTAAACTTTATAAAGCTCCTTATGGTCTAAAACAAGCTCCATGTACATGGTATGATAGGTTAACCAATTTTTTACTTGAAAATGATTTTATAAGAGAAAATATTGATACTACCTTATTTTTGAAAAGAAGAAATGATGACTTATTGGTGGTACAAATTTATATTGATGATATTATATTTGGTATTACTAATGAAGTTTTTTGCCAATAGTTTGCCAAGTTAATTCAAGGGTAGACTTAGATAAGCATTATAGAAGAGCTAAATTTCTTTCTCAAAATCCAAATTAAAAAAATTAAGGAGAGAATCTTCATCAACCAAGCAAAGTATACAAGAGAGATTCTAAAGAAGTTTGGGATGGGAATAACTAAACCACTTGATACACCCATAAGCCTCTCTTTTAAGCTTGACAAAGATGAGAATAGTAAGAGTATCGATCAAAAATTATATAGGGATATTATTGGCTCTTTACTATATCTTATTGCTAGTAGGCCAGATATTATATCTAGTATTTGTATATGTACTAAATATCAGTCCAATCCTAAGAAATCGCATTTATTAGATATTAAACACATACTTAGATATTTATTTAGAGATATTGTGGTACGGGCACCATAATTTGAAAGAGTCTTCAATCAAACCCAATCAATCCAGGCTCCTTGTCCAGTGAATAAGCCATTTCAGTTTTAACTTTTAATTTCAGCTGAGTCCTGTAGGGTCAAGTTAATTTCAGCTTAAAAATTTCAACATGAGTCCTGTAATTAGAGTCCAGTCAATTTTAATTTCAGCAAAAGTCCTGTAATTAGTCATAAGAGGCAAGTTGGATTCAATTTAGTCTTGTAATTGGTCAAGTTGGGTTCAAATTAGTCAAGGCAACATCAAGACCATTGGATGAAAGCATGGAATGAAGCTTGAAAGCATCAAGATTGGATGGAGCAAACCACCTCAACCTCCATGCCAAAATGGAATGCCACCTCACCCACCATGCCAAGATGGAATGCCACCATACCTCCCATGCCACATTAGCTCCATTTGTGTGCCCAAAGCCTAAGCAATTCAAATTTGAAATCAAGTTGGGATACCCCACTTATCACTCCTCTTTTTCATGCATGTAATTTGAATTTCAAAGGGCTTAGGAAGTTAATAAATACCCCCTAACCCTCTTGTGATCAAGCCATTGAATGAATGAAAAAAAAATCTTTCTTCTCTTCCATTACCTTGTTGCATTATCACTCCGTGAGGGATAGGGTGTGAGGCCCAACCGGTTCATCCAAGCTCCAAGAAATCACCAACAATCCTTCTTTTCCTCTCCTTCAATCACTTTCCTCTCTTCTCTTTCCTTCCACACCCACTGATGTTCTCTATTATAGGAATTCCTCCATGTCCATGAGCTGAGGATGGAGTCTACCTTGCATTGGAATCAACTGCGTTAGGTGTCTTCAATCAAGGGAGTGGTAGTCTTCTCATCTAGCCGCTAGTCCTTTGAGTGTTGAAGTTTGAGCCACCTACAAAGTTGAGACTTCATTGTTAGTAATATAATCCCCTCCTAAACTCTTAGGTCTAATTTCTTGAAGGTAATTATCCTATTAGAATGGTTTCTCAGCCATTAGATCCATTTACTTTCGAATGAATGAACCTCCACTACAAGTAACAACTTTCTAGTAGCCTATTTCATTAAGCTCAATTGCTCTCTTATGAATGAAACTTGTTGATATATGGTAGATTCATTGTTCTCTTTAGCCTTATAAGTTCTTTAGTTTTAAAATCCATTTTCATCCCACATCATTTTTAGTATTAGAGCATGGTTAATTAGAACAAGATATGCTAATTGCTGAAAATTTCTACATCATCTAAAAACTAGATCTGAAAGCTTATCTCATAGCTTTTCAAATCTTAGTTTAAAATGCATTTCCTAAGAAACCTTTCCAGGTCAAACCAAACCTAGAATCTTTTCTCGTAGATTTCAGATTTGAATTTTCAAAAAAAAAATGTTTTCCTAGTTTACTCTCTAATCGAAGGAATCACGCCTCCTGAGCGGATATACAAAAGTATACTTATGACCCATGGGAGTAATGAGCCAAGGCCAGATGTGAGATCCCAAGATTGGAGGGTCCGTTGTGCTAAGTGCATGCTTGCATAATTGAAATTAATGAATGCTACATTGTATGTTTTCTCCTCTAGCACGACCTAGGTTCTAAATTTCTGGTACAATTCAAATTTGAATTCTCCTAACCATAATTTTAAAATTTAAAATTTAAAATTTAAAATTTGAATTCTAAATTCTAAAATTTGAATTTGAAATTTGAAATTTTAATTTGAATTTGAAATTTCAAATTTAGAAATTTAAATTTTGAAATGAATGTCTATCTTAGTCTTCATATTTTATTGATTAGTTAGATTCTTAATTGTGCATCATTCTAAAACACTTAAGGGCAATCCTATCATAAGATAAGGGGAGGATTTCATCACCTTTTCTTGGTCCAAAAAACCAACCACATATTGCATTGACCCAAGCCTAATCTAAAACTGAGTAAGAACCTGAACTAGGGACATCAACAAGTCAAGTTCATGTTTTATGTTAAGACTTAGTATTGGTTAAGTCAATATTTACTCCTGGATATTGGTGTCTAAGGCTAGGGGTCCAATGGCAAACACCTTAAGTGGATCTGTGGTTTTTAATTAGGATCTTGCGAAAGCGAGGGGAGCCTCCCATAATCCCACCTCTTACCTGGCCAATTGAAAGGGTGACTGCAGTCTTGATTGGTACTTTGCCAAATCATGCTAACTTAAACTTCTAGGTCTAGGAGCCCTAAAGACTAGATTTTGTATTGCATGACCACTAGATCAGGAACCCCATACCAACATTCCCAAACTCAACCAAGTCTCACCATGGATCCCATTCTTAAAACTTTGACGAGAACCATGACTGAGCAATTCAGACAACTAAATAATAGGTTTGACCAAATGGAGGAGCGAACTGGGACCCTTGAAGAGACCCATATGACCTATACTGAACCTGAATCACCTAGACCAACTCCCCTTGGCCCAAGAACCCATTGCCATGATCCCACCCCTGAATATAATCCTAGATTCCCACACCAAGATTTTATTGATTCAAAGGAAAGAGCCCTTAGGAACATACATCTTGATGCATCCACTTTTGATGGAAATCTAGACCCTAAGGTGTACATTGATTGGGAGAGTAACATGGATCAATACATTGAGTGGTATGAGATGTCGGAAGAGAGGAAGTTCAAATTTGCTAAACTTAGGTTAATCTAACAAGCTAGGTTGTATTAGAGAAATGTTAAGCATATTTGTCATCAAAGAGGAGACATGCCCATAGTCATATGGAGGGCCATGAAGATCAAACATAGGGAGAAGTACTTACCCTTATCCTATAAGAAGAGGCTTTTAGATCAATGGTTGAGATTGAGCCAAGGTACAGAATCATATCCGATTACATTGCTAAGTTGGATGAATTTGTCATGAGATGTAGCATGGTTGAATCGGAGGTCGTCACCCTATCTAGGTTTCGAGCAAACCTTCAAGAGGAAGATTTCAGAGGGGACCCATGATCTATAACAAGCTTATCAAGTCACTAGGGACTGTGAAAGATTTCAGAGGGGACCCATGATCCGTCGACCTGAACCTAGTAAAAGTAGTACCCCTGGATATAAGCCAAGTTCTAGTCAAGTTCCCTCAACCCGACCCACTCTTACCACCCCATTAGGTCATAAGGATGATGGGGGTAAGGCCCCTAAAGTTCAAAGGGATAATCACCAAAATGTGTATTGCTTCAGGTGTCATAAAGTTAACCATTACGCTACTTAATGTCCTACTCAAGCTTTACACATATGGGAATTAGAAGATGAAGCTCTTGAATCTCTTGAAGAATTTGAGGAAGAACTGTATGAAGCAGGAACTAACTTAGTGGAAGAGTATGAGGGAGATGAGGAAACTATAGATCCACATGAGTTATTGGGAGTCGTTAGATGTATTCTATCCCAAACAAGAGAGCATGAGGATTGGTGTAGAACCAACATCCTACAAACTTTTGTCAAAATAGAGAAAAAGGTTTGCAAGATCATCATAGATAGTGGGAGTTGTGTTAATGCCATTTTCACTAGTATTGTCAAGAGTCTAGGATTGACCATTGTTCCCCATCCCAGTCCTAATAAGGCATCTTGGATTGATTCAACCTCCATTCCCATTAAGTTAAGATGCCAAGTTACAATCCAATTCTAATCCTATCAGGAGAAAGTTTGGTGTGACGTTCTTCCTATGGAGATTAGCAGTATCATTCTAGGCCGACCTTGATTGTTTGATCATGATGCTACATTGTACGATCGATCAAACTCTTGTTCATTTACGCACCAAGGAAAGAAAATCATTATAAACTCTTCACCACCTAAGGACAACACTAAAAGAGGGTCTAGCAATCTGAAAGACAAGAAACAAGGATTAAATTTGATCAATGCTAAGGATTTAGAAAGAGAGATTAATGAGGGTTTACTAGTTTGGATATTATCTACCAAGGAAGTCTAGGACCAACCCCAGAAGGAGCAGCCCCAGGAAATAGTAGAGTTTTTGAAGGACTTTCAAGATGTGTTTTTAGAAGATCTTCCTGATCACCTCTCACCATTAAGGGACATTCAACATGCCATAGACTTAGTCCCAGGAGCCACTTTATCAAACCTTCCACGTTATAGGATGAATCCCACTAAACATTCAGAGCCCTTGTGCAGTACATGCCCTCTTGACCCCCAAGAAGGATGGCACTTGGAGGATGTGTGTAGATAGTCATGCCATCAATAAGATAACAGTCAAGTATCATTTCCCTATTCCCCGACTTGATGATATGTTAGACATGATGGCCAGAGCCACTATTTTCTCTAAGATTGACCTTAAGAGTGGCTATCACCAAGTTAGGATTAGGCATGGGGACAAGTGGAAGATTGCTTTCAAGACTAAGGATGGCCTTTATGAATGGGTAGTGATGCCTTTTGGCCTTTCTAATGTCCCTAGAACTTTCATGAGGATCATGACCCAAGTCCTAAGATTGTTCATCAAAAAGTTTGTCATGGTTTATTTTGATGACAACCTAATCTGTAGTAGGACTAAGGAAGACCACCTGAGCCATCTTCAACAAGTATGCCAAGCTCTTAGAATGGAAAGCCTTTATGCCAATCTTAAGAAATGCAGCTTCCTAATCCCTAGGTCATTTTTCTAGGTTTTGTCGTTACCCGCAAAAGAGTGTCTGCCAACTCAGAAAAGATTAAGTCCATATTTGAGTGGCCTATACCAAAAAGCATACATGATGTACATAGCTTCCATGGTCTTGCCACCTTCTATAGGAGATTCATTCGAGGTTTCAGTATGATTGTTGCACCTATCACTGACTGTATTAGGAAGGAAACTTTTGAATGGACTAAGAATGCCAATAGAGCCTTCCTTAAGATCAAAGAGAAAAAGACCCAAGCACCAGTTTTGAGGCTACTTGACTTTTCAAAGATTTTTTATGTTGCTTGTGATGCCTCCGGAGTTAGAATTGGAGAAGTTTTGAGTCAAGAGAATTATCTTGTAGCCTTTTTTAGCAAAAAAACTAAATGAAGCAAAGTTAAGATATTTAACTTATGATAAGAAATTATACATGGTAGTTCAAGCCTTAAGGTATCGGAGACACTATCTACTACCGTAGAAGTTCATTTTATATTCAGACCATGAGGAGCTCCAATTTCTTAATTCTCAGAAAAAGTTAAACCCTAGGCATGGAAAGTGGATAAAGTATATCTAGGTTTATACCTTTGTTTTGAAACACCATGCTGGCTCTGAAAACTGAGTTACCGATGCGCTCAGTCATCGTTCCATGTTCTTGAATTCTGTAAGCACAGAAGTCATATGATTTGACAAGTTGAAAGAAGAATATAAAAATTGTCCTGACTTTAGCAAGATTTTTTAATCTGTTCGCCAAGGACTATCTAGTTTGTATAGTGACTATACCTTTCATGATGGATTCCTTTTCAAAGGAAATAGGTTTTGCATCCCTTGAGTTCCATCCAAGAATTCTTAATATGGAAAATCCATGTAGGGGGTTTAGCTGGCCATTTTGGTAGGAATAAAACCATTTTGGAAGACCAGTTTGTTTGGCCCAGTCTCAAGCGAAATATGGCCCAAGTAGTGGTCCAGTGTCGAACCTGTGCTGTTCCCAAATAGCAAAAATTAAACACCGGCCTATACACCCCTTTGCCAGTACCTAATTGTCCATGGCAAGACCTTTGTATGGATTTTGTGTTAGGTTTACCAAAGACCATGTGAAGACACAACTCTATCTATGTTTTGGTCGATAGCTTTTCTAAGATGGCACACTTCTTACCTTGTTCCCAAACTTTTGATGCTTTAAAAGTGGCTAAGCCATTCCTAAATGAAGTGGTTAGGTTACATGGTTTGCCCAAAACCATTGTGTTTGATAGGGATGTCCAATTCACTAGCTATTTTTGGAAAACCTTATGGCACATATTAGGACCAAACTGAAGTTTTCTACCACCTACCACCCACAAACTGACGACCAAATAGAAGTTGTGAATAGGAGTCTTGGAAACCTGTTGAGATGTCTAGTTGGTGAGAGTACTAGAAATTGGGACCTTTTGCTACCACATGATGAATTTGCCTACAATAGCTCAGTCAATAGGCTCACTAGAAAAAGCCCATTTGAGATTGTTCATGGATATCAACAAAAAAAGCCATAGATATTATCCCTTTATCCATACATGCATGAGTTTCTAAATCTGCAAAGTCATATGCATAGCATGTTATAGATTTGCATGAAGAGATCAGTAAGAAAATTAACTTAAGCAATAAAACTTACAAGCATATGGCTAACTCCTGTAAGAGAGTTAAAGAGTTTACTAAAGGAGATTATGTGATAATTAGGCTTAGACCTGAATGGTTCCCACCCGGAACCATGAAAAAGTTACATGCTCGCAGTGCAGGTCCTTTCAAAATAATAAAGAAAATTAGACCTAATGCCTATGTGCTTGAGTTACATCTAATTTTGGTATCAGTTTAACTTTTAATATCTCAAACCTAGTAGAGTATAAGGAACTAGCAATGATACCTAGTGAGCCTTTTGGACCTGATCCCATTTTTGAGAGTAAACTTATCCCTGAGTGTCCACCAGCCACATTACCAGAACAAC
Source organism: Areca catechu (assembly GCA_021397845.1). NCBI lineage: Eukaryota > Viridiplantae > Streptophyta > Magnoliopsida > Arecales > Arecaceae > Areca > Areca catechu. Next base: position 128,889,672 of record CM038040.1, on the reverse strand, counting down.
GAGATAGGATTGAGCATATTCTGGATGACAAGGCTATTACTACCCGGAACAAAGGATACCAGCACTATTTGGTTCGTTGGCAAGGTTGACCAGAATCTGAAGACTCATGGATCACTCGAGAGGATCTACAAAGGATCAACCCAAACTTACTAGAATACTAGCAAAGTCAAGTTGACCCACACTCGATAGGGTCGAGTCCTTCCCAGCCCGGGAGAATTGGTGCGAGCACCAGAATTCGAAAGAGACTTCAATCAAATCCAATCAATCTAGGCTCCTTGTAGATTACCAATTGATGTGGCGACATCTGCTGACATGGAGCAACGGGTGGCTACAACGATAAAAGACTCGCCACCCAGGCACATTGGGCGAGCCCCCCTTCTGAAGCCAGCTCCCCATCGACGTCAGCCCCCAGCCAAGGCCGGGCTCATTGGATGAGCCCCCCGTCTGAGGCCGGCTCCCTGCTGTGGTCAGCCCCTAATCAAGGTTGGGCTCATTGGGTGAGCCCCCCGTCTGAGGCAGGCTCCCTACCGAGGTCAGCCCCTAGCCAAGGCCGGGCTCATTGAATGAGCCCCCATCTAAGGCCAGCTCCCTATTGAGGTCATGTCCGTACCCCAGAGTGGAGCCCCCGATATGAATTTCCTGCTAGAAGAGCAGATTATTGAATTATGGTGGAGCAGAGCCTGGCCGCCCATAGATTTCTGCAAGCGGTGCTAGAGCTACGACGTGGGCATCCCCAGACCCCACGCCTATCGATGCACTACCACATCCATAGTCTTACCACTAATAGCCACCAATGGTCATGGTGCAATGCTCAGAGCTATCCCAAGGGGAGAATCCATCAAGGTCCCTGGACTTGCAGCCTTGGGCGGTCTCTCCTGAAATAGAAGTGCCCCTCCTATAAAGGGCATGGAAGCCAAGAAGAAATGGGGCTCTCTCTGGTTGACTAGGGGGGATCTCTCGGGTCGACTGGTAGAGATCTCTCTAATTTGGCAGATAGAGGTCTCTCGGGTTTGGCCCGTAGAGGTCTTTCTAGTGGGCTCACGGGAGAGGGCTCTGGCTCTCTCTCATCTGAAAATTTCCAAAGGCCATAGGGGTCCGACACAGGCTTCGAAAAAATGTAGGAAGGTAAGCACACGGGGGAAGGCAAGGGAAAGGTAAGTAGGAAAGCGACTAGGCACCACCGGGCAATCCACCGATTCGAGAAGCCTCCCCGCTCCCCACTCTCGATCCCTCCTATTTTCCATTCCTTTACATACCTGCTCTAGAGTCACACCCTCCCAGCAGATGGGTCCCCCAAGCCCTGTGTCGAGGAGGTCTTGTTTGTTCCCCTCGATCATCCCACTTACTTGATTATCAGAGTGTCCTCACCAGAATCCCCGGCCTGGGCCTCCCCTATCTTGCAGGAAGGAAGGAGCAGGATTGGTTAGCGCAGTGCTCCGGCGGGCAGCCACGAAGCAGGATGGAGCGGAAAGGTCCTCGAGATGCTCCCATAGCGGTGCTTGATGGCGACAGGAGGACCACCCGGTGCAGTCGAGCTACAGGCGATTGTGATCTTGGCAGCAATAGATTGGCATGCCAGTGATGTGGGAATAATATGCATGCGATTAATTATATGAATTTTGTATGTGGGGTTAGGTGATTAATTCCTGAATATCAGATCAAAATAAGTTGTAGGAAATTCTATATGAATTTTAGAAACTAGGCATATAGATTAGGACCTAAGAAAGCAATAAAGATGGATCGCCGGGGCTGAGAAGCCTCAGTTAAGGCAAGTTTTTCCACAATAAAATTACTGGCGGTAGAGGGGTGTACATGGCAATGTCTGATGTGCTCGATGAAGATCGCAGCGAAGGGATCTCTCGTTCCTCGATGGATGTGGCCTGGAAAATGGAGCCAAAGACCCACGGATACTTGGCTTTCTACTTGGTGGGTCGATTGAGGCTTGGATGGAGTCGTTGAATTCGTAGGAACTCGGGGACCTGCAAATGACCTGTCAGGGGTTAGAAAACTCACAAGGGAACAAGGAAACAAGTGAAAAATAGCAAGGGGAATAAAGTTTTGGAGGGAGCAGCCAGGGCTCTAGAAGGCTGGTTGGCGATAGGAATCTGTTGCAACTCCGGGAAGAAGAAAGCACCAATAAAACCCCTTAAGCACAAAGCAGGGTAGCACAAAGCAATTGAAGAGAACTCAAGTTTTAATTCATATATCAAAATCAATCCTCATATAAGAGACTAGGGTCCTTTAAATAAACCCTTAGTCTTGGGCTCTAAGTAAGGGTACATTAGACATTACATAAGAATCCTTTTCCCTCTCAAACCCTAGCTAAGCTAGTAAGGAAACCTAGGTAGAAAAATCCCTAAAAATTCTCTCCTCCTCTCTTGACTTGGTCAACACTCCAAGGACGCTGAGGGGGGCATGTTGGGCTTCTTGGAGCAGCAAGGGTCTGGCCCAAAGGTGCTCGAGCACATTGGCTTGGGCCTCTGGAAGCTGGGGTGGCCTGGTAGTCAGGTAGCAGGAATATTCCCTGGTATCTTGCTTTTTAAGGGCTTGGGCTTGATTCCTGGGCTTGAATTCTTTGGGCTAGGATGCAGATGGATCTCTAGAATCATAGATACCCTGATCTATGAATATACTTTGGCATCTGGAAGGGAATCTGGGCATCTAGAGGGCATCTACAAGGAATCAGGGTTTCTGATTTCTCCTCTTGAGGTCTTCAAATCTTCAGGCTTGGTTGGACTTGGGATAAACTTCGATGTCTTCAATCTAGTTGGACTTGGTCTTCACTTGTTTGATGTAGTCTTGAGTCCTCAGTATGCTTGGACAGGACTCAAAAAAAATAAAATTAGCTCACCATGAGCTGACTAACACTGGACTGGACTAGCTCGACATGAGCTGACTAATACAGGACTCAAATAAAGGCAACTTAGTTGGACTAAGCTTTATTACAATGGACTTAAATGTCATTAAGTAATCCATAAAGGGTTGAGAAGCCTCTGTCTTATTCTGGTACCTCTAGTGTCCGCACAAATTCTCCCGAGGTGGGAGGAACTCGATCCTATCGAGTGAAGATCAGACTGGCTCATATATCTCTCGAGAAGGTCTGGGTTGAGGCATTGCAAGTTCTCTCGAGAAATCCATGAATCGTCCAACTCTGGCCGGCCTTGCCATCGAACCAGGAAGCATTGATAGCAGTGGCCCCGGGTCATAATGGCTTGATCGTCCAGGATATGCTCTATCCGTTCTCCTATCTCAAGCCAATTAATTGGTGGACACTCTAGGTAAGGATCACTCACAATGGAAAGAAATAGATCCAAAGGCCTAACTGGGTATCGCTGCCACTTCCCTGTACTCAACCAGGTCTGTAATATTGAAGGTAGAACTAATGCCCAAATCCGAAGGCAAGTCTAACACCTAGGCATTTGATCCAACCTTCTCTATCACTTTAAAAGGTCTGGCTCTGTGAGCATGAAGTTTCTTTTAGGCCTAAGCCTAACCAAGATAGAATCTACTACATCAAATCTTTGGTCCATCTTCGTGAATTAGCTAGTTGTTTTAAAATTAGTGCAGGTGGTGAACATGCTGGGCACATGCAAACTCCTAACAAATGATGCAAAGGACTTATACTGACACCTAATAGACTTGACTATGCATTCCTATAGTAGGAAATTTTATTGAACTCTTTGGATCTAAACCTAAGAGATTATAGGTTCTCTAGGTTTGATCCTAGCTTGACATGCACATGAAAACTTACAATGGGCTCCTAGCAAATTCCAAAGGGTATGCTAGAAGTATAATGCAAACCTAACATGCGTAATGAATGCATGCAATATGCTAATTCCAACTAAATGCAAACTAATTATCCTAGAAATGCTGGGTGTGTCTGGAAAGGGCAGAAAATAGGAAGTGGGTTCAAAATTAGTCTGGTACGGTAGGAAAAAAGGTTCAAGGTTAGTTGGATAAAGTAGGATAAAAGAAGGGGCGTCAGGGACTAATCCTAGACTAATAAGGCTAACCTTATGGGGTTGCAATATATCTATAGGGTTTACATAATGGAAGGATGGGTTATTAATCTTAGGGAAGAGGTCCTTAATGGAAACTATAGGAGGGTGCTCATCCTGAGGGTACTGATTCAAAGAGATCAGGTCCTTAATAAATTCTTTAGGTTCTTGTATTTTAGGACTAGACTCTATAATTTGGCTCTCCTCTATGGTTTCCTCAAGTAAGGCTCTAGTAGTAGTACCTAGGTTCTCTTCCTCTATTTGTTCTTCTACTATAGCTTTAGGTTGGATGTGGTTAAGGTCAACTAGCTCTGGGTTGGTTTCTACCGGGTATCTATTGGGTCAGCTAATTCGAGGTCTACTAAAGGTGTCTCATCTTCTCCCTCATACTCATCCACTAAGCTCGCATCAGCTTCATACACTTCTGTGTTAATGTAAGCCTTGTGAATCTTAGGAATGGTTGGGGAAGGTCGGCTAAGGAAAAATTGGCTAGGTCCTGGTTTCTGAGTATGGGCAATAATCCTAGCAGGTTCAGGTTGCCTAAGGGATAGTGGCTTACTACTGGGCTCATATTTAGGGGTACAAATCCTATGGGGTTCAAGTTGGCTATGAGAAACCTGACTAGTACTAGGCTGATACCAAGGGGTTATGGGCTCTCTGGGCTCATAGGACAAGGGTGCAGATCTATGGGTCATGGAATTATAGGATCTGGGGTCAAAGGATTTAGGTTCAGCTCTGTGGGTCTTGGGTCTACTAGGCTCATAGGTTCTAGAGTCATAGGATTTGGAGTCATAAGATCTATAGGTTATGGGTATATAGGTTAAAGATGGCTTAGGTTTGGATCTAGTTTGGATCCTCCTAGGTTCAGGATTATAATATGGGTCAGGATGAGGGGCTCTCCTAGGTTCAACCTCACGGTATGGATTAGGATTTGGGGTCCTCCTAGGTTCAGGGGATTATAGTATGGGTCAGGATGAGGGGCTCTCCTAGGTTCAACCTCATGGTATGGATCAGGGTTTGGGGTCCTTCTAGGTTCAGGATTATAGTATGGGTCAGGATGAGGAGCTCTCCTAGGTTCAACCTCACGGATCAGGGTTTGGGGTCCTCCTAGGTTCAGGATTATAGTATGGGTCAGGATAAGGGGCTCTCTTAGGTTCAACCTCATGGTATGGATCAGGGTTTGGGGTCCTCCTAGGTTCAGGATTATAGTATGGGTCAGGATGAGGGGCTCTCCTAGGTTCAACCTCACGGTATGGATCAGGGTTTGGGGTCCTCCTAGGGTCAGGATCATAATAAGGGTCATGGCGAGGGGTTCTCCTAGGTTGAGGGGACTCAGGATCTGGCTCAAACTAGGTCCTACGTGTCTCCTCTAGGGTTCCTAGTCGGGCATCTAATTGTTCAAGCCTATGGGTCAACTGGGCATTTGCTTGCTCAAGCCTAAGATTGAGGGTTTGGGCTAACATTTCTCCAAGGGCATCAAATTTAGCATCAAGATGGTCCATGGATTCAGCCATTTATGAAGGAGGTGGGTGATATGAAACCCCTGATCTAGTGCTCATGCAAGACTCGATCAAATCGACTACAGCTCCCTAGACCTGGAGTCCAAAACTAGGTCCTCAATCAGGGTGGCAAACTAGCCTATAGTAACCCTGTACTCAGCTAGGCAGGTGTAAGGGGAGTGTTAGGTCCTTGATTTCCAATCATAGACACCAATCAGAGATTGGCCAGGTAGGCGGACCAGCACACAAGCCCTTCGGGATTGAATCTCTAAACCACCATTCTAGACACCAAGCACAAGGCACATGCAGGTTAGCTTGACACAATGATCTGACACTTAGCCCGGACCCGACCAGTTGGTGTCCCTAGCCCACTAGGGCAAATTAAGTCTAATAAGTTTTAAGTTAGGCTTGGGACCGAATGCAAGGGATGTGGTTTTGGGCTAAGGAGAGGTGATCAAATCCTCCCCCTATATGACATAGCAGCAAGAGTAACTTTAAAGGTCGTTTATGCATTGATGGCAGGCAGATGATGCAAAATTAGGGTTAGATGTTTGTTTTTTTTGGTGTTTTTTTTGGAGAATATGTAATCTTTTTTTTAAAATATTTTGGTATTTTCTTAAACAAAAGGAAACTTGCAAATTATGGTTTAATATTCAAAAAATATACTAAAATTAAAAGATATGCAAAGAGATGCAAAACAAAACCCTAAAACTTCCAAACTTGTATTGCTAAAAAAACAGAGCTGAAAATTTGCAAGCTATATTTTAGCATGTAGAAATTGCACAGACCAAAATAAAATATGAAAAAATTCTGCAAAATAAAATAAATTATGATGAATCCATAAAAATAAATTTTAGAATTTTTAGAGTTTTTAATAGGGAGAAATAACAAAAATAACAAAGTGTATATGGACTATAAAAGATGCAAAAAACAAGCCCTAATCTAGGCTCTGATACCAGATGATGCGGGACAAATATGCATGCGATTAGTTTTGTGAATTTTGTATGAGGGGTTAGGTGATTAATTCCTAAATATCAAATCAAAATAAGTTGTAGAAAATTCTATATGAATTTTAGAAACTAAGCATGCAGATTAGGACCTAAGAAAGCAGTAAAGATGGATCGCCAGGGCTGAGAAGCCTCGATTAGGGCAAGTTCTCCCACAATAAAATTACTGGCGGTAGAGGGGGTGTACCTGGCAATGTCTAATGTGCCCGATGAAGATCGTAGCAAAGGGATCTCTCGTTCCTTGATGGATGCGGCCAAGAAAACCGAACCAAAAACCCGCGGATACCCAGCTTTCTGCTCAGAGGGTTGATTGAGGCTTGGCTGGAGTCGTTGGATTCGTAGGAACTCGGGGACCTGCAAATGACCTGTCAGGGGTTAGAAAAATCACAAGAAAACACTGAAACAAGAGAAAAATAGCAAGGGGAATAAAGTTTTGGAGGGGGCGGCCAGGGCTCTGGAAGGATGGTTGGCGGCAGGAATCTGTTGCAACTCCAGGAAGAAGAAAGTACCAATAAAACCCCTTAAGCACAAAGTAGGGTAGCACAAAGCAATTGAAGAGAACTCAAGTTTCAATTCATATATCAAAATCAATCCTCATACAAGAGACTAGGGTCCTTTAAATAGACTCTTAGTTTTGGGCTCCAAGTAATGGTACATTAGACATTACATAAGAATCCTTTTCCCTCTCAAACCCTAGCTAGGCAAGTAAGGAAACCTAGGTAGAAAAATCCAAAAAAATTCTCTCCTCCTCTCTTGACTTGGTCAACACTCCAAGGACGTCGAGGGGGGCGTGTTGGGCTTCTTGGAGCAGCAAGGGGCTAACCCAAAGGGGCTCAGCCGCATAGGCTTGGGCCTCTGGAAGCTGGGGTGGCCTGGTAGCCAGGTAGCAGGAATATTCCTAGGTATCTTGCTTCTTAAGGGCTTGGGCTTGGCGCCCGGGCTTGATTTCTTTGGGATAGGATGTAGATGGATCTTTGGAATCATGGATGCCCTAGTCTATGAATATACTTTGGCATCTGGAAGGCAATCTGGGCATCTGGAGGGCATTTGCAAGGAATCAGGGTTTCTGATTTCTCCTCCTTAGGTCTTCAAATCTTTAGGCTGGGTTGGATTTGGGCTAAACTTTCATGTCTTCAATCTGGTTGGACTTGGTCTTCACTTGTATGATGTGGTCTTGAGTCCTCAGTATGCTTGGATAGGACTCAAAAAAATAAAATTAGCTTGACATGAGTTGACTAACACTAGACTGGACTAGCTCAACATGAGCTGACTAATACAGGACTCAAATAAAGACAACTTAACTGGACTAAGCTTTATTACAATGGACTCGAATGTCATTAAGTGTTCCACAGAGGGTTGAGAAGCCTTTGTCTTATTCTGGTGCCTCTGGTGTCCGCACCAATTGATGATGCGGGACTAATATGCATGCGATTAATTTTGTAAATTTTGTATATCGGGTTAGGTGATTAATTCCCGAATATCATATCAAAATAAGTTATAGGGAATTCTATGTGAATTTTAGAAACTAAGAATGCATATTAGGACCTAAGAAAGCAATAAAGATGGATCGTCGGGGTTGAGAAGCCTTGGTTAGGGCAAGTTCTCCCACAATAAAATTATTGGCGATAGAGGGGTTGTACCTGGCAATGTCTGATGTGCCCGATGAAGATCACAGCGAAGGGACCTCTCATTCCTCGATGGATACGGCCTGAAAAACTGAGCCAAAGACCCGTGGATACCCAGCTTTCTGCTTAGTGGGCCGATTGAGGCTTGGCTGGAGTCGTTGGATTCATAGGAACTCGAGAACCTACAAACGACCTGTCAGGGGTTAGAAAACTCACAAGGTTACAAAGAAACAATAGAAAAATAGCAAGGGGAATAATGTTTTGGAGGGGGCGGCCAGGGCTCTGGAAGGATGGTTGGCGGTAGGAATCTGTTACAACTCCGGGAAGAATAAAGCACCATTAAAACCCCTTAAGCATAAAGCAGGGTAGCACAGAGAAATTGAAGAGAACTCAAGTTTTAATTCATATATCAAAATCAATCCTCATACAAGAGACTAGGGTCCTTTAAATAGACTCTTAGTCTTGGGCTCCAAGTAATGGTACATTAGACATTACATAAGAATCCTTTTCCCTCTCAAACCCTAGCTAGGCAAGTAAGGAAACCTAGGTAGAAAAATCCCTAAAAATTTTCTCCTCCTCTCTTGACTTGGTCAACACTCCAAGGACACCGAGGGGGGCATGTTGGGCTTCTTGGAGCAGCAAGGGGCCAGCCCAAAGGGGCTCAGGCATATAGGCTTGGGCCTCTGGAAGTTGGGGTGGCCTGGTAGCCAGGTAGCAGGAATATTCCCTGATATCTTGCTTCTTGAGGGCTTGGGCTTGGCGCCTGGGCTTGATTTCTTTGGGCTAGGATGCAGATGGACCTCTGGAATCATGGATGCCCTAGTCTATGAATATACTTTGGCATCTGGTGATGGGGACCTCACCAGCATAGATCTCGGAGCAAGCACGAATCTTGGAGCCATGAGAACTCGGAGCATATCCAGAATAAATTTAGGATATATCTTTTATTTGAAATTTGAATTAGGATTTTGTTGGTTAGGATTGAGATATGGATAGGCTTATCTTATCCTATCTTGTGTTTGAATTTGAATCATCTCTATCTTTTTATCCTGTATTCAAATTCAAATGAGGGTTGGACAGGTCTATAAATACCACCCTCAGTCCTTTGTAAAAAAAAAGTTTAGTCAAGTTTTGTGAATGAAAATGAATTTTAGAAAAGAGTGGTTTTTTTATTTCACTCCGTGAGGAGAGGGTGTGAGGCCCAACCCCAGGACATGATGTGAGGTCATGCCCAGTTATCCCCTTCCCATTCCATCTTCTCTATCCCCTCATGGCCTTTGAGATCCATCCTAGCGCCTCCAAGTATCGAGGAGGGTGTAATGCCCTAGAGGTGAGAGATCTCTTCGTTAGGGTGAGTCCCAAAGTCCATGAGATTCAAATCCCTATCCTACATCCCCACTATTCCTTCACCACCCCTAGAGAAAAAAATACCAAAAAATATGGTACCCTAATCTAGGTGACTTCTACGCTCGCCAACGATCCTACCCCATCTGTCCCACATCATCTGGAAGGGAATCTGGGCATCTGGAGGGCATCTATAAGGAATCAGGGTTTCTGATTTCTCTTCCTTAGGTCTTCAAATCTTCAGGCTGGGTTGGACTTGGGCTAAACTTCCATGTCTCTAATCTGGTTGCACTTGGTCTTCACTTGTTTGATGTAGTCTTGAGTCCTCACTATGCTTGGACAAGACTCAAAAAAAATAAAATTAGTTCGACATGAGTTGACTAACACTGGACTGGACTAGCTCAACATGAGCTGACTAATACAGGACTCAAATAAAGACAACTTAGCTGGACTAAGCTTTATTACAATGGACTCGAATGTCATTAAGTGATCCATAGAGGGTTGAGAAGCCTCTGTCTTATTCTGGTTCCTCTGGTGTCCGCACCAATTGATGATGCGGGACTAATATGCATGCGATTAATTTTATGAATTTTGTATATGGGGTTAATTGATTAATTCTCGAATATCAGATCAAAATAAGTTGTAGAAAATTCTATATAAATTTTAGAAACTAAGCATGCAGATTAGGACCTAAGAAAGCAGTAAAGATGGATCACCAGGACCGAGAAGCCTCGTTAGGGCAAGTTCTCCCATAATAAAATTACTGGCAACAGAGGCGGTGTACCTGGCAATTTCTGATGTGCTCGATGAACATCACAGTGAAGGGATCTCTCGTTCCTTGATGGATTAGACCTAGAAAATCGAGCCAAAAACCCACGGATACCCGGCTTTCTGCTCGGTGGGCCGATTGAGGCTTGGCTGGAGTCGTTGGATTCGTAGGAACTCTGGGACCTGCAAACGACCTATCAGGGGTTAGAAAACTCACAAGGAAACAAGGAAACAAGAGAAAAATAGCAAGGGGAATAAAGTTTTGAAAGGGCGGCCAGGGCTCTGGAAGGATGGTTGGCGGCAGGAATCTGTTGCAACTCCGGGAAGAAGAAAGCACCAATAAAACCCCTTAAGCACAAAGCAGGGTAGCACAAAGCAATTGAAGAGAACTCAAGTTTTAATTCATATATCAAAATCAATCCTCATACAAGAGACTAGGGTCCTTTAAATAGACCCTTAGTCTTGGGCTCCAAGTAATGGTACATTTAGACATTACATAAGAGTCTTTTTCCCTCTCAAACCCTAGCTAGGCAAGTAAGGAAACCTAGGTAGAAAAATCCTAAAAAATTCTCTCCTCCTCTCTTGACTTGGTCAACACTCCAAGGATGCTGAGGGGGGTGTGTTGGGCTTCTTGGAGCTGCAAGGGGCCAGCCCAAATGGGCTCAGGCACATAGGCTTGGGCCTTTAAAATCTGGGATGGCCTGGTAGCCAGGTAGCAGGAATATTCCCTGGCATCTTGCTTCTTAAGGGCTTGGGCTTGGCGCCCGGGCTTGATTTCTTTGGGCTAGCATGCAGAAGGATCTCTGGAATCATGGATGCCCTGTTCTATGAATATACTTTGGCATCTGTAAGGGAATTTAGGCATCTCGAGGGCATTTGCAAGGAATCAGGGTATTTGATTTCTCCTCCTTAGGTCTTCAAATCTTCAGGCTGGGTTGGACTTGGGCTAAACTTCCATGTCTTCAATCTGGTTGGACTTGGTCTTCACTTATATGATGTGGTCTTGAGTCCTCAGTATGCTTGGACAGGACTCAAAAAAAAAAATTAGCTCGACATGAGCTGACTAACACTGGACTGGACTAGCTCAACATGAGCTGACTAATACAGGACTCAAATAAAGATAACTTAGCTGGACTAAGCTTTATTATAATGGACTCGAATGTCATTAAGTGATCCACAAAGGGTTTAGATGCCTCTGTCCTATTCTGGTGCCTCTGGTGTCCACACCAATTGATGATGCAGGACTAATATGCATGCGATTAATTTTATGAATTTTGTATGTAGGTTTAGGTGATTAATTCCCGAATATCAGATCAAAATAAGTTGTAGAAAATTTTATATGAATTTTAGAAACTAAGCATGCAGATTAGGACCTAAGAAAGCAGTAAAGATGGATCGCCGGGGCTGAGAAGCCTCGGTTAAGGCAAGTTCTCCCATAATAAAATTACTGGCGGTAGAGGGGGTGTACCTGGCAATGTCTGATGTGCCCGATGAAGATCGTAGGAAAGGGATCTCTCATTCCTCTATGGATGCGGCCTGGAAAATCGAGCCAAAGACCCGCGGATACCCAGCTTTTTGCTCGGTGGGTCGATTGAGGCTTGGCTGGAGTCGTTTGATTCGTAGGAACTCGGAGACCTGCAAATGACCTGTCAGGGGTTAGAAAGCTCATAAGGGATCAAGGAAACAAAAGAAAAATAGCAAGGAGAATAAATTTTTGGATGGGGCGGCCAGGGCTCTGCAAGGATGGTTGGCGGCAGGAATCTGTTGCAACTTCGGGAAGAAGAAAGCACCAATAAAACCCCTTAAGCACAAATCAGGGTAGCACAAAGCAATTGAAGAGAACTCAAGTTTTAATTCATATATCAAAATCAATCCTCATACAAAAGACTAAGGTCCTTTAAATAGACCCTTAGTCTTGGGCTCCAAGTAAGGGTACATTAGACATTACATAAGAATCCTTTTCCCTCTCAAACCCTAGCTAGGCAAGTAAGGAAACCTAGGTAGAAAAATCCCTAAAACTTCACTCCTCCTCTCTTGTCTTGGTCAACACTCCAAGGATGCTGAGAGGGGCGTGTTGGGCTTCTTGGAGCAGCAAGGGGCTGGCCCAAAAGGGCTCGGGCACATAGGCTTGGGCCTCTGGAAGTTAGGGTGGCCTGGTAGCCAGGTAGCAAGAATATTCCTTGGTATCTTGCTTTTTAAGGGCTTGGGCTTGGCGCCTGAGCTTGATTTCCTTGGGCTAGGATGCAGATGGATCTCTAGAATTATGGATGCCCTAGTTTATGAATATACTTTGGCATCTGGAAGGGAATCTGGGCATCTGGAGGGCATCTGCAAGGAATCAAGGTTTCTGATTTCTCCTCCTGAGGTCTTCAAATCTTCAGGCTGGGTTGGACTTGGGCTAAACTTTCATGTCTTCAATCTGGTTGGACTTGGTCTTCACTTGTATGATGTGGTCTTGAGTCCTCAGTATGCTTAGACAGGACTCAAAAAAATAAAATTAGCTCAACATGAGCTAACTAACACTGGACTGGACTAGCTCAACATGAGCTGACTAATACAGGACTCAAATAAAGACAACTTAGCTGGACTAACCTTTATTACAATGGACTCGAATGTCATTAAGTGATCCATAGAGGGTTGAGAAGCCTCTGTCTTATTCTGGTGCCTCTGGTGTCCGCACCAGCCAGGAAGGGGGAAGATTCAAGATCCTGGTGACTAATAGATTTGCATGCCTGGAAGGGAAAAGATTCAAGATCCTGGCGACCAACAAATTGGCGTGCTAGGTATGGGGAATATTCAAGTTCCTGGTGACCAATAGATTGGCGCACCAAGTGGGGGAGGCAAGTTTTCGAGACCACCCTCAACCTTGGGGGGCAGGCTGGGGATACAAATGAAAATGACCAGGCTTTCCCAAATGTTGGTCGATTCCCGTTGTGCCCTCCAGTTGGAACCGGCCCTATCAATCTTCCCTGGGGCCGATTACCAACAAGTTTGGCCCATGTCTCTCCCCCCGAAGGAGCAACTTTCTCCTATCTAAGTGACCAGAGTCCAATGGGTAACTCTCTTACCCTATCACCTTCATTATGTGAAAAGCTATGTGACAGGTATAAGGAAAGCTTCCGTCTCACCACCGATGGCAAGTATTGAAGTTTAGCACCTGCCATTGAGTCAACGGTCTAGGGACTTCAGCTGGGAAGCTTGAGGGGCCCCCGCCATCTACCACCAGGCTCTTAGTTCAGTTCTTGCCTTGCTCACATTTGGAGATGTTTGTGGCGACTCAGCGAAACCCAGCCATCTACTGCGAGGCTCACAGTTTAGCAACTGCTATGCTAATAGCCCGAAGATATTCGCAAAGGCCCCAAAAGGCCCCTGCCATCGATCGCCTGATTCTCAGTTCAACTCTTGCCTTGCTCATAATTTGGAGATGTCCACGATGACTTAGCAAAGTCCTACCATCTAGTGCGAGGCTCATAGTTTGGCATCTATTATGTTGACAGTTCGGAGAGGTTCGCGAGGGACCCCGATGGTCCCATTGTCCATCGCTTGGCTCGCAAGCCAGCACCTGCTGCACAAACAATCCTGGGATGTTTGCAGCAATGCCAGAAGCTCCGCCACTTAACTCGCAGCATGGCAGACTGGCGAGCTGAGCCCTCTCGATGAGCTCGCATCAAGACTTCGAGCTCGGAGCATTCCACTGCCTGGAAAAGGATGTAAGGCTCCTCCCTTGAATATTAAAGCTCACTTCCAGTGCAACCTTGTCTTTTGTTTGTGTATGGACTCGTTCAACTGACTCCATGCCAGCCAAAGCCCGGAAACTTTCAAAGCCCGACACTCTAAGCCCAGAAACTCTCAAAGCCCGACACTTTAAGCCCGAAACTCTCAAACCTAGCACTCTAAGTCCCGAAACTTTCGAAGCCCAGAACTCTAAGCCTGAAAACTCCTGAAGCCCGACACTCTAAGTCCAAAAACTTTCGAAGTCCTACACTCTAAGCCAAGAAACTCCCGAAGCATGGTACTCTAAGCCCGAAAACTTTTGAAGCCTGGCAATCTAAGCCTGGAAACTTCTGAAGCCCGGCACTCTAAGCCTGAAAACTTCCAAAGCCCGGCACTCTAAGCCTGGAAACTTTCAAAGCATGACACTCTAAGCCAGAAAACTCTCGAAGTCCAGCAATCTAAGCCCAGCAACACTCGAAGCCCGGTACTCTAAGTCCAGAAACTTTTGAAGCTCGGCGCTCTAAGCTTGGAAACTCCTAAAGCCCGTTGTTGCCACCAAGATCATCGTGGCTTGTAGCTACTGTCGATGCCGGGTGGCCCCTTTGTCTTCTTGGTGTCGGTCTGCTCTTCTTCACCTGCAAAATAGGGTTAGTGACCCATGCCAAGGATTCTGGTGGAGGCACTCTGATGGTCAAGTTAGTGACAATCCAGGGAAACAGATCCTCCCGATCGAGCTCCTCTTGATGGACTCCATGCTAGGAGGAGTGGATGATGTGTGAGTAGAATGCAAGTGTGTCAGGAGAGGTGGTAGCCGAGGTGAACTGGGTCTCCTGTAGGGCCTATTCTCCCTTACTTGCCTCAATGTGTTTTTGGGTGTTACCATATGTTCTTCTGGTTGGCCTCCCTTTCCCTTGGGGGTGTCGATGGCTCCTTTAAGCTCAGGTTGTTACTAGGTGCCTACCTCGGGATCTCCTCCATGCTAGCAGATGCGTGCGACAGTGTCCCGTGCCGTGGATGGGATGTCTTTCCTGGTTTGTGATAAGGGAACCTGCTATTCACTTTGACATTCCTTCCAGTTGCTCCATTTTGAAAAACTTGGCAGTGCCTCGATTGAGGGACCGCCGCCTCCGAGATTCGAACCTCCTAGTTGACTTTCTCTTTCGGGTGGTGCAGGCGACTGGTGGAGAGCGTGGTGCCTTGATCATGGGGCTTCTTCCCCTTCTGGTGTATGTAGTATCTATGTGTAGTTATTGCGGCCTAGCGGGTGCCTCTTTATGACCCTTGGGCAGCTCGTCGGTGCCCAAAGAAGGCGGCATCACCCTTCGGTTGCCGGTACCTTCATCCAAGGTGGAGCCGAGCCGGAGGAGTGCTAGGCTCGACTCAGTTTCAGAGGGCTCGACATCAGAGGGGCTCGACCTAGCGGAGGAGTGCTGGGCTCGACTTTGACCCAGGGGGCCTGACCTCGGAGGGGCTCGAACTGGTGGAGGAGTGATGGGCTCGACTCCGACTCAGGGAGCTTGACCTCGGAGGGGCTCGACTTGGCGGAGGAGTGCTGGGCTCAACTTCGGCCCAGGGGGTTCGACCTCGGATGGGCTCGATCTGGTGGAGTGCTGGGCTCGACTCCGACCCAGGGGGCTCGACCCCGGAGGGGCTCGACCTCGGAGGGGCTTGATCTGGCAAAGAAGTGTTGGGCTTGACTCTAGCCCAGGGGGCTTGACCTCGAAGGGGCTCGACTTGGCGGAGGAGCGCTGGGCTCAACTTCGGCCCAGGGGGCTCGATGTCGGAGGGGCTCGATCTGGCAAAGGAGGATATGGCTCTAGCCTAGGCACTCCGATCTCATGGGAGCCGACCTGGTGGAGGACGGAACTCGGCTTCGATGGGCCGTCTCACTATCCCGAAGAGATCCAGCCTGGTGAAGGAGTCCGAGGTGGAGCATCCGACATGGCGGTCTTTACCACCGTGGCATCTGATAAATGTTCCATGTCAGCGATCCTGCCACATCATTTGCCCCCCACTTCCAAGGCCCGCTGGCACGCGGCACTGGGGTCGAAGGGAGTAAATGTGGTGCTGACATAGAAAGTCAAAGATCCGGTGCAATAATGACCACGATCTCCATTTCTTCGTGGAACGGTCCCTCGAGCCAGTGCGGTGGAGCCACATGGCCACGTTCGAGGAGTAGTTATTATCGACATGAAATTCGGAGCGACGATGATCGATGCAGAGCCTCTCACCTATCGTGGTCGACATATGGTGCAAATCTGCCGGTGGAGATGTCATAACGGTATGGATGCATCGGGCCACTTCGAAATGAAAGGCAGATTTTTTCCAAAACATCTATTCTTTCGAATCTTGCATGCCCGCCATCTTACCTAGGCTTTTTCTCCTTCTCCGGTCACCTTAGGCTTCCCAGGAATCAGGTTCATCTCTTCCTTCCTTCTTCTCTTAGCAGAGTAGAGTCTTCTCTTCTGAGGTTAGGGTCTTCTTCGGACAAAGTCCACCTTCTTCTTCTTCTTCTTCTTGAGCTTTAGCCTCCTCCATCTCCATAGATGTCTCATTTCGGACCAAACTTCCACCCCACAACTAACCAGGGTGAGGCCGGGCCTTCTGTGCTGAGGCCACCTTCTTCTTCTTCTTCTGACGAGGAGGGAGAAGAGATGCACTTCGAGCTCACTAGGAGGTGTCCCCCTGGCAGAGTAATCATTAAGGAGCCTGGATCTGTCCCTCCTCCTCCACCCGAACCAATTCTTGATCCTGTTCGATCAACAGGTCCCGGTGGGGTTGTTTCAATAATCTCTGTCGAGGAACTAGGGACCATCCGGGATGTCTATGGCATCCCGCATTCCGTCCAATTTTTGATCTCCCGTTTGGGGGACCGGTTCCCGGGTCGAATTGCCTTCTATGAGGAGACCTTCTTAGGAGGACTCTGCTTCCCTTTCCATCCTTTCTTCTTGTTTATGTTGAGCAACTACCGTCTTGTCCCTGCTCAGCTCATCCCTAATACCATAAGGACTATCTTCAGCTTCATAGTACTCTGCCACTTCCATCGGGATTGTTGTCCTTTTCTCCCTGTTCAGGGCCTTCTTCACCCTGAAGCGCCACCCTACCGAGGATGAGTGGTGGTCTCTTTCATCTCGCCCGAAGGGCATCAAGTTTGAGCTCCCCTCTTCCATCAAGGGATGGAAGAATAAGTTCTTTTTTGCAACAGTCGAGGGGGTCAATTGGATTTGGAGTGACCCAAATCGGTCCCCTAACCGGAACTCCACAGTCAAAGTAGCTGATCGAGAGGTCTTCGAGCAGCTCTGCACCATCCAGATTCCTTCTCTAGAGATTCTATTGTCAGAGCAAAACCTCGTCAAGGCTGGGGTCGACCCAACAAGTGAGTTGGGTGAGTTCGGCTTGAACTTTTCTCTCTCTTTACTTTTGTTCTTTCAAACTTGAACTGACACTCCTTCCCTTGGATGCAGGCATGAAATTCTCGATGGATGAGCTACTCTCGATCACCAGAAAGAGACCTCCAACAAAGGCAGTCGATGAGTCCCCTTCAAAAAGGGCCTGCGATGCAAGTGCGTTAGTGGTCATCCCCGCCACGCCATTTGAACCGAGCAGGAGGGAGGCCAAGACCGCCACTGCACAAGGAAAGAGGGTCGTTGATGCTAGGCTGGAGCCAAGACGGAGGGCTGCCGAGCCCGTGCCAGAGCGACCGAGGCGACGAGAACCAGCCTCTGCCCCAGAACCTGAGGTCATCGTCTTGGCTAGGGCCGTGGTTGAAGCCCTCACAATCATGTCCCCTCCTCCTTCAGAGCTCATCGTCGTCGAGGAGGAGGAAGCGTGAAGAACAAAGCCAGTGCCCGAGGTGCCATCTGAGGGGGCGCCGAGCTCCCACCCTATTGCCGAGGCCTCCTTTGTCGGTGGGGCAGGGGACTCCGTATCCGGTGCGAGCAGGATGGAGAGGGACTACCGCCGAGTCCCATTCCGATTAGTGCCGAACGTTTCTCTGCTCTGGGACCAGGCGTTGGCAGAGTGCATGATAGATTTTGCAATCCAATCATGCGACCAATGGGAGAAGTCCAGAAAGCTGTTGGGAGATGCAATTAGCAGTGTCTTCCCCCAACTTTTCTCGGTAAGCCAATTTGCTTTTTAAGTTTCTGCATCCTTTCTTTCTTTTCTCTCTCTCTATTTTTTTGCTGATGTTGCCTCATCCGGTGCAGATCGGGGTCGAGATCCTCTTGATTAGGGACTGTTGCAGGAACTGGCTAAAGAATGACAAGCAGCAGGTAGCAGAGGTCGAGGGCCAGAGGGACGAGCTGAAGGAGAAGATCGAAGCCTCCTGGGAGCTTGACAAGAAGAACATGGAGCTCCAGAAAGGGCTCGCCAGTGCTAAAAGGCACTCAAAGGAGCTCCAGGAGAACCTCGACAAGGAGTGGAGCCGATCGCAGACCAGGGCCAAGGAGCTCACGGTGACCGAGAAGAGGCTCATTGAGTTCAATGCTGAGTCTGTTCGGCAGAAGGAGCGAGCTCGGTCCCTCTAGGTCAAGCTAGATGCAGTAAAGGGGAGGTTAGCCGCTATTGAGAAGGGGGCCACAACCACCAAGGAGGAGGCGACAACGATAGCCAAGATGGTGGAGGCGGCGATGGAGGAAGCCGCAGAGGTGAGAAAGGAGGCAGAGGAGGCCGTGGCAAGGTACAAGGCCTTGGAAGAGTTCACCATCGAGTTCCATGAGATGGCGTCAGACTCCTTCTTCAAAGGCTTCATGTTCCTGCGCTCTCGGGTCGAGGAGTACGTCTCCGACAAGGGCCAAGGCTTCCTTAGGTACCCACTTGCTTCAGATGTAAAGCCAGCCCCGGATTTGGGCACTGTAGAGGAGCTGGCCGCCGACTCCGAGACTCCATCACCGGCAGTGATCGTCGAAGCTGGAGCCACATAGCCCGAGGCTTCGGAAGATGACTCGCGGCCACATAACCCCGGTGAGGGGCTGCACAAGTAGGGTAGTTTCCCTTTTTTGTATTCCTTTTCCTTTGTTTCTGACCTGGGCTACCCGGCATGTCGGGGGCTCAAGAACACTTGTAATAGATCAAAAGATTTTTAATGAAGTGAAAATTTTCTTTCAACTATCTGAATTCAAGGCCTCTTTATCTCTCCCCTCCTTTTCTCTTTTTAGGCATACAATGAGATTAGAGAGGAGGCTTCCACTCTATCTCTGAGTGCTTCATAGGTGGAGGAGTGTCCCTAAGTGCCGCAGCGTTGATCTTCAAGCTTCAGTGCTGGAGAGCTGGTCTCTGGGCTTGACGGCCTGAGAGCTGATCTCTGGGCTTGACGGCCTGAGAGCTGGGCTACGAGCTTTGATGGCCTGAGAGCTAGGCTCAGTGCTTTGATGGCCTGAGAGCTAGGCTCGGTGCTTTGTTAGCCTGAGAGCTAGGCTCAGTGCTTTGATGGCCTGAGAGCTAGGCTCGGTGCTTTGTTAGCCTGAGAGCTGGGCTCAGGGCTTTGTTGGCCTGAGAGTTAGGCTCAGGGCTTTGTTGGCCTGAGAGTTAGGCTCAGGGCTTTGTTGGCCTGAGAGTTAGGCTCAGGGCTTTGATGCCTGGGAGCTAGGCATAAGGCTTTGATGGCTTGAGAGCTGGGCTCAAGGCTTTGTTGGCCTGAGAGCTGGGCTCAGGGCTTTGATGCTTAGAAGCTAGGCTCGAGGCTTTGATAACCTCAGAGATGGGCTCAGGGCTTTGTTGGCCTGAGAGCTGGGCTCAGGGCTTCTATGCCGGAGAGCTGGGCTCCGGGCTTTGATGCCTGGGAGCTAGGCTCGAGGCTTTGATAGTGGTGCGGACACCGGAGGCACCAGAATAAGATAGAGGCTTTTCAACCCTCTATGAATTGATCAATAATTTATGAGTCCATCTGTAATAAGGGCTTAGCCCATCTGAGTCTATTTTAGTTGTTATTTGAGTCTTTTGAGTTGTTATTTCAGTTCTGTACTAGTCAGCTCATGTTGAGCTAATTCAGTCCAATGCTAGTCAGCTCATGTTGAGCTAATTTATTTTTTGAATCCTGTCCAAGCATACTGAAGACTCAAGACTACATCATACAAGTGAAGACCAAGTCCAACTAGATTGAAGACATGGAAGTTTAGCCCAAGTCCAACCCAGCTTGAAGATTTGAAGACCCCAGAAGGAAAATCAGAAACCCTGATTCATTGCAGATGCCCTCCAGATGCCCAGATTCCCTTTCAGATGCCAAAGTATATTCATAGATAAGGGCATCCATGATTCCAGAGGTCCATCTGCATCCTAGCCCAAAGAAATCAAGCCCAGCGCCAAGCCCAAGCCCCTAAGAAACAAGATACCATGGAATATTCCTGCTACCAGGCCACCCCAGCTTCTAGAGGCCCAAACCCATGCACCCGAGCCCCTTTGGGCTGGCCCCTTGCTGCTCTTAGAAGCCCAACATGCCTCCCTAGGTGTCCTTGGAGTGTTGGCCAAGTTAAGAGAATTTTTAGAGATTTTTCTACCTAATGTTTCCTTATTTTCTAGCTAGGGTTTGAGAGGGAAAATGATTCTTATGTAAAGACTAATGTGCCCTTACTTGGAGCCCAAGGTTAAGGGTCTATTTAAGGGACCCTAGCCTCTTGTATGAAGGGAGATTTTGATATGAATTAAACCTTGAGTTCTTCTATTGCTTTGAGTGTTATCCTGCTATGTGCATAAAGGGGTTTGAGAGTTCTTCTTCCCGGTGTTTGCAACCATCTTCCTACCGCCAACCATCCTTCCATCCCCCTCCAAAACTTTCTTTCCTTTGCTATTTTCTATTGTTTTCTTGATTTCCTCTGAGTTTTCTAACCCCTGACAGGTTGTTTGCAGGTCCCCGAGTTCCTACGAATCCAACGACTCCAGCCAAGCCTCAATCAGACCACCGAGCAGAAAACCGGGTATCCGCGGGTCTTTGGCTCGGTTTTCCAGGCCGCATCCATCGAGGAATGAGAGATCCCTTCACTGCGATCTTCATCGGGTGCTTCAGACATTGTCAGTTACACCCCTCTACCTCCAGTCTTTATATTGTAGGAGAACTTGCCCTAACCGAGACTTCTCAGCCCCGGCGATCCTTCTTTAGTACTTTTCTAGGTTCTAATCTGCATGCTTGGCTTCAAAAATTCATACAAAATTCTCTACAACTAATTTTGATCTAAAATTTGGGAATTAATCACCCAACCCCACATATAAAACATACAAAAAGAATTGCATGCATATTAATCCCGCATCATTTGGTATCAGAGCTTAGATTAGGGCTTGTTTTCTGTAATTTTTCAGTATGTATATCTCTATTATTTAAATTATTTCTCACTGTACAGAACTTCAAAAATTTGGAAATTTGTTTTGATGAATTCATCATAATTCAAAGTGATTTTCAAAATTTCTTCAGATTTTATTTTGCCCTGTGATGTTTCTGTAAGCCGAAATACAGCCTATAAATTTTCGGCTCTATTTTTTTAGCAAAACAAGTTTGGAAGTTTTAGGGTTTGTTTAGCACCTTTTGCATATCTTTTAATTTTAGTATATTTCTTGCATATTAGGCCATAATTTGCAAGTTTTTCTTCTATTTAAGAAAATACCAAAATATAAAAAAAAAATTACATATATAAAAGCTACCAAAACATATAACCCTAATTTGCATCATCTGCCTACCATCATTGCATAATCTACTTTTAAGGGAACTCTTCCTATGTCAGATGGGGGAAGGATTGATCACCTCTCCTTAGCCCAAAACCACATCCCCTGCATTCAGTCCCAAGCCTAACTTAAAATCGATTAGACTTAATTTGCCCTAGTGGGCTAGGGACACCAACTGGTCGGGTCCAGGCTAAGTGTCAGATCATTGTGTCAAGCTATCATGTTTGTGCTTTGTGCTCAGTGTCTAGAATGGTGGTTCAGGATTCAATCCTGAAGGGCTTGTGTGCTGGTCCGCCTACCTGGCCAATCTCTGATTGGTGTCTAGGCTTGGCAATCGGGGACCTAACACTTCCTTTACACCTGCCTGGCTGGGTACAGGGTTACTATAGGCTAGTTTGCCACCCTGATTGAGCATCTAGTTTGGACTCTAGGTCTAGTCAGCTGTAGCCGGTATGATCGAGCTTGCATGAGCATTAGATCAATAGTCCCATCTCATTCACCATCTCCCTGAATCCATGGACCATTTTGATGTCAAATTTGAAGCCCTTGGAGAAAGGTTAGTTCAAACCCTCAAACTTAGGTTTGAGCAAGCAAATGCCCAATTGACCCAGAAGCTTGAACAAATAGATGCCCGACGAGGAACCTTAGAGAAAACCCGTAGGATCCAAACTAGATCCAAACCTGAACCAGAACTTGAGTCACCTCCCCAGCCTAGGAGAACCCTTCGCCGTGACCCTTATTATGATACTGAACCTAGGAGGACCCCTTACCATGATCCCTACCGTGAGGTTGAACCTGGGAGAGACCATCGCCATGACCCTTATTATTATACTGAACCTAGGAAGACCCCAAACCCTGATCCCTACCATGAGGTTGAACCTAGGAGAGCCCATCATCTTGACCCTTATTATGATACTGAACCTAGGAGGACCCCAAACCCTGATCCCTACCATGAGGTTGAACCTAGGAGAGCTCATCGTCATGACCCATATTATGATACTGAACCTAGGAGGACCCCAAACCCTGATCCCTACCGTGAGGCTGAACCTAGGAGAGCCCATCGTCATGACCCATACTATGATACTGAACCTAGGAGGACCCCAAACCCTGATCCATACCTTGAGGCTGAACCTAGGAGAGCCCATCGTCACGACCCAATCCCTAAGGTTAGTCCTAGAAGACCCAATCAAGATTTTATAGACCAGGAAGATAGATCCTATTTAGCGACATCCTATAAGCCTAATATACCCACAATCGATAGATCTTATGACTCCAAATCCTATGAACCTAGAACCTATGAATCTAGAACCTATGAACCTAGATCCTATAATTCTAGATCCCATGATCATAGATCCTATGCACCCATATCCCATGAGCCTAGTAGACCCAACACCCAATATTCTGACCCATATAGGGAGTCCAACCCTAAGAGAACCCAATATCCTAACCTATATAGGGAGCCCAACCTTAGGAGGACCCCATACCATGATCCATCCTTAGAACCTGACCATAGAGCTGACCCAAAATCCTATGACCCTAGATCCTATAATCCCATGACCCATAGATCTGCACCCTTGTCCTATGAGCCCAGAGAATGCATAACCCCTAAGTATCAACCTAGTACTAGTCAGGTTTCCCTTAGTCAACTTGAACCCCATAGGATTAATATCCCTGAATATGAACCCAGTAGTGAGCCACTACCCCTTAGGCAACCTGAACCTACTAGGACTAGTATCCATAATCAGAAACTAGGACCTAGCCAATTTTCTCCTAGCCGACCTTCTCCAACCATTCCTGAGATTGACAAAGCTTACATTAACACGGAAGTATATGAAGCTGATGCAAGCCTAGTGGATGAGTATGAAGGAGAAGAGGAGACACCTTTAGTAGACCTAGAATTAGTTGACCCTATAGATACCTAGGTAGAAACCAACCCAGAGCTAGTTGACCTTGACCACATCCAACCTAAAGCTATAATAGAAGAACAATTAGAGAAAGAGAACCTAGGTACTGCTGCTAGAGCCTTACCTGAGGAAACCATAAAGGAGAGCCAAATTATAGAGTCTAGTCCTAAAATACAAGAACCTGAAGAATTTATTAAGGACCTGATCTCTTTGAATAAGTACCCTCAGGATGAGCCTCCTCCTATAGTTTCCATTAAGGACCTCTTCCCTGAGATTAGTAATCCATCCTTCCATTATGTAAACCATGTAGATATAGCTCAACCTCGTAAGGTTAACCTCATTAGTATGGGATTAGTTCCTGACACCCCGTCTTTTATCCTACTTTATCCAACTAAACATTTTTCTCTACCCTACCAGACTAATTCTGAACCCACTTCCTATTTTCTACCTTTTCCTAAGTCTTCGCATGTGTCTAGACTATTAGGTTACATTTTGTTGAGGTTACTAGGTTGCAAGGATCCATAGAGCCCATCCCATTTGCTACCTACTTTTGGCAGACCCTCTGGCACCTATTAGGAGTTACTAGCAAATTTTCTTCTACATGTCACCCATCAACCACGACTCATGCCCCCATGCCCAAGTGGTAGTTAAGACCTAATAAATCTCTTTAGTCGAGTCTGTTAGGTGTAGGTTTGAGCCCTTTGAATCATTTGTTAGGAGTCTGCATGTGCCCAGCATGTTCACCACCTACACTAATTTTAAACAAACTGG
Organism: Areca catechu; assembly: GCA_021397845.1. Lineage (NCBI taxonomy): Eukaryota > Viridiplantae > Streptophyta > Magnoliopsida > Arecales > Arecaceae > Areca > Areca catechu. Next base: position 128,865,389 of record CM038040.1, on the reverse strand, counting down.
CTAATTCCCGAAGATGGATCAAAGAATTTGATATAGTGGATTCTATCTTGGTTAGGCTTAGGCCTAAAAGAAGCTTCATGCTCGCAGAGACGGACCTTTTAAAGTGATAGAGAAGGTTAGATCAAATGCCTAGGTGTTAGACATGCCTTCGGATTTGGGCATTAGTTCTACCTTCAATATTATAGACCTGGTTGAGTACAGGGAACCGGCAGCGATACCTAGTGAGGCTCTTGAACCTATTCCTTTTTATTGTGAGTGACCCTAACCCAGAGTGTCCACTAATAAATTTGGCCTGAGAGAGGAGAACGGATCGAGCGTATCCTGGATGATCAAGCCATTATGACCCGAGGCCGCGGTTATCAACGTTTCCTGGTCCGATGGCAAGGCCGGCCATAGTCGGATGATTCGTGGATTTCTCGAGAGGACTTACAGTACCTCAACCTAGACCTCCTCGAGAGATATGTGAGCCAGCTTGATCTTCACTCGACAGGGTCGAGTTTCTCCCACCCCTGAAGAATTGGTGCGGACACCGGAGGCACCAGAATAAGACAGAGGCTTTTCAACCCTCTATGAATTGATTAATAATTTATGAGTCCATCTGTAATAAGGGCTTAGCCCATCTAAGCCAATTTTAGTTGTTATTTGAGTCTTTTGAGTTGTTATTTTAGTTCTGTACTAGTCAGCTCATGTTGAGCTAGTTCAGTCCAATGCTAGTTAGCTCATGTTGAGCTAATTTTATTTTTTTGAGTCCTGTCCAAGCATACTGAAGACTCAAGACCACATCATACAAGTAAAGACCAAGTCCAACTAGATTGAAGATATGGAAGTTTAGCCCAAGTCCAAACCAGCTTAAAGATTTGAAGACCCCAAGAGGAAAATCAGAAACCCTGATTCATTGTAGATGCCCTCCAGATGCCCAGATTCCCTTCTAGATGCCAAAGTATATTCATAGATAAAAGCATCCATGATTCTAGAGGTTCATCTGCATCCTAGCCCAAAGAAATCAAGCTCAGGTGCCAAGCCTAAGCCCCTAAGAAGCAAGAACTAGGGAATATTCCTGCTACCTGGCTATCAGGCCACCCCAGCTTCCAAAGGCCCAAACCCATGTGCCCGAACCCCTTCGGGCCGGCCCCTTGCTGCTCTTAGAAGCCCAACATGCCCCCCTAGGCATCCTTGGAGTGTTGGCCAAGTCAAGAGAATTTTTAGAGATTTTTTTACCTAATGTTTCCTTATTTTCTAGCTAGGGTTTGAGAGGGAAAAGGATTCTTATGTAAAGACTAATGTGCCCTTACTTGGAGTCCAAGGTTAAGGGTCTATTTAAGGGACCCTAGCCTCTTGTATGAAGGGAGATTTTGATATGAAATAAACCTTGAGTTCTTCTATTACTTTGAGTGTTATCCTGCTGTGTGCATAAAGGGGTTTGAGAGTTCTTCTTCCCGGTGTTTGTAACCATCTTCCTCCCGCCAACCATCCTTCCAGCCCCCTCCAAAATATTCTTTTCTTTGATGTTTTCCTTTATTTTCTTGATTTCCTCTGAGTTTTCTAACCCCTGACAGGTCGTTTGTAGGTCCCCGAGTTCCTACGAATCCAACGACTCCAGCCAAGCCTCAATCGGACCACCGAGCAGAAAGCCGGGTATCTGCGGGTCTTTGGCTCGATTTTCCAGGCCGCATCCATCGAGGAACGAGAGATCCCTTCACTGCGATCTTCACCGGGTGCTTCAAACATTGTCAGGTACACCCCTCTACCTCCAGTCTTTATATTGTAGGAGAACTTGCCCTAACCGAGGCTTCTCAGCCCCGGCGATCTTCTTTAGTACTTTTCTAGGTTCTAATCTGCATGCTTGGCTTCAAAAATTCATACAAAATTTTCTACAACTAATTTTGATCTAAAATTTGGGAATTAATCACCCAACCCCACATATAAAATATACAAAAAGAATTGCATGCATATTAGTCCCGCATCAGATGGCCTGAGAGCTGAGCTCAGGGCTTTGATGCCTAGGAGCTAGGCTCGAGGCTTTGATGGGCTGAGAGCTAGGCTCAGGGCTTTGTTGGCCTAAGAGCTAGGCTCAGGGCTTTTGTGTCAAAGAGTTAGGCTTCGGGCTTTGATGCCTAGGAGTTAGGCTCGAGGCTTTGATGGCTTGAGAGCTGGGCTCAGGGCTTTGTTGGTCTGAGAGCTGGGCTCCAGGCTCCTGTGCCAGAGAGCTGGGCTTAGGGCTTTCATGCTGGAGAGCTAGGCTCCGGGCTTTCATGCCAGAGAGCTGGGCCCCTGGCTTCTGTGTCCCTGCAAGGCAAAAGCAAATTATGCAAAAAGGGATCTTTATTATTAAGAAAAAGCCTTAAATTTCTGACAGTACATCCTTAGATTGTAGGCATTCCATGTCTGCAAGAACCTGGTACCATCCAGATCCACAAGGTAATAGGCTCCGTGCGAAAGAGTTTCGACCACCTTGTAGGGACCTTCCCAGTTCAGTGAGAGCTTGCGACATTCTCGGGGCTGAGAAGATTCGGCCCGGTGTAATAGCAGGTCACCTTGGCGGAAGGCCTTCGGCTTTACTCGCACGTTGTAGTACCGAGCTACACGCTGCCGGTAAGCCACCATTCGGAGCCTGGCCCTGTCTCTGGTTTCCTCAAGGAGGTCCAGATTAAGAAGGAGGCATGCCGGGTTCTCTGCTTCATCATACTGCTGTACTCATAGTATGGGCATGCCGAGTTCAACCGGGATAATAGCCTTCGTTTCGAAAGTGAGGTTGAATGGTGTTTCGTCTGTTGCTGTTTTGGATGTTGTGTGGTAGGCCCAGAGGATGCTGGAAAGTTCTTCCATCCACGTGCCCTTGGCTTGGTATAATCTGGTTCTGAGTCCTTGGAGGATGGTCTGATTGGTCACCTCGGCTTCGCCGTTGGTCTGGGGGTGAGCCACGGAGGTGAATCATTGCTGGATGCTGAGATCGGCACAGAATTCTTCGAATTCCTGGTTATCGAACTGCAGGCCATTATCGGTGATGATGCTATTAGAAAGCCTGAAGCTGCAGATAATTGACTTTCAGAAGAATTGGTGGACCTTAGCCTCCATGATCCATGCCAGTGGCTCTTCTTCTACCTATCCGGTGAAGTAGTCGATGGCCACTATCAAAAACTTCCACTGCCTTGAACCTGGGGGGAACGGACCCAGGATGTCCATTCCCCACCGGGAGAATGCCCATGGGGCAGAGAGCTGGGAGAGTGAGCCGCTGGCTGACGCTGTATGTGGGCATGATGCTAGCATCGATCACATCTCTTCACGAAGTCGGTGGCGTCCTCCCTCATAGTCTCTCAATAGTATCCCTGTCAGAGGGCCTTGTATGCAAGGGTCCTCCCCCCGACGTGGTTCCCGTAAATGCCTTCGTGTATCTCCTGGAGTACGAAGGATGCCTTTATGGGTCTCAGACATTTCAGGAGTGGGTAGGAGTATGACCGGCAGTAGAGTTTCCCTTCCATGAGGACAAACCGAGAGGCTTTCTTCTTGATGATGCCTGCTTCTGCTCAATCTTCCGATAGAGTGCCATCGGCGATGTATGTTACATACCTATCCATCCAGCTTGGCTCCGGGGTGACATGCTACACCTCGATGGGAGCTTCGTTGCTTGGACTTTCAAGGTACCGAATATGAGCTCATCCCAATAACGAGTCCAGCAAGGTCGCAAGTCTAGACAGTACATCGATACGAGCTTCTCACCTCGAGGGATATGGGTGATGCTGAAATGCCTAAAACTTGTCGTGCTCGAGTGGACCTGCTCCAAGTACTTCATCATCTAGGGATCTCTAGCCTCATATTCTCCAGAGACCTGCCCGGCCACCAGCTGGGAGTCGGTGAAGACCTTCAAACTTCGTATGCCCAGCTCACAGGAGACCCTGAGGCCCATGAGGAGTGCCTCATACTCCGCCTGGTTATTAGTCACTGCAAACTTGAAACAGAGTGCATATTCGGCCACAATTCCATCATTGTTGGCGAGGATCAGGCCTGCACCACTCTCGCCCGCGTTGGACTCACCATCGACATGGAGGATCCAGGGCTCCTCCTCCTCTCTAGGCTCCGCCCGGTGCTCCGGGGTAGTTTGCTCTCGCTCTTCGGCAAGTCCCGTGCACTCGACCAGGAAGTCGGCCAGCACCTAGGCCTTCTGAGATGACCTCGATCAGTACGTGATGTCGAACTCACTGAGCTTCAGTGCCCACTTGGCCAACCATCCGGACATGTCGAGATAGGTAAGCACAGCCCTCAAGGGCTGGTCTGTCAGGACCATGATTGGGTGCGCTTAGAAGTATGGCCTGAGATGATGAACAGACATGATAAGTACAAAAATAAGTTTTTCGGATTGGGTATACCTAATCTCGGCATCCCAAAGGAGCTTGCTGGTATAGTACACCAGCTTTTGGTGGTGCGGACACCGGAGGCACCAGAATAAGACAAAGGCTTTTCAACCCTCTATGAATTGATCAATAATTTATGAGTCCATCTGTAATAAGGGATTAGCCCATCTGAGTCTATTTTAGTTGTTATTTGAGTCTTTTGAGTTGTTATTTCAGTTCTGTACTAGTCAGCTCATGTTGAGCTAGTTCAGTCCAATGCTAGTCAGCTCATGTTGAGCTAATTTTATTTTTTTGAGTCATGTCCAAGCATACTGAAGACTCAAGACCATATCATACAAGTGAAGACCAAGTCCAACTAGATTGAAGACATGGAAGTTTAGCCCAAGTCCAACCCAGCTTGAAGATTTGAAGACCCCAGGAGGAAAATCAAAAACCATGATTCATTGCAGATGCCTCCAGATGCCCAGATTCCCTTCCAGATGCCAAAGTATATTCATAGATAAGGGCATCCATGATTTCAAAGGTCCATCTGCATCCTAGCCAAAGAAATCAAGTCCAGGTGCCAAGCCCAAGCCCCTAAGAAGCAAGATACCAGGGAATATTCCTGCTACCTGGCTACCAGGCCACCCAGCTTCCAGAGGCCCAAACCCATGCACCCGAGCCCCTTTGGGCCGGTCCCTTGCTGCTCTTAGAAGCCCAACATACCCCCCTAGGCATCCTTGGAGTGTTGGCCAAGTCAAGAGAATTTTTAGGGATTTTTCTACGTAATGTTTCCTTATTTTCTAGCTAGGGTTTGAGAGGGAAAAGGATTATTATGTAAAGACTAATGTGCCTTACTTGGAGCCCAAGGTTAAGGGTCTATTTAAGGAACCCTAGCCTCTTGTATGAAGGGAGATTTTGATATGAAATAAACCTTGAGTTCTTCTATTGCTTTGAGTGTTATCCTGCTGTGTGCATAAAGGGGTTTGAGAGTTCTTCCCGGTGTTTGCAACCATCTTCCGGCCGCCAACCATCCTTCCAGCCCCCTCCAAAACTTTCTTTCCTTTACTGTTTTCCTTTGTTTTCTTGATTTCCTCTGAGTTTTCTAATCCCTGACAGGTTGTTTGCAGGTCCCCGAGTTCCTACGAATCCAACGACTCCAGCCAGCCTCAATCGGACTACCGAGCAGAAAGCCGGGTATCCACGGGTCTTTGGCTCGATTTTCCAGGCCGCATCCATCGAGGAACGAGAGATCCCTTCACTGCGATCTTCACCGAGCGCTTCAGACATTGTCAGGTACACCCCTCTACCTCTAGTCTTTATATTGTAGGAGAACTTGCCCTAACCGAGGCTTCTCAGCCCCGCGATCCTTCTTTAGTACTTTTCTAGGTTATAATCTGCATGCTTGGCTTCAAAAATTCATACAAAATTTCCTACAACTAATTTTGATCTAAAATTCGAGAATTAATCACCCAACCCCACATATAAAACATACAAAAATAATTGCATGCATATTAGTCCCGCATCATTTGGGATCCGTCCCTGTCCGTGCGGACGATGATAGAACTGACGGCTCTTAGGGTGATCGCCAGGTACAGCAGGAGCTCCTCTTCTATCTCTGGCCTGGAAAGCAATGGTGGTGATGCCTAGAAGTCTTTAAGCCTTTTGAAGGCTATCCTGCATTCATCCGTTCAGGTGAAGTCGCTCATCTTGCACATCACCTTGAAGAAGGGGAGACAGCGATCCGCCAACCTCGAGATGAACCGGCTCATTACAGCGATCCGACCAGTCAAGCGTTGGACCTGCTTCTGCGAGATTGGGTGCTCCATGTCGATGATCGCCTAGACCTTCTTCGGGTTCACCTCGATCCCCCTCTGGGTCACCATGAAGCCTAGAAACTTCCCTGCTGCTACTCCGAAGGCATATTTCGTTGGGTTCAGCTTCATCTGGTACTTTCGGAGGTTGCTGAAGGCTTTGGTGAGGTTAATGAGATGGTCCGAGCTCGGCTGGCTTATGACTAGCATGTCATCCACGTACACCTGCATGTTCTGACTAATTTGGTCTTTAAAGACCTTGTTGACCAGATGCTGGTACATGGCCCTAGCATTCTTCAGACCGAAGGGCATCATCTTATAGCAGTACATCCTTTGGTCGGTGACAAAGGCAGTGTGCTCCTCATCCTCCGGGTGTATCCGGATCTGATAGTATCTGGAGAATACATCCATAAAGGAGAGTAACCGATGTCCCGAGGTGGCATCCACCAGCTGGTCAATCTTCAGTAGAGGGAAACTGTCTTTTGGACAGGCTTGGTTGAGGTTGGTGTAGTCCACACAGATCCTCCACTTTCCATTATTCTTCTTTACCATAACCACATTTGCTAGCCAGCTCGGATACTGCACCTCACGAACGAAGCCGGTCGTGAGGAGTTTGTCCCCTCCTCGTTGATCGCCTTTTGCTTCTCTGGCGCAAAACTTCTCTTATTCTACCAAACAGGGCGGTACTTTGGGTCGATGCTTAGCTTGTGGGTTATGATTTCTGGCAGGATTCCTGGCATGTCGGCTACTATCATAGCGAACACATCGGTGTTCGCCCGAAGGAACTCCAAGAGGTGGGCCCGCTCGTCATCTTGCAGCTACGCGCCAATTTGCAACATCTTCGTGGGGTCAGTTCTGAAAGGGCATGACAACAGGCGCTCGACCGGGCCACCTCTGGGGTCCTGCACCCTTTGGTCAAGGTCATCTGTGCTGGAGTCGTCCTCGACGTCCTTGGCCCCGGGGATGGTTTGAAGGCAATGCTGGATCAGCTGAGATGCCCCCCTCATTTCCCCGACATCGTAGGGGGTTAGGAATTGCACTAGTAGCCATTTTGTGGAAATGACTACATCGAGCAGGTTAAGTCCGGGATGGCCAAGGATCACGTTGTAGGCTGAGGGGAGCCAAACAACCATGAAGGTCATTATGATGGTACTCTACGGAGGTGGCATCCCGGTAGTTACGGGGAGAGTGATCTCCCATTCGACTTGCACGGAGTCGCCCATGAAACCAACGAGGGGCGTATGCATGGGTCTAAGCTGAGAAAAATATAGATTCATCCAAGAGAAAGCATCATAGAAAAGCACATCTATGGAGCTCCCAATGTCAACCATGATACATTTTACAGGATGCTTCGCGATCATCATTTCGACAACCACGGCATCATTGTTTATATTTTTATTTTTATCCCCCTTTCCCTCACAAAGGGAAGTACATTCTCAAAATTTCCCTCACCCCGGGCCTTTTTGGAAGCGTACTCGACTTCCCAACATATCATCCCTACCGGCTTCTCGGTAGGTCGGTTGTCCACGATGGGGACTGGAGGAAGCGTGGCGAGTGCTTGAGGTTCGGATGGAGGACTACCCACCACGAACCTCCCGAGGTAGCCCCTCTTTACGAGATCTTCGATCTCCCTCTTGAGGTTGCGGCACTCCTCGGTGTCATGGCCGTAGTCGCGATGGAATTTGCAGTATTTCATCCTGTCACGACTGTTAGATGGCCTCATCGGGGGTGGTGCTTCAAGTAGCACTTACCCTCGATCTCCATAAGGATCTTCTGCCTCGGAGCGAGGAGAGGGGTGAAGCTTCCTTCCGGGATGGGGTCTTTTCTTGGCTTCGGCCTCTGGCGAAAGCTCGGGGCGGCTGGTCCGAGCTTCCGCATCTTGGTGGTATTTCTAGGAAAGGGCTTTTTGAGAGGCCTTCCATCGAGCTCCCTCCTTGTTTGATCCACCTCCTCGGCATGGATGTACTTCTGAGCTTGGAGGAGGAGCTTGGAATAGGTCTTGGGGGGCATTTTATTGAGAGTAGGTCAGGCGAGAAGTCCTGAGCCCTCTCTTTAGTGCCAGCATAGCAACTAGCTCATCAAGATTATAGATCTCCAGCGCGGGGCCTTGAAGCGGGCCATGTAGTCCCGTAGGAGCTCGCGGTCCAGCTGCTTGATGGAGAAGATGCTATCTGCCTCCTGTGGCACCTTCCGACAGGCATCGAAGTGAGCCACGAACTTCTGCTCCAGCTGAGCAAATGAGCTGATGCTCTCCGGCTCCAAGCATGTGAACCACACACGAGCTACTTTCTAGAGAGTAGCAGGGAAGGCGACGCAGAGGAGAGCATCGGTTGCCCCTTGAACCCTCATGAGGGCCTTGTAGCTCTCAAAATGATCCAGGGGGTCAGTGGTCCCATCTTAGGGATCCAGTTACGGCATGCGGAACCAGACTAGGATCGGTTCCTCTTGGACTTCTCAGGAGAATGGGGGACGGGCGTCATAGCCCGCTGGCTCGCTAGTGGAGCCCTACAGATTTACAAACTGGCGGGATAATTCCATAAGCTTACGGCCATGCTCTTCCAGGTGCTTCTCTGCCATGCACCTGATGGCTTCGTCATTAGAACCTTCTACTGAAGGAGACACAGAATGTGACATGGGTGCATGGTGTCCATGTAGAGGGATCTTGTCTTTTCGGCCTCGACGGTGTTTGGATGTCACCCATTCGAGATTTGGGGATTGGCTCTCCCGATCGGTAGATCCACCCCGTTGTCTCTTTGCCGGAGTCTGGTGACTACCCCGACGGTCAGTGATGGCCTGCGGCTGTGAAGGCCTTTCTTGGAAGGAATGCAGGCTGTCACGGGATGCTGCGATGTAGGCCACCGGGGTTCCTGGCTGCTGATGGGTAGCCAAGGACCGTTGCTGGTGCTGGAGCTAGCGTACTGCCGCAGTGAGGATCTACATCTGCTGGGCGAGCACGGCCAGCTGGGTGTCTGCCGGAGGTGGTTGAGTTGGAGCAGTGAGCTCCCCTTCTAGGCTGTGCGGGCCCCGTGGGAAGGGGGATCTTTCGCATGGCTGGTGGAGACTTTTCTCGCCTGCATCGTCACCATCCTTCCAGTGAGCTGCTTACAGGGGGTTTAGCTGGAGGCCAAAGTGCGTTCTGCCTTTTACGATCTCTCTTCCTGGCGTGCCAATCTATTACTGCCAAGATCATCGTGGCCCGTAGCTGCTATCGATGCTGGGTGGCCCCTTTGTCTTCTCGATGTCGGTCTACTCTTCTTCACCTACAAAACAGGGTTAGTGACCCGGCGGGGATTCTGGCAGGGGCACTCCGATGGTCAAGTCAGTGACGATCCAAGGGAATAGATTCTCCTGATAGAGCCCCTCTTGATGAACTCCATGCTAGGAGTGGATGATGTGTGAGTAGAATGCAAGTGTGTCGGGAGATGTGGTGGCCGAGGTGAACTGGGTCTCCTATGTGGCCTCTTCTCCCTTACTTGCCTCAATGTGTTTTTGGGTGTTACCGTATGTTCTTCTGGTTGCCCCCCTTTCCCTTGGGGGTGTCGACGGCTCCTTTAAGCCCAGGTGGTTGCTGGGCACCTACCTCGGGATCTCATCCATGCCAGCAGATGCGTGCGACAGTGTCCCGTGCCATGGACAGGACGTCTTTCCCGGTTCATGATAAGGGAACCTGCTATGCACTCTGACATTCCTTTTGGTTGCTTTGTTTCGGAAAACTTGGCAGTGCCTCGATCGAGGGGCCGCCGCCCCCGGGATTCGAACCTCTTGGTTGACTTTCTCTTTCGGGTGGTGCAGGCGGTTGGTGGAGAGTGTGGCACCTCGATCATGGGGCTTCTTCCCATTCTGGTGTAAGTGGTATCTGCGAAAAGTTATTACGGCCTGGCGGGCGCCTCTTTGTGACCCTTGGATGGCTCGTCGATGCCCAAACAAGGCGGTGTCACCCTTTGGTTACCGGTACCTTCATCCAACATGGAGCCGAGCTGGAGGAGTGCTGGGCTCAACTCCAGCTCAGAGGGCTCGACCTCGAAGGGGCTCGACCTGGCGGGGGAGTGCTTGGCTCGACTCCGGCCCAGGGAGCCTGACCTCGGACGGGCTCGAACTGGCAGAGGAGTGCTGGGCTCAACTCCAGCCCAGGGGGCTCAACCTCGAAGGGGCTCGACCTAGAGGAGGAGTGCTGGGCTCGACTCCAGCTCAGGGGGCTCAACCTCGGAAGGGCTCGATCTGGCGGAGGAGGATATGGCTCCAGCCTAGGCACTCCGATCTCACGGGAGCCGACCTGGTGGAGGACGGACTCTGCTTCGGCGGGCCACCTCGCTATCCCAAAGAGATCTGGCCCGGCGAAGGAATTTGAGGTGGAGCATCTGACATGGGGTCTTCACCGCCGTGGCGTCTAACAAGTATTCCATGTCAGCGATCCTGCCACGTCACCCGTCACTCTAAGCCTGAAAACTCTCGAAGCCCGGCATTCTAAGCCCGGAAACTCTCGAAGCCCGACACTCTATGTCCGGAAATCTATGAAGCCCAACACTTAGGACCAAAACCTCCAGTCGCCTTGCCCACAGTCCAGAGATATCCGCCAGTAAACTCCAGAAGTCCCAGCCATCTACCGCCTGACTCACAGCTTGACACGTCAGGCTCCTCAGCCTCCAACATCAGGCTCCTCAGCCTTCGATGCCAGGCCTCCCGGCCTCCTCCTTCATTAGGCTCCTTAGCCTCTGGCATCAGGCTCCTCAGCCTCTGGTGCCAGGCCTCTTGATAAGTTTATAAAAATCAGTAATAAGTTCATTAATTTATTAATCAAATTTACTTTATTTAATTAAAATTAATATTTTTATATAGTGTTTTAACAAAAAGAACTCTTCCAACATGAAGAGCACAATTTTTGGGTTCCAACGGCGAAACGGCACGTAAATCGGACTTTAATTGAACCAGGAAATGGATTTCGAAGAATTAAAACAAGGAACTGCACGGCTTTTAAAGCAGATGGTTCACTGTGAACAAATGGCTTGGTCCATGAATCGCCAGCCGGTCCACCATCCTCCATTACAGCCGGTCCATGGAACACATCCGTGGGCCACAGGCAAAACCAAGCTACAAACTCGCTGGAGAAGATGCTGGAGTTCCTCTCCTCGCCGACGGGAAGCTTCTTTTACCGCCGGGATGCCACAAAAGTCCGTAGCCACCAGAAAAACCACTTCCTCTTCTTCGTTCGGTCTTCACCATGTTCGTGCCAAGCTGCTGCCCCTTTCGAGGCCGCCTCCATTCCGGTTCAACGTCACCGATCTCTGCCCCTCAACCGGAGTCATTGTCCACCATACAACTGGAAAAGCCCCTGCTCTTCCGTTCCCTGACCGGTCTTCTTCTTCCACCGTGAGGAGCTGCCATGTCTTCTTCCTCTCTTCACCGCGCCTCCGCCTAGGACCGGTTGCTGCTCTTCCATTCGCTGCCACCGTCGAGAGGAGAGAAACGTCACCGTAAGCCGCCTCTCATGGCCGTCCGAGCTCTCTTCTCCGCTCGGTTCTTCCTCTCAACGGCTTTTCTCGTCTTCACCGGTCGTCTTCTTCGCCGCCATCTCCACCTCCATCCGCCGACATCACCGTCTTCCCCGTGCTGCTTGCTGCTGTTGCTTCCATGGCCATCCATAGCCATCTGCGCCTCCCTGCTGCTGCCATCCCAATTCAATATCACCGGTCTTCAAGACTGTTGCTTCCAAGGAGTCCGCTGTTAACATCAGCCAGCTTTCTTCCCATTTTCAACTGCTGTCCGAGCATCCCACTGCACCACCCTCTCGTTATTCTCCTGATGTCGGTCCAGAAGCTTGTCGGGAGCTTAGATCACCGAAGGATCGAGGGATAACACCGAATGCCGTGGTTGCGTTGGTTACCGAAATGAGATAGAGAACCTGAAGAAACTAACGCTGATTTCCCAATGTGCGATGCATCTAACTCCTCCGTTATAAATAAAGACCCATCGACAACAGAGAGCAGAGGGGATCGTAGAAGCAGAAAGTCCAGCACCTGCAGAGAAGAAGCGGAGAGGAGCAGAAGCCATAGCCCATCATTTCTTTTTCTTTCTCCTGTTCAGCAATCTTTCTTATGTTCCAAGATTCTGAGAATTTTATTTCATGTTATACATAATTATTTTATTTAATAATAAAGTTTAATTAAAGTTTAATTTTTATTTTTATGATTTTAATTTCTAGGACTGGTTTAATTCATGCAAATTTTAATTTCTGTCATTTAATTTCTGCATTAGAATAGTTTTATTTCATGCATTCTATTTTATGCAATTTAATTTCCAGCAATTAATTTAGTTTAATTCTTGCATATTTAATTTCTGTAATTTATATTTCTGCAAGTAGTATAATTGATTTATATCTTTTTATTTTATTTTATTTTTAAAATTTTATTATCATGTATGCATATCTTCTGAGGTTGGCGATGAAGCTAGAGCACGACTAGAAGCATTTCTTGATCTTTTCATGGACTAATTTTTAAGAGTTTTTTTCTCTTTTTCTGAACTTCTTGCCAAGAGACTTAATGAGCTATAGTTGGGTTTCAATTCCTTCATAGTCCATGCTTGATTCGGTGCAAGAAAGGTGAAAGATAGAAGGCTTAATAATTTATTTTTTTCATTTCTTTCTTTCTTTCTTTGTAAAACCTTGATGGGTTATAATTGAGTTTAATATCTTTATAATCCATACTTGGTTAATAGAGAAAAAAGATGGAAAGATTTATTAGAGAGAACCTTAGAATAGTTTTCTAAATCGTTGGTCTAGTGGATTCGAAAGTCTAAATCTTTAAATTATATTTTTTCTCGTTTGATTAATTCTGCTCATTTTTGTTAGCTTACATAAGCAAGGGTTTGGACATAGTTCAAAATATATTTTCTCGTGGGATCGATCCGTACTCGCTAGATGTACTATTTTGCACATCGTGCGCTTGCGGTATAAAATTAAATCAACAACACCTCCCAGCCTCCTCCTTCATCAGGCCTCCCGGCCTCCACCTCCTTCACCAGGTCCTCAGCCTTCGGTTCCAGGCCTCCAGCCTCCTCCTTCATCAGGCTCCTCAACCTCCAGCATCACGTCTCCCAGCCTCCTCCTTCACCAAGATCCTCAACCTCTGGTGCTATGCCTCTCAACCTCCTTCATCAGGCTCCTCAGCCTCCGGTGCCAGGCCTCTCGGCCTCCTTCATCAGGCCTCCCATCCTCTCAGCCTCTTTCATCAGGCTCCTCAGCCTTCGGCATCAAGCTCCTAAGCCTCTGGTGCCAAGCCTCTTGGCCTCCTCCTCCTTCATCAGGCTCCTTGCCTCTGACATTAGGCCTCCCAGCCTCGTCCTCCTTCACCAGGCTTCTCAATCTCCAGTGCCAGGCCTCTTGGCCTCCTTCACCAAGCTCAGCCTCCGGTGCCAGGCTTTTCGGCCTCCTTCATCAGGCCTACCGGCCTCCTCCTCCTTCATCAGGCCTCTCGACCTCCTCCTCCTTCAGGCTCCTCAGCCTCCGGCATCAAGCTCCTCAGCCTCCGGTGCCAGGCCTCTTGGTCTCCTCCTCCATCATCTAGCTCCTCAGCCTCTGGCATCAGGCCTCCCGGCCTCCTCCTCCTTCATCAGGCTCCTCAGCCTTCGGTGCCATGCCTCTCGACCTCCTTCATCAGGCCTCCCGGCCTCCTCTTCCTTCATCAGGCTCCTCAGCCTCTAACAAAGGCTGCTCAGCCTCTGGTGCCATGCCTCCCGGCCTCCTCTTTCATCAGGCTCCTCAGCCTTCGGCATCAGGCCTCTTGGCCTTCTCCTCCTTCACCAGGCTCCTCAGCATCCGGTGCCAGGCCTCTTGGCCTCCTTCACCAGGCTCCTCGGCCTCCAGTGCCAAGCCTCTCAGCCTCCTTCATTAGGCCTCTCGGTCGCCCCCTCCTTCTTCAGGCTCCTTAGCCTCCAGCATCAGGCCTCTCAGCCTCTGTTGCGGGCCTCTCGACCTCCTCCTCCTTCTATCAAGCTCCTCAACCTCCGGCATCAGGCCTCCCGGCCTCCTCCGCCTCCACCAGGCTCCTTAGCCTCTGGTGCCAGGCCTCTCGGCCTCCTTCACCAAGTTTTTCAGCCTCCGGTGCCAGGCCTCCCGGCCTCCTCCTTCATCAGGCCTCCCGGCCTCCTCCATCAGGCTCCTAAGCCTCCAGCATTATCCCATCAGAGCCAAAGGTCTGGAATGGACTTAAGGTAGCCCCGGGCACATACTTCCCCATTCTGAAGACTAAAGAAGGGGAAGAGAAAATGGAGACACACCGGATGACAGAAGAATAAATTTTTTTCATTTGATCAAAAGTCTTTACATCAAGGGAGATCCCCGATAGGCTGGAAATCTCTTAAATGCCAGATTACAAGCACGAAGGGAAGGAAGCTTGGTCAGCTCCAGCCTTGGTCCCAATCTTAACCTCTGTGATCGGTGCTGAAAGCACTAGCAGGACAGGCCGAGCCTATAGGGGCCCCACCTCAAGTGCCCGTCGGACCTCTAGAGTCCAACATCAAGCCCGCCACCACCTCTACCGTGCCATCCTTGGAACTCATGGATCCCATGACTCCAAGACCAACTGCAGCGGCTCCCCGTTAGGCTCCTTTCATGGCACCAGAATGTCACGGCCTCCTCCACGATGACCACCACCCTGGCTGTCGCCTCATTGTCAAGGACCTCCGGTCTTGAGGGGAGGCGTAAGCAGCCTCTTTCTCCCACTTCAGTTCTGCTACCCTCATTTTTGATAGCAGCCTTTTTCTCTCTCCTCTGGTGGTGAGGATACAAGAGCCAGGAAGAGGAAGCAAATCTTTATCAATTCAATTTAGATCACCAATGAGTAGTCTATGTGTTCTTCACAAAGAACACTTCAGTCCCAGTTGTTTTGAGTTTGTAATTAAGTTAAATTGAGTTGTAATTTGATCAAATTGAGTATAATTTGGTAAATTAGGATTGTTGAGTTACTAATTGAGTCCACTGAGTCCATCAATTAGTTTAAGAGTCGTGTAAATAGCATTAATTTACTTTGTTTGGTGAATTGTCCAATTTGAATCCTGTAATTAGTGCTTGAATAAGTCAAGGGATGTCATAAGTACCCAAGACCCAGTCATTATCACCTTGGTGGATCAATTCTAGGTCAAAAAAGGGTTGTTCAAATTTTTTACCAGACATCAAGACTTCGGACATCCAAACATTAAGACATTCGGACATCCAGATATTTAGACATCAAGACAAAGTCATCCTTATCCAAGAGAGGTGCCCCATCTCATTTATTTTTCATTGCCCATTTCAATTTCAAGGAGACACCCATTTAAGAGGAGTAAAGCAGAAGGACTCTGCTTTTCATCTGGCGCCCCCCTCTCATTATCGCCAATTCCACTCCAGATGATGCCCTACCAAGGATTAGTTCAAATTTAAATGGAGTCCAAGATAAGTGGAGGTTCATCCAAAATTCAAATGAGGAGTTATCTTCTATCTACTTTCAAATTCAAAGGAGGAGATATCTTCATTCTAATTCAAAGAAGAGTTCCAAGGCTAAGGAAGAGTTCAAAATTCAAGTTTGAAAGTTGTCTTAAGATGAAGATAAACTTTTGAAGTGTAAATGGAAGCCCCTCATCCAAACCTCTTTCAAATTCAAATGAAGGATTCAAATTCAAACCTTTGAAGCTGCTTCTTATCCCATGTTGCCGATCAAGGAGTTCAAGAAATTCAGATGTGACGCCAATTGAGATTAAGAAAGAGAGATTAGCACCAAATGAGAAGAAGGATTAGCTCTAAGAGAAGGAATAGCGTGCCATCTCAATCTTAAATTTGTCGCACATTTTTTTTTATGAAGCCAGAATACTTCATGTTGTGAAAGGTCTATTCAAAATTCAAAATTTCAAGGGGAAGCCAAGAAGCCAAGGAGTGTTTGAATTAGAATTTAAATATAATTTGAATTCAAAGGAGTCCTATGATATCTTCATGTGTAAAGAACCCTATAAATAGGATCCCATACCCCCTTGTAAGGATGATTATTCATTCATGAAATAAAAATACATTCTTTCTTCCACAAAACTGGGTTAGGCTTTAGTATTTTTCTATAAGGGCGAGGAGGTCCTTGAGAGCTCAAGGTGGTGAGGTCCTTGAGAGCTCAAGGCAGTGAGGTCCTTGAGTGGAGGTTCTATCCGGATTTGACAAGCTGCTACCGATCTTCTTCAAGCTCTACGCATCCAATCCTTCATTTTTTTTCATTTTGAATCTGAGTTACTTCATTCTGAAAGTCTTATTTGCTGCCTTCTCTGCAGATCCCAAGTGTTCAAGGACTTTAGAGGATGGATCATTTGCTTCCAAACTGAGATTTGATGGTAGATCTGAAATCTGGAGTCCCGATCTTCATCGTACTGCGAGATCTAAGCGACCAAGTAGCCGATCCATCCCGAGTCAAAGAGAATCTCCATTGGGGTCAGCAAACAACCTTTCTCATTAGATTTGGTAGTTGAAGCATGGAATAGCCTAATCTTAGATGGTTTCCTAGCCGTTGGGTCCTTATTCTTTATAGCTTGTGAATCAAATGGCAGGTAAGTAGTTAGTTACTTTCTTTAATCTCTTTAGTCTGTTATGTTTAGTTGCTTTACTGCTATGATCATTGCTCTTTAAAACATCTTAGACTAAAATTAGATCATCTTACATCATATCGCATCGTTCCGCATCATCTTATAAGTATCAAAGCATTAGGTTAGATTAAGGTTTCATGCTTGTTGAATTCTCTTTAAGTACTCAGATCGGGTGCTTCACCATAGCCGTCCGGTCATAGAAAAAAGTAAGGCTGCAAAACCCTCACATCCCATTCAAAGGAGATTTTCTATGGTATGTAGGGGTGCCGCTATGAATTGACCCCTGAAGAAGAAAATGAAGAGAAATACATCTTTAGGGTTAATTTTCTGTATCCCATCCATTCCAGTATATAGTCTGTTATTTTAATTATTTCTGTATGTAGAAATATCAGAAAATTTTGATTTTTTTTGTTAATTCGATACATTTGGTTTTATTTTCTGGTATTTTTTTAGAATTTAATTCGATCTGTATAATTTCTGCAAGCCTGATTACTGCCTGAGAATATTTCTATTTCAGAATTTCAGCATATAGTTTAAATTCTATAAAAGTTTAATTTTTGTAATTTAAAATTTTAAATTTTAAAATTTAAAATCCAAATCTGAAATCTAAACTTAAAATTTGAAATTTAAAGTTTAAGTTTTGAATTGCTAGTGTTATTTATCTTATCTTGATTGTGCATTCATTTTACTTGAAAACACTTAAGGGCAAGCAATAGAACATAAAGGTAGGATTGAGACCCTTTCATTAGCCCAAAACAACCTACCCTATTTGCATAGTCCTAAGCCTTAATTAAAATCGAGTAGCACTTAAAGCTAGGGACAACAACAGGTTGGGTTTTATTACGTGTTAACCCATTGTAGTAGTCACTTCTGTGTGTGCTTTTGAGAATTGGTATTTAAGGCTAGAGGTCCGAGGCAAACGCCCTAGGTGGACTGGTGGTTCTTTATTAGGACCTCACAAAAGTGAGGGGAGCCTCCCACCACCCCACCTCTTACTTGGCCAATCGAGGAGTTACTACAGTCTTGGTTATTTCCTTGACTAAGCACTATATTAGCCCTTAGGTCTAGGAACCCTAGACTTAGGTTGATTTGTATTGTTTGCACTGCATGACTACTAGGGCAGCTACCCATACCAAGATCAACAGACTCAAGCCAGTACATTTGCATCTATGAATTTCAGTCCAGAAAGCTTGATGTGTACTTTGATTGAACAGTTTAGGCATACTTTGACTGAACAGTTTAGGCAGTTGAGTGGTAGGCTAACCAAATTGAGCATAGAATGGGAACCTTTGAGGAATCTCATATGTCTCGCCAGACATTACGCCTCCTAGACCCACTCCAGTTCATATTCCTAGAGCCCAACATCCTGATCCTATTTCTAATCCAAATCCTAGATGCCCAACTCAGGATGAAACTGAAGAAGATAGAGCCTTTAGGAGTGTCAAATTTAATACATCCACATTCGATGGGAACTTAGATCCTAAGGTCTATACGGATTGGGAGAGCGACATGGATCAATATTTCGAAAGGTATGAAATGTCGAAGGAGCGAAAGGTGAAATTTGCAAAGTTCAAGTTAGTCCGACAAGCACGATTGTATTGGGTAATACTAGAGATTGACCCTTCAGAGAGGACACATGCCCATAGTTACATGAAGGGATATGAAGGACAAGTTGAGAGAGAAGTATGTGCCATTAACATATCAACAAAGGCTATTGGATCAATGGCAAGACTTGACCCAAGGTAGTAAGACCATGACCGACTACATTGCCAAGTTCGATGAGTTTGTTATGCGATGTGGTGTAGTCGAGTCAGAATCTGTGACACTTGAACGAGGATATTAGAAGGAAACTATTTCTAAGGGAAGTACATGATTTGGAATATGCTTACCAGGTTGCTAGAGACTGTGAACGATTTCAAAGAAGACAACCTATCTATCGACTTGAACTCAATAGGTTTAGTAATCCTAGAAATAGGTCAAGCCAAGTTCATGTTATAGTTAGCCTAGTCAACCCACACCAGTAGGTCGAATGGATGATCGAGGAAAGGCACCAATTGGTCGAGTGGATGATCAAGGAAAGGCACCAATAGGTCATATGAATGATAGAGGAAGGGCACCTGAAGTACATGAGAAGGAAGTTAGAATGTAGAGTGTTATAGGTGTCATCAGGTTGGCCATTTTGCTAACAAATGCCCTATATAGAACCTACACATAGGTGAGATAGGAGAAGAAGAGGAACCTGAAGCAGCTGAAGAGTGTGGAGAGGAAGTATATGAAGCTGAGCTTGATTTAGTAGAGGAGTATGAAGGTAATGAGGAGGAGGAAATAGAGTCACCTGACCTTGTAGGAGTTATTTGGTGTATTCTAGCTCAGACCAGGAAGAACGAGGACTGGCATAGGACTAACATCCTGCAAACCTTCATCAAATTAGGGGACAAAGTGTGTAATATCATTATAGACAGTAGGAGCTATATCAAAGCCATTTCTACCAATGCAGTCAAAAGTTTAGGTTTACCTACAGCAACCCATCCCAACCCTTATAAGGTTTCATGGATTGATGTAACCTCAATTCCCATTAAGTCGATTTATCAGGTCATAATCCATTTCCAGTCATACCAAGAGAAGGTTTGGTGTGATGTGTTACCAATGGGAGTCAGTAGAATAATTTTGGGAAGACCCTAGTTATATGACCATGATGTTACCCTATTTGAAAGATCAAATTCTTATTCTTTTAATTATCAGGATAAGAGGATAGTCATAAATTCAACCCCACTCAAGGATAACATTAAGAGGGGGTCCAGTAATTTGAAATAAGAGAAGCCATGATTGAACCTAATTCTGCTAAGGAATGGAAAGAGAAATCATTGGAGGTGCACCCATTGGAGTTTTAGTGGTTAAAGAGACTCATGAACAACCTAAACCTGAACACCCTAAGGAAGTTGTAGAGCTTTTGAAAGACTTTCAGAATGTGTTTCCTGAAGACTTGCCAAATGAATTGCCACCATTAAGGGACATCCAACATGCTATAGACCTAGTCCCAAGAGCTACATTGCCAAACCTCCCATATTATAGGATGACCCTACAGAACATTTAAAGATACAAAGACAAGTAGGGGAGCTTTTTTAGAAAGAATTCATTAGGAGAGTCTTAGTTCTTGTGCAGTTTCAGCTTTGTTAACCCCCAAGAAAGATGGCACTTGGAGGATGTGTGTCGATAGTAGAGCTATCAACAAAACCACTATTAATAAAGGTTTTCAATTCCCCGTTTGGACGATATGTTAGATATGATGGCTGGATCAACTATTTTGTCTCGAAGATTGACCTTAAAAGTGGCTATCATCAAGTTAGGATCAGAATTGGGGATGAATGAGAAATAGCCTTTAAGACTAAGGATGGTTTGTACGAATGGTTGGTAATGCCTTTTGGCTTGTCCAATGCTCCTAGCACTTTTATAAGGATAATGACCCAAGTATTTAAAAGCCTTTATAGAAAAATTTGTGGTTGTGTACTTTAATGATATCCTCATATACTGTAAGACAAGGAGGATCACTTAGACCATCTTTATCTAGTATGTCAAACACTTAGGAATGAGAACCTGTATGCCAATCTTAAGAAGTGTAGCTTCATAACTACTAGGATAGTCTTTTTAGGTTTTGTAGTGACCCCAGAGGGAGTGTCAGCTAATCTTGAGAAGATCAAATCAATAGTTGAGTGGCCCACACCTAGGAATATCCATGATGTCCATAGTTTTCATGAATTAGTCACCTTCTATAGAAGATTTATCAAAGGATTTAGCACCATTGTAGCACCGTTTATAGATTGCATTAAGAAGGGAGCCTTTAAGTGGACCAAGAATGCTGATAGAGCCTTCCTAGAGATAAAAGAGAAGATGACACAAGCCCTGATCTTGAGACTTCCTGATTTTTCTAAAGTATTTGAAGTGCTTATGATGCTTTGAGTGTTGGCATAGGAGGAGTACTTAGTCAAGAGAGTCATCCTGTAGCCTTTTTTAGTGAAAAATTAAATGAGGCTAAATCCAAGTACTCAACCTATGATAAAGAGTGTTATGCGGTAGTACAAGCATTGAAATATTGGAGACATTATTTACTACCACAGGAATTTATTTTGTACTCTGACCATGAGGCACTTAGGTTTCTAAACTCTCAGAAAAAATTAAATCCAAGATATGCTAAGTGGGTAGAGTATCTCCAGTCTTATACTTTCATGTTGAAGCATCGAGCTGGTTTAGAGAATAAGGTTGCAGATGCCCTTAGTCGCCGATCAATGTTGTTGAATTGCATCAATACTGAGGTTGTTGGATTTACAAGCTGTATTTACAAGCTCAAGGAGTAGTATGAATCATGTTCAGATTTTGAAAAATCTATGAGAAAATCAAGCAAGGACCATCTAGTTTGGATAATGATTTTACTTTGCAAGATGGTTATCTTTTTAAGGAAAATAAGCTTTTCATACCTAGAACATCCCTCAGAAAATTTCTGATTTGGGAAGATCCATGCTGGAGGCTTAGTAGGACATTTTGAAAGAAATAAGACTATTCTGGCAATGGAGGACCAATTCTTCTAGCCAAGTCTTAAGAGAAATGTAGCTCAAATAGTGGCTAGGTGTAGAACTTGTGCTGTTGTGAAGTAGCAAAAGCAAAATACTGGCCTCTATACCCCTTTGCTTGTGTTCGACTGCCCTTGGCAAGATCTAAGTATGGACTTTGTTCTAGGTTTACCCAAATCATGAGGCGACACGATTCCATTTTGTCATGGTTGACAATTTTTCAAAATGGCGTATTTCATTCCTTGTTCACAAACATTCGATGCCTCTAGAGTCACCAAACTTTTCCTAGATGAGGTGGTCAGATTACATGGTTTACCAAAAATAATTGTGTCTGACAGGGATGTATGGTTCACATGTTATTTCTAGAAAACCCTCTGGCATATGTTAGGGACTAAGTTGAAGTTTTCTACTACTTATCATCCTCAAACTGATGGCCAGACTGAGGTAGTGAACCAAAGTCTAGAAAACTTGTTAAGATGTCTGGTAGGGGAGAATACTGGCAATTGGGACCTATTACCGTCTAGAGCTGAATTTGTATAACAGTTCAATCAATAGGTCTACTGGTAAAAGTTCTTTTGAGATTGTACATGGGTAAAAGCCACGAAAGCCTTTAGATTTGATTCCATTACCCATGCATGCCCGCTTTCTAAATCAGCTGAGTATTTGCACAACATGTCAAAGCATTGCATAAAGAAATCGTAACAAAATTAAAAAGAACAATGAATCATATGAGCACGAGGCTAACTTACATAAGAGATTTAAAGAGTTTACGAAGAGGACTTCGTCATGATCAGGTTACGACCTGAACGGTTTCCAGCCAGAACCATGAAAAAACTACATACCCGTAGTGCTGGACCGTGTAAGATTATAAAGAAGATTGGACCTAATGCTTATATGCTAGAATTACCATCTGAGTTAGGTATTAGTCCGACCTTCAATATATTTTGTCTAGTGAGTTTAAGGAACCAATAGTGATACCTAGTGAGCCATTTGAGCCTGATCCCACCTTTGAGAGTGACCCTATCCCAGAATATCCACCAGCCAAATTACCAGAGAGGAGAGAAAAGATTGAGTAGATCATGGATGATAAGATCATAACTACTAGAAATAAGAACTACCAAAGATATCTAGTTCGTTGGCAAGGGAGACCTGAGTCTGAGGATTCTTGGATCACTAGAGAGGATCTTCAAAAGTTGAACCATGACTTGCTAGAACATTACCAGAGCCGAATTGACCCATACTCGATGGGGTCGAGTTCCTCCATCTCTCGATAGAATTGGTGAGGATACAAGAGCCAGGAAGAGGAAGCAAACCTTTTTCAATTCAATTTGGATCACCAATGAGTAAGTCCATGTGTTCTTCACAAAGAACACTCGAGTCCCAGTTATTTTGAGTTTGTAATTAAGTCAAATTGAGTTGTAATTTGATCAAATTGAGTGTAATTTGGTCAATTAGAGTTGTTGAGTTATCAATTGAGTCCATTGAGTCCATCATTAATTGGTTTAAGAGTCTTGTAAATAGCATTAATTTGCTTTGTTTGGTGAATTGTCTAATTTGAGTCCTGTAATTAGTGCTTGAATAAGTCAAGGGATGTCATAAGTACCCAAGACCCAAGTCATCTTCACCTTGGTGGATCAATTCTAGGTCAAAAAAGGTTTGTCCAAATTTTTTACCATACATCAAGACATCCGAACATCCAGACATTAAGGCATTGGGATATCCGGACATTGGGATATCCGGACATTTGGACATCAAGACAAAGTCATCCTTATCCAAGAGAGGCACCTCATCCCATTTATTTTTCATCGCCCATTTCAATTTCAATGAGGTGCCCATTTAAGAGGAGTGAAGCAGAAGGACTCTACTTTTTATCTGGCGCCCCCCCCTCTCATTGTCGCCCATTCCACTCCAAATGACGCCCATACCAAGGATTAGTTCAATTTAAATGGAGTCCAAGATAAGTAGAGGTTCATCCAAAATTCAAAAGAGGAGTTATCCTCTATCTACTTTCAAATTCAAAGGAGGAGATATCTTCATTCAAATTCAAAGAAAGTTCCAAGGCAAAGAAAGAGTTCGAAATTCAAGTTTGAAAGTTGTCTTAAGACGAAGATAAAGTTTTGAAGTTTAAATGGAAGCCCCTTGTTATAACCCTCTCATCTAGGCCCATTAAAGGCCCAAGGCCCATTAAGGCCCATAAAAGCCCATCAAGGCTCAAAGCCCACTAAGGCCAACCACTTCGGTTATTCTGTTATTCGGTTATAACCATTTCGGTTATTCTGTTATTTGGTTACAACCATATTCGATTATTCGGTTATAACCACATTCAGTTATTCGGTTATTCAGTTACAACCACTTCAACAATATTTGGTTATTACAACCTCTATAAATAGGGTAAGAGGGGACACTCCAAGGGTAAGCAAGGTCTAAGGCCACTCCACTCTACTCACTCCCTTTTTCATCTATGCTATTCTTGAATTCTCTATTCTGTTAATGCTTAGACCGCCTATTGACTTGAACGTTGGAGTGTCCCCTGCCGGAAATCCGATCCGGGGTCTTTTGCAAGTATCCAATCCGTGCCTGGGAGCAGAATCAGAAGTGCGAGCGGGATGCCTGACATCAGCCCTGGTAATCTGGCGGTAACAGATTGACACGCCAGGCAAGGACCGTGATCAAATCCCTTTGAGAAGGAGAATTCCAAAATAAATAAATAAATAAATGGAAGGGAAAGAAAAAACTAGGAAAGCGGCATGGATGAGTCCCCTGACGGTGATGACTGCGGTTCGAGAGGTGCTCCCGGCGGTGGAAGTTGGGATGCCAGAGGGTTTGGTCATCCACCTTCCCTCGGAGGAGGCTTGAGGATGATCCGGGGCCTGTGGAGGCCGGCGTCAGTGTCGATGTAGAACATGAAGCAGGAGAGGGAGATCCACTTGGATCGGGAGCTCGCCAGGTGCTGGGCCAAGCTCTCGTTGATCCGCCGCCTGATGCTCTCCCACCCGAGTTGGAGTGGATTTGGTGGATGGACAGTGATGCCCTGTTCACCGACATGGGCTTCGAGATCCTCCTCTTTGCCTTGTCAAGAAGGGCCAGGTCGACGGCGAGAAGAACGCCGCCCGTGCAGATCTCTACCTTTGGGAGATCTGCCTATTTCAAAAGATCTGCTCACCATCGCTGCCACTTCAAAATTGGTCTACCTAGCAAAATCAAAGCAACCGCGATCAGATCCAAGATGATCTCATCTAGAACGGAGAAGAAGTTAGGCAGTGGTGGCGGAGACCCTCAGTGGATAGGGGATTTCCAGAGGGATCTCGTAGCGGGGGCGGTGATGGTGGGGTCGTGCACACGGTGGTGGCGCTGATCGAGCGGGCGAAGCTTCTGCTCCAGACGCAGGAGAGCAACGCCGCCCTGCTTGGCCACCCACGGTGGCGGTGCTGCCGGGGGATGGTTGACTACATCGCCTGCAACGTTCGGGAGGAGGACGTCCTCTCTCTCTGGCGCGTAGCAAGTCTAGAACAATCATTTCTGCAGATCTTGCTTTATCTTAGAACCTGATCTTCAAGCCTTGAGGGAGAAGTTAAGGGCGACGGAAGGGTAGTAGCGAAGGACGCTGGTGCCAACTTCATGCAGGGGCTGCAGCTGGCTGCACAACCCTGGCCATCATCTACGCGCTTGACATAGCTCACACTCGCCTTACAGCTGACGTCGGCAGGACTGACCGCCGCCAATTCAAGGGCATCTGCCACTTCCTCCACATGATCCCAGAAAGATGGCACTGGGGGCATCTACCGGGCCTCCCGGCCTCACTTCAAGGGATGATTGTCCATCGGGGCCTGTACTTTGGAGGCTTTAACACAGCTAAAGATTTTTGGTGTCAGAGGACTCTGCACCATGGAAGCGTTGGGTGACGGGCCAAGCAGTCACAACCACGGCAGGGCTCGTCTCCTACCCACTGGATACCGTACGGAGGAGAATGATGATGCAGTCTGGAATGGAGAAACCAATGTACCTTAACACTCTGGATTGTTGGAGGAAGATTTACAGGATGGAGGGCCTAGTTTCCTTTCTACCGTGGAGCAGTCTCTAACATGTTCAGAAGCACTGGAGCAGCTGCTATACTGGTTTTATATGATGAGGAGCTAGAATACAAAGAGGAGAGCCGATGAAGATTGTCTCAGATATAGATAGGAAGGGCAAAGGCTTTCCATACTTCAACAAGATGTTCCTCATTTCAAAGGAGGTTCGGGCTGGTACAGGGACCAGTTGAAAGAAACCAAGGAAGCTATGGCTGTAGACTTATCTCCCAAGCTAAGCAAGAAGATCTCTGAGGTAGATGCTGGGTTTTATGCAGCTTGGTCAGGTGCAGATCAACCTGCACTTCTCGATTCAAAGGTTGGAGCTGGCATCTTTGTTTTGAAGCCACTTGGTTTTGCACTCCCTCACTATGCAGATTCACCAAAATCTGGCTGTCATTGAAGGTAGAGCATTAGTTGGATTAGTGTTGGCAGGAGATTCCAAGGAAAGGGTATTGCTTTTGAAGAAAGGAGATGTTATAGTAGCCCTACCCTTGGGAAATCTCACATGGTGGTACAACGATGGGGATACCGATTTCTCTATTGTGTTCTTGGGTGACACTTCCAAAGCTGTCCACCCGGGCGACATCGCCTACTTCTTCTTAGCAGGAAGCCTGAGCATCCTCAATGGCTTTTGAATCGAAGTCCTCAAAAAGGCATGGGGAGTAGGGGAAGAAAAAGCCAGGAAGCTACTCAAGAGCCAACCTGCGGTTTTACTCAACTTGAAGAAAGGCTGCATGGCATCAAGCCCTTGACACTAGTGCTAAGGGATAGTACTAAATATCAAAGATGAACATTTGGGCACCAGTATAGAGAAAAGTGGCTATGCTATTGCAATGAGAAGCGTTAATTTACCAATGCTAGAAGAAGCCATGGACTCGAGCCACATGATGCCGGTTGCTTTCCTCCTCCAATTCGAGGGCTGCACTACCATTGCGGCCGCCACCTCTCTATGGGCATGAACCTCAATAACATAGCCAAGATGCTCCACTGCACTGGCAACGGCAACATCATTACCATGAAGGCCCACAAAGGTGCAAAAGGCTTATGAAGGCCCTCAAGGACATATAAAGATCCAAGAAGGCCACAAAAGACCCTAAGGCCCATGAAGCCTAATAATCCAACTAAAAGGCCATGCCACATCTAAAATTGTGAGTATGTCATTGCCCTACACTTTTAAATAGAATCATTCATTTTGTGATGTGCAAGCTTCAAAGAAGATTATGAATAAGAATTATAGGCTCACTCTTGAGCCAGAGAAGATTCATTAACTTCTGAGATTCTTGAAATCACTTCCCAGCTGACCCACTGAAGCTTGTGGAAGGCTCATCAAAGCCTATCTTATCAGGGCCCATTGAAGCCCATGAAAAGTCACACTACAGCCTATCTTATCATGATCCATTGAAGCCCATGAAAAGGCTCACCGAAGCCTATCTTATCAGGGCCCACTGAAGTCTATGAAAGGCTCACCAATGCCTATCTTATCAGGGCCCATCGAAGTTTCTGGAAAGGCTCACCAAATGCCTATCTTATTAGGGCCCACTAAAGCGCATCGAAAGGCCTGCTGAAGCCTATTTTATTCCTGAAGCCCAAGGAAAGGCTCATTAAAGCCTATCTTATCAGAGCCCGCTGAGGTCCAAGGAAAGGCTCATTAAAAAGCCTATCTTATCGGAGCCCACTGAGATCCAAGGAAGCCTCATTAAAGCATATTTATCAGGGCCCACTGAAGTTTGAAGTCCAAACAATGGCTCATTAAAGCCTATCTTATCAGAGCCCACTGAAGCCCATGGAAATGCTCACCAAAGCCTATCTTATTAGGGCCCACTGAAGCCCATGAAAAGGCCTGCTGAAACCTATCTTATTCCTGAAATCCAAGGAAGGCCTACTGAAGCCTATCTTATTCTTTATCAAGGTATAAGGATGATCTCCGTGATCTACCTTATGAAGTACCGAGTTGGGCCTGAACAGCTTATCTTAATCAAAAGGCATAATGATGATCTCCATGATCTACCTTTGAAGTACCGAGTTGGGCCTGAACAGTCTATCTTAATCAAAAGGTAAAGGATGATCCCCATGATCTACCTTACGAAGTGCCGAGTTGGCCTGAACAGCCTATCTTAATCAAAGACATAAGGATGATCTCTCGTTCTACCTTATGAAGTGCCGAGTTGGGCCTGAACAGCCTATCTTAATCAAAAGGCACAAGCTGATCTCCATGACCTACTTTACGAAGTGCCGAGTTGGGCCTATCTTAATCAAAAGGCATAAGGATGATCTCCATGATCTACCTTACGAAGTGCCGAGTTGGCATGAACAGTCTATTTAATCAAAAGGTATAAGGATGATCTCCATGATCTTGTTGGGAATTGTGTCCCAAACCAATCGCTTGGGTTGTAGGCGGTTGAGCTAAGTATTGTATTTTTTCAATGAATTAATAAAAAATTATTTTGGCAGCTCATCACATATTGAATTTCCCTGAAATGAACTCTTTCCTATGTGATGAAGTCCTTAGGACTACACTGACTTCGATATAGAGAGGATGTATCGAGTGGTCCTTAAACCCAGTTCACAACCAAAGGATATATTGTACTGGACGGCAATATATCAAGTATAGGTTGTTGTAGTTCACATCGTTTGGTTGTCCTCTTGACCAAATGAGTGTGGTGACACTGATGTGATCTGCAAGTGGGATATATGTGATATCTCATTGAACGTGACTCCGTGCAGTCCCTTTCTGCCAAAGGGATACTCACGATTGGATATGGGTATAAGTGTCCCTCTGACCTGAGGTCATCGGTAGCTTGCAAGCAACTCCCTGTGCTTTGGTGCCGGACTACCCGGATTTTTAATCCGGTGACGGAAGGTTTCTGGGTACAGGCAAGTACTTGTGGAGCAGTGATGGACCAAGATGGAATTGACCTGTCCAAACAGTTTGGATTGAATGTCTCGCAGTATCTCAATTTAGCAAATCCTCGGCCGGGGTAGCCCTAGTGAAGAGTCACTGGCTTGCGAGGTTGAGACACGTAGTCGACTGACTCAGTCTGGGTTGGCAGCCCAATCTCAGTCGTCCTGAGCATTTGAGGTCAAAGGGATGAATTATACGGTAACCATATGCCAGAGGTTCGATAGTTTGCTCCCGCATCTTCGACCTATCCGGACGCCGGGATCCATTGCTAGATTGGTTTCCTGTGCTGGTACTAGAATGTTTTCTGGTGCTACCGTTTAGGTTCGAACCTATGAGGTCACACGCCACAGAGGATAACTCTCTGATCCGGATACCGATTACGATTGGGAATCGTCTTGGTTTTATGGTCACAGTATTTTTGAGCACTCTTCCTCGTCTTGCCCTTGTCTGTGTCGACCGGAAAATGTTCCGGGTTGACCAGCTCTGTGCCAGGATTTTCTGAATCAGTTTTGAACTGATTCGGAGTTCGTTTAGGTCTCCAATTGGTTGTGAACCAATTGAACCATTTATTTTTGGGCTTGGACCGGTTCAATTGAATTGAACCAAGTGGTTTATTGGTTTTGGGCCGTTGATTGAACCGACATTTTTTTTTATTTCTCTGACCGTTTCCACGGTGTTTTTGACGTTGTTGAATCTTCCTCCGTTGGAATTTTTTTCCAACCGCTGGGAGTGGAACTCCAAGCGTTGGAAGCCCAACGTTTGAACTTATTCCAAGCGTTCAATACCACTCCTGGACGATTCTTCCTTCCCTCCACCCCCTGTTTTATTCACTCTTAATCCATGTTAATGGCTGTTATTGGGTGATTACAGCTGCTGCAGCTCCCAGCCTCTTCAGCTCACCGTCTCTCCACCTCCCTCTCTATGCTGCCTATTTATAACCCATTGCTGTCCCTGTTGAAGAAGATCAAAAATCCACCTGAGAACCAAGAAAAGGCAAAAAATTCTTTGTACTTTGAGGTTGAGAGACCTGGTTGAGAACTTAGTGATTTCTCTTTTAGGCTGGTTTAGGAGGGTGTGAGGGAGTGTTTTCCCATTGTTTAAGTGCTCCAAAATCCCTGCTGCAGCAATTCTGTTTTGCTGCAGCAACCTGTGACCGTGAACCATCTTCCGGCGGCTAGCACCGCGCGTGGAGAGGGATCGGAGAGCCCCGGCATGTCTCCCCTCTAGAGGGAGTATTCTTCTACTCCTCGGAGCAAACCACGCGAGCCGGGATCGCTCCAGTTGCCCGAAATCCAACGACGAAGACAGCTACTTTGTTCTGCTGCCATTTTCGTGCAGCAGACTTCGGCGAATTTTTACGATTTATTGGCTTAGTTTTTCTTGCAGAAACCAGTGCCAAATCGAAGAGGACTTCCTTAAGAATCTACAGCTCAAATTTGGGAGCGATCGGAGGTCCGAAGGTGGATCCGGGGACTTTTCGGAAGCCCTGTTTTCAGCCCAAGGTGAAGACGACTGGAATAACTTTATTCCAGTTATTCCAGTCTATTCCAGGTTTATCCAGACTTATTCCAGCTGGGAATAAGGTATGTTTTTGGGTTTTAATTTCGGTGCATGTGTAGATCTAGATTTATTAAATATTTATAAATATTATATGATCTGTATCATGCCAATACATGCATCTTGCATATGCTAGATCCTGTGCGGAGTAGGTATTTTCCGTATTATTAAAAATATTTTAAAATACTTACCTATTCCCTGTGCTGTTGCATGCTTAGCGTAGGCACCTGCAACCACATTTTTTACTCAGTGGTATCAGAGCCAGGTTTTAGAGTAACATATCTTGATGCATGTATAGTAGATTAAATTGTTTAATCTTGGGATTAGAGAGTACTTTTAGGAACCTAGTTGAGACCTTCACCATGGCCGTGTCTTTGACACGATGCGGTTCGTCTGTGTTGGCCTCTTCAGAAGAATCCTTAAGGAAATCAAAAGAAATTAAAATTATAATTTGGCATGATTTATAATTTTGTTATTTGGGTCATATATATTGTAAAAGTATAAATCTAGATATGATGCATAATTTAAGATGTAAAATTGTTTTACATAGAGACTTAATTAAAAAATGTTTTAATTAAGTATTGGCTTATAAAAATTTTTAGGTTATGAAATCTAATAAAATTTGCATAAGCCAAATTGCAATTGGGTTAGCTGATTAGTTGGGTCCATCACTGGGTTAGACCTAAGTTTAGTTGAACCGGATTAAAAGAAGATTAAACAAAATTGTTTAAGGTATTTCTTTAGAACTATCTAATAGTTAGATTCGTTGATCCTTCATCTAAAATGGATCCAATTAGTGGCTCAGTGGATGCCCGAGTCTTTAGGCTAGTCTGATCGAGTCTGGTAAACCGACTGGTGTCGAGGTAGGTTTGGCATTTGTGATCATGGTTGTATGAGGCTACCTCTTTCCTGGCAACTTGGTTGGTGTCTAGGAAAGATGGTTAATGGCGGATACTCACCCATGATCTCACCTACCTGGCTAGTCGAGTCGACCAGAACTGATGGAAAAGCTCAATGACTCGAGTTAACCCATGTCACCCAGGTTGATCGGTCTGACTGATCAATAGGTGCCCATGGATCAATTGTTGATTTAATTCAACCCTCCTGGAATCTGATTGATTCAGTGGGAGGATGATCCATGTCCTTACCTTTTCTTCTGTCACAACTAAAAAAAAAAAAAAAAAAAAATAAAACCTCCTCTAAAATTATTAGGTCCTTAAAAAGACTAAGTCAAGGAGTTGACAGTGTCTTAGCCTCCCATTAAGTTGGATAGAAATTGTCCACTAGCTTGGTGTGCATCGGCAGTTCCATAGAACGGGTGTACATCCGGCGACTGGAATTTCTATCTGATCGATGATGGTTCAGTGCAACCTCCTTAACGGGACCAGGTGGGTCGGCCATAGTCGGGCTTGGTCTTTAGTTAGCTGGAAGCATTGGATTAGTCATTTTAATGGTTGGACCTAACCAGAGACCCGCAATAGGAGGCCCCTAGGCCGATGGGGTGTTCTCTGGGGCAAAATAAATACTAAAAATTGTTTAGGGAAATAATTGGTTTACGAACCTACCTTTAGGCTCGTATGGGTGAGCCGGCCATAGTCGGGCTCATGCGTGGCCTATTGGATTTCAGTACCCACTTGAAAAGTGTTTTCACGGATTGAAGTTAGAGGCTACCAATCTGAAAAATTAGTGGGAGAAACCTTTAGACTAAAGTCCAAGTCTTTTGGTTATTTATTAATTCATACACTAATAGGTCTTATTTTCTTTTCAGATGTCTTCAAATTTATCGCTCCGGTCACTTCTCGATAACGAGAAGTTAAGGGTCACAACTTCGATTGTTGGTATCGAAAGTTGAGAATAGTTCTGGAGCACGAACGGATCCTGTATGTGATAACGGATCCGGCACCTGAAATCCCTCCCGCTAATGCACGGAGTGCGGTCAGAGATGCTTATCTGAAGTGGGTCTCTGATCGGACTACTGTCCGTTGCATTATGCTAGCGGCGATGAACGACGAGTTCACTCGCAAATTCGAGGAGGCCCAACCTGATGAAATCCTTCAAAAGTTGAAGGAATCCTTCGGCACCCCGGATGATGTAGAACGGTACAAAGTGTCTTGTGCCATCTACAACTCCAAGATGCCGAATGGCGGTTCAGTCACTGATCATGTATTGTACATGATCGAGTTGATTGAAAAACTGGGCAAACTCGGATGCCCCTTGCACGAGCAGCTCGGCAAGGATGCGATCCTGAATTCTCTTCCCTCCTCCTATCTTGACTTTCTTGATCATTACAGAATGAACAAGCCTGCAGTAACTACCATGGTCTTTTGGGGTTGCTGCAGACTTTCGAGAAAGACCACCAACTGAATAAGGGGGTGGTGAATTTAGTGGGAGGAGTAGAGGTCGTCGTCCCTTTAAGAAAGGGAAGAAGAAAATAAATAAAAAGGAAAGAAGTGCAGAATGCTCCTGGCCCTAGTCAGACCAGGAAGTAAGGCTGATCAGTCTTCTGCAGAGTGCTTCCACTGCAAGAAGAAGGGACACTGGAAGAGGAACTGTCCTCTTTATATTACGTCCCTTGATCCGAACAGGCCGAGAAAGCAGAAGTCTGCTGAACAAGGTATTTATATGATAAACCTTGTAATTACTCAATTGTTGATACTGCTAACTGGGTATTGGATACTGGTAGTCCAATTCATGTTAATTCGTTACAGGGACTTCAAGTTAGCAGAAGATTTGAAGATGGAGAACAGTTTCTGAGCGTCGGGAATGGAAATCGTGTTCCAGTACTGGCGGTCGGAGTCCTGCGTCTTGTCTTTGAGTCTTGTACTGTCGAACTAGTCGACTGTCACTATTGTCCTAGTTTCATTATGAGCATAATCTCTGTAGGCCTTTTGGCCAGTTGTGGTTTTGAACTATCAATAAAAGGAGATTTTTGCAATGTTATTTTGAATAACTCTGTTATAATGAAAGCTAGATTAAATAATGGCATATACGTACTATCAAGGCCTGTTAGTGTAATGTACACTTCTAGCAAACGCCCAAGTTAGATAATGTCAACGATTTGTATCTTTGGCACTGTAGCTAGGTCATATTAACCAAAATAGATAAACAAGATGCGAGGAGATGGACTCCTCGAGGTCAGTGATTCTGAATCACTGCCCACTTGTGAATCCTGTTTACTTGGTAAAATGACCAAGTCACCTTTTACTGGAAAAGGTGAACGAGCTACAGAACTTCTAAGTCTAATACATACTGATGTATGTGGACCGATGACAGTTAGTGCTAGAGGAGGATACAAATATTTCATTACTTTTACAGACGACTTTTCAAGGTTCGGTTATGTCTTTTTATGAGACATAAGTCTGAGTCGTTTGAAATGTTCAAACGATACCGTAATGAAGTAGAAAGCAAACTGGAAAAAGTATTAAAACCCTTCGATCTGATCGAGGTGGCGAATATTTATCTGGTGCTTTTTGACATATCTTGAGGAGAATGGAATTCTCTCTCAGTGGACTCCTCCAGGAACACCACAGTTGAATGGTGTGTCCGAAAGGAGGAATCGAACCTTGTTGGACATGGTTCGATCCATGATGGGCTTTGCAACTCTGCCGCTATCCTTTTGGGGATATGCGCTTCAGACAGCCTGTTACTTATTAAATAATGTTCCAAGTAAATCTGTTGTCTCCACTCCGTATGAGATGTGGAATGGACGTAAACCATCAATCTCACACCTTCGGGTCTGGGGTTGTCCGGCTTACGTAAAGCGTTTAGACTCAGACAAACTTGGTCCTAGGTCTGATCGGTGTTTATTTATTGGTTATCCTAAGGAAACCAAAGGGTTTTCTTCTATTTGGAGAATGAACAAAGGTGTTCGTTGCTCTTAGAGCTATCTTTTTGGAAAAGGAGTTCCTTGGAGAAGGAACTATAGCCTCTAAGATTGAACTTGATGAAGTTCAGCCAATAGAAGAACCTACACACTCTAAGGACATCGTAGAACCGGCTGTGATTGAATCACACCCAGAACCCATTAGGAGATCCGGTAGAATACCGCGTCAGCCGGACAGATACTACGGTTTCTTGGTCCAGGACGGCGATCCCATTGAGCTCGATGAGAACAATGAGGATCCGATCACCTATATGGATGCACTTCAGAGATCTGACTCTGAGGCATGGCTTGGAGCCATGCGATCCGAAATGGAGTCCATGGAAATCAACAATGTTTGGACATTGGTTGATCCGCCTGAAGGAATAAAACCCATCGGGTGTAAATGGATCTTCAAGAGGAAAAGGGGCGCAGATGGGAAGGTAGAGACCTATAAAGCCCGTCTGGTTGCCAAGGGGTATCGTCAACGATATGGTATCGATTATGACGAGACATTTTTTCCTGTGGCAATGCTCAAGTCTATTCGGATCATGCTTGCTTTGGCAGCATATTTTGATTACGAGATCTGGCAGATGGATGTCCGAACCGCTTTCCTAAATGGGGAGCTGGAAGAAGAGGTGTATATGATACAGCCTGAAGGGTTCACATCACAGATGAATCAAAAGTATGCAAATTGCAGAAGTCCATCTATGGACTCAAGCAAGCATCTCGAAGTTGGAACTTACGGTTTGATAGGTGTATCAAATCGTACGGCTTCGTAAGAACGGAGAAGAACCGTGCATCTATAAGGGTTAATGGTTCTGTGATTGTATTCCTAGTACTGTATGTTGACGACATTCTCTTAATCGGGAATGACGTCGCAGCATTACAAGGAATAAAGGTCTGGTTATCATCTCAGTTCTCCATGAAGGACTTGGGTGAAGCTTCTTACATACTAGGTATGAAGATCTATAGAGATAGATCCAAGAAGCTTTTGGGACTGTCCCAGTCTATGTACATAGACACCGTGCTGAAACGGTTCAGCATGGAAAATCCAAGAAAGGCTATCTTCCGATAGGTTCTGGAATTACTCTTTCCAAAAGGATTGTGCGACAACTCCTGAGGAAAGAGAACGCATGAGTAGAGTACCTTATGCTTCTGCAGTAGGCTCTATCATGTATGCTATGACTTGTACTAGACCAGACGTGGCATACTCACTAGGAGTAGTGAGCAGATACCAGTCTGACCCAGGTGAGGCGCATTGGAAGGTGGTTAAGTCCATCCTCAAGTATTTGAAATACTAAAGATCAATGGCTGATTTATGGAGAACCTGACTTGAAACTTGTGGGGTACTCTGACTCCAGTTTCCAGTCAGATAGAGATGATAGCAAGTGTTTGTCAGGGTTTGTATTTACCCTGAACGGAGAGCGATCTGCTGGAAAAGTTCCAAGCAGGCAACTGTTGCAGACTCGGTATGCGAAGCAGAATATATTGCAGCATCAGATGCAGCAAGGAAGCTGTGTGGTTGCGGAAGTTCCTTGGAGAGCTAGGGGTGGCACCTTCCCTAGATGGTCCTGTTCCGGGTACTGTGACAGCACTGAGCCATTGCTCAAGCTAAGGAGCCTAAAGCTCATCACCGCACCAAGCACATCCTGCGGCGCTACCACCTCGTACGAGAGATCGTGGAACGAGGCGACATCAATCTTCTGAAGATCGATGGAAAAGAAAATCTGGCCGACCCCTTCACTAAAGCCCTCGGAATAAAAGAGTTCGACTATTGTAAATGGAAATGGGTATTAGATACTCTTCTGATTGGCTTTAGTACAAGTGGGAGTTGTTGGGAATTGTGTCCCAAAGCCAATCGCCTGGGTTGTAGGCGGTTGTGCTAAGTATTGTATTTTTTCAATGAATTAATAAAAAATTATTTTTGGCAGCTCATCCATATTGATTTCCCTGAAATGAACTCTTTCCATGTGATGAAGTCCTTAGGACTACACTGACTTCGATACAGAGAGGATGTATCGAGTGGTCCTTAAACCCGGTTCACAACCAAAGGATATATTGTACTGGACGGCAATATATCAAGTATAGGTTGTTGTAGTTCACATCGTTTGGTTGTCCTCTTGACCAAATGAGTGTGGTGACACTGATGTGATCTGCAAGTGGATATATGTGTATCTCATTGAACGTGACTCCGTGCAGTCCCTTTCTGCCAAAGGGATACTCACGATTGGATATGGGTATAAGTGTCCCTCTGACCTGAGGTCATCACGGTAGCTTGCAAGCAACTCCCTGTGCTTTGGTGCCGGACTACCCGGATTTTTAATCCGGTGATGGAAGGTTTCTGGGTACAGGCAAGTACTTGTGGAGCAGTGATGGACCAAGATGGAATTGACCTGTCCAAACAGTTTGGATTGAATGTCTCGCAGTATCTCAATTTAGCAAATCCTCGGCCGGGGTAGCCCTAGTGAAGAGTCACTGGGCTTGCGAGGTTGAGACACGTAGTCGACTGACTCAGTCTGGGTTGGCAGCCCAATCTCAGTCGTCCTGAGCATTAGAGGTCAAAGGGATGAATTATACGGTAACCATATGCCAGAGGTTCGATAGTTTGCTCCCGCATCTTCGACCTATCCGGACGCCGGGACCCATTGCTAGATGGTTTCCTGTGCTGGTACTAGAATTGTTCTGGTGCTACCGTTTAGGTTCGAACCTATGAGGTCACACGCCACAGAGGATAACTCTCTGATCCGGATACCGATTACGATTGGGAATCGTCTTGGTTTTATGGTCACAGTATTTTTGAGCACTCTTTTCCCCGTCTTGCCCTTGTCTGTGTCACCGAAAATGTTCCGGGTTGACCAGCTCTGCGCCAGGATTTTTCTGAATCAGTTTTGAACTGATTCGGAGTTCGTTTCGGCCTCCAATTGGTTGTGAACCAATTGACCATTTATTTTTTGGGCTTGGACCGGTTCAATTGGATTGAACCAATGGTTTTTTTTGGATTGTTTTGGCCCGTTGATTGAACGACATTTTTTTTTATTTCTCTTGGACGTTCTCACGTGTTTTTGACGTTGTTGAATCTTCCTTCATTGGAATTTTTTCAACGCTGGGAGTGGAACTCCAAGCGTTGCAGGCCCAACGTTGAACTTATTCCAAGCGTTCAATACCCCCTCCTGGACGTTTCTTCCTTCC
Organism: Areca catechu; assembly: GCA_021397845.1. Lineage (NCBI taxonomy): Eukaryota > Viridiplantae > Streptophyta > Magnoliopsida > Arecales > Arecaceae > Areca > Areca catechu. The sequence goes on along the minus strand of CM038040.1, from coordinate 128,828,512 downwards.
TCCACCCCCTGTTTATTCACTCTTAATCCATGTTAATCGCTGTTAATTGGGTGATTAACAGCTGCTGCAGCCTCCCAGCCTCTTCACCTCACCGTCTCTCACCTCCCTCTCTCTCTATGCTACCTATTTATACAAACCCATGCTGTCCCTGTTGAAGAAGATCAGAAAATCCACCGTGAGAAACCAAGAAAAGGCAACAAAATTCTTTGTACTTTGAGAGGTTGAGAGACGCTGGTTGAGAACTTAGTGATTGCTCTTTTAGGCTGGGTTTAGGAGGGTGTGAGGGAGTGTTTTCCCATTGTTTCAAGTGCTACAAAAATCCCTGCTGCAGCAATTCTATTTTGCTGCAGCAACCTGTGACCGTGAACCATCTTCCGGCGGCTAGCACCGCGCGTGGAGAGGGGAGGGGATCCGGAGAGCCCCGGGAGTGGTCTCCTCGGAGCAAACCACGCGAGCCGGGATCGCTCCAGTTGCCCGAAATCCAACGACGAAGACAGCTACTCTGTTCTGCTGCCATTTTCGTGCAGCAGACTTCGGCGAATTTTTACGATTATTGGCTTAGTTTTTCTTGCAGAAACCAGTGCCAAATCGAAGAGGACTTCCTTAAGAATCTACAGCTCAAATTTGGGAGCGATCGGAGGTCCGGAAGGCGGCGTTCCGGGACTTTTCGGAAGCCCTGTTTTCAGCCCAAGGTGGAAGACGGCTGGAATAACTTTATTCCAGTTATTCCAGTCTATTCCAGGTTTATCCCAGACTTATTCCAGCTGGGAATAAGGTATGTTTTTGGGTTTTAATTTCGGTGCATGTGTAGATCTAGATTTATTAAAATATTTATAAATATTATATGATCTGTATCATGCCAATACATGCATCTTGCATATGCTAGATCCTGTGCGGAGTAGGTATTTTCGTATTTATTAAAAATATTTTAAAATACTTACCCTATCCCTGTGCTGTTGCATGCTTAGCGTAGGCACCTGCAACCACATTTTTACTCATAGTGGTATCAGAGCCAGGTTTAGAGTAACATATCTTGATGCATGTATAGTAGATTAAATTGTTTAATCTTGGGATTAGAGAGTACTTTTAGGAACCTAGTTGAGACCTTCACCATGGCCGTGTGTCTTTGACACGATGCGGTTCGTCTGTGTTGGCCTCTTCAGAAGGATCCTTTAAGGAAATCAAAAAGAAATTAAAATTATAATTTTGGCATGATTTATAATTTTGTTATTTGGGTCATATAATATTGTAAAAGTATAAATCTAGATATGATGCATAATTTAAGATGTAAAATTGTTTTACATAGAGACTTAATTAAAAAATGTTTTAATTAAGTATTTGGCTTAATAAAAATTTTAGGTTTATGAAATCTAATAAAATTTGCATAAGCCAAATTGGGTTAAATTGGGTTAGCTGATTAGTTGGGTCCATCACTGGGTTAGACCTAAGTTTAGTTGAACCGGATTAAAAGAAGATTAAACAAAAATTGTTTAAGGTCTTTCTTTAGAACTATCTAATAGTTAGATTCGTTGATCCGTTCATCTAAAATGGATCCAATTAGTGGCTCAGTGGACGCCCGAGTCTTTAGGCTAGTCTGATCGAGTCTGGTAAACCGACTGGTGTCGAGGTAGGTTTGGCATTTGTGATCATGGTTGTATGAGGCTACCTCTTTCCTGGCCAACTTGGTTGGTGTCTAGGAAAGATGGTTAATGGCGGATACTCACCCATGATCTCACCTACCTGGCTAGTCGAGTCGACCAGAACTGATTGGAAAAGCTCAATGACTCGAGTTAACCCATGTCACCCAGGTTGATCGGTCTGACTGATCAATAGGTGCCCATGGATCAATTGTTGATTTAATTCAACCCTCCTGGAATCTGATTGATTCAGTGGGAGGATGATCCATGTCCTTACCTTTTTCTTCTGTCACAAAAAAAAAAAAAAAAAAAAAAAATAAAAAAATCCTCTAAAATTATTAGGTCCTTAAAAAGACTAAGTCAAGGAGTTGACAGTGTCTTAGCCTCCCATTAAGTTGGATAGAAATGTGTCCACTAGCTTGGTGTGCATCGGCAGTTCCATAGAACGGGTGTACATCCGGCGACTGGAATTTCTATCTGATCGATGATGGTTCAGTGCAACCTCCTTAACGGGACCAGGTGGGTCGGCCATAGTCGGGCTTGGTCTTTAGTTAGCTGGAAGCATTGGATTAGTCATTTTAATGGTTGGACCTAACCAGAGACCCGCAATAGGAGGCCCCTAGGCCGATTGGGGTGTTCTCTGGGGCAAAATAAAATACTGAAAATTGTTTAGGGAAATAATTGGTTTACGAACCTACCTTTAGGCTCGTATGGGTGATCGGCCATAGTCGGGCTCATGCGTGGCCTATTGGATTTCAGTACCCACTTGAAAAAGTGTTTTCACGGATTGAAGTTAGAGGCTACCAATCTGAAAAATTAGTGGGAGAAACCTTTAGACTAAAGTCCAAGTCTTTTGGTTAATTTATTAATTCATACACTAATAGGTCTAATTTTCTTTTCAGATGTCTTCAAATTTACGCTCCGGTCACTTCTCGATAACGAGAAGTTAAAGGGTCACAACTTCGATAGTTGGTATCGAAAGTTGAGAATAGTTCTGGAGCACGAACGGATCCTGTATGTGATAACGGATCCGGCACCTGAAATCCCTCCGCTAATGCACGGAGTGCGGTCAGAGATGCTTATCTGAAGTGGGTCTCTGATCGGACTACTGTCCGTTGCATTATGCTAGCGGCGATGAATGATGAGTTCACTCGCAAATTCGAGGAGGCCCAACCTGATGAAATCCTTCAAAAGTTGAAGGAATCCTTCGGCACCCCGGATGATGTAGAACGGTACAAAGTGTCTTGTGCCATCTACAACTCCAAGATGCCGAATGGCGGTTCAGTCACTGATCATGTATTGTACATGATCGAGTTGATTGAAAAACTGGGCAAACTCGGATGCCCCTTGCACGAGCAGCTCGGCAAGGATGCGATCCTGAATTCTCTTCCCTCCTCCTATCTTGACTTTCTTGATCATTATAGAATGAACAAGCCTGCAGTAAACTACCATGGTCTTTTGGGATTACTGCAGACTTTCGAGAAAGACCACCAACTTAATAAGGGGGTGGTGAATTTAGTGGGAGGAGGTAGAGGTCGTCGTCCCTTTAAGAAAGGGAAGAAGAAAATAAATAAAAAGGGAAAGAAGGGCAGAATGTCCTGGCCCTAGTCAGACCAGGAAGTTAAGGCTGATCAGTCTTCTGCAGAGTGCTTTTACTGCAAGAAGAAGGGACACTGGAAGAGGAATTGTCCTCTTTATATACGTCCCTTGATCCGAACAGGCCGAGAAGCAGAAGTCTGCTGGACAAGGTATTTATATGATAAGACCTTGTAATTACTCAATTGTTGATACTGCTAACTGGGTATTGATACTGGTAGTCCAATTCATGTTTGTAATTCGTTATAGGGACTTCAAGTTAGCAGAAGATTTGAAGATGGAGAACAGTTTCTGAGCGTCGGGAATGGAAATCGTGTTCCAGTACTGGCGGTCGGAGTCCTGCGTCTTGTCTTTGAGTCTTGTACTGTCGAACTAGTCGACTGTCACTATTGTCCTAGTTTCATTATGAGCATAATCTCTGTAGGCCTTTTGGCCAGTTGTGGTTTTGAACTATCAATAAAATGAGATTTTTGCAATGTTATTTTGAATAACTCTGTTATAATGAAAGCTAGATTAAATAATGGCATATACGTACTATCAAGGCCTGTTAGTGTAAGTACACTTCTAGCAAACGCCCAAGGTTACACAAGCAAACGCCCAAGGTTAGATAATGTCAACGATTTGTATCTTTGGCACTGTAGGCTAGGTCATATTAACCAAAATAGAATAAACAAGATGCGAGGAGATGGACTCCTCGAGGTCAGTGATTCTGAATCACTGCCCACTTGTGAATCCTGTTTACTTGGTAAAATGACCAAGTCACCTTTTACTGGAAAAGGTGAACGAGCTACAGAACTTCTAAGTCTAATACATACTGATGTATGTGGACCGATGACAGTTAGTGCTAGAGGAGGATACAAATATTTCATTACTTTTACAGACGACTTTTCAAGGTTCGGTTATGTCTTTTTAATGAGACATAAGTCTGAGTCGTTTGAAATGTTCAAACGATACCGTAATGAAGTAGAAAAGCAAACTGGAAAAAGTATTAAAACCCTTCGATCTGATCGAGGTGGCGAATATTTATCTGGTGCTTTTTTGACATATCTTGAGGAGAATGGAATTCTCTCTCAGTGGACTCCTCCAGGAACACCACAGTTGAATGGTGTGTCCGAAAGGAGGAATCGAACCTTGTTGGACATGGTTCGATCCATGATGGGCTTTGCAACTCTGCCGCTATCCTTTTGGGGATATGCGCTTCAGACAGCCTGTTACTTATTAAATAATGTTCCAAGTAATCTGTTGTCTCCACTCCGTATGAGATGTGGAATGGACGTAAACCATCAATCTCACACCTTCGGGTCTGGGGTTGTCCGGCTTACGTAAAGCGTTTAGACTCAGACAAACTTGGTCCTAGGTCTGATCGGTGTTTATTTGTTGGTTATCCTAAGGAAACCAAAGGGTATTTCTTCTATTTGGAGAATGAACAAAAGGTGTTCGTTGCTCTTAGAGCTATCTTTTTGGAAAAGGAGTTCCTTGGAGAAGGAACTATAGCCTCTAAGATTGAACTTGATGAAGTTCAGCCAATAGAAGAACCTACACACTCTAAGGACATCGTAGAACCGGCTGTGATTGAATCACACCCAGAACCCATTAGGAGATCCGGTAGAATACCGCGTCAGCCGGACAGATACTACGGTTTCTTGGTCCGGGACGGCGATCCCATTGAGCTCGATGAGAACAATGAGGATCCGATCACCTATATGGATGCACTTCAGAGATCTGACTCTGAGGCATGGCTTGGAGCCATGCGATCCGAAATGGAGTCCATGGAAATCAACAATGTTTGGACATTGGTTGATCCGCCTGAAGGAATAAAACCCATCGGGTGTAAATGGATCTTCAAGAGGAAAAGGGGCGCAGATGGGAAGGTAGAGACCTATAAAGCCCGTCTGGTTGCCAAGGGGTATCGTCAACGATATGGTATCGATTATGACGAGACATTTTCCCTGTGGCAATGCTCAAGTCTATTCGGATCATGCTTGCTTTGGCAGCATATTTTGATTACGAGATCTGGCAGATGGATGTCCGAACCGCTTTCCTAAATGGGGAGCTGGAAGAAGAGGTGTATATGATACAGCCTGAAGGGTTCACATCCACAGATGAATCAAAAGTATGCAAATTGCAGAAGTCCATCTATGGACTCAAGCAAGCATCTCGAAGTTGGAACTTACGGTTTGATAGGTGTATCAAATCGTACGGCTTCGTTAAGAACGGAGAAGACCGTGCATCTATAAATGGGTCAATGGTTCTGTGATTGTATTCCTAGTACTGTATGTTGACGACATTTCTTAATCGGGAATGACGTCGCAGCATTACAAGGAATAAAGGTCTGGTTATCATCTCAGTTCTCCATGAAGGACTTGGGTGAAGCTTCTTACATACTAGGTATGAAGATCTATAGAGATAGATCAAGAAGCTTTTGGGACTGTCCCAGTCTATGTACATAGACACCGTGCTGAAACGGTTCAGCATGGAAAATTCCAAGAAAGGCTATCTTCCGATAGGTTCTGGAATTACTCTTTCCAAAAGGATTGTGCGACAACTCCTGAGGAAAGAGAGCATGAGTAGAGTACCTTATGCTTCTGCAGTAGGCTCTATCATGTATGCTATGACTTGTACTAGACCAGACGTGGCATACTCACTAGGAGTAGTGAGTAGATACCAGTCTGACCCAGGTGAGGCGCATTGGAAGGTGGTTAAGTCCATCCTCAAGTATTTGAGAAATACTAAAGATCAATGGCTGATTTATGGAGAACCTGACTTGAAACTTGTGGGGTACTCTGACTCCAGTTTCCAGTCAGATAGAGATGATAGCAAGAGTGTGTCAGGGTTTGTATTTACCCTGAACGGAGGAGCGATCTGCTGGAAAAGTTCCAAGCAGGCAACTGTTGCAGACTCGGTATGCGAAGCAGAATATATTGCAGCATCAGATGCAGCAAAGGAAGCTGTGTGGTTGCGGAAGTTCCTTGGAGAGCTAGGGGTGGCACCTTCCCTAGATGGTCCTGTTCCGGTGTACTGTGACAGCACTGGAGCCATTGCTCAAGCTAAGGAGCCAAAGCTCATCACCGCACCAAGCACATCCTGCGGCGCTACCACCTCGTACGAGAGATCGTGGAACGAGGCGACATCAATCTTCTGAAGATCGATGGAAAAGAAAATCTGGCCGACCCCTTCACTAAAGCCCTCGGAATAAAAGAGTTGACTATTGTAAATGGGAAATGGGTATTAGATACTCTTCTGATTGGCTTTAGTACAAGTGGGAGTTGTTGGAATTGTGTCCCAAAGCCAATCGCCTGGGTTGTAGGCGGTTGAGCTAAGTATTGTATTTTTTCAATGAATTAATAAAATATTATTTTTGGCAGCTCATCACATATTGAATTTCCTGAAATGAACTCTTTCCTATGTGATGAAGTCCTTAGGACTACACTGACTTCGATACAGAGAGGATGTATCGAGTGGTCCTTAAACCCGGTTCACAACCAAAGGATATATTGTACTGGACGGCAATATATCAAGTATAGGTTGTTGTAGTTCACATCGTTTGGTTGTCCTCTTGACCAAATGAGTGTGGTGACACTGATGTGATCTGCAAGTGGGATATATGTGATATCTCATTGAACGTGACTCCGTGCAGTCCCTTTTCTGCCAAAGGGATACTCACGATTGGATATGGGTATAAGTGTCCCTCTGACCTGAGGTCATCGCGGTAGCTTGCAAGCAACTCCCTGTGCTTTGGTGCGGACTACCCGGATTTTTAATCCGGTGACGGAAGGTTTCTGGGTACAGGCAAGTACTTGTGGAGCAGTGATGGACCAAGATGGAATTGACCTGTCCAAACAGTTTGGATTGAATGTCTCGCAGTATCTCAATTTAGCAAATCCTCGGCCGGGGTAGCCCTAGTGAAGAGTCACTGGGCTTGCGAGGTTGAGACACGTAGTCGACTGACTCAGTCTGGGTTGGCAGCCCAATCTCAGTCGTCCTGAGCATTTGAGGTCAAAGGGATGAATTATACGGTAACCATATGCCAGAGGTTCGATAGTTTGCTCCGCATCTTCGACCTATCCGGACGCCGGGACCCATTGCTAGATGGTTTCCTGTGCTGGTACTAGAATTGTTCTAGTGCTACCGTTTAGGTTCGAACCTATGAGGTCACACGCCACAGAGGATAACTCTCTGATCCGGATACCGATTACGATTGGGAATCGTCTTGGTTTTATGGTCACAGTATTTTTGAGCACTCTTTTCCCGTCTTGCCCTTGTCTGTGTCGACCGAAAATGTTCCGGGTTGACCAGCTCTGCGCCAGGATTTTTCTGAATCAGTTTTGAACTGATTCGGAGTTCGTTTCGGCCTCCAATTGGTTGTGAACCAATTGAACCAATTTATTATTGGGCTTGGACCGGTCAATTGGATTGAACCAAGTGGTTTTATTGGTTTGGGGCCGGTGATTGAACGGACATTTTTTTTTTCTTGGACCGGTTCTCACGGTTTTTCGTTTTGAATTCCGTTGGAATTTTTTTCCAACGCTGGAGTGGAACTCCAAGCGTTGGAAGGCCAAACGTTTGAACTTCTTCCAGCGTTCAATCCTCCTGGCGTGTCTTCCTTCCCTCACCCTGTTTTGCACTCTTTAATCCTGTTAATGGTGTTAATTGGGTGATTACAGCGCTGCAGCCTCCGCCTCTTCACCTCACCGTCTCTCCCACCTCCTCTCTCTCTATGCTACCTATTTATACAAACCCATGGCTGTCCCTTTTGAAGAAGATCAGAAATCCACCGTGAGAACCAAGGAAAGGCAACAAATTCTTTGTACTTTGAGAGGTTGAGAGACTGGTTGAGAACTTAGTGATTGCTTTTAGGGGGGTTTAGGAGGGTGTGAGGGAGAGTTTTCCCATTGTTTCAAGGCTCAAAAATCCTGCTGCAGCAAATTCTTTGCTGCAGAAACCTGTGACCGTGAACCCTCTTCCGGCGGCTAGCACCGCGCGTGGAGAGGGGGGGGATCGGAGAGCCCGGGAGTCTCTCCTCGGAGCAAACCACGCGAGCCGGGATCGCTCCAGTTGCCCGAAATCCAACGACGAAGACAGCTACTCCGTTCTGCTGCCATTTTCGTGCAGCAGACTTCGGCGAATTTTTACGATTTATTGGCTTAGTTTTTCTTGCAGAAACCAGTGCCAAATCGAAGAGGACTTCCTTAAGAATCTACAGCTCAAATTTGGGAGCGATCGGAGGTCCGGAAGGCGGCGTTCCGGGGACTTTTCGGAAGCCCTGTTTTCAGCCCAAGGTGGAAGACGACTGGAATAACTTTATTCCAGTTATTCCAGTCTATTCCAGGTTTATCCCAGACTTATTCCAGCTGGGAATAAGGTATGTTTTTGGGTTTTAATTTCGGTGCATGTGTAGATCTAGATTTATTAAAATGTTTATAAATATTATATGCCTGTATCATGCCAATACATGCATCTTGCATATGCTAGATCCTGTGCGGAGTAGGTATTTTCCGTATTTATTAAAAATATTTTAAAATATTTACCTGCTCCCTGTGCTGTTGCATGCTTAGCGTAGGCACCTGCACCACATTTTTACTCATAGTGGTATCAGAGCCAGGTTCTAGAGTAACATATCTTGATGCATGTATAGTAGATTAAATTGTTTAATCTTGGGATTAGAGAGTACTTTTAGGAACCTAGTTGAGACCTTCACCATGGCCGTGTGTCTTTGACACGATGCGGTTCGTCTGTGTTGGCTCTTCAGAAGGATCCTTTAAGGAAATCAAAAAGAAATTAAAATTATAATTTTGGCATGATTTATAATTTTGTTATTTGGGTCATATAATATTTATAAAAGTATAAATCTAGATATGATGCATAATTTAGATGTAAAATTGTTTTACATAGAGACTTAATTAAAAAATATTTTAATTAAGTATTTGGCTTAATAAAAATTTTAGGTTTATGAAATCTAATAAAATTTGCATAAGCCAAATTGGGTTAATTGGGTTAGCTGATTAGTTGGGTCCATCACTGGGTTAGACCTAAGTTTAGTTGAACGGATTAAAAGAAGATTAAACAAAATTGTTTAAGGTCTTTCTTTAGAACTATCTAATAGTTAGATTAGTTGATCCGTTCATCTAAAATGGATCCAATTAGTGGCTCAGTGGACGCCCGAGTCTTTAGGCTAGTCTGATCGAGTCTGGTAAACCGACTGGTGTCGAGGTAGGTTTGGCAATTGTGATCATGGTTGTATGAGGCTACCTCTTTCCTGGCCAACTTGGTTGGTGTCTAGGAAAGATGGTTAATGGCGGATACTCACCCATGATCTCACCTACCTGGCTAGTCGAGTCGACCAGAACTGATTGGAAAAGCTCAATGACTCGAGTTAACCCATGTCACCCAGGTTGATCGGTCTGACTGATCAATAGGTGCCCATGGATCAATTGTTGATTTAATTCAACCCTCCTGGAATCTGATTGATTCAGTGGGAGGATGATCCATGTCCTTACCTTTTCTTCTGTCACTATAAAAAAAAAAAAAAAAAAAAATCCTCTAAAATTATTAGGTCCTTAAAAAGACTAAGTCAAGGAGTTGACAGTGTCTTAGCCTCCCATTAAGTTGGATAGAAATGTGTCCACTAGCTTGGTGTGCATCGGCAGTTCCATAGAACGGGTGTACATCCGGCGACTGGAATTTCTATCTGATCGATGATGGTTCAGTGCAACCTCCTTAACGGGACCAGGTGGGCCGGCCATAGTCGGGCTTGGTCTTTAGTTAGCTGGAAGCATTGGATTAGTCATTTTAATGGTTGGACCTAACCAGAGACCCGCAATAGGAGGCCCCTAGGCCGATTGGGTGTTCTCTGGGGCAAAATAAAATACTGAAAATTGTTTAGGGAAACAATTGGTTTACGAACCTACCTTTAGGCTCGTATGGGTGAGCCGGCCATAGTCGGGCTCATGCGTGGCCTATTGGATTTCAGTACCCACTTGAAAAAGTGTTTTCACGGATTGGAGTTAGAGGCTACCAATCTGAAAAATTAGTGGGAGAAACCTTTAGACTAAAGTCCAAGTCTTTTGGTTAAGTTATTAATTCATAAACTAATAGGTCTTATTTTCTTTTCAGATGTCTTCAAATTATCGCTCCGGTCACTTCTCGATAACGAGAAGTTAAAGGGTCACAACTTCGATAGTTGGTATCGAAAGTTGAGAATAGTTCTGGAGCACGAACGGATCCTGTATGTGATAACGGATCCGGCACCTGAAATCTCTCCCGCTAATGCACGGAGTGCGGTCAGAGATGCTTATCTGAAGTGGGTCTCTGATCGGACTACTGTCCGTTGCATTATGCTAGCGGCGATGAACGACGAGTTCACTCGCAAATTCGAGGAGGCCCAACCTGATGAAATCCTTCAAAAGTTGAAGGAATCCTTCGGCACCCGGATGATGTAGAACGGTACAAAGTGTCTTGTGCCATCTACAACTCCAAGATGCCGAATGGCGGTTCAGTCACTGATCATGTATTGTACATGATCGAGTTGATTGAAAAACTGGGCAAACTCGGATGCCCTTGCACGAGCAGCTCGGCAAGGATGCGATCCTGAATTCTCTTCCCTCCTCCTATCTTGACTTTCGATCATTAAGAATGAAAACAAGCCTGCAGTCAACTACCATGGTCTTTTGGGTTGCTGCAGACTTTCGAGAAAGACCACCAACTGAATAAGGGGGTGGTGAATTTAGTGGGAGGAGGTAGTAGAGGTCGTCGTCCCTTTAAGAAAGGGAAGAAGAAAATAAATAAAAAGGGAAAGAAGGTGCAGAATGCTCCTGGCCCGAGTCAGACCAGGAAGTTTAGGCTGATCAGTCTTCTGCAGAGTGCTTCACTGCAAGAAGAAGGGACACTGGAAGAGGAACTGTCCTCTTTATATACTCCCTTGATCCGAACAGGCCGAGAAAGCAGAAGTCTGCTGGACAAGGTATTATATGATAAGACCTTGTAATTACTCAATTGTTGATACTGCTAACTGGGTATTGGATACTGGTAGTCCAATTCATGTTTGTAATTCGTTACAGGGACTTCAAGTTAGCAGAAGATTTGAAGATGGAGAACAGTTTCTGAGCGTCGGGAATGGAAATCGTGTTCCAGTACTGGCGGTCGGAGTCCTGCGTCTTGTCTTTGAGTCTTGTACTGTCGAACTAGTCGACTGTCACTATTGTCCTAGTTTCATTATGTGCATAATCTCTGTAGGCCTTTTGGCCAGTTGTGGTTTTGAACTATCAATAAAAGGAGATTTTGCAATGTTATTTTGAATAACTCTGTTATAATGAAAGCTAGATTAAATAATGGCATATACGTACTATCAAGGCTGTTAGTGTAATGTACACTTCTAGCAAACGCCAGGTTAGATAATGTCAACGATTTGTATCTTTGGCACTGTAGGCTAGGTCATATTAACCAAAATAGAATAAACAAGATGCGAGGAGATGGACTCCTCGAGGTCAGTGATTCTGAATCACTGCCCACTTGTGAATCCTGTTTACTGGTAAAATGACCAAGTCACCTTTTACTGGAAAAGGTGAACGAGCTACAGAACTTCTAAGTCTAATACATACTGATGTATGTGGACCGATGACAGTTAGTGCTAGAGGAGGATACAAATATTTCATTACTTTTACAGACGACTTTTCAAGGTTCGGTTATGTCTTTTTAATGAGACATAAGTCTGAGTCGTTTGAAATGTTCAAACGATACCGTAATGAAGTAGAAAAGCAAACTGGAAAAAGTATTAAACCCTTCGATCTGATCGAGGTGGCGAATATTTATCTGGTGCTTTTTTGACATATCTTGAGGAGAATGGAATTCTCTCTCAGTGGACTCTCCAGGAACACCACAGTTGAATGGTGTGTCCGAAAGGAGGAATCGAACCTTGTTGGACATGGTTCGATCCATGATGGGCTTTGCAACTCTGCCGCTATCCTTTTGGGATATGCGCTTCAGACAGCCTGTTACTTATTAAATAATGTTCCAAGTAAATCTGTTGTCTCCACTCCGTATGAGATGTGGAATGGACGTAAACCATCAATCTCACACCTTCGGGTCTGGGGTTGTCCGGCTTACGTAAAGCGTTTAGACTCAGACAAACTTGGTCCTAGGTCTGATCGGTGTTTATTTGTTGGTTATCCTAAGGAAACCAAAGGGTATTTCTTCTATTTGGAGAATGAACAAAAGGTGTTCGTTGCTCTTAGAGCTATCTTTTTGGAAAAGGAGTTCCTTGGAGAAGGAACTATAGCCTCTAAGATTGAACTTGATGAAGTTCAGCCAATAGAAGAACCTACACACTCTAAGGACATCGTAGAACCGGCTGTGATTGAATCACACCCAGAACCCATTAGGAGATCCGGTAGAATACCGCGTCAGCCGGACAGATACTACGGTTTCTTGGTCCGGGACGGCGATCCCATTGAGCTCGATGAGAACAATGAGGATCCGATCACCTATATGGATGCACTTCAGAGATCTGACTCTGAGGCATGGCTTGGAGCCATGCGATCCGAAATGGAGTCCATGGAAATCAACAATGTTTGGACATTGGTTGATCCGCCTGAAGGAATAAAACCCATCGGGTGTAAATGGATCTTCAAGAGGAAAAGGGGCGCAGATGGGAAGGTAGAGACCTATAAAGCCCGTCTGGTTGCCAAGGGGTATCGTCAACGATATGGTATCGATTATGACGAGACATTTTCCCCTGTGGCAATGCTCAAGTCTATTCGGATCATGCTTGCTTTGCAGCATATTTTGATTACGAGATCTGGCAGATGGATGTCCGAACCGCTTTCCTAAATGGGGAGCTGGAAGAAGAGGTGTATATGATACAGCCTGAAGGGTTCACATCCACAGATGAATCAAAAGTATGCAAATTGCAGAAGTCCATCTATGGACTCAAGCAAGCATCTCGAAGTTGGAACTTACGGTTTGATAGGTGTATCAAATCGTACGGCTTCGTTAAGAACGGAGAAGAACCGTGCATCTATAAATGGGTCAATGGTTCTGTGATTGTATTCCTAGTACTGTATGTTGACGACATTCTCTTAATCGGGAATGACGTCGCAGCATTACAAGGAATAAAGGTCTGGTTATCATCTCAGTTCTCCATGAAGGACTTGGGTGAAGCTTCTTACATACTAGGTATGAAGATCTATAGAGATAGATCAGAAGCTTTTGGGACTGTCCCAGTCTATGTACATAGATACCGTGCTGAAACGGTTCAGCATGGAAAATTCCAAGAAAGGCTATCTTCGATAGGTTCTGGAATTACTCTTTTCAAGAAGGATTGTGCGACAACTCCTGAGGAAAGAGAGCGCATGAGTAGAGTACCTTATGCTTCTGCAGTAGGCTCTATCATGTATGCTATGACTTGTACTAGACCAGATGTGGCATACTCACTAGGAGTAGTGAGTAGATACCAGTCTGACCCAGGTGAGGCGCATTGGAAGGTGGTTAAGTCCATCCTCAAGTATTTGAGAAATACTAAAGATCAATGGCTGATTTATGGAGAACCTGACTTGAAACTTGTGGGGTACTCTGACTCCAGTTTCCAGTCAGATAGAGATGATAGCAAGAGTGTGTCAGGGTTTGTATTTACCCTGAACGGAGGAGGCGAGCTGCTGGAAAAGTTCCAAGCAGGCAACTGTTGCAGACTCGGTATGCGAAGCAGAATATATTGCAGCATCAGATGCAGCAAAGGAAGCTGTGTGGTTGCGGAAGTTCCTTGGAGAGCTAGGGGTGGCACCTTCCCTAGATGGTCCTGTTCCGGTGTACTGTGACAGCACTGGAGCCATTGCTCAAGCTAAGGAGCCTAAAGCTCATCACCGCACCAAGCACATCCTGCGGCGCTACCACCTCGTACGAGAGATCGTGGAACGAGGCGACATCAATCTTCTGAAGATCGATGGAAAAGAAAATCTGGCCGACCCCTTCACTAAAGCCCTCGGAATAAAAGAGTTCGACTATTGTAAATGGGAAATGGGTATTAGATACTCTTCTGATTGGCTTTAGTACAAGTGGGAGTTGTTGGGAATTGTGTCCCAAAGCCAATCGCTGGGGGTTGTAGGCGGTTGAGCTAAGTATTGTATTTTTTCAATGAATTAATAAAAATATTTTTGGCAGCTCATCACATATTGAATTTCCCTGAAATGAACTCTTTCCTATGTGATGAAGTCCTTAGGACTACACTGACTTCGATACAGAGAGGATGTATCGAGTGGTCCTTAAACCCGGTTCACAACCAAAGGATATATTGTACTGGACGGCAATATATCAAGTATAGGTTGTTGTAGTTCACATCGTTGGTTGTCCTCTTGACCAAATGAGTGTGGTGACACTGATGTGATCTGCAAGTGGGATATATGTGATATCTCATTGAACGTGACTCCGTGCAGTCCCTTTCTGCCAAAGGGATACTCACGATTGGATATGGGTATAAGTGTCCCTCTGACCTGAGGTCATCGCGGTAGCTTGCAAGCAACTCCCTGTGCTTTGGTGCCGGACTACCCGGATTTTTAATCCGGTGACGGAAGGTTTCTGGGTACAGGCAAGTACTTGTGGAGCAGTGATGGACCAAGATGGAATTGACCTGTCCAAAACGTTTGGATTGAATGTCTCGCAGTATCTCAATTTAGCAAATCCTCGGCCGGGGTAGCCCTAGTGAAGAGTCACTGGCTTGCGAGGTTGAGACACGTAGTCGACTGACTCAGTCTGGGTTGGCAGCCCAATCTCAGTCGTCCTGAGCATTTGAGGTCAAAGGGATGAATTATACGGTAACCATATGCCAGAGGTTCGATAGTTTGCTCCCGCATCTTCGACCTATCCGGACGCCGGGACCCATTGCTAGATGGTTTCCTGTGCTGGTACTAGAATGTTCTGTAGTGCTACCGTTTAGGTTCGAACCTATGAGGTCACACGCCACAGAGGATAACTCTCTGATCCGGATACGATTACGATTGGGAATCGTCTTGGTTTTATGGTCACAGTATTTTTGAGCACTCTTTTCCCGTCTTGCCCTTGTCTGTGTCGACCGGAAAATGTTCCGGGTTGACCAGCTCTGCGCCAGGATTTTTCTGAATCAGTTTGAACTGATTCGGAGTTCGTTTCGGCCTCCAATTGGTTGTGAACCATTGAACCAATTTATTTTTTGGGCTTGGACCGGTTCAATTGAATTGAACCAAGTGGTTTTATTGGTTTTGGACCGGTTGATTGAACCGACATTTTTTTTATTTCTTGGACCGGTTCTCACGGTGTTTTTGACGTTGTTGAATCTTCCTTCATTGGAATTTTTTTCCAACCGCTGGGATGGAACTCCAGCATTGGCAGGGCCAACGTTTGACTTATTCCAAGCGTTCAATACCTCCTGGCGTTTCTTCCCTTTCCTCCACCCTGTTTTATTCACTCTTTAATCCATGTTAATGCTGTTAATTGGGTGATTAACAGCTGCTGCCTCCCTCCGCCTCTTCACCCTCACCGTCTCTCACCTCCCTCTTCTCTCTATGCTGCCTATTTATACAACCCCTTGCTGTCCCTGTTGAAGAAGAATCAAAAATCCACCGTGAGAACCCAGAAAGGCAAAAAATCTTTGTACTTTGAGAGGTTTGAGAGACGCTGGTTGAGAACTTTAGTGATTGCTCTTTTAGGCGGGTTTAGGAGGGTGTGAGGGAGTGTTTTCCATTGTTTCAAGTGCTCAAAAATCCCTGCTGCAGCAATTCTATTTTGCTGCAGCAACCTGTGACCGTGAACCATCTTCCGCGGCTAACACCGCGCGTGGAGAGGGGAGGGGATCGAGACCCGAGGCGTGTCTCCTCGAGCAAACCACGCGAGCCGGGATCGCTCCAGTTGCCCGAAATCCAACGACGAAGACAGCTACTCTGTTCTGCTGCCATTTTCGTGCAGCAGACTTCGGCGAATTTTTACGATTTATTGGCTTAGTTTTTCTTGCAGAAACTAGTGCCAAATCGAAGAGGACTTCCTTAAGAATCTACAGCTCAAATTTGGGAGCGATCGGAGGTCCGGAAGGTGGCGTTCCGGGGACTTTTCGGAAGCCCTGTTTTCAGCCCAAGGTGGAAGACGACTGGAATAACTTTATTCCAGTTATTCCAGTCTATTCCAGGTTTATCCCAGACTTATCCAGCTAGGAATAAGGTATGTTTTTGGGTTTTAATTTTGGTGCATGTGTAGATCTAGATTATTTAAATGTTTATAAATATTATATGATCTGTATCATGCCAATACATGCATCTTGCATATGCTAGATCCTGTGCGGAGTAGGTATTTTCCGTATTTATTAAAATATTTTTAAAATACTTACCTATTCCTGTGCTGTTGCATGCTTAGCGTAGGCACCTGCAACACATGTTATTACTCCAATCTACCTTACGAAGTTCCGAGTTTGGGCCTGAATAGCCTATCTTAATCAAAAGCATAAGGATGATCTCCGTGATCTACCTTCGAAGTGCTGAGTTTGGCCTGACAGCCTATCTAATCAAAAGGCATAATGATGATTTCTGTGATCTACCTTACGAAGTGTCCGGTGAGCCTGAACAGCCTATCTTAATAAAAGGTATCAGAATGATCTCCGTGATCTACCTTACGAAGTGCCGAGTTTAAGCCTAACACCCTATCTTAATCAAAAGGCATATGGATGATCTCCGTGATCTACCTTATGAAGGCCCGGAGTTAAGCTTGAACAGCCTATCTTATTCTCTATTAAACTTCAGAAAAGATCCATATGGTTTACACTACTATAAATTTGATGAAGTGCCAAAATGGCCCATATTTATTCAGGAGAACCTACTGGTCTATCTTGTAGCAAATCTGGTGACGCACCAAATGTATCTAATCAACATATATTACTCAGCAGCTTATTGATGACTGACTTGGCTTGCTATCTATTCTTTATCGTTATTATCAAAGGCAACTGACAAAGTGCAAAAGCTATTATTTATTACTTCCTTCACTGAAAATGAAGTCAAAGTTGGAGCAGTTCACTAGCAACATTTTTTAGCTCGGAGTGGGGGGCTGTATTAATATCCCATCATCCAGGCCCATTAACCCAAGGCCCATTAAGGCCCATAAAAGCCATAAAGGCTCAAGGCCACTAAGGCCAACCACTTCTTTTATTTGTTATTCAGTTATAACCACTTCGGTATTTTTTATTTTGGTTACCACCAATTCGGTTATTCGATTATTCGGTTACAACTACATTCGTTATTCGGTTATTTAGTTTACAACTACTTCAACTATATTTGGTTATTACAAGCTCTATAAATAGGAAAGAGGGATACTCCAAGGGTAAGCAGGTCTAAGGCACCCCTCTACTCACTACTCCCTTTTTCATCTATGCTATTCTTGAGTTCTCCATTTATTAATGCCAGACCGCCACTGACTTGAGCATTGGAGTGTCCCTCACCGAAATTTGATCCGGGGTCTTTTGTAGGTGTCCATCCATGCCCGGAGCAGGATCAGAAGCGCAAGAGGGATGCCCGATGTCAGCCACGGATGATCTGGTGGCAACAACCCTCATCCAAACCTCTTCAAATTCAAATGAAGTGTTCAAATTCAAACCTTTGAAGCTGCTTCTTATCCCATGTTGCCGATCAAGGAGATCAAAAAATTTAGATGGACGCCAATTGAGATTAAGAAAGAGAGATTAATGCCAAATAAGAAGGATTAGCTCCAAGAGAAGGAATAGCGTGCCATCTCAATCTTAAATTTGTCAACACATTTTTTTATAAAGCCAGAATACTTCATGTTGTCATCCAAGCCATGAAAGGTCTATTCAAAATTCAAAATTTCAAGGGGAAGCCAAGAAGCCAAGGAGTGTTTGAATTAGAATTTAAATTTAAATATAATTTGAATTCAAAGGAGTCCTTTGATATCTTCATGTGTGAAGAACCCTTTAAAGAGGACCCATACCCCATACCCCCTTGTAAGGATGATTATTCATTCATCAAATAAAGATGCATTCTTTTTTCCACAAAGCTGGGTTAGGCTCAAGGCAGGGAGGTCCTTGAGAGCTCAAGGCGGGGAGGTCCTTGAGAGCTCAAGGTGGTGAGGCCCTTGAGTAGAGGTTTGCCAGATTTGACAAGCAGCTATTGATCTTCTTCAAGCTCTACGCATCCAACCTTTCCTTTTCTTTCCATTTGAATATGAGTTACTTCATTCTTAAAGTCTTGTTTGCTGCCTTCTCTGCAAATCCTAGGTGTTCAAGGACTTTAGAGGACATATCCTTTGCTTCCGAACCGAGATCTGATGGTAGATCTGAAATCTGGAGTCCCGATCTTTATCTTGCTGTGAGATCTGAGTGACCAAGCAGCTGATCTCCCGAGTAAAGAGAATCTCCATTGGGATCAACAACCAATCCTTTCTTATTAGATTTGGTAGTTGAAGCATGGAATAGCCTATCTTAGATGGTTCCTAGCCGTCGGGTCCTTATTCTTTAGCTTGCGGATTAGATTGCGGGTAAGTAGTTAGTTACTTTCTTAATCTCTTTAGTCTATTATGTTTAGTTGCTTTACTGCTATGATCATTGCTCTTTAAAACATCTTAGACTAAAATTAGATAATCTTACACCGTATCTCATCGTTCCGCATCATCAGGGGTCCTCATGGAGGAAATTTCGAGCTCTGTAGATTTCTTCTCCATCCCAGACATCCTGCCTTGGTTCCGTCCAATCACACCCGAAGAAGGTGAAAAGACTCCCTCTCCCCCTCTACCTCCTCGAATGGGGGAATGGAGTCCATTAGGGGCCCTCCTCTAGCATAGCCCAAAAGTGAAGGGAGGAAAGAAGGAAAAAGCATGGAGGAAGGAGAAGAGTGCACTGTGGAATGTTGCACATTGGCACCCAAAGATCCCAGAAAAAGGCACGGTGGTGAGCCCTTCGCAATAAGGCCACCTTGCCTCCGCTTCATCCCGATGCAGAGCATGTGCCCCTTCGACTTCCTATCCAATGGGAGGTCTTGCATTGCCCTTCAGGATGCCTAGATAGGCCAAGCCCATGGTCGTCGCTTCGATTCAAACAAGCAATCATGTTGCCTCAGTGGGAACTGAGCAGAGCGTCGCCTTGTTTATACTAAGGGCACGTTTTTGGGCCGCAGGCACTTGAGGCATTGATGGCATCATAGGAGCATCCTCCATGTTAGTGGGCTCATTACTCCCTTGCCCGAGCACTATCGCACTCTCAAGGCTCGGGAGTGGGGGGCATCTATGTGGCGACATCCGCTGACGTGGAGCATATGGGTGGCTACGATGATAGAAGACTCGCCACCCGGCTCATTGAGCGAGCCCCCCCTTGAGGTTGGCTCCCTGCCAAGGTCAGACCCCAACCAAGGCCAGGCTCATTGGATGAGCCCCCCGTCTGAAGCTAGCTCCTTGCCGAGGTCAGCCTCCAGCCGAGGCCGGGCTCATTAGGTGAGCCCTCCATCTGTGGCCGACTCCCAGCCAAGGTCAGCCCCCATCCGAGGCCAGGCTCATTGACGAGCCCCCCATCTGAGGCCGCTCCTTGCCGAGGTCATGTCAAATCCCAGAGCAGAGCCCTGATATGAAGTTCTCGCTAGAGGACCAAATATTTGAATTATGGTACAGCAAAGCCTGGCCTGTAGCTTTCTGCATGCGGTGCCAGAGGTACGACATGGGTGCCCCCTGACCCCACACCTACCAATGCACTGCCACATCCACATCGCACCACCAATAGCAACCGACAGTCGTGGTGCAATGCTTAGAGCTACCCCAAGAGGAGAATCCATCCAAGGCCCCAGACCTGCAGCCCTGGCAGTCTCTCCTAATATAGAAGTGCCCCCCTATAAGGGGCATGGAAGACAGAAGAAAGGGGCTCTCTCTAGTCGACTGGGGGGATCTCTCGGGTCGACTGGTAGAGATCTCTATAGTTTGGCATATAGAGGTCTCTCGGTTTGGCCCACAGAGGTCTCTCTAGCGAGCTCGCGGGAGAGGGCTTTGGCTCTCCCTCTATGAAGATTCCCAAGGCCACAGGGGTTCGGCCTGACCTCCGAGGAAGGTAAGCACACAAGGAATGTGAGGGGAGGTAAGTAAGAAGGTGACCGGGCACCGCCGGGTGATCCACCGATCTGAGAAGCCTCCCTGTTGCCCAGAAATGGTGCCCAAGAGGTGGGGTGAATTTGGGTATTTTAAAAATTAAAGCAATATATGTGCTATCAAGTTCAAAAGTAAAGTGGTATTGCTCAAGTAATTTGTGCAACGGAAGCAATGAAAGATAGCAACAATTAAAGAGCAAAAGAAGAGTAAAGCAATGCAACACACAAGAAGTATAGTGGTTCGGTGCACTTAGCACCTACATCCACTCCCCAGCTCCACTTGGGATTTCCACTATAATCTTTTCTAGATTACAGTCGACTTGTTTTCCAAGGATCACAAGTCAAAACCTTACACACTTTTTTTGGCTTCGGGCTTACAAGCAACCCTAGTTGGTTTTAACTATTGGCTCACCAACAAACCTCACTCACTTGTTTTCGCTTCGGGCTTACAAGCAACTTTAGTTGGTTTTATCAATTGGCTCACCAACAAATCTCACAACTAGTTTCAAATTCCCTTGAAACTAGCCTAGGACAAAAAGAATATGAATACAATGAATAAAACAAGACAAACTCCTTTTGAGCAAAAAGTAATTCGATGTAGCTCTTGATGGAGACTCTTGAAGCCTTTCTCTTGAAACTTGGACCTCCTAAATGCCAAACCTTGAAAGTTGGATTCCTCAAAGAGGGAAGCTTTTGGCTAAGGAATCTCTTAGTTTTCTCACTCTTTTTGGCTTAGAATTGATTGAATGCTTTGTACTTCACTCTCTTCTTTTTCACTATCTCCTTGTCTTTTTTGAAGTTAGGTGGAGGTAAATACCTCATTCAAGCTGAAACAACTCCACAAGACAGTTAGAATAAAAAATATGGCCGTTTATGGCCGCTAGAAATCAAATCAAAGTTCAGAAAAACTAACCGTTATGCCATGAGTCGACCTCTTGGATCAAGTGTCGACCTCATGAGTCGACCTCCAGTTTATCTTAGGCAAAATCTAGAAAACCATAGTTCTGCCCAGTTTGAATTTTTAGGCGATGAGTCTACCTCTGGTGTCGACCTCTGGACAAGTATCGACCTCTGGTGGTCGACCTCTGGAGCGTGCCACTGAAATTTTGCCGTGCCGCCTAGCTGAACTTTTCTTTTCTTCATGAGTCCACCTCTGGTGGTCGACCTTTGGCAAGGTGTCGACCTCTGGTCTTGAATTTTCCTGAACTCTTGGAGAGGTGCGTGCCATGCTTGAGTTTCTCTAAGCCTTTGTTTCTTTTGTGAATTGCTTCTTAAAAGAAGGTCCAATATGAGAAATTTGATTTTGTTCAAGGTAGAAGAGCTCTTTCCCAAATCAGGCAAGCTTGGTTTCATCATTGTACTCTTGATACTCTTTTTGAATAACCTAAAGTCCTGAAACTTTATCTTGAATGAAAATTAGTCCAAACATATACTCAACCTTTTGTTAATCATCAAAACTAAGGAGCCAAAGCCAACAATCTCCCCCTTTTTGATGATGACAAAACCTTGAGTATATATGCAATTAAGTCCAAAAGCAAAATATAGCACTAATAAAAATTTCAAAGAAACCTCACATGCATGAGTATATCATAAATTTTACTTTTCATCTACTTTTTTTTGTGAAAACATTCTCATAAGACAAAAGATAAGAACCATGAGTCAAAGAGATTTACTACTTTTCATTTATTTCTTTCTTTTTGTGAAAACATTCTCATGAGTCAAAAAGATAAGAACCATAATAGCTTTACTCTATTCTATGAAAGAGTCATACTTTACCATATATACTTTACAAACTTCACTATACTCCCCCTTTTTGTCAGAATCAAAAAGCGCATTCTTTGTAGTAAAAGATAAAAACAAT